>CAJQUN010000341.1:0-627362 GCA_907163345.1 Haberlea rhodopensis
TGGCTACTAGGGTTTTTAGGTGATGAAAAATGGCTATCAACCCTCTCTGATATGATATCATATGGTAAGGAAGAGATCCCCCATTTAAACCACCAAAAATCACGTTAAATTAGGAAAATAAGATTTTCAGAAAATCGCGTATCGATCGATCGAAAATATTTTCCGATCGATCGGTGCACTGTTTGCTTCAGCGTTTAAAAGTTTCTGTCTCGATCGATCGATCGAGATTTTCATTCCGATCGATCGACACTTCAATAAAATTGGTGCTGAACTCTCTGCCCGGATCGATCGATCGAGAATTAATCTCGATCGATCGAAATTCTGAAAAGCTGCATTCTTCATTTTTTTCTCTTTTTTGCCTTGGTTTCACCTGTTTCCTTCATTTTAGCTCATTTCTTCCATTTCCGACCTATTTTCCTGAAACAAGCAAATAAATACCAAAAAGCATAATTTCATCCAGGAAAAAGTACGAAAAACGGAAAGAAATTACAACTAAAAACACTTAAAATCTAAGCCTATCAACTCCCCCAAACTTAGACTTGATCGTCCTCGAGCAAGCAATAAGCTCAAAAAGTAGAGTCAAACTTAATACTTGAATAAATCATTTTTACAACTCAACGTAAAAGCTCAGCAATCCTACTTCTACATCACTAAGAGTCATTCAAAGTTCAACAGGAAGCATTTTCTCCTAAGCTAAACAATACATCGCAACATCGGAACGTGTGTGTGTGCTATTGTCAAACATTAGTTATATACATATCTTGTAAGATCAAATGTGCCATAAAAACTCAAAGTCAAGATTACTTTTGATTACTCTACAAATATACTATCCAGCACTTCTCCACTAATGTAATTATTCCCTAGACTTGGATCAGAAGGTCTTTAAAAGCTTATAACGTTAGGCCTTTTGGTGTCGGCTCCAAAGAAAAGGTAGGATGAATGCAAAGAAGAGAGTATAAAAGAATCAGTTCAAACTTGTTCGCACAATATTGAGCTTCTCTTCAACTTTTTCTATCCTTGGCCACTTTGGGTCTTATTTGAATGTTTTCATTATTTCAAGGTTTTTCTCTACATCTTTTCTTATTGCTCATTCTTTTCTTCACTTTGTTTTTCACAATGAATTCATCTACATATAACAATTCAGTGCAATGAATGAGATTCATTATACTCTCTTAGGGACGGATAAAAATTTTCATTTAGGCTCAATCCAAGGTAGGTATAATGAGTTAGCCAAAAATGTCGAATGGGGGGTCTAGTTATATGCCATGCATATACCATTCTTTTTCAATAAGGCTCAAGAGGGGACACTAAGGAATGATGTAGACAAGGTAAGCTTGAAAGGCACAAATGGTCCAAAGATCGCCTAAATCATCTGCAAGTCAAGATCCTAATTATAAAATTTCGCCTCAAAGTGCTTCAAATAAATTGTAGAGTTTTCTAAGATGCTCAAGACTAATCATAGTTAACACAAGTTTTCACTTTATTCAATACATACTTCACTCAATCATGACTCAAAACGTGCTCAAACTATTCCTCAATTTTGACATAAGCTCAACAAAGGATATATACAAACAAGTTAAAAAAAATTCATGACTCCTATCTAGATGGGGATTAATTTCATCATGTATTACCGTTGCAAATTCAACTCATCATTTCTCAAGTATTGACTCATTGTCTAAAAAAAAATTTGTTGATAGTGCTCAAGGACGAATTAGTCTCATAAACGTGCAGTCATGCAAGGAAAGAAACAAGACAAAAGCAGAAATGCAAAAGCAACAAATATAAACAAAACCCCCCCAAACTGAATATGTGCATTGCCCTCAATGTACAAGACAAATAAGCGTAAAGGCAAAACACATACCATGACAATGATCGTCACTGATCGTCGTCCTCATCATGCTCCGGAGGGGGGACTGGGTAGTGACGCTCCTCGCCCTGGTATGGCGGAAATGGTGGGGTACTCAGTAGGTGGAGGTGCATGCGGCTGATATGGTACGAAGTGTGGCTCTGGCGGGAACTGGAATCCTGGGAAGCCCTGGGCCATGGCAGTGTTCCATGCACTCTGGTAGTGCATGAACTCCATCTAACGCTGAGCTACCTGCTCATGGTCCAACTACAATGCTCTCTGCATGCTGTGTATGTCCCGCTGCATGCTATGGATGCTCTGCTGCTCCAGGCGAATGTCTTGGAGATCCCTGTGAAGGGAGTCCAAAGTGATGCGTGTACGCTCTGCAGCATAGGAAGATGATGCTCCGGTATGTCCGGTTTCCGAGGGTCGTGGCTCAGCTCTTCTTCGGCCTGTAGGGGGTGGTGGACCATCAACAATAATCGGAGTCTTCGGTGGAAGTAACTCCTCGTCTTCCCCCCATTGCACTCCGCATCTCTGGCATAAAGCAGTGATGGTAGATGGAAACGGTAGTGCAGAGGTAGGTGGGCTGCTACCAATATCATGGATATGATCACTTATAATCTCGCCCAGATCCACATCCTGCCCTGTGAGAATGGCAAATACCAGGGCCGCTCTGTCTTTGTCACCTCAGAAGTGTGGGTCGAAGGCATGACCCGTGAGGCGACAAATGAGAACCATGCTTGGGCCTCTGGTGTCAAATGCTTCTTGAGACCACCTGTGGCTCTCCCTTATCATTCCGCTGTCAATCTTTTCCCGGCATGCCAATAACTGCAAGTACCTCATCATAATTGATCGTATTCTTTCGGAAGGATTGGTACGCACAGTTATGTATGAATGGCATCCGGTAAATATTATTAATTGCTGCCTAATCAACAAGCACATCCTTCCCTCGGACAAAAACATTCGCTCTGTGTCCTGGTGGAATAACTCGGAGATTCGTGTAGAATTCCCTCACCAGTGGAACCACAGCATCAATTGGTGTTTGAATAAACTGAAACCAACCTCGTCGCCTAACTGCCCTTATGACAGGACATTCAATCTTGTCCAAACTCATGCCCCTTTCACGACTGAGGGGTTTCTTGTGATAACTGGGAAACAACTCAGCTGCTGTGGAATTTTCAAACTTCTGTTTGTCATACTCTGGCTCAAAGTGGTGGCCTCCGTCTGTTTTTGCTTCTGTGAGGCCTCTGCCTGCTTTGCCTTCTTTCTTGGAGCCATTGTCTTGCTAAGTTGTTCTCAATTAATTCGCTTAATTGCACACAAACACCACACCCAAAATACAGCAATACCAACACCCCGCAGCACAACAACAATTCCCCTAAACTTTGATTCTTCTTATCCCTATTCAACTACAACAAAGTAATTGCACCAAAAGATGAAAAGATATAAAATTGAAAACCAATTACCCAGAAAAAATCTGAACTTTGATGAATTTGGCACTTGGCGTGGACTTCTCTTTTGGATGCAATTCTACCCAATTCAGCTTGCAATACTTCAGATCTGCAATAAAAATCTCATCAGAACAATTCTTACTTCAAAGATTTGAAGTAATTAGAAAATTGGAGAGAATATGGATGAGAGATTGGAGGAGGCGATTTGGTTCTTTGCTGAAGAGGAGAGGAAAAATTTTTAAAGTTATGCACAGACTGCTCTTCAGTGCCCTATTTTTCAAAATTTTCTCTCGATCGATCGATCGAGAAAATTTTTCGATCGATCGATCGAGGCAGTGAACCTCTTGGTCTTTTAAAATTTCTAGGCGATCGATCGAGATTTTGTCTCGATCGATCGCCAGCACCAGAATACAAAAATCAAATTTTTCAAGAAAATTTTTCCCTCGGGTTGCTTCGCCTACATCTTTCTTGCTTTTACACCTGCGCAAAATTTCACGGATTCATTATCGGAATCATCTAAAAACAAACTAAAAACAACCAAACTAAGATGAAGAACTAAAAACAAAAACTCGAGGAAGGAAAAGAAAGTTCTTAATTTATAGTCCCAAGCTGGACTGTGGGGTCTTCCCACCTTAACAGTGATTACTAGACATAAGAAGGACTAATCATGCATAATAACGTCTTAAGGATTCGGTTGTTACACGAGCTAACAGGATTACAGGCCAAAATACAAAATTTCAAAAATAATTCATTACATTCCAAAAGAATGTCATTTAGATTTACACTACTACTAGAGTAGATACTAATCATAACTTGAAATCCTATACGTTCCTGTGTCCCTCGTAGCTCACTGCCTCAACCCGACCCTTAGTCCTTTCGTCCAAAAGCGTATCTACAGGGACAACACATCATGAGCATATACAATTTTACTTAACAACATATAAACATTATAGTAAATGCATGAAATCTTGGTTAAGTAAATATGCTGGATATTCATTAACTTCTTATTGTTGTCCCGGATTCATAATCATGCATATGGGGCACCTTACCCCGTGGCACCTTACCACAATAACATCGCATGGCCTCTTACCATGTGGGGACCTTACCCCGTGGCACCTTACCACAATAACATCGCATGGCTACTTACCATGTGGGGCACCTTACCCCGTGGCACCTTACCACAATAACATCGCATGGCTACTTACCATGTGGGGCACCTTACCCCGTGGCACCTTACCACAATAACATCGTATAACATCATCATATAAACATCGTATACACATCATCATATAAACGTCATATAAACATCATTATTTCATCGCATAAACATCATCATTTCATCGTGTAAACATCATCATTTTTATCGTATATATTCATGCGATAAATGCATAGTCATAGTGTAGGGATGTGTTTTACCGTCCGATGCCCGTACGTCTCTTACGTACCTTTTCAAAAGGAGGAGGAGTCACAGACTTTATCTCCTCGATGGTGCCGGTACCTGGGATGGTTCTACAAGACCGTATAATACCATATTAGATGCCTCAAAACCATCTCACATCATAAACTTAACAAAATAAAACATCATTATATTTTTCAACTTACTGCCTCTCTCGATCGATCGGCCCAAGATCTCGATCGATCGAGACACTGTGCACTAACAGTGCCTTAGCTTCCTGCCTCGCTCGATCGATCGAAGTATTTTACCGATCGATCGAGAAGCTTCACCGATCGATCGAGAATTCTCCGATCGATCGGCATCAAAATTTTAAAACATACATTAGACCTACTGACTTGCTCGATCGATCGGGACCAAATCTCGATCGATCGAGAGCTCTGAATGTTCGGGATTTCCCCAGATTTTTGAGCACCCCATTTCATACCATCAATTCTACTTCTTAACACACATAACGTGCTTAAACAAGAATATCAATAACTTCCACATACTTTCATGCATGTAATAAAATTAAAGGTTCACTTATAACTTAAACCTACATGCATTAAATCTACCCCTTTTTATCATTACCCCGACCAGCTTTTTCAGAAAACAGGGCATGATTCTTCAGTCCAGAATTCTTGAACACACATCTTTATAGCAATAAAACTACTACATATCCCGTAGTTCATGCTTAAACAAATATGTTGGCATGTTCACCAAACTTCCGTGTATGTACTCATGCCAAAGGTTTATTCATAACCTAAGCTAGCATGCTTCAAATCTTCATAATAAAAACTCTACTCAACATAAAAACAGGGTACTTCCCTTCCCAGATTTTCGAGGAGCCCTTTTTACAATCGAAAATCTAACACATAAGTCATGTAAGCCACTTAACAAAGCATGCTAGGGACATCATAAACATTACCTACAAGTGTTCATAACATGGTTTCAATAACCCTAACACTAGCATGCCAAAACTGCTATGTATAACATACATATAAAAACACGAAAAGCTGGTGAACCAGCGTGATCCCTCACCACTTTTGCTCTCCGAGTTTTGTCAAGAAAAGACAAGTAATTTCCGACCACTTTCCTCCTAGCAGCAGTCCAGATATCAGACGAAGAGAAGGGAGGAAGAAGGAGGTTTTTGGAAGAGATTTTGATGAAAATATCTAAGTGGGAACATGCCTGCCTGGTCAACCTCTTTTCCAGAAAACAGGGGAGGGGGCGTGGGTTGCATGCAAGTGGGGGGTGGGTGGTTGCATGTAGGGTGGTTTTGTGGTGTTTAATTGTATCCCGGTATTTTGTACGATGCATTAAAATATCCTCACTCGATATTTTCTGACTTCATTTAATTAATACATCTTTTAAAAACACCCAATATGCTTCCCACATCATATCATCATATCATAAATCGTAGCCCCCAATTTAAAATACCACAACCCTCTTAAATACATCGTAATTCATTATTGTAGCACATAATCATATATCGTTTCATCATCGTAGCATATAATCCTTTAACCTTTCGGGGGTATTACATGGACTGTCACCTCCTCGTCTGTTAACTTGATTGCTACTTTGGATTCTTCACAGAATCACTCGGGAGCGTACCTTGCGTCCTTCCAGAAATCAACGTGGCCAGCTGCCCTATCTGAACTTCCAGGTTCTTAATCGATGCATCCTGATTCTGCATCCTCACCTCAGTCGACAAAATCAGTTTTGCCATCAGCTCCTCCATTGTGATATCCCCGAAATGATTAATTGCAACTTGGTGCATTAATTGTGTTTATATGATTAATTATGGTGGTAATTAATTATGTGTTGGAATTATTATGTTGAAATGTTTAGTCACATGGTAGATGTGATCGGGTTGCATTTCCGGGTGCATGTTGAGCATGTTGGGAATTATGGTTGGAAGCATGATTTATTTGCCATGGGTAGCAATTAATTGGAAATCATGAATTTAATTGATATTTGGTGCATTTTGGATTAATGCTTTTAAAAATATCACGTTGGGGTGTTTTATACACCATGGTAATTTATGGAATGCAATTGGTTTTAATTAAACCACTTATACCCCAATCCCACCCTTCCAACCATCACTCTTACTTTCCCCAAAAACCACCACCAAACCCTTTCTTTTCCCATTTTCGAGTTGGTGCTTAGGGTTGAAGAGAAAACCTTCAAAAAACTTGCTTTGTGGGATTTGGTGTGAGTTTTGGAGTCCCCAAGAGGTATTGATACCTCCCCATTGCTTTTATTGTGTTTAGATTGAGTTTGAAATGTTTTTTTGAAAGGTTTTGAAATGGGTTTGTGTTGGGTTATTGTGGTTTTGTTTGGGGGTTGGATTTATGGTTGTTTTAAGGTGTATTTTGGAGGTTTATGTTGTTATTTGAGTTGTTGGTTTGATGGTTAAGTGTTGGAATGGGTTGGAATGGTTTTGAGGTGCAAAAATGGAGGTTTTCGGGTAACAGGGGTTGGCGATCGATCGCCCATTCCAGGCGATCGATCGCGCCCAGGCAGTAGGCTTTTCAAGCATTTGGCGATCGATCGCCACTCTTGGGCGATCGATTGGCGGGGCTGGCGATCGATCGCGCCAAGTGTGGCGATCGATCGCCGAAGGGTGAAAAATTTTGGTTCTCGGACAGTGAGGTTTGGCGATCGATCGCCGTGATGGGCGATCGATCGCGAAGGTCAAAATATGGTATTTTTGGATTTTTTTGTAGGATTTTTGCTATTGGACTATTATTGGGTTCTAATATTGATTTGTGTGAATGTGCAGAACCATCCCAGGTGGCAACACAGCCAAGGCATTGAAGTCCTACCATATCCTACATTTTGGAAAGGTACGTAGTGGACGTACGGGCACCCAACGGTACATGTATCTTATATACTCATTGTTTATGCATTGTGGATGCGAGTATATATGTGGTATTGCATCGTGGATGCAAATACATGTTATGCATGATGTTTATAGATACATATGATTATTGGTGCACATCCCATGAGTCGTGGTCATCCCTTGATGATTTTAATGCTTGCCGCTATTTGTTTTGGTTCCGCTAAATGTGAAGCGAGGGGTGGGAGCGCCGCATGTCACATTTGAGCGTGGTTATCATATAGGGCGAGGAAAGGGTATTTGCCGCTCAATGAGAGGCGAGGGGTGGGAGTCCCGCATGTCCATTGAAGTGAGGTTATCCTATGCCGCCTATATGTAAATAAGCGAGGGGCATTAAAATACATTGTGATGGACAGACTAGGGATTGGTGATCAGTATTTGGTATTGATGAGATGGTATATGTCATGATATGTTTAGACCATTAAAAATAATCTATTGATTATACTCATGAGTTATGGTACAGGGACAACCAAACGGGAAGCGTTTGAAATGCATGGGAAAAACAGGAAGTGTTTTATTATGATTATGCATTTAAGCTTTATCTTCATATTGTGTTGAATATGAATGATTATTATTGCTCATGTTTGGGGGGTTGCCCTTGTAGGTACACATTTGGCATGATAGAAGGGCTAGACGGGTTGAGATGGCGAGCTTGTTGAGGATGCTTTTGGGACTTGAAGGACATGATTATTTTGGATAGTATCTACTCTAGGAGTAGTATAAAACTATAGTTGAACACATTCATTGATTGGAATGTAATTAATCCATTAACAGTCCTTATTTTTGGCACGTAATGCTTAAGCTCATAAACTCAACACGTTCTTTTACACTCTGATTATTATGATAGCTCTATTATGCCTTGATTCCGCACTTAAGGATTAGGGTCCTTACATTAGTGGTATCAGAGCAGTGGTTAGAGAACCCGGGAACGAGTGAAGGGTAGCCTTTGCATGATTGGCTAGGTGCTTACATTTGAAGCATGTTTATGCATGTGGTGCATATTAATGTATATCCTGTTATACTAACGTGCTTATTCTCATTCCTGTTATATAACGGCATAACATATATATTGCTTTGGAATTGTTGTTAACATTTGTGTTACAGCATGGCTGCTAATGAGGAGGTTGGAGATGTTGGTAGTGTGTAGGGTCTTCCTACCTTAACTTCATATAGTACACATAAATTGGATAGAACATGCATTTATAACCTCTTAAGGGTTCCGGTTGTAGTTTGAGCTAGGGAGATTACAGGCCCAAAATAAAGTTTTCAAAGCTATTTAATTACATTCCCAACAAAGAATGTTAAAGCTATAAATTTACACTACTCCTAGAGTAGAGACTATCAAAAATCCTGCATCCTACGTTCATCATGCTCCCTTTAGCTCACTTCCTCAACCCGACCCTAGGCCCTTGGTCCAAAAGTGTACCTACAGGGATAACACATCATGAGCATTCATAAATTTACTTAACATTATATAAAAGCATACATATGCATAACATCTTAGTTAAGTAAAAGTCGTTGGTCGTCCTCCGACCTCCTTAGTTATCCCTGACTCTTATTCATATATTGGGGCGTCTTACCCCATTGTATGGCATCTTACCATATCATAATCATTGCGTGGCATCTTACCACGTGGGCATCGTACCCAATCATATGGCGTCTTACCATATTATAAACATTGCTTGGCATCTTACCATGTGGGCATCTTACCCAATCATATGGCGTCTTACCATATCATAAACATTGCGTGGCATCTTACCACGAATAACATCGCATGGCCTCTTACCATGTGGGGCATCTTACCCCGTGGCATCTTACCACAAATAATATCGCATGGCCTCTTACCATGTGGGGCGTCTTACCCCGTGGCATCTTACCACAAATAACATCGCATAAGCGTCATCATCATAACATCATCATAAGCATCATCATTATAAATATCATCATAGATATCATCATCATAACATCATCTTAAACGTCATCATCGTAAACATCATCTTAAATATCATCATAATATGTAAGGGCATGGTTTACCGTCCGATGCTCGTACGTCTCTTACGTACCTTAATTCCCAAAAGTGGAGAATTTGGAGAGCTTTATCTCCTGGATGTTGTGGGCACCTGGGATGGTTCTACACAACCATACAAATTGATATTAGAAGCTAAACATAGTCCAATATCCAAAAATCCCACAAAAAAAATCAAAAATCCACTTTTCTTCAGCTCGCGATCGATCGCCACCCAGGCGCGATCGATCGCGAGATCGCACTGGACGAGGGGCCAAAATCTCCTTCTTGGCGATCGATCGCCACTTTTGGCGCGATCGATCGCCAGGCCCGCCGATCGATCGCCCAAAAGTGGCGATCGATCGCCAAATGCTTCTGGCTGGTACTGGACGCTCGCGATCGATCGCCAAGAACGGGCGATCGATCGCCGAGTGCTGTACATCGAATTTTCGCCATTAATGCTCATTTTTCAAGCTCCTTCACATACCACCCCAAAACCAAACTTCCATAAAACATCAATAACATCATAACCCACCAAAACCAACATAAAACACTTCAAAAATCATACCCCAACCATACACAACACATACCCAAACAAACCCACATAAATCATCAAAAACTTAACCCATTTCAACACCAAACATCATAAAACTTATAGGAATGGTTCCATACCTCTTGTAGGCTCCAAATCCTAGCAAAGATCACACAAATAAGGATTTTGTGGGACTTTCCTTCTTCCTTTTTGGTGGATTTCGAAAATGGGGTAGGGTTTGGGGTTGGGAAGTGATTTGGGGATTTTTAAAAGGTGAGAGTAAAGTGGGGGGTTTAAAGTGATGGGTATGGGATTAAAAGGGGTTGTAATGACTTAATAAAAAGTATACCCCAAACTTAACATGATGTATAAAATACCCAACTTGGTATTTTAAAAGCACTTTACAACAATGCTCTATACTTCATTTAAAATCATATCTTCCTCATAATTGATAATTTAACACAATTAATCATGTTAACATCTTAATACCCAACACATCAATCTATCAATACATGATACATCATATAAACATAATTAATGTCCAAGTTACCATTAATTAATTTCGGGGCATCACATTACTCCCCTACTTACAAGATTTCGTCCTCGAAATCGCATGCACTTACCCAAAAGAAACTAAACATAAATCATACCAGAAAATAGTTCGGGGTAATGCTGCATCATATGCCGCTCCGTCTCCCACGTAGCCTCCTCGACACCCCGACGATCCCACTGAACTTTGACCATTGGTATAACTTTACTTCGTAGTCTGCGATCCTCACGATCCAGAATTCTGACCGGTCGTTCAACGTAGGATACATCTGAGTCTAACTGCACTTCAGTAGGCTGTAATACATGAGACGGATCTGGCTCATACTTTCTCAACATAGAAACATGGAAGACATCATGAATTCCAGATAAGGACGGCGGTAAAGCCAATCGGTAAGCCAAAGTGCCGATACGCTGTAATACCTCATACGGTCCAACATACCTCGGGGATAACTTCCCCCGCATACCAAATCGAACAACACCCCTGAAGGGTGAGATTTTCAAGAAGACCTTGTCTCCCACTTGAAATTCTAGCGGTCGTCGCCGCTTATTGGCATAGGCTGCTTGCCTATCTTGGGCCGCTTTCATCTTTAAGCGTATCATCTTAATCTTTTCCTCCATGTCCTTAATCATATCCGGTCCTCCGACCGCTTTACTCGTCAAGTCCTCCCAATACAGCGGTGATCTACATCGTCGTCCGTACAGAGCTTCAAAAGGGGCCATTTGAATGCTCGCCTGATAGCTGTTATTGTAGGAGAACTCTACCAGAGGTATAGACTCTTGCCACGGAGTATCAAACTCCAAAACACATGCCCTCAATATATCTTCGAGCGTTTGTATAGTACGCTCCGTTTGGCCATCAGTCTGAGGGTGATAAGCTGTACTTAGTCTCACCTCGGTGCCCAAAGCTGTCTGGAGACCCTCCCAGAAATGAGAAGTAAACCTTGGGTCTCTGTCAGACACGATCGAGACTGGAATCCCATGCAACCTCACTACATCCCGTACATATAATTGGGCCATCTTTAAATACGTGAAAGTCATACTGTAAGGGATGAAATGAGCTACCTTCGTCAGCCTATCCACGATCACCCAGATCGCATCAAATCCAGAGGCCGACCTTGGCAAGTGGGTCACGAAGTCCATAGATATATGCTCCCACTTCCACTTAGGTACCTCCAAGCTCTTCAGCTCGCCACCAGGCCTCTGCCTTTCTGCCTTTACTTGTTGGCAGATCAAACATCTCTTAACGAAGCTGATCACATCACGCTTCATGCGTCTCCACCAGAATTGACCACTTAGGTCCTTATACATCTTTCTTCCACCGGGGTGGATACTGAACCGACTACTATGAGCCCGTTCTAAAATTCCTTTACGCAATCCTGGCGCATCTGGGACCACCCATCGGTTGCCCAATCTTAAAGAGTCATCTTCAGCCACACTAAACTTTGTCGGCTGGCCTCGAAGTGCTATTGATGACCATCTCTGCACTTCATCATCCGACCTCTGGGCTTTCCTGATTGCCTCAAATACGTCTGGCTCGGCTAATAAGGTCGACACTCGCACCGGCGACGTGTCTACATCGAAATCATAGCCCAGATGGCAATAAGAAATCATCAAAGCTGATAAACACATAACATCCTCAGCGGTGCTCTTCACCTTCCGACTTAAGGCGTCTGCTATCAAATTTGCCTTACCAGGATGGTACTCAATTTCACAGTCATAATCCTTGAGTAAATCCATCCACCTCCTTTGCCTCATATTCAACTCTGCCTGAGTGAACAAGAACTTCAGGCTCTTATGGTCCGTAAAAATGGTAAACGTAGTACCATAAAGGTAATGACGCCAAATCTTCAAGGCGAAAATGATAGCTGCCAGTTCCAGATCATGGACTGGGTACCTGGTCTCATGAGGCTTCAACTGTCTCGAAGCATAGGCTACCACTTGTCTGTCTTGCATCAATACGCAGCCCAAGCCCTGCAGTGACGCATCCGTGTACAAGGCAAACCTCTTATCCTCAGACGGAATCACCAATACTGGCGCTGTCGTCAAACGACGCTTCAATTCTTGGAAGCTTTCCTCACAAGCTTCGGACCAAAAGAATGGGACTCCTTTCTGAGTCAGCTGTGTCAATGGCTTAGCGATCTTGGAAAACCCCTCGACAAAACGTCGGTAATAACCTGCTAAGCCCAGAAAACTCCGTATCTCGGGTACAGAAGTGGGTGCTGCCCACTCCATCACAGCTTCAATCTTCCTCGGATCCACAGATATCCCTTGGCTAGATATGACATGGCCTAGGAACACCACGCTGTCTAACCAGAATTCGCACTTGCTCAGCTTTGCATACAACTGATGATCCCTAAGGATCTGAAGTACTGTCCTCAAGTGCCGTACATGATCTTCTTCAGTCCTAGAGTAGATGAGTATGTCGTCAATGAAAACTATGACGAATTGGTCCAAATATGGCTGGAACACCTTGTTCATCAAACTCATGAAAACAGCCGGGGCATTTGTCACCCCAAAAGGCATGACTAGGAATTCATAATGCCCATACCTAGTCCTGAAGGCTGTCTTCTGGACATCCTCTTCTCTTACTCGAATCTGATGGTACCCCGACCTCAGATCGATCTTACTGTAGAGCCTCGTACCCTGCAACTGATCAAACAAATCATCGATCCTCGGAAGTGGGTACTTATTCTTCACCGTAGCTTTGTTCAGTTGTCTGTAATCGATGCACAAACGCATCGAACCATCTTTCTTCTTCACAAATAAAACTGGTGCTCCCCAGGGCGATACGCTAGGGCGTATATAGCCCTTATCAAGGAGCTCCTGCAACTGAATCTTTAGTTCCCTCAGCTCCGCTGGTGCCATCCTATAAGGGGCACGAGAAATGGCAGACGTCCCTGGTAATAACTCAATCCCAAACTCGACCTCTCTCGTCGGTGGGAATCCGGGAATCTCCTCCGGAAAGACATCAGGGAACTCCGCCACTACGGGCACATCCTCAACTTTCACTTCTCCTTTCTTTTCCGTAACATCGACGGCATAAATGAGATATCCTGAATGACCTCGTTCCAACAACTGCGCCATCTTGACAGCAGATATCAACGGAATCTTAGAGCGAGAACCATCCCCATAGAACGTCCATGGAACTCCCATATCGGATTTAAACCGTACAGTTCTCTGCCTGCAGTTCACAACTGCCTGATACCTGTTCAGAACATCAATGCCCAGAATGCAATCAAAATCTGACATTCCCAGAACAATCAAGTCTGACCTTAGTTCCTTATCCTCAAAATAAATGAGGCCATTGTAGACGATCCGATCAGTAATCATACTTCTTCCAGCGGGGGTCGAGACTATAAGAGGCGTGGGCGACGGAGAAGTGCATAAGTGGTGCCTTTCCACAAAACTTGTCGACACAAAAGAGTGTGACGCACCTGTGTCGATCAATATAAAAGCAGGGTGCGTAAATAAAAGACACGTACCCGCTATAACCTCCTCCGGAGCCGCTGAAGCCTGCTCCCTTGTCAGTGCATAGACCTGTCCTTGAGGTGGCCCCATGGGCTGACCTCCATGCTGTCTCGGTACAAAGGGTGGTCTGTGTTGTGCTGTCCTATCTGCAGGCCTCCCCGCAGAACCCTGTTGGCTCCCCCTGTTGGGACACTGTCTAGCAAAGTGGCCCTTGTCGCCACAAACATAGCACCCTATACAGTCTTTCGCCAGATGTGGTTGCCCACAAAGAGTGCATTGGATCCTCCCGGATCTGTCTCCCTGAGACTGCCCCCTTCCAGATGGGGCATCACCTCTTCGATTACCTTTCCACCTATTGTCGGACTTCTTACCGTTAAACCTTGATGCTGAGGAGTTCCCCCTTGACTTGAACTGATCATTCCTCGGCTTCAAATTATCCGGAGTGGATTTCTGAGAGGGTGCCGACGGTGGTACAACATCAGGGTATGCACCCACTCCTAGTTCGGCTAGCTCAGCCCTTGAGAGTGCATCATCAAAACAAGTAGGGCCATAAGTGATCACCCTATCGTATAGCTCCGGCCTCAGACCCTTCATGAAATTCCTCATCTTTGCTTGCGTGCTCGTGGCAATGTGAGGTACATATCGGAGCAAGGAGCAAAACTGAAGAGCATAATCCGATACCGACATATTACCTTGCTTGAGGTGAGTGAATTCATCTTCCTTAGCCTGTCGTGCTGCAGCCGAGAAATAACGGTTCAGGAAGCGAGTTCGAAACATTTTCCAGTTCACTTCATGACCTTGAGCCTCTTGCTCTACCACAGTGGTCTTCCACCACATTAACGCCTTCTTGGCCAATTGGAACTCCGCTAACCGTATCCACGCTGTCTTCGCACATGGGGCTGCCACAAAGATCTGCTCTATTCTTTCCAACCATTCCTCAGCTCGTTCCCCAGTTTCAGTTCCTTCAAAGGTTGGGGGTCGGTAAGCAAGAAACTGAGTTAAGCTTAGCTCCCCTGGCAATAACCGCTGTTCGGCCGGTTCATCATCAAAAGCTGGCGGGGGTAGGGGATTCGTACGCCCCGCACTTGCATTGACGCTCACTGCGTCACCTACCTCCACATTTGCTGCCATACTGCAACACAAGGATTAACAACAAGATCCAAAAGCAGTTCGTATAATACTTCGTTAGATAAACAAAACATGTTAGCATAACATCATATACTTCATATGCAACTTATGCACAAAACATGTTCGAAAGTAAGCACCTAGCTAACTTATTGCTAAGGCTACCCTTCACTCATCCCGGGTTATCTAACCACTGCTCTGATACCACTAATGTAGGGTCTTCCTACCTTAACTTCATATAGTACACATAAATTGGATAGAACATGCATTTATAACCTCTTAAGGGTTCCGGTTGTAGTTTGAGCTAGGGAGATTACAGGCCCAAAATAAAGTTTTCAAAGCTATTTAATTACATTCCCAACAAAGAATGTTAAAGCTATAAATTTACACTACTCCTAGAGTAGAGACTATCAAAAATCCTGCATCCTACGTTCATCATGCTCCCTTTAGCTCACTTCCTCAACCCGACCCTAGGCCCTTGGTCCAAAAGTGTACCTACAGGGATAACACATCATGAGCATTCATAAATTTACTTAACATTATATAAAAGCATACATATGCATAACATCTTAGTTAAGTAAAAGTCGTTGGTCGTCCTCCGACCTCCTTAGTTATCCCTGACTCTTATTCATATATTGGGGCGTCTTACCCCATTGTATGGCATCTTACCATATCATAATCATTGCGTGGCATCTTACCACGTGGGCATCGTACCCAATCATATGGCGTCTTACCATATTATAAACATTGCTTGGCATCTTACCATGTGGGCATCTTACCCAATCATATGGCGTCTTACCATATCATAAACATTGCGTGGCATCTTACCACGAATAACATCGCATGGCCTCTTACCATGTGGGGCATCTTACCCCGTGGCATCTTACCACAAATAATATCGCATGGCCTCTTACCATGTGGGGCGTCTTACCCCGTGGCATCTTACCACAAATAACATCGCATAAGCGTCATCATCATAACATCATCATAAGCATCATCATTATAAATATCATCATAGATATCATCATCATAACATCATCTTAAACGTCATCATCGTAAACATCATCTTAAATATCATCATAATATGTAAGGGCATGGTTTACCGTCCGATGCTCGTACGTCTCTTACGTACCTTAATTCCCAAAAGTGGAGAATTTGGAGAGCTTTATCTCCTGGATGTTGTGGGCACCTGGGATGGTTCTACACAACCATACAAATTGATATTAGAAGCTAAACATAGTCCAATATCCAAAAATCCCACAAAAAAAATCAAAAATCCACTTTTCTTCAGCTCGCGATCGATCGCCACCCAGGCGCGATCGATCGCGAGATCGCACTGGACGAGGGGCCAAAATCTCCTTCTTGGCGATCGATCGCCACTTTTGGCGCGATCGATCGCCAGGCCCGCCGATCGATCGCCCAAAAGTGGCGATCGATCGCCAAATGCTTCTGGCTGGTACTGGACGCTCGCGATCGATCGCCAAGAACGGGCGATCGATCGCCGAGTGCTGTACATCGAATTTTCGCCATTAATGCTCATTTTTCAAGCTCCTTCACATACCACCCCAAAACCAAACTTCCATAAAACATCAATAACATCATAACCCACCAAAACCAACATAAAACACTTCAAAAATCATACCCCAACCATACACAACACATACCCAAACAAACCCACATAAATCATCAAAAACTTAACCCATTTCAACACCAAACATCATAAAACTTATAGGAATGGTTCCATACCTCTTGTAGGCTCCAAATCCTAGCAAAGATCACACAAATAAGGATTTTGTGGGACTTTCCTTCTTCCTTTTTGGTGGATTTCGAAAATGGGGTAGGGTTTGGGGTTGGGAAGTGATTTGGGGATTTTTAAAAGGTGAGAGTAAAGTGGGGGGTTTAAAGTGATGGGTATGGGATTAAAAGGGGTTGTAATGACTTAATAAAAAGTATACCCCAAACTTAACATGATGTATAAAATACCCAACTTGGTATTTTAAAAGCACTTTACAACAATGCTCTATACTTCATTTAAAATCATATCTTCCTCATAATTGATAATTTAACACAATTAATCATGTTAACATCTTAATACCCAACACATCAATCTATCAATACATGATACATCATATAAACATAATTAATGTCCAAGTTACCATTAATTAATTTCGGGGCATCACATAGTGTGAACGCAAGCGTTGGACAGGCAAACCCTCTACCTCCACCGGCCGTAGGCATGGAACCCGTAGCTCAGTTATTACTACCGGGTGAGATCAGTCTGACGCAATTTCTGTCTTACCATCCGCCCCGATTTGAGGGGACAGAGTCCGGAGAAGAGGCTGAAGAGTGGCTGGAAAGACTTGAACAGATCTTTGTATCGGCTCCTTGTGCTGTTACAGCTTGGCTGAGGCTGGCAGAGTTCAGTTAGCTAAGAAACCTCTAATGTGGTGGAGGAGAACGGTGATGGAGCTAAGAGCACTAGGTGCTGTGATTGATTGGACACTCTTCAGGACTAGTGTGATGCCACGAAATTAATTAATGGTAACCTGTACATTAATTATGTTTATATGATGAATTATTACGACGATTAAGTTATGTGGGGAAATGAAGAATTAACATGATTTAAGGATGTTGATTTTAATTATGAGGATGATATGGATTTAATGATGTTGGTTACATTTTATAAATGTTTACCATGTTAATGTATTTCATATACATCATGTTGTTTATTGGGGTGCAAGTTAAATGTTAGGATTTAATACTTAAATCACCATTCCTACCTCACCTCACCCTTTTACACTCAATTCCCAAAATCACTTTCCCAAACCCCCCTTTCCCCTCATTTTCGAAATTAGCCCTAAAGGTGGGAGGAAATTCTTGTAAAAGCCTCATTCTTGCATTTCTTGGTAAGATTTAGTGCCTATGATGTTTATATAGCACTTATTGATGTTCTTGAAATGTTTGTTAAGTTTTGGAAGGGTTTTAAAAAGAGTTTGAAATGGGTTTGTTTGGGTTAGTGTGATTCTTGGTGGGATGTTGGATTTTTAATGGTTTTATGGTGTGTAATGAAGGTTTTGAGTGTTTTAATGTTTTTAAGTAGTTGGTATAAATGATGGTTGAGGTTGGTGAGGTTTAAAGGTGCAAAAATGGAGATTTTCGTTGTGCAGAGGCTGGCGATCGATCGCCCGTTTTTGGCGATCGATCGCGAGCAGGCAGTAGGCTCCAGAAGCCTTTGGCGATCGATCGCCACTTTTGGGCGATCGATCGGTGAGCTTGGCGATCGATCGCGCCAAAAGTGGCGATCGATCGCCGAATGCATAAAATTGTTGATGCGGGCAGTGTGATCTCGCGATCGATCGGGACACTTGGCGATCGATCGCGAGACACACAAAAGTGTGTTTTTGGCATTTTTGTGGGAATTTTGTATATTGGACTATGATTAGGTTCTAATATTGAATTGTATGGTTGTGTAGAACCATCCCAAGGACCCACAACTTCGAGAAGATAAAGTACTACGACTTCACCACATTTTGAAAAGGTACGTAAGAAACGTACGGGCATCAACGGTAACATATTCCTAAACTATGACTTTGCATCAATTTGCATAAGTATTTATGATGATGATTATGATGATTATGATGATGATGTTGTGATAAACGAAGATGATATAATGTTACGATGACAATTATGATATGATGATGATGTTTGAAATAATGATGCTTATAAGATGATGACGCATGTTTGACTATGCTACTTAGAGTGGTCGAATGTCCGGTGATTATTATGGGCAAGCGAGGAAGGTCTTGCCGCTCACATAACTGAGCGATGGGGTACATCCGCTATCAAGGTGTAGCGATGGGTATCATCCGCTGAGCGATGGGGTACATCCGCTATCAAGGCGTAGCGATGGGTATCATCCGCTGAATAAGGGATACATCCGCTATCAAGGCGTAGCGATGGGTATCATAAGACGTGTTATGTCGAGCGAGGGGGCCAATTGTGCCGCTGTCATAATAGAACCCGGACAGTCCCATTTCTAATTAACATGGATTGTTGTGAGCTTACATACGAAATATGATGTTATTCACTCATGTCTTGAGCTAATTTATATGCGTAATTATGACACAGGGACAACCAAGGAAGGATAGTACTATTAAACAGGAAGTATATGTTATCAATTATTTCCATGCATTATTTATATGCCATTAATTCATGATGATAAGTAACGATGTATATGCTCACGATGAGTTGTTCATGTAGGTACACTTCTGGATCGAGACTAAGGGTCGGGTTGAGATGGTGAGCTAAAGGAGCATAAGAAGATAGATACAGGATTTTTGTTAGCCTTAACATTCATTTTGGGGAATGTAATTAACTAACTAGTGAAGTTTCGTTTTGGCCTGTAATTACATTAAGCTCACATAACAACCAGAACTCTAAAATGTCTCTAATACATGTTTAGTTCATAATACACTATTAATATGATGCTAATGTAGGAAGGCCCTACATTAGTGGTATCAGAGCAGTGGTTAGATAACCCGGGGATGAGTGAAGGGTAGCCTTAGCAGTAGGTTGGCTAGGCGCTTACTTTTGACATGCTATGTTACACATAAAGTATATGACTGTTATGATAACATGTTATGGTTTTCTAACGATGTATATATGAACTGCTTTTGGATCTTGTTGTTAACCCTTGTCTTGCAGTATGGCAGCAAATATCGACATTGGTGATGCTGTAAGTGTGAACGCTAGTGCGGGGCGCACGAATCCCCTGCCCCCGCCAGCCTTAGGCGAAGAGCCGTCCGAGCAACAGTTATTGCCGGGAGAGTTGAGTTTGACTCAGTTTCTAGCGTATCGGCCCCCGACTTTTGAAGGGACTGAAACAGGGGAGCGAGCCGAGGAATGGCTAGAAAGGATGGAACAAATATTTGTGGCAGCCCCGTGTGCAAAGACGACATGGATAAGGCTAGCAGAGTTCCAATTAGCCAAGAAAGCACTGATGTGGTGGAAGACCACTGTGATTGAACAGGAGGCACAGGGTCAAGAGGTAAACTGGAAGCTGTTTAGAACTAGATTCTTGGCCCGATACTTTTCAGCTGCTGCACGTCAAGCTAAAGAGGATGAGTTTAATAAGTTGAAGCAAGGTACTATGCCGGTGGCAGATTATGCCCTCCACTACTGTTCTCTACTCAGATATGTACCTCATATCGCTGCCGACACTCAAGCTAAAATGAGGAACTTCATGAAGGGTTTAAGGCCAGAACTTTATGATAGGGTGATCACATATGGCCCTACCTACTTTGACGATGCACTTACCCGGGCTGAGTTAGCCGAACTAGGGGTTGGCGCGTACCCTGATGCTGTGCCACCTCCAGCGCCCCCTCAGAGATCTACTCCCGACAACTTAAGGCCAAGGGGTGATCGGTTCAAGTCTGGGGGGAACACTTCGGCGTCCATATTTAGTGGTAGGAGGCCCGATAACCGATGGAAGGGAAACCGCAGGAATGACGCTCCACCAAGAGGAGGACAGTCTCGGGGGGGAGGCAGTGTTGGAGAGGTACAATGCTCTCTTTGTGGACAGCCCCATTTGACGAAGAATTGTGTCGGATGTTATGTTTGCGGCAAGAGAGGCCACTTTGCTCGACAATGTCCCAACAGGGGAAGGCAGCAGAATTCTACTGGGAGGTCGACAGACAGAGCAGCGCCACACAGGCCCCCATATGTACCGAGGCAGCTTGGAAGTCAGCCTACGGGGCCACCTCAAGGGCAAGTGTATGCATTAACGAGGGAGCAGGCTACAGCGGCTCCGGAGGAGGTCATAGCGGGTACGTGTCTTTTATTTACGCACCCTGCCTTTATATTGATCGACACAGGTGCGTCACACTCCTTTGTGTCGACGAGTTTTGTGGAAAGACACCACATATGCACTGCTCCGTCGCCCACGCCTCTTGTAGTCTCGACACCCGCTGGAAGAAGTTTGATTGCTGATCAGATTGTCTATGATGGCCTCATTTATTTTGAGGATAACAAGTTAAGGTCGGATTTGATCGTTCTGGGAATGTCAGACTTCGACTGTATATTGGGTATTGATGTTCTGAATAGGTACCAAGCGGTTGTGAACTGCAGGCAAAGGACTGTCCGATTCAGATCTGGTGAAGGAGTTCAGTGGACGTTCTATGGAGATGGTTCTCGTTCAAAGATTCCGTTAATATCCGCGGTCAAGATGACACAATTATTGGAACGAGGCCATACAGGATATCTCATTTATGCTATTGATATTTCTGGAAAGAAGGAAGAACTAAAGGTTGAAGATGTGCCCGTAGTGGCGGAATTTCCTGATGTATTTCCTGAAGAGATTCCTGGATTCCCACCGGCGAGAGAGGTCGAGTTTGGAATCGAATTACTACCGGGGACGTCAGCCATTTCTCGTGCCCCGTACAGAATGGCACCAACAAAGTTAAAGGAGTTAAAGGTTCAGTTGCAAGAACTCCTTGACAAGGGCTATATACGACCTAGCGTATCGCCCTGGGGTGCACCAGTTTTGTTTGTCAAGAAGAAAGATGGCTCGATGCGTTTGTGCATCGATTACAGACAACTGAACAAAGCCACAGTAAAGAACAAGTATCCACTTCCGAGGATCGATGATTTATTTGATCAGTTGCAGGGTACGAGGCTCTACAGTAAGATCGATCTGAGGTCGGGGTACCATCAGATTCGAGTAAGGGAAGAGGATGTTCAGAAGACAGCCTTCAGGACTAGGTATGGGCACTATGAATTCCTAGTCATGCCTTTTGGGGTGACAAATGCCCCGGCTGTTTTCATGAGTTTGATGAACAAGGTGTTCCAGCCATTTTTGGACCAATTCGTCATAGTTTTCATTGACGATATACTCATCTACTCTCGGACTGAAGAAGAACATGTTGGGCACTTGAGGACAGTACTTCAGATCCTTAGGGATCATCAATTATATGCAAAGCTTAGCAAGTGCGAGGTTTGGTTGGACAGTGTGGTGTTCTTGGGTCATGTAATATCCAGCCGTGGGATATCTGTGGATCCCCGTAAGATTGAAGCTGTTATGGAGTGGGATGCACCCACTTCGGTACCCGAGATACTGAGTTTCCTCGGTTTAGCGGGCTACTACCGACGTTTTGTCGAGGGATTCTCTAAAATCGCTAAGCCGTTGACCCAGCTGACTCAGAAGGGAGTTCCGTTCTATTGGTCCGAAGCTTGTGAGGAGAGCTTCCAAGAGTTGAAACGTCGCTTGACGACAGCGCCAGTATTGGTAATCCCTTCTGAGGATAAGAAGTTTGCTTTGTACACGGATGCATCATTGCAAGGTTTGGGTTGTGTGTTGATGCAAGATAAGCATGTGGTGGCTTATGCTTCGAGGCAGCTGAAGCCTCATGAGACCAGATACCCAATCCATGACCTGGAACTGGCAGCCATCATCTTCGCCTTGAAGATTTGGCGTCATTATCTTTATGGTACGACGTTTACCATTTTTACAGACCATAAGAGCTTGAAATTCTTATTCACCCAAGCAGAACTGAATATGAGGCAACGAAGATGGATGGACTTACTCAAAGATTATGATTGTGAAATAGAGTACCATCCGGGTAAAGCAAATATGATAGCAGATGCCTTAAGTCGAAAAGTGAAGAGCACCGCAGAGGATACTATGAGCTTATCAGCTATGATGGCTTCCTATTACCATTTAGGCTATGATTTTGATGTGGACACATCGCCGGTGCGAGTGTCGACCTTATTGGCTGAGCCGGACGTATTTGAGGCAATCAGGAAAGCCCAGAGGTCGGATGATGAAGTTCAGAGATGGACATCGATAGTACTTCGAGGTCAGCCAACAAAGTTTAGAGTGGCTGAAGATGATTCGTTAAGATTGGGCAACCGATGGGTGGTCCCAAATGCGCTGGGATTACATAAAGGAATTTTAGAACGGGCTCACAGTAGCCGGTTCAGTATCCACCCAGGAGGAAGAAAGATGTACAAGGACCTATGTGGTCAATTTTGGTGGAGACGCATGAAGCGTGAAGTAATTGCTTTTGTCAAGAGGTGTCTGATCTGCCAGCAAGTAAAAGCAGAAAGACAGAGGCCTGGTGGTGAGTTGAAGAGCTTAGAGGTACCTAAATGGAAGTGGGAACATATATCTATGGACTTCGTAACTCACTTGCCAAGGTCGGCCTCTGGATTTGATGCGATCTGGGTGATCGTGGATAGGCTGACGAAAGTAGCTCATTTCATCCCTTACAGTATGACTTTCATGTATCTAAAGATGGCCCAATTGTATGTACGGGATGTAGTGAGGTTGCACGGCATTCCAGTTTCAATAGTGTCTGACAGAGACCCGAGGTTCACTTCACATTTCTGGGAGGGTCTCCAATCAGCGTTGGGCACAGAGGTAAGACTGGGTACAGCCTATCACCCTCAGACAGACGGTCAGACAGAGCGTACCATACAGACGCTCGAAGATATGCTGAGGGCATGTGTCTTGGAGATTGACACTCCGTGGCAAGAATCTATACCACTAGTAGAGTTCTCCTACAATAACAGCTATCAGGCGAGCATTCAAATGGCCCCTTTTGAAGCTCTGTACGGACGACGATGTAGATCACCGCTGTATTGGGAGGACTTGACTAGTAAGGCGGTTGGAGGGCCGGATATGATTAGAGATATGGAAGAAAAGATAAAGACGATACGCTTAAAGATGAAAGCGGCCCAAGATAGGCAAGCGGCCTATGCCAATAAGCGGCGACGACCGCTAGAATTCCAAGTCGGAGATAAGGTTTTCTTGAAAATCTCACCCTTCAGGGGTGTGGTCCGTTTTGGTATGCGGGGAAAGTTATCTCCGAGGTATGTGGGACCGTATGAGATATTGCAGCGCATCGGTACTTTGGCCTACCGTTTGGCTCTACCACCGTCCTTATCCGGTATTCATGATGTTTTCCACGTTTCCATGTTGAGAAAGTATGAACCCGATCCGTCTCATGTATTGCAGCCTTCGGAGGTTCAGTTGAGTTCAGACGTGTCCTATGTTGAGCGACCGGTTAGAATCCTAGATCGTGAGGATCGCAGGCTACGAAGTAAGATTATACCGATGGTCAAAGTTCAGTGGGATCGCCGGGGTGTCGAGGAGGCTACGTGGGAGACGGAACGGCATATGGTGCAGCACTACCCGGAACTATTTTCTGGTATGATTTATGTTTAGTTTCTTTTTGGGTAAGTGCATGCGATTTCGAGGACGAAATCTTACAAGTAGGGGAGTAATGTGATGCCCCGAAATTAATTAATGGTAACCTGTACATTAATTATGTTTATATGATGAATTATTACGACGATTAAGTTATGTGTGGAAATGAAGAATTAACATGATTTAAGGATGTTGATTTTAATTATGAGGATGATATGGATTTAATGATGTTGGTTACATTTTATAAATGTTTACCATGTTAATGTATTTCATATACATCATGTTGTTTATTGGGGTGCAAGTTAAATGTTAGGATTTAATACTTAAATCACCATTCCTACCTCACCTCACCCTTTTACACTCAATTCCCAAAATCACTTTCCCAAACCCCCCTTTCCCCTCATTTTCGAAATTAGCCCTAAAGGTGGGAGGAAATTCTTGTAAAAGCCTCATTCTTGCATTTCTTGGTAAGATTTAGTGCCTATGATGTTTATATAGCACTTATTGATGTTCTTGAAATGTTTGTTAAGTTTTGGAAGGGTTTTAAAAAGAGTTTGAAATGGGTTTGTTTGGGTTAGTGTGATTCTTGGTGGGATGTTGGATTTTTAATGGTTTTATGGTGTGTAATGAAGGTTTTGAGTGTTTTAATGTTTTTAAGTTGTTGGTATACATGATGGTTGAGGTTGGTGAGGTTTAAAGGTGCAAAAATGGAGATTTTCGTTGTGCAGAGGCTGGCGATCGATCGCCCATTTTTGGCGATCGATCGCGAGCAGGCAGTAGGCTCCAGAAGCCTTTGGCGATCGATCGCCACTTTTGGGCGATCGATCGGTGAGCTTGGCGATCGATCGCGCCAAAAGTGGCGATCGATCGCCGAATGCATAAAATTGTTGATGCGGGCAGTGTGATCTCGCGATCGATCGGGACGACTTGGCGATCGATCGCGAGACACACAAAAGTGTGTTTTTGGCATTTTTGTGGGAATTTTGTATATTGGACTATGATTAGCTTCTAATATTGAATTGTATGGTTGTGTAGAACCATCCCAAGGACCCACAACTTCGAGAAGATAAAGTACTACGACTTCACCACATTTTGAAAAGGTACGTAAGAAACGTACGGGCATCAACGGTAACATATTCCTAAACTATGACTTTGCATCAATTTGCATAAGTATTTATGATGATGATTATGATGATTATGATGATGATGTTGTGATAAATGAAGATGATATAATGTTACGATGACAATTATGATATGATGATGATGTTTGAAATAATGATGCTTATAAGATGATGACGCATGTTTGACTATGCTACTTAGAGTGGTCGAATGTCCGGTGATTATTATGGGCAAGCGAGGAAGGTCTTGCCGCTCACATAACTGAGCGATGGGGTACATCCGCTATCAAGGTGTAGCGATGGGTATCATCCGCTGAGCGATGGGGTACATCCGCTATCAAGGCGTAGCGATGGGTATCATCCGCTGAATAAGGGATACATCCGCTATCAAGGCGTAGCGATGGGTATCATAAGACGTGTTATGTCGAGCGAGGGGGCCAATTGTGCCGCTGTCATAATAGAACCCGGACAGTCCCATTTCTAATTAACATGGATTGTTGTGAGCTTACATACGAAATATGATGTTATTCACTCATGTCTTGAGCTAATGATTATATGCGTAATTATGACACAGGGACAACCAAGGAAGGATAGTACTATTAAACAGGAAGTATATGTTATCAATTATTTCCATGCATTATTTATATGCCATTAATTCATGATGATAAGTAACGATGTATATGCTCACGATGAGTTGTTCCTGTAGGTACACTTTTGGATCGAGACTAAGGGTAGGGTTGAGATGGTGAGCTAAAGGAGCATAAGAAGATAGATACAGGATTTTTGTTAGCCTTAACATTCATTTTGGGGAATGTAATTAACTAACTAGTGAAGTTTCGTTTTGGCCTGTAATTACATTAAACTCACATAACAACCAGAACTCTAAAATGTCTCTAATACATGTTTAGTTCATAATACGCTATTAATATGATGTTAAGGTAGGAAGGCCCTACAACTAGGTTTCTGAACCGGTATTTCTCCGCAGCGGCGAGGCAGACAAAGGAGGACGAGTTTACAAGTCTGAAACAGGGGAACATGACGGTGTCAGACTATGCCACGCGGTACTCTTCGTTGCTGAGGTATGTTCCCCACATTGCCACCAATGGGCACGCAAAGATGAGGAATTTTATGAAGGGGTTGCGACCGGAGCTCTATGACCGGGTTATCACCAATAACCCAACTTCTTTTGATGATGCTCTCACAAGGGCGGAGCTTGCTGAGCTTGGGGTGGGAGCTTATCCTAGTGCTATGCCACCGCCAGTACTGCAGCAGAGGCAGACTAGTGACAGCTTGAGGCCCCGGGGTGAGCCATTTAAACCCCGTGGTGCCTCTTCATCTTCGCGATTTGGTGGAAAGAAGTACTTTGGTCAGAAACAGGATGGCAAGAAGGGCAATTGGTCCGCCAACCGAGGATCCACGCAAGGAAATAGGCCGGGAGAGCCTAGATGCGACAATTGTGGAGGGCCACATTCTTCAAACAAGTGTCCTACCTGTTATATCTGTGGCAAGATGGGCCACATGGCTCGATATTGCCCCACCCGGGGAGGACAGTCAGAGTTTCAGGGCAACAGGCCGAGGTTTGATGATAGGACTGTGCAGCAGAGGCAGCAGTTTGGGCCTCGACCATCGGGAGGTCAGACAGTAGGACCACCCCAGGGTCAGGTGTATGCACTGACCAGGGAGCAGGCCCAGGCAGCCCCAGAGGAGGTGATCGCCGGTACGTGTCATTTATTTACGTACCCTGCTTTTATTTTGATCGATACAGGTGCCTCCCACTCTTTTGTATCTGTTGGCTTTGTGGAGAGAGACCATATGCGCACGTCTTCTTTACCCATGCCTCTTTTGGTCTCGACACCCACTGGAAGAAATGTCGTTGCTGATCAGTTTATGGCAGATTGCCTCATTTATTTTGAGGGCAACGAATTGAGGTCAGACTTGATTGTGCTATGTCAGACTTCGACTGCATCTTGGGTATTGATGTTCTGAACAGATATCAGGCAGTGGTAGATTGCCGGCAGAGGACAGTGAAGTTCAGACCTGAGTTGGACAGTCAGTGGACCTTCTATGGCAACGGTTCTCGTGCGAAGATTCCGTTGATTTCAGCGATCAAGATGACTCAGTTGTTGGAACGTGGCCACACGGGCTATCTCATTTATGTCGTGGACACGTCTGGGAAGAGTAAAAAACTAAGAGTTGAGGATGTACCAGTGGTAGCAGAGTTTGCTGATGTATTCCCAGAAGAGATCCCAGGATTCCCACCGGCTAGGGAAGTTGAGTTTGGGATCGAGTTGTTGCCAGGGACATCCGCTATCTCTCGTGCACCTTATAGGATGGCACCGGCTGAGTTGAGAGAGTTGAAAGAACAGTTGCAGGATCTCCTTGACAAGGGATATATACGCCCGAGCGTGTCGCCATGGGGCGCACCAGTTCTATTTGTGAAGAAGAAGGACGGCTCGATGCGGTTGTGCATCGATTACCGGCAACTGAATAAGGCTACAGTGAAGAACAAGTATCCTCTTCCAAGGATCGACGATCTGTTTGATCAGTTGCAAGGTACCAGGGTGTATAGCAAGATTGATTTGAGATCCGGATATCATCAGATTCGAGTCAGAGAGGAAGATGTGCAGAAGACAGCATTCCGGACCCGATATGGACATTATGAGTTCCTAGTGATGCCGTTCGGCGTGACGAATGCTCCAGCAGTCTTTATGAGTCTGATGAACAGAGTGTTTCAGCCGTATGTTGATCAGTTCGTCATTGTGTTTATTGACGACATTCTCATCTACTCCCGGAGTAAGGAAGAGCATGTGAAACACTTGAGGACAGTGCTTCAGATTCTCAGAGAGCATCAGTTGTATGCTAAGCTCAGTAAGTGTGAATTTTGGCTGAGCAGTGTAGTGTTTCTGGGGCATGTCATATCGAGCAGCGGGATATCTGTAGATCCCAAGAAGATTGAGGCTGTGATGGAGTGGGCTGCCCCCACTTCTGTGCCTGAGATTCGGAGCTTCCTTGGTTTGGCCGGATATTATCGACGCTTCGTCGAGGGCTTTTCGAAGATTGCCAAGCCGCTGACGCAGTTGACTCAGAAGGGAGTGCCTTTCTTTTGGTCAGAAGCTTGTGAGGAGAGCTTCCAGGAGTTAAAGCATCGTTTGACGACGGCGCCAGTGTTAGTGATCCCTATGGAGAACTCCAGATTTGTTCTGTATACTGATGCATCACTCCAGGGCCTTGGGTGTGTACTGATGCAAGATAAGCATGTGGTAGCTTATGCATCGAGACAGTTGAAGCCGCATGAGACCAGATATCCAGTTCATGACTTGGAATTGGCGGCTATCATCTTCGCCCTGAAGATTTGGAGGCATTATTTGTATGGTACTTCATTTACCATTTACACGGATCACAAGAGCCTCAAGTTTTTATTCACTCAGGCAGAGCTGAACATGAGGCAGAGGAGGTGGATGGACCTACTCAAGGACTATGATTGCGAGATAGAGTACCATCCCGGGAAGGCCAATTTGACAGCAGACGCTTTGAGCCGGAAAGTGAGGAGTTCTGCTGAGGACGTCATCCATTTGTCAGCCATGATGACCTCCTATTGCCATCTGGGCTATGATTTTGACATCGATGCATCACCTGTGTATGTATCGACTTTGTTAGCTGAGCCAGATATCTATGAGAACATCAGGAGAGCTCAGAGGTCAGACGATGAGGTTCAGAGGTGGTTATCTTTAGTACATCTTGGTCAGCCAACGAAATTCAGAGTGGCCGACGACGGATCCTTGAGATTGGGTAACCGTTGGGTGGTTCCGAGTACGCCGGAGTTGCGTAGAGGGATCTTGGAGCGAGCTCATAGTAGCAGACTTAGCATCCACCCAGGCGGGAAGAAGATGTATAAAGATCTGCGTGGCCAGTTTTGGTGGAAGAGAATGAAATCTGATGTCGTCGCTTTTGTAAAGAGGTGTTTGATCTGCCAGTAGGTTAAGGCAGAGAGGCAGAGACCTGGCGGCGAATTGAGAAGCTTGGAGATACCGAAGTGGAAGTGGGAACACATTTCCATGGACTTCGTGACTCATTTGCCGAGGAGTGCTTCAGGCTTCGATGCTATTTGGGTGATCGTGGATCGATTGACTAAGGTAGCTCATTTTATCCCCTATAGCATGACTTTCACCTTTTTGAGGATGGCGCAGTTGTATATTAGAGATGTGGTGAGATTGCATGGGATCCCCGTTTCCATAGTATCAGATCGAGATCCGCGATTCACATCTCATTTCTGGGAAGGTCTTCAGTCAGCCTTGGGAACTGAAGTCAGATTGAGCACTGCTTATCATCCTCAGACGGATGGCCAGACCGAGTGCACTATTCAGACGCTCGAGGACATGTTGAGAGCTTGTGTTTTGGAGTTCGATGCCTCTTGGCAGGATTCAGTGCCTTTGGTAGAGTTTTCTTATAACAATAGCTACCAGGCGAGTATTCAGATGGCTCCGTTTGAAGCTCTTTATGGCAGACGGTGTAGATCACCCTTGTGTTGGGATGATTTGGACCGCAGATCGGTCGGAGGACCGGAGTTGATTCGGGAGATGGAAGAAAAGATAAAGACGATAAGGCAGAAAATGAAAGCGACCCAGGACAGACAGGCAGCTTATGCAAATAAACGGCGGAGACCGTTGGAATTTCAGTTGGGAGATAAGGTCTTTTTGAAGATCTCGCCTTTCAGAGGCGTTGTGCGATTTGGGATGCGCGGGAAACTGTCTCCGAGGTATGTTGGACCGTACGAGATTTTGCAGCGCATTGGCACCTTAGCTTACCGACTGGCCTTGCCGCCTTCTTTATCTGGTATACATGATGTGTTTCATGTATCGATGCTGCGGAAGTATGAGCCGGATCCATCGCATGTATTACAGCCTTCCAAAGTTCAGTTGGAATCCGATGTGTCTTATGTGGAACGGCCTGTTAGAATTCTGGATCGAGCAGACCGCAGACTTCGGAACAAAGTGATACCTATGATCAAGGTTCAGTGGGATCGCAGGGGTGTCGAGGAGGCTACGTGGGAGACGGAGCGGCATATGGTGCAGCACTACCCGGAACTATTCTCTGGTATGTGTTTATGTTTAGTTTCTTTTGGGGTAAGTGCATGTGATTTCGAGGACGAAATCTTATAAGTAGGGGAGTATTGTGATATCCCCGAAATGATTAATTGCAACTTGGTGCATTAATTGTGTTTATATGATTAATTATGGTGGTAATTAATTATGTGTTGGAATTATTATGTTGAAATGTTTAGTCACATGGTAGATGTGATCGGGTTGCATTTCGGGTGCATGTTGAGCATGTTGGGAATTATGGTTGGAAGCATGATTTATTTGCCATGGGTAGCAATTATTTGGAAATCATGAGTTTAATTGATATTTGGTGCATTTTGGATTAATGCTTTTAAAAATATCACGTTGGGGTGTTTTATACACCATGGTAATTTATGGAATGCAATTGGTTTAATTAAACCACTTATACCCCAATCCCACCCTTCCAACCATCACTCTTACTTTCCCCAAAAACCACCACCAAACCCTTTCTTTTCCCATTTTCGAGTTGGTGCTTAGGGTTGAAGAGAAAACCTTCAAAAAACTTGCTTTGTGGGATTTGGTGTGAGTTTTGGAGTCCCCAAGAGGTATTGATACCTCCCCATTGCTTTTATTGTGTTTAGATTGAGTTTGAAATGTTTTTTTGAAAGGTTTTGAAATGGGTTTGTGTTGGGTTATTGTGGTTTTGTTTGGGGGTTGGATTTATGGTTGTTTTAAGGTGTATTTTGGAGGTTTATGTTGTTATTTGAGTTGTTGGTTTGATGGTTAAGTGTTGGAATGGGTTGGAATGGTTTTGAGGTGCAAAAATGGAGGTTTTTCGGGTAACAGGGGTTGGCGATCGATCGCCCATTCCAGGCGATCGATCGCGCCCAGGCAGTAGGCTTTTCAAGCATTTGGCGATCGATCGCCACTCTTGGGCGATCGATCGGCGGGGCTGGCGATCGATCGCGCCAAGTGTGGCGATCGATCGCCGAAGGGTGAAAAATTTTGGTTCTCGGACAGTGAGGTTTGGCGATCGATCGCCGTGATGGGCGATCGATCGCGAAGGTCAAAATATGGTATTTTTGGATTTGTTTGTAGGATTTTTGGTATTGGACTATTATTGGGTTCTAATATTGATTTGTGTGAATGTGTAGAACCATCCCAGGTGGCAACACAGCCAAGGCATTGAAGTCCTAGTAATGCTGGATAAAGATCCATGAAACGCTGGCTGTGCAAAGTCCATCATCGATCTCGGGTTCTGTGCTCGTTATTGTCGGCCATTGCTCGAGCTTCTCGTAGTCTTCTAAGTAGAGTCCTCTATATTTCAGGATCAAATGGCTCGAGAATGGGCTCCTCTCTTCTGAGCATGCACTAGAGAAATGGTTCCTGTACTGGATCAGACAAAAGGAGACAACAACAAAAATACAAAATCAAAAACAAGAAGAACTAACTAAAACGAAAAAAAAAAAAAAAACAAGAAATAATACAAATTGGCTAAATTACAATTAACTAATCTCGTATGATATTATACAGATTAGTCCCCGACAACGGCACCAAAAACTTGACCTCTTTATTTTTAAACAGAATATTCTCAGTGTAGCGATTCTTTACCGCAAGTGCACGGTGTCAAGTTTTAGTATAGTTAAATGAAAGTAAGGGTTGTCGAATCCACAGGGACTAACGTATAAGCACCAAATAAAACTAGTAAAATTATATTTAGCCTACGATTAAAAAGAGGGTATATTAATTACTGCGAATTTATAACTAAAGGACCTAAATAAAATAAGAATAAATAAAATGAAGAGTTTCCGGATATGCAAAGGAATTTCGCTCGAGAAATTTATCTCGCTCTTCGTTCAACTATGTTATCTTTAAAGATTCGTTTGAATAGGCAATTACCAAACAATTGATTCTTAAGGTGAAAGGTTTTCGTTATTATTCAATACACTCTCTCGAGCTGTATAGAAACTAATATCAAATTAGAACAAGTAACTCTCGTTCACTTATTTACTAATCTGATTTTGCATAAATCTTCAAAACCTCGTTACTCTAAATCTCTCGATTCAAAGTGCTCACGTATGTGATTTTATCTCTCGATCTCAATCTTAAACATACATCATGAATTAATGTTGCGTATTATAACGTTATCTCTCGATCTCGGTTATAACTCACAGAATTCAATCAAAGTTAGCTAGGCTTTGATCTTAATAAGCATTTAATTCATGAACAATAAGATATCAATACACTCAAACACATTCGAATCAATAAATCAAACACAATTAAAATCAAACTTGATAAAATAAACTAGATTTACTTCAAGACAAATCAATAAGACGTTTAATTGTTTCTCAACCTCAAAAACATCCAATTAAAATGAAAATCAAATAAATCCGATTTTAGAAATACGATAAATGCTGGAAGAATCCTTGCGTTGCACCGTAATCTCTTCTCTTGCTCCTTCCTTGCACTCCGGAATTGGCTCGCTCAAGCTGGGATGAAGAACGAAGGAAGATGACTTTTCCTCCTTCTTCTAGGCGGCGGCTACTAGGGTTTTTAAGTTATGAAAAATGGCTCTCAACCCTCTCTGATATGATATCATATGGTATGGAAGAGATCCCCCATTTAAACCACCAAAAATCACGTTAAATTAGGAAAATAAGATTTTCAGAAAATCGCGTATCGATCGATCGAAAATATTTTTTGATCGATCGGTGCACTGTTTGCTTCAGCGTTTAAAAGTTTCTGCCTCGATCGATCGATCGAGATTTTAATTCCGATCGATCGACACTTCGATAAAATTGGTGCTGAACTCTCTACCCGGATCGATCGATCGAGAATTAATCTCGATCGATCGAAATTCTGAAAAATCTGCATTCTTCATTTTTTTTTCTCTTTTTCACCTCGGTTTCACCCGTTTCCTTCATTTTAGCTCATTTCTTCCATTTCCGACCTATTTTCCTGAAACAAGCAAACCAAAAAGCGTAATTTCATCCAGGAAAAAGTACGAAAAACGGAAAGAAATTACAGCTAAAAACACTTAAAATCTAAGCCTATCAGTACAGCTGCTAGTGCTTTGATTGGCTGAGAGGTAGATGGTTCTGCTTCCCCTCTGGTGGCCAGCTCTTAGGCTTTTAGATCAGCAAACAGATCATGCAGCTCAATCTTGTTCAGGTCTTTAGATTCTCACATAGCAATAGTCTTGATGTCCTATTCTTTGGGCAATGCTCTCATAAGTTTTAGAGCAATTTCTCTGTTGGAATTGTCTTTTGTCTTTTTCAAGACTACTCAAATCATTGACTATGCTAGTCACTCTTTCATCACACTCATTCAGAGTTTTTCCTGACTTCATTTTGATGCTTTCAAATTTATGTAGGGCAACAGTTAGCTTGTTTTCCTTTGTTTGGTCATTTTCTTCACAAAGCTATGCGATCTTCTCCCAGATTTCCTTAGCAGTAGAGCACATCTTAATTTTGTTAAACATATCATTGTCCAATGTTTTGAACAAGATGTCATTTGCTATGTTGTCCAAGTTAGCCTTTTTCTTTTCTTCGTTAGACAAGATTTCTCTTTACTTGTTCCAGTATTTGAGTCCACCGCATGCAATTTCGGTGGATGTGTTGACTTTTAGAATCTTCATTGGTCTGTTAGTGGTGACGTACCACATATCATAGTCTTGAGGACAAAGATGGTATTGCATCCGGATTCTCCAATCGTCATATTCATCTTTCTTGAACATGGGGACCTTGCTGAAAGATGACATCAGTCCGAGTATTCAATTGTGTTATATCCCTGAAATAATTAGTGCATAATGCCATTAATTATAATTGTGAGGGTATTTTGGTGTTATTATTATTATTATTATTATTGTGGTTGGGAAATGTATGGTATGAGGTGTGCATGAACTAGTAATAAATTTCAGGGTGCATGTGATGCATAGTGGGGGAATGGTGTATTGGCATGATTTAATTGAGATTGGTTCTGATTAATCTGGAAAGCATGTTTAATTGATAATTGTGGAGCATGTGTTGGTTAAAGTTTTAAAATATCATGTAGGGATATTTTACTACATCATGCTAAATAATTGGACACCATTTTAATTTAAACCCCAACATTTCTAATATCTCACCCCCTTCCCTTATTCCCCACCACTCATTCTACACACTCAAAAAAATCCCTTTCCCCCAAAACCCATTTCATCGCCTCAAACAAGGGGAAGAAGAAGGAGAATTGGAAGCTTGTAATCTTTGTTTCTTGCTAGGAAATTGGAGCTAAGTGGTAAGTGAATCCCTCATTGTAATGTTGGGCATGTATTGATGAGTTTTGGGTTTGTGTAATGGGATTTTGGTGATGGACTATTATATGGCTTCTAATATTGAGTTGTGCAATTGTGTAGAGCCTTCCCAAGTTGCAGCACAACGCAGGGGATAAAGTCCTGCAACCATCCCACACTTTTGAAGAAAGGTGCGTAGAGAGAGTACGGACATCAAAAGGTAACATGTATTTTTTCATACATATGGATTATGCATTGTGGTTGCATATATATATTGGATGCTTGGTGCATATTATGGTGAGTCGTTGTTAACTTCGAGTGATGATTATAATGCTTGCCGCTGTCATTTCGAAGCGATGATTAGAATAGTTGCCGCTGTCATATCGTAGCGATGAAAGAATATTTACCGCTAATATGGCGAAGCGATGGTAAATGTTGTTGTCATATTGGAGCGAGGGATATTAATGCCGCTGATATGTCAAAGTGATTGGTATTAATGCCGTTGTCATGTCAAAGCGAGGTGCATTAAAATACACTGTTATAACAAGACTGGGATTGGTTATGGTATTGATGGAATCGTATATATGTCATGACATTTATAGAACTGTATTTTAATCTATTGATTATGAATATGAGTTATAGAACAGGGACAACCAAAGGGAGCATGTTAAATGCATTGAAATATAGAAAGTATTTTGTATTAACGGTTTTATGTATTTTTACATTATAATCATGTTGTTGTGAATATGGTTATTATATGATCATGGTTTGAGGTTGTTCCTGTAGGAGCTTTAGGCATGGAGGGCTAAGGCCAGGGTTGATGCGGTGAGCTGTGTGAAGAGTGCTACTGATATAGAAGGACATGAATTCTTTTGTATAGTTTCTACGCAGGGTAGAGTAAATCTATAGCCTTTACATTCATTTTTGTGGGAATGTAATTAATTCTTTTTTGGAAATTTATTTTGGCACTGTAATCCTTAAGCTCAATGCAGCAACATGAACCCTTATACTCTGATGAATGTATGTTTAGCTCTCTTTATGTCATTAAATCCACACTTAAGGTAGCAAGGCCTTACATTAGTGGTATCAGAGCAGCGGTTAGAGAACCAGGTCTGAGCGAAGGGTAAAGTTAGTGAACAAGTTGGGTAGGTGTTCACTTATGAGCATGTTCATGCATTTTGGTGCATATTGAGTATATGTGCATTATACTAACATACTTGAGATATTATTATTCATGTTAACTAACGGTGTATTACATGAATTGGTTCTGGTTTATTGTTGTTAACCCCTGTACTACACCATGGCAGCCAGAAATTTGGAACACCTCAATGAGGAGGTGGGTGATGCAATAAGTGTGAATGCGGGTATTGCTCAGACTAACCCTCTACCGCCACCGGCTGTGGGTGTGGGACCTATCGCACAACAGTTATTGCCCGGGGAACTGAGTCTCACACAATTCTTGACCTTCCATCCGCCTCGATTTGAGGGAACTGAGACTGGGGAAGAAGAAAAGAAATGGTTAGAGAGGATTGAACAAATATTTGTATCGGCACCATGTGCCAAGACTGCCTGGTTGAGGCTATCAGAGTTCCAACTGGCCAAGAAGTCTTCTATGTGGTGGAAGACGACAGTTATGGAGTTGATAGGTCAACAAGTATTAGTGGATTGGAGCTTGTTTAGGACCCGATTTCTGAACCAGTACTTTTCGGCGGCTGCTAGGCAGATGAAAGAGGATGAGTTCACTAACTTAAAACAGCGCAACAAGACAGTTTTGGACTACGCCCTGCAATACTCATCACTCTTACGATATGTCCCTCATATTGCTACAAGCGGTCATGCAAAGATGACGAATTTTCTAAAGGGCTTGAGGCCGGAGCTATTTGATAGGGTTCTCTCTAATAACCCTAGTTCTTTTGATGATGCGCTTACAAGAGCGGAGCTAGCGGAAATTGGGGTAAGTGCTTACAGCGATGTTGTACCCCCACATGTGCCATCACAGAGGCCGGTGTCTGATAGTCTGAAGCCATGAGGGGACCAGTTTAAATCTCATTGAACTTCATCATCTCCCCGATTTAGTGGAAAGCGATAATCGACGGGTGGGAGATCGAAGGGGTAATGCACAAACCAACTGGAGGCCAACGCAAGCGAGTAGGACGGGGGAAACGAGATGTTATTAATATGGAGGACCGCACTCGATGTGTGATTGCTCGGCTTGTTATAGTTGTGGCAAGATGGGCCACATTGCTCGGTATTGTCCTAACCGTGGAGTACAGCAGACCTCAGGGAGAACAGAGGGAGATTTACTGACAGGGCCGTACAGCAGAGGCAACCGGTTGTGCCTCGACCATTGGGAGATCGAACAGCGGGACCACCTCAGGGGCAGGTGTATGCACTAACAATATTGCAGGCCGAGGCAGCCCAAGAGGAAGTGATTGCGGGTAAGTGTTATTTACTTACCTACCCCGCTTTTATTTTGATAGATACAGGTGCCTCGCACTCTTTTGTGTCTGCTATTTTTGTGGAAAAATATCATATGTGCCCGTCTCCGTTGCGCACGTCTCTTCTGGTATCGACACCCACTGGGAAGAATGTGATTGCTGACCGAGTATTATCCGACTGCCTCATTTATTTTGAGGGCAATGATCTGAAGGCATATTTGATTGTGTTGGGTATGTCGGACTTTGATTGCATTGTGGGTATTGATATGTTGAACAGATATCAGGCAGTGGTGGATTGTCGGCAGAGGACGGTCCGCTTCCGATCTGATTAGGGAATTAAGTGGATATTTTATGTGAGTGGTTCTCGTCCGAAGATTCAGTTGATATCGGCTATCAAAATGTCACGGTTGTTGGAACGTGGACATGTGGGTTATCTCATTCATGCTATTGATGTTGTGGAAAAGAAGGAAGAGGTAAAGATTACCCGTGGTTGTGGAATTTGCCGATGTGTTTCCAAAAGAAATTCCAGGTTTTTCACCGAGTAGGGAGGTTGAGTTTGGGATTGAATTATTATGAGGAACGTCAGCTATTTCTTGTGCCCCTTATAGAATGGCACCGACGGAGTTGAGAGAACTGAAGGTTCAATTGCAGGAGCTTCTTGACAAGGGATATATATGCCTCAGTGTGTCGCCTTGGGGTGCACCAGTCTTGTTTGTGAAGAAGAAGGATGGTTCGTTGCGCTTGTGAACAAGATTGAACAAGATGACGGTAAAGAACAAGTACCCTCTTCCACGGATTGATGATATGCTTGATCAGTTGCAGGGCACAAGGGTTTATTCCAAGATTGACTTGAGGTCGGGTTATCATCAGATACGGGTTAGAGAGGAGGATGTTCAGAAGACAACGTTTCGGACTCGGTATGGGCACTATGAATTCTTGGTTATGCCATTCAGAGTGACGAAGGCCCCGGTTGTCTTTATGAGTCTGATGAAAATGCTATTCCAGTCGTATCTTGATCAGTTTGTCATGGTTTTTATTGCTGACATCCTTATCTATTCTAGAAGTGAAGAGGATCACGTGAGACATCTGCGTACAGTACTTCAGATTCTCCAAGATAATCAGTTGTTTGCCAAGCTCAGTAAGTGCGAGTTCTGGTGGGATAGTGTGGTGTTTCTAGGTCATGTGATCTCCAAGGATGGGATATCAGTATACCCCAGAAAGGTAGAAGCAGTGATGGAATGTTCTGCTCCTACCTCTATACCCGAGATTCGGAGTTTTCTTGGTTTGGTCGGATATTATCGACGCTTTGTCGGGGGATTCTCAAAGATTTCTAAGCCATTGACGCAGTTGACTCAGAAAAGGAGTGCCATTTTATTGGTCTGAGGCTTGCGAGCAAAGTTTTCAAGAGTTGAAGCACCGGTTGACGACTGCACCCGTGTTGGTGATTCCCACGGAGAACAAGAGGTTCGTTCTTTATACTGATGCATCGCTACAGGGTTTGGGATGCATATTGATGCAAGATAAACATGTGGTGGCTTATGCTTGGAGACAGTTGAAGCCACATGAGACCAGATATCCAGTTCATGATTTGGAATTGGCTGCCATTGTGTTTGCCTTGAAGATTTGGCTGCACTACTTATATGGCACTTCATTTACCATCTACACGGACCACAAGAGCCTGAAGTTTTTATTTACTCAGGAAGAACTGAATATGAGGCAGAGGAGATGGATGGGCTTGCTAAAAGACTATGATTGTGAGATAGAGTACCATCCGGGAAAGGCTAACTTGACGGTTGATGCCTTGAGTCGGAAGGTGAAGTACACTGCGGAGGACATCATTCATTTGTCGGCTTTGTTGACTTCCTACTGTCAATTGGGCTATGACTTTGATGTTTCTGCATCACCGGTACGTGTGTCCACATTGCTAGCAGAGCCTGATATTTTTGAGAATATCAGGATAGCTCAGAAGGCAGACGATGAGATACTGAGATTGATAGCATTGGTCCTTCAAGGACAACCATCGAGATTCAAGATTGCAGAGGACGGTACATTTAGGCTTGGTAACCGTTGGGTGGTTTCGAGTGCGCCGGAGTTACGACAATGAATCTTACAACGAGCTCACAGTAGCAGATTTAGTATCCACCCTGGCAGGAGGAGGATGTATACGAACCTATGTGACCAGTTCTGGTGGAAGCGGATGAAACGAGATGTTATAGCATTCGTGAAGAGGTGTTTGATCTGTCAACATGTGAAGGTGGAGAGGCAGAGGCCCGATGGTGAGTTGAAGAGTTTGGAAGTACCTAAATGGAAGTGGGAACACATATCCATGGACTTCGTGACCCACTTGTCGAGGACTGCTTCGGGATTTGATGTCATTTGGGTGATTGTGGACAGGCTGACTAAGGTGGCTCACTTTATTCCATACATTATGACATTCACGTATTTGAGGATGGTCAGCTGTATATTCGTGATGTGGTAAGATTGCAAGGGATCTCGTTTTCTATTGTGTCTGACCGAGATCGGCGTTTTACATCTCACTTTTGGGAAGGTCTTCAATCAGCATTAGGAACTGAGGTGAGGTTGAGCACGGCATATCATCCCCAAACAGATGGCCAGACCGAGTGTACTATACAGACGCTCGAAGATATGTTGCGGGCTTGTGTGTTGGAGTTTGACACTACATGGCAGGATTCAGTGGCTTTGGTGGAATTCTCGTACAACAATAGCTATCAGGCGAGCATTCAAATGGCTCCATTTGAGGCTTTATATGGTCGGCGTTGTCGATCACTGTTGTACTGGGACGATTTGGACCGTAAATCGGTCGAAGGACCGGAATTGATCCGAGAGATGGAAGAGAAAGTGAAAGTGATCCGGCAGAAAATGAAAGCAGCTCAGGATAGGCAGGCAGCCTATGCTAATAAACGGCGACGACCGTTGGAATTTCAGTTGGGAGATAAGGTCTTCTTGAAGATCTCACCTTTCAGAGATTTTTTACGGTTTGGAATGCGCGGGAAACTATCTTCGAGATATGTGGATCCGTATGAGTTCTTGCAGTGCATTGGTACCTTGGCTTACCGTCTGGCTTTGCCACCGTCTTTGTCCGATATACATAACGTGTTTCATGTATCTATGTTGGGGAAGTATGAGCCGGTCCGTCTCATGTGTTGCAGCCTTCAGAAGTGCAGTTGGATTCCGATGTGTCATATGTTGCACGGCCGGTTAGAATTCTGGATCGAGCTGGTCGCAGACTTCGGAACAAGGTTATACCGATGGTTAAAGTTCAATGGGATCGCAGGGGTGTCGATGAGGCCATGATCCAGAATCTGAACTTATCGAAGGACGGAAGTAAAGAGCCAAAAGTCACTTCAAGTGTATTTGTCTTAATTAGAGTCATGCATGTTAAGTAATTAGGTTCAAGTGTATTTGTCTTAATTAGAGTCATGCATATTAAGTAATTAGGTTCAAGTGTATTTGTCTTAATTAGAGTCATGCATGTTAAGTAATTAGGTTCAAGTGTATTTGTGTTAATTAGATTCATGCATGTTAAGTGTTAGAAAATCTTTAAATAGTTGCATGTATTATCAAAGCAAGGGAGAGACATGAAAGATATTAATCGTTTTGATTATTAGTGAAGATGGATTTCTTCTGATTAATTCAATTGTCATTTGGTGGATTCTTAGACATTGAATCATACACAAATTATACTAATCCTAGGTGGATTCCTTTGAAAAGTATAAATCACTAAAAATTCTACGTATCCAAGTTCCCATCATCTGTTCCTCAATCGACCACTACTTCTACACAATTCTCCACGCACCGTGAGCTATCCCTCTCAAAGCATCATTTAACGGTATCAATTGGTATCAGAGAAAGGTTGTCGTCATGCCTCCTCGATGACAGGTCAACCTCAATGCACCTCCTAGACGTGAACAAGATCTCCGTGACATTGAATTGGAAGAATTAAGGAGACAAGTGCAACAACTGGAACAACGTCTTTTGGAACGTGAAGAATCACTTCATGAATCAGAAAGCGATATTCAAACCAATAATGAAGAGGAAAACCCTTTTTACAAGGATGCAAGTGTTCATGTCAGACCACATCATCCGCGTAACCGAGGAGTTCAACCGAATTTCAATACTAGAGTGGACCTTCCTGAATTTAAAGGGAGAATTCAACCAGAGGAGTTCATTGACTGGTTGCACACGGTAGATCGGACCTTCGATTATCATGATGTCCCCGATAATCTCAAGGTGAAACTAGTTGCTATAAAGTTAACAAAGCAGGCGTTCATTTGGTGGGAACACCTCAAAAGACAACGTGATCGAGAAGGAAAAGGACGGATTGAAACTTGGGAGAAGATGAAAAAAAATGCTCAAGCGAAAATTCTTACCTGAGCATTATCGTCAAGACATGTTCCTCAAATTTCATAATCACAAACAGCGGGACAAAACAGTGGAAGAATATAGCGCTGAATTTGAACGCCTTATGATGAGGTGTGAAGTAATGGAGCCTGAAGAACAGACGATAGCCAGCTATCTCGGAGGATTACGACCCGAAGTTGCTAACGTAGTCCAATTACAACCATACTGGACATACGTTGATGTTTTCAAACTTGTTGTTAAGGTCGAAAAGCAACTCAATGATGCACCATGAGCTGACTCTCGTTCTTGGAACAAGGAAGGTTTTTCTGAAGGCAATTCTTACACAACAAAACCTTTCCAACCAAACAGAACAATCCCAACTAAGGTTCCTCCAAAGAAGAATGATGCAGAGAAGATAAGTCTTCCCAACACTTCTACATCTAATTCCCGACAGTGCTATAAGTGACATGGCTTTGGACATATTGCTGTTAATTGTCCAAACAAAAAAATTGTTTCACTCGTGGAACACGACGAGTCATTTGATGAAGGAGAAGCTACAAATGATGAAGCAGAAATGGAAGATGACGTTACTTATGCTGATCAGGGAGAAGGCCTTGTGGTTAGAAAATGTCTGAGTGTTACTCAAGAAAAGGAGGATTGGCTTCGTCACAATATTTTCCACACCAAGTGCACTTCTGGTGGAAAATATGCAGTATAATCATAGATTGAGGAAGCTGTGAAAACATGGTGGCATCGAAGGTGGTAGACAAGTTGAAACTCCAAACATAGGTACACCCTCATCCTTATAAGCTTTCTTGGCTTAGCAAAGGGAACAAGATCAAGGTTGACAAAAAGTGCATGGTACAATTCTCAATTAGTAAGAATTATCAAGATTCTATTTGGTGTGATGTTGTTCCTATGGATGCTTGTCATTTATTGCTTGGCCGCCCTTGGCAATATGATCGGAAGGTTATTCATGATGGCCACAAGAACACATACCATTTTGAGAAAGATGGGTGAAGATTATTTTGGGGCCTACTAATCTGGAGGATGTCCCTAAATCTTCTAAGGGAGATGTCACTCTTCTGCTATCAAAATCTCAATTTAATGCAGTTCTTGAAGAGTCTGATGAAGTTTTCGCTCTTGTGGTTGTGGAGAAGAGTGAAGGAATTAAAGATATCCCTATAGAAATGCAGCTCTTACTTGAAGAATTTCAGGATGTTATACCAAGTGAAATTCCAGCGGGTCTTCCACCCATGAGGGATATTCAACATTACATTGATTTAATTCCTGGTGCGTCTCCAAACAAGGCAACCTATAGAATGAATCCCGAAGAGCACGAAGAATTACAAAGACAAGTCCGAGATCTTATGGATAGAGGATTGTTACGGGAAAGCATGAGTCCATGTGCGGTCCCTGCTCTTTTGATCCCAAAGAAAGATGGTTCTTGGCGGATGTGTACTGACAGTAGAACGGTGAATAAAATCACGATCAAGTATCGATTTCCCATTCCGCGCCTCGATGATCTACTTTACCAACTCCATGGTGCATCAATCTTCTCAAATATTGACCTTTGAAGTGGCTACCACCAAATACAAATGAGGCCCGGAGATGAATGGAAAACAGCATTCAAAACAAGGGATGGACTTTATGAATGGATGGTGATGCCATTTGGACTTTCAAATGCTCCGAGCACATTTATAAGATTGATGAATCAAGTTTTCAAGCCTTATATTGGTAAGTTTGTTGTTGTTTATTTCGATGATACACTAATGTGGGGTCCTCTTACTTAATCCATTATGTATTCGATTAACATACATTTGTGAGTCTGAATTAAGCAATAACATACACTGATTAAGAGTATCTTACTAGTTAAGTTGTTACAGGGTTTCTCAAAACCTACCAACTACACATCATATGTACAACAACAACCTACTACAAGATAACTCCTAGGCAGTGGTTCAGCTCGCAGCGAAAAATGACTCACATCCCATCTCCCCACGTCTATGAGTCCCTACAGAAACATTCACACAATGAGTATAGAGAACAACTATCTTAGTGCAATATCAAAACACAATATCAATATCAATGAGAAAGCACAATAAATCATCTAACGTGAATGTTATGTATCATGCATCCACAAATGCACTATGTCATGAAATGTCTCAATAATTTCCCTATTATCACGAGCCCCATATGATATGCCTATTCAGCTCAATATGTCAGTGGAACCACATCACATCTTCATATTAGCAGCACATATCATAGTACCATACTCATCTGTGATAATAGCCAGAGCATATACCCACACCAGGCGTATATCTCTCAAGCCAAAGCATATGTAGTATATCTATCGTGGCAACGATCCCAGCCAAAGCATATACCACACCAGGCATATCTATCAAGGCACTGATCTTACCAAAGCATATACACATATCTATCAAGGAATCCATCCCAATCATATGAAAGCCATGTATGCATATGCATATGATACTACCAATCATATGACACAAGATAATATAAATCATATGATACCAAAACCATAACATCATCATCACATCATATCTATACTCCGTACGTCAACACGTACCTGTATTGCGACACAAAAGATGTAAATCAGGCGTCAATGTCTAACTGCCTCGTTGTCCTGTCCCCTGTGATGATGCTACAACAATGCCAATAATATATCATGTTATAATAGGCATTAAAATCAAATTCCACAAAATATAACATTTTTCAAAACCTAACCATGGCGATCGATCTCATGCTTTGAGGCGATCGATTGCCTAACGTTTTGATCTTCGGCGATCGATCTCATAATTTCAAGCGATCGGTCGCCTCTCCTTTGAAAAACCTACTGCCTCAAGGCGATCGATTGCCTACTTTGAAGAGATCGATCGCTCAAACACCGACTTACCCATGTTTAGCCATAGGCGATCGATTGCCTAAAACGCAGCGATCGATCGCCTCCTCTGTTTCAGAAAACAAAAATGGCGATTTTCAACCTTATCTTCCTAGCTCTTCTCCTACAACTCGAAATTTAACATGTAAACAAGTTTCATGCATTCTCTAAGATCATAACAACATGTTTCCACCATCTTAGAATCCAATTACTAGCATAAAACCATGATATGATTCTTCACATGCTTTCATGCTTCCAACTTAAAACAAAATCAAAGAACTTCTAATTTGCATGATAAAGTAATGAAAGTTTAGTCTCCTTACCAAGTAACTTACTTCCTCTTAGTCTCAAATGAATCTTGCAAGTAAAATGCCAAGATAAAAGTGCAAGAGTAAGAAGAACAAGCAAGAGGTTTTGTAGAGATTTGTAGGTGAAAGTTGGTGTATTATGTGTAGACAATCAGCTTATCCCTTCTTATTAACTCCTTCACCCCTAACTCAAATTCACATGATATGTTAATGCACTTGCAACTCAAATACACATGCTAATGCATTTGCAAATGTATACAAATGTGCACCAAGGTCATGTTCCACTACACAATTCATATCTCTTCCTTCTCTTGCATATCAAATCATCCATATGTCAAGACTATACATATCTTTGTTCACAACTCACATATCTCATATGTTTCTTGTTTATGTTACCTCATAGTAATTCATTCTTTTAATACCTCGATCATCACTCGGTTCCACCCGAACCCCCATTATCATACCACCAAGTGATATAATTACACCATAATCATATCACATGTATATAAAGCAAATCGAGGCATTACAACTAATCTTTAGCAAGGATAGTGATAAACACTGGGAGCATCTTCAGACGATTTTCAACACCTTGAGGAAAGAAAAACTTTATGTCAATCTGAAGAAATGTGAGTTCCTATCCACAAGCCTTATTTTTCTAGGCTTTATTGTATCCAGTGACGGCATAAAGGTGGATCCTAGTAAAGTGGAAGCTATTATAACTTGGCCAAATCCTACAACCATTCAAGAAGTAAGAAGCTTTCATGTCCTTGCTTCTTTCTATCGGCGTTTCATCAAGGGTTTCAGTACTCTTGTCGCTCCAATTACTGAATGCTTGAAATGAGAAAATTTTCAATGGTCGAAAGATGCCCTGAAGAGTTTTGATCTCATCAAAAGGAAGATAACTGAAGCTCCCCTCCTTGCACTTCCTAACTTTGATGAAATTTTTGAAGTAGATTGTGATGCTTCAAATGTCAGAATTGGTGTAGTTCTTAGCCAAGGTGGAAAGCCCATTGCCTTTTACAGTGAAAAGTTGAATGGAAGTAGAAGAAATTATTCTACTTATGATAAGGAGTTTTATGCCATTATCAGAACATTGGACCATTGTAATCATTATCTTATGTCTAAAGAGTTCATCCTCTATTCAGATCATGAAGCGCTCAATATAATAATGGTCAACATAAACTCAATAGTCGGCAAGCAAAGTGGGTTGAATTTCTTCAAGCCTATACTTTTCACATCAAGCATAAATCTGGCAAGCAGAATCAAGTGGCCAACGCTCTAAGTCGACGGCATTCCCTACTATCCGTGTTGCAAGTCAAAATTCTGGGATTTGATGTTCTCAAGGAACAATACAAAAATGATCCTGACTTTGGTAACATATGGAAAGAGTGCTCAAATGGTCCATATAATCACTTCTTGTTACAGGATGGATTTCTATTCAAAAATAACCAACTCTGTGTTCCCCAAGGCTCTCTTCGAGAATCAATCATTAAGGAAGCACATGGGGGAGGGCTTGCTGGGCATTTTGGAAGGGACAAGACTCTAGTTCGTGTTAAAGAAAATTTTTACTGGTTGAGAATGGACAGAGATGTGGCAAAACATGTGGAGCGTTGTCGAATTTGTCATGTGGCCAAAACTCAAGGTCAAAATACGGGTTTGTATACACCTCTGCCCGTCCCAATAGCCCCATGGGAAGATATAAGTTTAGACTTTGTGGTGGGCTTACCAAGAACTCAGAGAAACAAGGATTCAATCATGGTAGTAGTGGATCGATTCTCAAAAATGGCTCACTTCATACCATGTAACAAGACTATGGATGCTTCTAACATTGCAGATCTTTATTTCCGTGAAGTGGTAAAGCTACATGGTATTCCCAAGACTATGACTTCAGATCGCGATCCCAAATTCATGGCGAACTCTTTGGCGAAAGATGGGAACCACTCTCCAATTTAGTTCATCTCACCATCCACAAACTGATGGACAAACCGAAGTTGTCAATAGAAGTTTGGGGAATCTTTTGAGGAGCTTGGTACGTACTAATATTCACCAATGGGATCTTAGTCTTGCCCAAGCCGAGTTTGCTTACAATCAATCCAAGAGTCACACAACGGGTACTAGTCCGTTCAAAGTTGTTTATGGCTATAATCCTAATAGTCCGTTAGACTTGGTTCCTATTCCCACTACTCATTCTTACAGTGGAGATGCTGAAGAAAGGGCAAAACACATTAAGAAGATACATCTCCAGGTGCATGACCGAATTGAGAAACAAAATGAGAAGTACAAAAAGAAGGCTGATAAACACCGAAGACCAACTGCCTTCAACGAGGGAGATTTGGTTTGGATACATCTTCGGAAGGAAAGATTTCCAAGGGGTACCTATGGATAGCTTAAGGAGCGTGCTGATGGTCCTTTCAAGGTTCTCAAACGCATTGGTGAGAATGCGTATAAGATTGAACTCCCAGGAAAGTATGATGTCTCTACAACATTTAATGTTGGTGATTTATCCCCTTATCACCATGATGAAGAAGACAACTCAGGACGAGTTTGTCAGCAGCGGAAGCGAATGATCCAGAATCTGAACTTATCGAAGGACGGAAGTAAAGAGCCAAAAGTCACTTCAAGTGTATTTGTCTTAATTAGAGTCATGCATGTTAAGTAATTAGGTTCAAGTGTATTTGTCTTAATTAGAGTCATGCATGTTAAGTAATTAGGTTCAAGTGTATTTGTCTTAATTAGAGTCATGCATGTTAAGTAATTAGGTTCAAGTGTATTTGTGTTAATTAGATTCATGCATGTTAAGTGTTAGAAAATCTTTAAATAGTTGCATGTATTATCAAAGCAAGGGAGAGACATGAAAGATATTAATCGTTTTGATTATTAGTGAAGATGGATTTCTTCTGATTAATTCAATTGTCATTTGGTGGATTCTTAGACATTGAATCATACACAAATTATACTAATCTTAGGTGGATTCCTTTGAAAAGTATAAGTCACTAAAAATTCTACGGATCCAAGTTCTCATCATCTGTTCCTTAATTGACCATTACTTCTACACGTGGGAGGCAGAGCAATATAGGATGCAGCAATATCCGGAACTGTTTTCTGGTATGTGAATTTATATTCTGTTTGGCATTGGTAAGTGCATGAGAGGACAAAATTTTCTAAGTAGGGGAGTATTGTGATATCCCTGAAATAATATGTGCATTATGGCCATTAATTATAATTTTGTGGATTTTTTGGTGTTATTATTATTATTATTGTAGTTTGGAAATGTATGATTATGCGGTGGCCATGAACTAGTAATACATTTCAGGGTGCATGTGATGCATAGTGGGGGAATGGTGTATTTGCATGATTTAATTGTGATTGGTTCTGATTAATCTGGAAAGCATGTTTAATTGATAATTGTGGAGCATGTGTTGGTTAAAGTTTTAAAATATCATGTAGGGATATTTTACTACATCATGCTAAATAATTTGACACCATTTTAATTTAAACCCCCACACTTCTAATATCTCACCCCCCCCCCCCCCCCCCCCCCCCTTATTCCCCACCACTCATTCTACACACTCAAAAAAATCCCTTTCCCCCAAAACCCATTCATCGCCTCAAACAAGGGGAAGAATGACGAGACGTGGAAGATTGTAATCTTTGTTTCTTGCTAGGAAATTGGAGCTAAATGGTAATGGAATCCCTCCTTGTAATGTTGGGCATGTATTGATGAGTTTTGGGATTGTGTATTTGGGGAAAAATGGGTTTGATTTGTAATGTGTTGTTATTTTATTGGATTTATGAGTTTTAAATGATTATTAATGTGTATTGTGAAGTTATTGTGTTTTGGTGTTGAAGGATTTGTGGGTTTATGCTAAAAATGTGGAGGTAGTATGTTAAAATGGCGTTTTCGCACCTACAGGCATCAGCGATCGATCGGCGTAATTTCGCGATCGATCGCGCATATCATATCTCAGAACAGAGAGTTTCCGTGATCGATCGCGAGTATTGCGTGATTGATCGGCGAACACCATGATCGATCGGCACTGGCTCTGCGATCGATCGCGGAATGGCATTTTTTGGGCGATAAGGCAGTAGCATATCGCAATCGATCGGCGCGTGTGGGCGATCAATCACGAGACACTATATATTGGAATTTTGGTTATTTTGATGGGATTTTTGTGATGGACTATTATATGGCTTCTAATATTGAGTTGTGCAATTGTGTAGAGCCTTCCCAGGTGGCAGCACAACTCAGGGGATAAAGTCCTGCAACCATCCCACACTTTTGAAGAAAGGTACGTAGAGAGACGTACGGGCATCAAACTGTAACATGTATTTTTACATACATATGGAGTATTCATTGTGGTTGCATATATATATTGGATGCTTGGTGCATATTATGGTGAGTCGTTGTTAAATTCGAGTGATGATTTTAATGCTTGTCGCTGTCATTTCGAAGCGATGAATAGAATACTTGCCGCTGTCATATCGTAGCGATGAAAGAATATTTGTCACTAATATATCAAAGCGATGGTAAATGCCGCTGTCATATTGAAGCGAAGGATATTAATGCCACTGATATGTCGAAGCGATGGGTATTAATGCCGCTGTCATGTCGAAGCAAGGTGCATTAAAATGCATTGTTATAACAACACTGGGATTGGTTATGGTATTGATGGAATCGGATATATGTCATGACATTTATAGAACTGTATTGTAATCTATTGATTATGAATATGAGTTATGGAACAGGGACAACCAAAGGGATCATGTTAAATGCATTGGAATACAGGAAGTATTTTGTATTAACGGTTTTATGCTTTTTTACATTATAATCATGTTGTTTTGAATATGGTTATTATATGATCATGGTTTGGGGTTGTTCCTATAGGAGTTTTTGGAATGGAGGGCGAAGGCCATGGTTGATGCAGTGAGCTATGTGAGGAGTGCTACTGATATAGAATGACAGGAATTCTTTTGTATTGTTTCTACGCAGGGTAGAGTAAATCTATAACCTTTACATTCATTTTTGTGGGAATGTACTTAATTCCTTTTTGCAAATTTTATTTTGGCACTGTAAACCTTAAGCTCAATGCATCAACATGAAGCCTTATACTTTGATGAATGTATGTTTAGCTCTCTTTATGTCATTAAATCCACAATTACGGTAGCGAGGCCTTACAAATTGATTAAGAACACCCGCTCTAATACCACTTGTTAGGACCGGGTAGGCATGTTTAGAGGGGGGTGAATAAACGCTCTGCTAAATTTGATCTTTTTTCTTCAAAGGATTGATTTCACCTAGATTAGCAGATGAAATCTTTTTCTCAATCAAATCTAAGCTCAGCAGACCATTGTTAGAGTTAGTGCAGAAACAGTCTGTTTGAATTAGGAAGACCGGTTTGATAGCTAACAAAAGATTGCAGTTAATAAATGAACAAGATGTGTTTCTGGAAGTTCGTAGGCAATCCCTTCTACGTCTCCCATTCTTCCACTTAAGGAATGATTCACTAGAAGACTTTGAGTAATACAACAAGATGTGCAACCCGATTCAGCTGGATTTACCCACTACCAGACTAAAACTCCTAGCACTCAATCTGTTCAGACACAAGTCGTCTGACTGTTACAATAAATTCACTGTTCTATCTTAGAACAATTACAAATGATAGAGTGAAAACAATTCTAGCACAGACGATCCTAAATTGATCAAATAGTACAGTGAAACATGCTTTGAAATCTTTGAGCAGATCGACAAGATTGGATCTATGTTGATAATAGTTCTGCTCGAATAAATGCTTGATAATGAAATTATTGTCGTCTCTTCTGGGTATTTAAGTTGCATCCTTATATAGGCGTCTCTGCCAACATTAATATTTCATTTTTCGTGCGACTCAGAACTTTGACAACTTCTGTACAGACTGCATTCTTCTTTTTGGTCACTGAGCGAAGACTTTCCTTTCTCGTCTGTTCTTTCGGCGTCTGTCAGACAGGATCTGTTTTGTCTAACTACCCTTTAAGGTAACTTCTATCAACGGTTGTAATAAATGCTTCAATAAATAGTTGTTGATCTTCCAGACTGACAAATATGATACCATTAAGTCCGTCTTAGTCGACCTGTCTGATGTTAGCCTGTCTGGTTAGATCTGACCTGTCTTAGCGTTGGTCTGTCTGATGTTAGCCTGTCTAGTTAGATCTGATATGTCTTAACGTTTGTCTGTCTGCTTCGATCTGATCTTGGTAGCATAACGTCGATCTTTCTGCTTCGATCTTATCCGTGTTTGTCATCTTTAAAATCTTGAACCAACATAATTATTGAAGGGAAAAACTAAAGCTTAATGGGCCTATTTGTCCTTCCATCAACAATATGTATGGTGTTTTGCATATCATTGTTTTAGTATTTTTGCGAGTCACAATATCAAAACGGCTCAATTTCAAAGAATATTTTTAGGCCCAATATCAACATCACGGAACTATACCAAATATAACAGAAGAGCTAGTGACAGTTGACCTCATGTGGCGCCCCAAACGTCACTACGTAAACAGACAACACATGACGTCATTTATATAAATTTGTTTGACATAATCTCCCCGTAAGTGGACCTCCCAACAACACACAACATGACATATATAATTCACAAAATTATATGACGTCTACCCAGTTTAAATATGACATAAGTCACATGCATCAACGCAAGATAACCATTCAGATGGAAACAAGCTCACATGCGAGCCATAACTAGTTGAAACATACGTATTATCCTATGACAACTTCATTGTAAGTGACAATGACTTAGACATCTCAGACTCAACAGCTCCTAATCATGTCTTCAACTCTAACGTCTAAGCCCGATACCTGTTTCAACGGAAACAGCCCCCAAAATGGGTGAGCACACACACCAGCAATAAGAACAACATAATTATAAACACATAGTGTCAACAATATACAATACTTAAACGTAACAGAAATATTCCCTGAAATTAATAATCAGAATACAAGAATCCACTGACTGTTTCTGTAACTCAATTCCCTAACCTGAAATCAAAGTCCATCGGTCATCACCTCAATCATATCACATCCGATATACAAATCGATATAGTGGGAACACTGAGCCTACTATACCCCATCGTCGCATCATCATCGCGACCCATCGTGTATATAATCAATATAGTGGCAACATCAAGCCTACTATACCCTATCATCGCATCATCATCGCGACCCATCAACTATATCAGATATAGCAGACATACCAAGCCTGCTATACCCACACGTCGTTCCCCTGCTACTGCGACACAACCTACTCATTCCAACAACCCTCAATATCATCATTCATTTACAATCAGTTATCTATCAAAATCAACATCAATAGGAATAGGAATATCAATACATGCTCGTACTTCAATACGTACCTGATAGTCAATAATCGAAATTAGGCTATTCATGACGTCCCGAGGCTCGTGGAATATCTATATTCATTAACAAGTCAATATTAGCTTAACTAATATTAGGTTAAAGTAAATCTTCTCACGAAATCAAGTTTACCCGAAGGACTTGCTAGCTTACTATTGAGCAACACTTTTAACATTTTTCGTCTAATTAATTTAGTTCCTATTCTGGATATCTTCTCATGCATAATAAATCATAAAGATTAAATATAAGACTTTTGTAAGTACAAAACTATAACCAAGTCCACTCAACCTTCAGTAGAATTTAATCTAAATTACTTAAATTTATTGAATGGAATAACACCCAGCAGAAGAGAGTTCATTTAATATATTTGTTTTTACATTGGACTCTTCTGTACTTTCATTCGTCTACATTTTATTTTCTGCAACTTATGACTTTCAAATCATTATTATGATATGCACCTTCAGAATATTGTATTTCCACACAAAGTTGCTAAGTTAACAAATAAAAGAACTCAATAACCCATGTAGTTAATGGTTCACCATTTAGGAATAGTAATATAACTCAAGAACCCACCATACTTTCGATGGAAGTTGTGAGAATTTAACACAAAAAAACAACATAGTACCATCATCCTTACCCACCGACTATCCCTCAGCTTTGAAGAAAGCTTACCTTACCTAAACCAAAAGCTTTCTGCACACACAGTAGTGATATACGACTGGTATAAGAATTTATACACACTTGTGAGCTCTGATTGTGAAAGAACATCAGACAAATTAACTTTTCTTCTCTACTGTGAGCTCTGTTCTTGTCTAGGAAAGTGGATAATATTTTAGCGGTGCTAAGTATTGATTTCGTGCTTCATGAAGAAGGAAATTATGACAACACATTTTTATCAGTCCAATCACACAACAAGTTGAAACAAACATTAATGTATTTTCCTCTTATTTACTACTTTGCAGTTGCCATTGTTTGATTGATCATCTTTTCCATTAATATAATTCTTCCCATGTTTATAATATTATTCTGTACGAAATGCCTTGAATTATTTTGAGAAGTGATAAAACTTATAATTATCTTATTACCATGAATCAAGTTGTTGAGCCCAATCTCCATATACACTTAAATTCATATTATTTACAATCTCGGTACACCTCTATTATATATTTATATTTCTTTTAATCATAACCGTGTTTCATTCTTATGTCATAATTATCAAGTATAATATATATGATTTCTAAGGGAAAGAAATGATCTACGCAATTCGATAACGTTTCCTGCACTATTCAAATTCCAAGTTATAATGTTCATGCTCGAATTATCTTCACATACTCACTTTAATCAACTATACTAAACTTGATATTATGAAAGCGTGTAAGCTTGAAACAGGAACATTGTATGGAAGCTATACAGATTCAGAACTTCACAGGGAGTACATTTTATAGATTTTCGATACTCTTAAATCGTGATATCATTATCTTTATGCATTGTTATGATATGAGTAGTGTGATGTTGGTATGCTCACCTGTGTGGGGGCTGTTTCTGTTGAAACAGGTACAACAGGTACTAAACTCATTTGGGATATTGGTTCGAGCTTTGTTGGATCATGCCGCTTCCAGAAGCGTATATGAGTGTGGGTAAATAGGATACACTATTTATTCAGTTATATTGGTATTCATTTATTTGTTGCTCGTATGTGAGCAACAGGAAGCATGTATATGGACTGTATAAGGGTGTTGAAGCCCACTGACCGCTTTATTTTTAAACAAAAGATATTTCAAAGAATAGTGTGAAGCGATTCTACCGCAAGTGCACGGTTGTCAAGTTTTAGTATAGTGAAAATTAAGTACGGGTTGTCGAATCCACAGGGACTAACGTATAAGTACCAAATAAGATTAATAAAATTATATTTAGCCTACGATTACCAGAGTTGATTTACCAAAGCCAAATTAAACTAAAGACCAAAAATTAAACAAGAAACAAAAAGATGAATGGTTCCGGATATGCGAAGGCAAGTCACTCGAGAACTTTACCAAGCTTGTCGTTCAACTATGTTATCTTTAATGATTCAACTAAATTCTCAAAATATCAACCAATTGATTTTAAAGGTGAAAGGTTTTCTCTATTATTCGATACACTCTCTCGAGCTGTAAAGAAACTAACAATAAATTAGAATAAGTCACTCTCGTGCACCTATTTACTAATTCAAAGTTGAAATAAATTATCGAAACCTTATAATTCTAAATCTCTCGATTCCAAGTTCTCACGTATGCGATATCATCTCTCGATCTCAATCGTAACATACATCATAAATTAATGGAGCGTGTTACAACGTTATCTCTCGATCTCGGTTATAACTCTCAAATTCAATCAAAGCTAGCTAGACTTTGATCTACACAAACAATTAATTTATGAACAATAACAATCAATGCGCTCAAACACAATTGAATCAATAATCAAACACAACGAAACTAAAACTTGAATAAAATAAACTAGATTTAAATCAAATCAAATACATAAGAGTTTTATTGTCTCTCGACCTCAAAAACATCAAATGGAATTGAAAATCAAATAAACTAAAGTTTAGAAATACGATAAACGGTGGATGAATCCGTGCGTTGCACCGTGATTTCTTCTCTTGTTCCTTCCTTGCACTCCGGAATGGATTGGCTCGACTTTGGACGAAGAACGGAGATTAAATCTCCTTTGTTGGCGTTAGGCGGCGGCTAGGCTGCTTCTCCTTGACCTAATTCACGTCTGGTATGGTATCCCTTGATTTGGAAGTGATTTATCCTTTTATACCTCAAAAATCATTTCAAAAATGGAAGATAAGATTTTCCCGGATTTGCGTCTCGATCTATCGAGATTTGCGTCCGATCGATCGGTGCACTGTTCATGTCAGCCTTTGAAACTCACTGCCTCGCTCGATCGATCGAGATTTTCTACCGATCGATCGAGACTTTGAAAAAATCAGCTCTGAAGTTACTGCCTCGCTCGATCGATTGAGATTTTCCACCGATCGATCGAGCCTTGAAATTCTTTTCTTCTCAGCGCACTGTCTGGCTCGATCGATCGAGATAAAATCTCGATCGATCGAGATTCCAAAAATCTCACTTCCTTCATTTCAACTCTTTCTCGCCTCGATTTCGCCCGTTATCTTCATATTAGCTCATATCTTCCATTTTTCCGATCCAATTTCCTGAAACAAACGAATAAACACCAAAAAGCATAATATCATCTAGGAAAAAGTACGGAAAATGGGAAGAAATTACAGTTAAAAACACTTAAAATCTAAGCCTATCAACTCCCCCAAACTTAGACTTGATCGTCCTCGAGCAAGCAATAAGCTCAAAAAGAAAAGTTAAACTCGATACTAAGCATGAATCATCTTTACAACATACGTAAAAACTCAGAAATCCTACTTACACATCAATAGAAGTCATTCAACACTTAACAAGAAGCAATTTCTCCTAAGTTAAACAATACATCGCAACATCGGAACGTGCGTGTGTGCTATTGTCAAACATGAGTTACATACATATCTTTAAGATCAACATGTGCCATATCAACTCCTAGTCAAGATTACTTTGAATTACTGTACAAATTTACTATCCAGCACTTCTCCACTAATGTAATTATTCCCTAGACTTGGATCAAAAGGTCTTAAAAGCTTATAACGTTAGGCCTTTTGGTGTCGGCTTCAAAGAAAAGGTTGGATGAATTCAAAGAAGAGAGTATAATAAAGTCAGTTCAACTATTTTCTCACATAATCATTGAGCTTCTCTTCACATTTTCTAGCCTTGGCCACTTTGGGTCTTATTTAAATTTTCTTCAAGGCTTTTTCTCTACATCTTTTCTTTTTCTTTGCTCATTCTTTCGTCCTTTTTGAACTCATTTGCATATAACAATTCTGTGCAATGAATGAGATTCATTATACTCTCCTAGGGATGGATAAAATTGTTCTTTTAGGCTCAAACCAAGGTGGGTATAATGAGTTTTCCAAGAATACCGAATGGGGGTCTAATCATATGCAATGCATATACCATTCTTTTTCAATAAGGCTCAAAAGGGGACACTAAGGAATAATGTATACCAGGTAGGCTTGAAAGGCTCAAACGGTCCAAAGATCGCCTAAATCATCTCCAAGTCTAGTTCCTAATTATAAATTTCGCCTCAAAGTGCTTTCAACTAAACTGTAGAGTTATCTAAGATACTCAAGACTCATCACAGTTAACACAAATTTTCAATTTAATCAATACATACTTCACTCAATCATGACTCAATAAGTGCTCAATTTATTCCTCAGTTTTGACATTTAGTTAACAAAGGATATATACAAACAAGTTAAACATTTCCATGACTCCTATCTAGATGAGGATTAATTTCATCATGTATTACCGTTGCAATTCCAACTCATCAATTCTCAAGAATAACTCAATCAATAAAAAAAAAAATTGTTGGTAATGCTCAAGGATGAATCAGTCACAAAATCATGCAGTCATGCAAGGTAGGGTAACAAGACAAGTAGCAGAATGTGCAAAAATAAGATATATGCAAATACTCAAAAAATCCCCCAAACTTAGCATGTGAATTGCCCTCAATGAACAAGAAAAATAATGCAAAGGCAAAGACACATACCATGACGACGATCGTCACTGATCGTCGTCCTCATCATGCTCCGGAGGGGGAACTGGGTAGTGGTGCTCCTCGCCCTGATATGGCGGAAATGGTGGGTACTCAGAAGGTGGAGGTGCATGCGGATGATAAGGTGCAAAGTGTGGCTCCGGCGAGAACTGAAAATTTGGAAAGCCCTGGGCCATGGCAGTGTTCCATGCACTCTGATAGTGCATGAACTCCATCTGTCGCTGAGCTACCTGCTCATGGTCTATCTGCAATGCTCTCTGCATGCTATGAATGTCCCGCTGCATGTTGTGAATGCTCTGCTGCTCCAGGCGAATATCTTGGAGATCCCTATGAAGAGAGTCCAAAGTAACACGTGTATGTTCTGCAGCAGAGGATGATGCTCCAGCTTGTGTAGTGTCCGAAGGTCTTCGTCGGCCCGTAGGAGGTGGTGGAGCGTCCACAATGATCGGTGTCTTCGGCGGAAGTAGCTCCTCGTCTTCCCCCCATGTCACTCCGTACCGCTTACATAAAGCAGTGATCGTGGATGGAAACGGTAGTGCGGAGGTCGGTGGCCTGCTCCCAATCTCTTGAATGTGATCACTGATGATCTCGCCAAAGTCCACTTCCTTCCCTGAGAGGATGGCATTTACCAGGACCGCTCTGTCTTTTGTCACCTCAGAAGTGTGGGTCGGTGGCATGACCCGCGAGGCGACAAATGAAAACCATGCTTGGACCTCTGGCTTCAAATGTTTCTTTAGAACCAACTGTGGCTCTGCTTTATCATTCCTTTGCCAATCCACTCCCGGCTTGCCAATAACTGTCAATATCTCATCGTAATCAATCCTGCTGTTCTTGAAAGATTGGTATGCACAGTTGTGAATTAAAGGCATCCGGTGAATATTGTTGATTGCGGCTCGATCCACCAACACATCCTTCCCTCGAACATAAACACTTACTTGGTGCCCTGGTCGAACAGCTCGAAGATTTGTGTAAAACTCCCTTACCAGTGGCACCACAGCATCAATTGGTGTCTGAACAAATTGAAGCCACCCTTTTCGGCGTACTGTCCTAATGACAGGACACTCCAATTTATCCATGCTCATTCCCCTTTCACGGCTCAGGGGTTTCTTATGATAGGTGGGATATAACTCAGCAATTGTGGCATTGATAAACTTCTGTTCGTCATACCCTGGCTCAGAAACAGTGGCCTCCTTCTGCTTTTGCTTTTGGGAAGTCTCCGCCTGCTTTGACCTCTTTCTAGACGACATTTTCTTGCTAAATTATTCCCAACTAACTCAATTAACTTCAACTAACCACCACCTCAAAGATACAGCAGTGCCAATACCCCTCAACACAACAATACTTCCCCCAAACGTTGATGCTTATCTACCCAATTCAATTCAACAAAGTAATTGCACCAACGGATGAAAATAAATGAATTATGAACGCAATTACCAAGTAAAAATCTGATCTTCAATGACTCTTTGTGCTTGACTTGGAATTTCCTTTCGTCTGCAATTCTACCCAATTCGGAGTGTAATAATTCAGATCTGCAAAAAAATTCTCATTAGAATCAATTCTTACTTCAAGAATTTGAGATAATTGGACAATTGATGGAACAAGGATGAGATTAGGTGGAAGAATTGAAAGAGGCGATTAGGGTTTTGCTGTGGAGTAGGAGAGAAGGTGTTTTGTAAAGTGCAGCTTTGTCTTCGGTGCCCTATATGTTTTTCAAAATTTTCTCTCGCTCGATCGATCGGAAAAATTTTCGATCGATCGAGCGAGGCAGTGTTCAAACCCCAATTTAACAGCTTTGGGCGATCGATCGAGATTTTGTCTCGATCGATCGCCCACACCAGAAGACAGAAATTTAATTTTTCTCTCAACACTTTCTCTCGGGTTGCCTCGCCTACATCCTTATTGCTCTTACTTTCACACCTGCAATCAAAACACACGGACTTATTCAAGGATAAAATAGAAACACAACTAACAACAAAACAAACTAACACAAGGAATTAAAACAAAATACGAGGAATGAAGAGAAAGTTCTTAAGTTATAGTCCCAAGCTGGACTGTCACCTCCTTGTCTTCTCAATTTGATGGCTCCTTTGGATTCTTTACAGAATCACTTGGGGGTGTACCTTGCGTTCTCCCCGATATCAACGTAGCCAACTGCCCTATCTGCACTTCCAAATTTTTGATCGATGCATCTTGATTTTGCATCCTTACCTCTGTCGATGAAATCAGCTTTGCCATAAGTTCCTCCATACTCGGCTTTTGTGTGAACCCTGCCTGCGGTTGTGGGTTCAACACATTCTCTTGATTCGACCACCTCAAATTCGGGTGGTTCCTCCATGGTTGGTTATAATTCGAATATGAATTGTTGGGTGGCCTGTTACCTACAAAATTCATAGCCTCAACAGATTGGTTAAACTGGTTACCTGCCTGACACTCGATGCTAGGATGACCGCCTCCACACAGCTCACAGAAGATAGCTTGGGCTTGCATTGCTGCCGCTCCCATGCTGTCTATCTTCCGATTCATGGCTTCTAATTGAGCCGAAAGAGCAGTGATCTCGTCCACTTGATGGACTCCCATTGGTTTCTGTGGCGTGCTCCTCTCTGACTGCCATTGGTAACTGTTGCACGCCATTTCCTCCAACAAGCTATGTGCCTCTTCCGGCGTCTTCCTCATGATTGATCCCCCAGATGCTGCATCTATCATCGAACGGTTAGAAGAAAATAAACCGTTATAGAAAGTTTGTACCTGCAACCAAATGGGTAGACCATGGTGTGGGCATCTCCTCAACAATTCTTTAAAACGATCCCACGCTTCATATAATGTCTCGGGGTCAAACTGCCCAAAAGTTGTGATATCGTTCCGCATCTTCGCCGTCTTGGAAGGGGGAAAGTACTTTGATAAAAACACCTTCGTCATCCCCTCCCATGTTGTTATAGAACCTGCAGGTAGTGAATTCAACCATGCCTTAGCTTTGTCTCGTAATGAAAAGGGGAAAAGTCTTAACCTGATGGCGTCGTCGGAGACGCCATTATGTTTGAAAGTGTCACAAATCTCCAAAAAGTTGGAGATGTGATTATTTGGGTCGTCCGTGGCCGCTCCCCCAAACATAACCGAGTGTTGTATCATTTGTATGATCGCCGGCTTGATCTCAAAGTTGTTCGCTTGAATCGTCGGCCTCGTAATACTTGACAACAATCCATGAAAGGTCGGTTGCGCAAAGTCCATCATTGACCTTGGGTTCTGTGCTTCATTATTATCTGCCATGGCTCGAGCTTCTCGTAATCGCCTAAGTAGGGTTCTTTCTATTTCCGGATCGAAAGGCTCGAGAATGGGCTCCTCTCTTCTGAGCATGCACTAGAGAAACGATTCCTGTACAAAACAGACAAAAAGGAGACAACAAAATACACAAAGTTATTAACAAAGATCAACAAAAGAAAACAGAAAAGAAAAACAAAAACGCAATAATAAAAGAATTGGCTAAATTACAATTAACTAATCTCGTATGATATTATACTGATTAGTCCCCGGCAACGGCGCCAAAAACTTGACCGCTTTTTAAACAAAAGATATTTCAAAGAATAGTGTGAAGCGATTCTACCGCAAGTGCACGGTTGTCAAGTTTTAGTATAGTGAAAATTAAGTACGGGTTGTCGAATCCACGGGGACTAACGTATAAGTACCAAATAAGATTAATAAAATTATATTTAGCCTACGATTAATAGAGTTGATTTACCAAAGCCAAATTAAACTAAAGACCAAAATTAAACAAGAAACAAAAAGATGAATGGTTCCGGATATGCGAAGGCAAGTCACTCGAGAACTTTACCAAGCTTGTCGTTGAACTATGTTATCTTTAATGATTCAACTAAATTCTCAAAATATCAACCAATTGATTTTAAAGGTGAAAGGTTTTCTCTATTATTCGATACACTCTCTCGAGCTGTAAAGAAACTAACAATAAATTAGAATAAGTCACTCTCGTGCACCTATTTACTAATTCAAAGTTGAATAAATTATCGAAACCTTATAACTCTAAATCTCTCGATTCCAAGTTCTCACGTATGCGATATCATCTCTCGATCTCAATCGTAACATACATCATAAATTAATGGAGCATGTTACAACGTTATCTCTCGATCTCGGTTATAACTCTCAAATTCAATCAAAGCTAGCTAGACTTTGATCTACACAAACAATTAATTTATGAACAATAACAATCAATGCGCTCAAACACAATTGAATCAATAATCAAACACAACGAAACTAAAACTTGAATAAAATAAACTAGATTTAAATCAAATCAAATACATAAGAGTTTTATTGTCTCTCGACCTCAAAAACATCAAATGGAATTGAAAATCAAATAAACTAAAGTTTATAAATACAATAAACGGTGGATGAATCCGTGCGTTGCACCGTGATTTCTTCTCTTGTTCCTTCCTTGCACTCCGGAATGGATTGGCTCGACTTTGGACGAAGAACGGAGATTAAATCTCCTTTGGCGGCGTTAGGAAGTGATTTATCCTTTTATACCTCAAAATCATTTCAAAAATGGAAGATAAGATTTTCCCGGATTTGCGTCTCGATCGATCGAGATTTGCGTCCGATCGATCGGTGCACTGTTCATGTCAGCCTTTGAAACTCACTGCCTCGCTCGATCGATCGAGATTTTCTACCGATCGATCGAGACTTTGAAAAAATCAGCTCTGAAGTTACTGCCTCGCTCGATCGATCGAGATTTTCCACCGATCGATCGAGCCTTGAAATTCTTTTCTTCTCAGCGCACTGTCTGGCTCGATCGATCGAGATTCCGAAAATCTCACTTCCTTCATTTCAACTCTTTCTCGCCTCGATTTTGCCCGTTATCTTCATATTAGCTCATATCTTCCATTTCCGATCCAATTTCCTGAAACAAACGAATAAACACCAAAAAACATAATATCATCTAGGAAAAAGTACGGAAAATGGGAAGAAATTACAGTTAAAAACACTTAAAATCTAAGCCTATCACCCACTTTTGATGTCTTCTTAGTATGGTGTTTTCCCTGGCTGGGAACTTATTTAGGGTTTGGTTTCTTTTAAGTATTGTGTTTTTCCCTGGCTGGGAGTTATTTTGGTAATGTGTTTTATTTTGGGATAGTTCAATTTATGGGGAGACTCTGCCCAAATTTTTATAAAAACCCACAATGTAAAAGTTGTGCAATGGTAATGATAATGGGTGAACCTTGAGTCTATTGTTGGTAGAAGTGATCATTCCATGCTGAGTATTATTTATGTCATGGAGAATATGTGATGCATGTAATGATTCTTTTAAAGAATGAAATTTTTTTTATACTCATACGACGTCATAAATGCACTAATGACGAGTTAAGGGGTTGAGGCCTTACACCTCATATAGTATCATTGTTCGACACATTACTCTATATGAGGTGCGCATTGTGCTTCCTATCTCCAAGCCACTGGGGCTTAAGTTCTCAACCATCTAAAAATCACTTCACAATATAACCAAATGCATAGGCAATTTGAACCTCAATATTCTTGATTCAAAATAATTGAATTCAATCATATAATCATATACACAATTTGATATTCAATTCAAGGAATGTTAGACAAAGAAAAGAGCTAATCATACTTCTACGATGGTTTAAAATTTTTTTAACTTGGATGACAAGAGTAAGTTCTTATCCTCTGTGATGCTCAGGAATTATTGGTGTAAATCCCGGTGTGGTAATGATCATTAATGGATTTTTATTGTGGCAATTATGATTTAATTGCGGTGTTGGGACACCCGAGGATGTTAAATTGGGTATTTGGGATTGTTGAATCCAAAGGTTAAGATTGTATTCTCATTGTGGTGAAAAATCTTGGAATTGGGTTTTTGGTGGTATCTGGGATCCGGGGTACTTTGTATTGGGGCTGGTATTAGAAATTGAGATTTGAGAGATAATTATTGAAAACAAATGATTTTTAATGAGTCATGATGTATTTGTGGAGGACTTGGTATTTTGGAGTCTTGGTACTATATATACCAAGTGGACTCGGTATTCCGTCATTGCACAGAATCTCTCCTCTCTCCTCTCTCTCTCTTCGCGCTCCATCTCCCCCCAAAACCCTTCTCTTTTCTCTTTGGAGAAAAATGGCTGGAAGCTCGGCTCGGGAGCCGAATTTCTCGAAGATAATCAGGTATTATTCATCCCCTCGTCATTGTCTTCGATTTAATAGTAGTATTGTAGAGTTTTGTTGGTTTTGGGTTGGTTATGGAAATTGGGGGTTTTGGTTTAAAACTCAAAGTTATGTTTTTGGTGTTGTTATGGGTTGTAAATGGAGTATTTGAGGTATTGAAGGTGTATGGGGTGTTGGTTTGAGTTTGGGTGTGAAAAACCCCATTAAAGCTCGAGTTTTTCGGAAAATTGCAGGTCCCGATCGATCGCGGCTTGGCGCCGATCGATCGCGACATGAATCTGGAAAATGGGTGGCGATGAATAGTACTCACGATCGATCGCGGGATGTTACCGATCGATCGCGAGTAACAGAGACAGTTGGCGATCGATCGGCATTTGTAGGCGATCGATCGCAGCAATATTTTTTTCAGGCAGTTTAGTTGCGTGATCGATCGCGCGTAAACGTCGATCAATCGCGGCCCTATTTCTTGTGTTTTTTGGAAAGTTTGGCAAATGTCAGGATTTTGGAATCGATGTTTAATTAGCCGATTTTCGGGGCAATGTCTAGATTCGGATGGGAATGCTATGCTATGAAATTGGAATGGTTGAAGCCAAATTTTAATAAAATAAATGGGATACTCTTTTTAGTAAGTGGTTAACCTTTGTACATTTAAAATGAAATATTTTGGGTATTATGCATGCTTAGCCCGGAGTCTTTTAAAATGGTTAATCGTCATGGGTTGATGTTAAGTTTGGGGGTTGTGAACGTGCTTGGGCACGTGGTTGCATGCTTGTGTTTATTTGTGAGTTATTTATGTGTTAGCACATAATTCATCGGGTCGCGAGACTCGGTCAATGTTTGGTTCGGACTAAGGAATCATAAGGTACGTATAACGTACGAGCATAGCCTTTTATATTATTGCAACTGTGAAATGCATTGTATATTGTATTTGCAATAAATTAATATACATTGGGAATTTTATGGTGCCGCTTTTGAGCGAGCAATGAATGGGATGTTGTCGCTATTGAGCGAACATCGGTTGTGACGCCGCTGCTGTTGAGCGTGCGTGAGATTAAGACGCCGCTATTGTGGAGCGAGCGATGAAATAGAACTATGGAATCTGTGATGACCAGGGATTATAGGTGTTAATCTCGTAGTGTTAATAATCCCTAAAGTGGTTTTACGTGGCGATTTGGAATTTAATCGAGGTGTTGGGCCTTCTGGGCTCGTTTTTTTGGGCAGTTGGGATCGTTGGATCCAGAGGTTGAGATTGTATTCACATTACGGTGTAAAACCTAAGAGTTGGGTTTTTGATGTGTCTCGGAATCTCGGGTGCTATGTGAGCACCGGTAGAGGGTTTTGGAGTTAGAGAGAGAGTTTTTGAAAACAGATGATTTTTAAGGAATCATGATGTATTGGTGGGGCTATTATTTTTTCGGGGTATTTTTGCTATAAATAGCAGTTGAACCCGAAATTTTAAGAAAATTATCATTTCAGCCCAATTTCTTTCTCCTCCCTCTCTCCCGTGCGATTTCCCGCTGCTACAGCACCCCCGCCGCTTCAAACGCTTCGCCCGCCGCCGTCCCGCCCCCGATCGGCGCGTGCGACCTACCCACGGCTTCGTCTCGTCCAGGCGCTCCTTTCCCCTCCGTCAATTCGAAGTTTCGTCGCGTCTTGGAGTCGGATTTTGCTGGTAAGCGTCGATCCCCAATTTCTAGGGTTCTTCGTTTTTCGTTCGATTTTCTTCCAATTTTCGTATGGATAGCCTCCCTTACCCCTTTTGCATCCCTCTCATGTTATTCCCTACTAAATTCGGTGGTTTTGGTTCGAAATTATTTTCGAAAATTGGTAGGGTTTGGTTCGAATTTTGGGGGGTTTTTGGCAGGGGTATTAATTCGTGCAATTGATCGATTATTGCATGTTTTAGGAGTATTATGATGCTTGATTGAGATCGAATTGAGAAGCTATGGTTCGAATTTGAAGAATTTTAAGGGTTCGAATTTAAGGGCTTGTTTGGGTTCGAATTTAATGGTTTTGAGTTCGAAAATTGGGGGTTTTTGTCAAGGGATGTTGATTCTTGCTTGGATAGCTTAATTGACATTTTAGATGAATTATGGTATTTAATTGGGTTCGAAATTGTGAGATTAGGGTTCGATTTTTGTAGGGCATTCTTGAACAAATTTCGATATTGTCTCATTTATTTCCTTCCCTGCATGTACCCTGCCCCGGGTCTTGTAAGAGGATAATTGTCGTGTGTTGACAATATTTTGAGGGATATGGGTGTGCTTGAGCATAGGTTACATGTTCGTAAATAATTGTGAATTATTTATCGTGTTAGCACATCATTCCTCGGGGCATGGAACTCGAGCAAGGTTTGGCTCGGACTTCGGAGATTTAAGGTACGTGCGACGTACGAGCATTACTATATATATGTGAAATGCATAAGGTGTTTTTGATTGCATTGAATGTTTTGCGTATGGTTATACATATATGTTGGCCAAGGAATGACCCAAATCTTGATATCGCAGCTTGTAGCGTGCGTGACACTAGAGTAGGATGACTCTTACATGATATAAGGGGTACTGGGTTTATATGACTATATTATGAGACATTTGAGATGTCTAGGTTTGTAGAATCATGTATTCTTCGTGAGACATTGAGATGTCTAGGTTCGTAGAATCATGTATTCATTATGAGACATTTGAGATGTCTAGGTATAATGGAAAGCGAGATTATGAAATCAATATTAGATATTGATATATCTATATTTGCATGTATATGAACTTGGAATCATTCATTATTGATATTTGAGAATCAGGCATGCGATGTGTAAATCAATGTGTTGATTTACTGATTTATGAGGTTTGATGAGTTTGATGATTGTGAGAACAGGGACAGTACACGGAATCCCGGATGAGGTTGCCATCCAGGGAGTATCATTTAAATTCATTAGCATTTACCTTTGTTGTAAATTATGAATTTCATTATTATGATTATGGGATTTTGTGTATTGGTATGCTCACCCCGTTGGGGGCTGTCTCTGTTGGGACAGGTGGACAGGTACATCGATGGCTATGGAGCTGAGCTCGAGCTGTTGATTTGAGGTACTCCCAGGATCGTGGTACCAGGGCTTGATGGAGCACGGTATCGTATAGAGTACCTATGTATACACCTGAGGATTTATACATATTCATGATGCTCGCATGTGAGCACGATTATACTTGTATATGGATTGTATATAAAGGCATGAGCCTATCTCTCTTTCATTTAAGGTTGCATGCAATTAGAGGTTGAATTGCTAGAATGATATGAGAGTCATTGGTGTATTATGTGTGGTGTCTTCCCTGGCTGGGAATTTACTTGTATTGCTGCTTTCTGTTGAGTATTATGCTTTCCCTGGCCGGGAATTTTGTTATGTGTTGTACTCTTTTTTTTTGGGATAGCTCTATTTATGGGGAGACTCTGCCCAAATTTTTATAAAAGTTTACAATGTGAAAAGTGGCACCAAGGGGTTGGTAAAGGGCAAACATATGAGTCTTTTATTGTCAGGATGATGATCTTATAACATTGAGTATTACAGGAAATTTTGTAATTGACAGGCAATGATTAAGTATCATCAGAGCTTCCCGATTGACATTTTATAGAAAGCATGTACCACACATAGTGGTTAATACACTAATCAAGGTTTAAGGGCTTGGGGTCCTTACATTAGTGGTATCAGAGCAGTGGTTGCTCATTGGGGCTGTTAAGGGCCTAGGAAGTTATTGATAGCACATATTTATGCATGATGGCATTAATGTTGTATGACATAACAAATTGTTTATGTGCTCTTATGATATGAAAAGTGGTATTGCTAACCATTGTGGTTGCAGGAATCGTGTGGAACACGATAGGATGACATTTATAGGGATGTCTGGCACTCCGTGTATTATGTGCCAAGGAAGCTGGTTTTTAAGAAAATCCGGTAAAGGGATATTTCCGAGGTAACATGTACTTTATATTGTCTTGTTGACACATGATGAATGCAAAGTGGTGCATTAAGGTTATGGTATATGTTATTGTGCATTGTTTTTGCATATGCATGTTATGAAATATAAGAGGTGTATTTCTTGAGTCAAAGTTATCTTAGTAAGGATTTTAATGGCTTATGCTAAAGTCCATATGAAGCGATGAAGAATCCCGCTTATATGGAGTAGCAACGCTAAAGTCCATATGAAGCGATGAAGAATCCCGCTTATATGGAGTACAACGCTAAAGTCCATTGGAAGCGATGAAGAGTCCCGCTTACATGGAGTAGCAACGCTAAAGTCCATTGGAAGCGATGAAGAATCCCGCTTACATGGAGTAGCAAAAAGCATTAAAATGTACTAATGATAAGGGCTCAAGATGAAATATGGATTTAAAGAGGAAGGATGTCATGACATTTATTTATGAAACCATACATTCTTATAATGCGTTTTTATTATGTATTGAATGTTGATGCATAGCGTATATGGCTATTGTTGTTAACCCTGATGGTTGCAGGTTACAGGAAATAAGGAATACGAAAAGGAATGATGATTATACATATGCACGGGCATCCCAAGGGCAACATGTATTATGTGGTTAGTCATTTAACACAAGGTAAATCAAGGTATGCATAAGATAGTGCATTATGATATGATACATGTTGATACGCATCGTTTTGCATATGTATATTGTGAAATATAAAGTGAGGATTTCAATGCTTACACTAAGGTCCATATGAAGCGAGGAAGGATTCCGCTTATATGGAGTAGTGAGAAGCATTGAAATGCACTGATATTTCACGAGTCCAGGTTATCCTAGTGAGGATTTCAATGCTTGCACTAAGGTCCATATGAAGCGAGGAAGGATTCCGCTTATATGGAGTAGTGAGAAGCATTGAAATACACTACTGATAGGTGACTCAATTCGAGGTGTATTTATAGCGATGGTTCATTCCGCTATATCTATTGGCGATGGTTCATTCCGCCAGGTGTATTTATAGCGATGGTTCATTCCGCTATATCTATTGGCGATGGTTCATTCCGCCAGGTGTATTTATAGCGATGGTTCATTCCGCTATATCTATTGGCGATGGTTCATTCCGCCAGGTGTATTGATAGCGATGCCTCTTTCCGCTACTATGTGGACGATGATTCATGCTCAGGGTATAGCGAGGTTTCATGCCACTTATTATCTGACGAGGTGTCATACCGTCGATTCTATAGCGAGGGATTGTGCCGCTATGTACTCAGCACAGGATTTTGCCGCCTTCGAGTGATGGGTGCTGATTACGCACTATTATTGAGCGACGGAGACAGGTATGACGCTATATTGCTAGCAATGAGGTATGAGATATTGCTATTTTATTAGCTTTATTGTAGCTGGCATGCATTGATATACATGTTTTATTATGCCTATTTTACTAGCATGTTAGTGGATGACATACGCTGATGTACATGTATCGTCACTAGTTGGCAATGTTTTAGATGCCATGAGTTGGCATGTGTCGTCACAGGATGACGATGACGATGGTGTAGGAGATGTCTTATTAGACATGCATCATCGTTACGATGATCGATGCGTTGAGTATACGTATTCAGTGGTATGCCTTGGGTGCCAGTACCGAGCACAAGGTGGCGTGTGCGACACCGATTGACGTGACCCTTATACCGAGCGGGTTGCTCGAGGAATGGTTGGATGCGCTGTACATGTGATTGCACCACAGCTTATGTTTGGGGGTAATCATTTTACGAGTGGTGATACCCTTGAGGTATGCTCGTTGGAATGGCTTTTGGCCATGTGATTTGACGACAGGAGTAATCATGGAGGAAATTACTCGCTTTCTGTCGATGTGACATGTGGTAGACATGATCACACCACCCTTGAGGGTGTAGGATGGGTCCTAAGGGAGTAGGATCAGGTTATGTTAAGTACATAGGGACATTGGAGTGTCCAGGGTGTATCGGCATTGAGGAATGTTGGATAAAGACCCGCTACTCTATTGAGTTTTCTTCCCATAGTATGTTATACCATGTGGAAACGTCCGTCTTGTTGGTAGGTTTGAGGTGAACCTAGAGAGGCAGCGACTGGTTTGTCTGCCGTGTGTGTGCAGCACCATGATGGGCTTGCTAGAGCCGTTACACTGCTCGTTGGAACCAAGTTTGGCAAATCGTAAGGTGATACGATGTGGATTGTGGTGGACTCTAGTAGTCACCATGTCATTGAGGTTAAGGTTGTTCATGCCTCACTGAAACGTGTATACGTTTATGTTTAATCTTGGAGACTTGTCTGGGACAGCTCAGGATGTTGGAGTACCAACAAGAGAGTCATCAGGTCGTTATTGACTCAATCTAAGGGAACCCGTGTATTAGGGATACAATGGGTGTTATTATATCCAGTTTTTCCGAACGATGGTTCGAGACTTGTGGATCTCGAGTTCAATGGCGCTTCCCTTGCGAGGAAGGAGGTAGTATTATACCTATTTGGGAATCTTTGAAAGATTCGGTAAGTTGGTGCAAGTGGTGTTGATTTTGGGAATCACACCGTGTATTGTTAATCGTCGATTATCATCCTCCACTGAGTAAGGAATGACTCAGAATTGACGGTTGTGTTTGGGGCTTAGGGATATGTGGTAGATACCCGAGCCGAGTGCATTGAGTATGCATGCGATATCAGTGCTTAGGCAGGTATACCGGTGAGTATACGGATGCCAGTTATTGATTTCCTCTCTGTTAAGCATAGAGTTATGCTATTTTAGGATGGTTAAATCTCTGATGTGAGATATGGAACACCTTGAGATTGGGAATCTCCATGGCACGATGATTATGAGGGATAATCGTGAAGTTAGTTGACTCCCTTGAAGAGGGATTTTCTTGTGAGGGTTAAGGTATTTCCCTTGTTGGTGTTTTCCTTCGAGTTATGCGACAGCCTTCCCAAGTTTGGATTGTTAAATCCGAGGATTTTCAAGGGATGGCAGGATTTTGGATTGGTTGAGTGTCGCTGACGACACAAGCGTTGAGGATGCATTGGGTTTATTGCATGCCCCTTAAGAAATTTAAACTCTGCGGAGTCTCGGTTGTTATTTATGATCAGGACGTGATTCTTGGAACATCCGGAGGTGGACATCTTGTGAGATGTCTTTTGTTTGAAATTGTGGCTGTGAGTTGCCCAAATTAAGTTGCAATGAGGCGACTACTCCTTCGATGGAGGAAGTTTGAAAGCGGAAACCAGGTTTTGTATGTGTACACCGTGGTGTACTAGTGTTTCCCTCGTAACGATGTAGGTTAGACATCGTGAGTCTTGATAAAGATGCCATTGGATGATATCTACGATAGAATCAGGAGCGATTCGAATCCTTACAGTTTCAGTTGACTAACTGCTTTTGGATTATTAGCGTTGAGCTGTGCTGACGCTCTTTGACGTTATGATGGATTTGGAAGTCTATTCCACTCCAGAGATTGACACGAGGTCAACGTTCTTACGGTTGAGGTGTCATTCAGGACGTGTTCGTACTGTTGTATTAGATCGAAGGAGGACTGTCCGATCTACAGTCGTAAGTATTGGTTGATTTGCAGTCATGAGAGGCTGACTTCTGGGATGACCCGCATCGAGGTACGTTTCGCCTCTTGGGTGATAGGTTGGTTTTGGTAAGTCGCTCTGTTTCAGAGTTTGATGAGAGGTAAGTATCCTCGCGTTTATTAATACGATTCTGATATGGTCAGGAATCGAGGTTATGGCTTCATGTTGTTGTGTAGCCTGGGTGTTACGTGATACACCAGTGCTAATTTCGAGGACGAAATTCTTTTAGTGGGGGATATTGTGATGACCAGGGATTATAGGTGTTAATCCCGTAGTGTTAATAATCCCTAAAGTGGTTTTACGTGGCGATTTGGAATTTAATCGAGGTGTTGGGCCTTCTGGGCTCGTTTTTTTGGGCAGTTGGGATCGTTGGATCCAGAGGTTGAGATTGTATTCACATTACGGTGTAAAACCTAAGAGTTGGGTTTTTGATGTGTCTCGGAATCTCGGGTGCTATGTGAGCACCGGTAGAGGGTTTTGGAGTTAGAGAGAGAGTTTTGAAAACAGATGATTTTTAAGGAATCATGATGTATTGGTGGGGCTATTATTTTTTCGGGGTATTTTTGCTATAAATAGCAGTTGAACCCGAAATTTTAAGAAAATTATCATTTCAGCCCAATTTCTTTCTCCTCCCTCTCTCCCGCGCGATTTCCCGCTGCTACAGCACCCCCGCCGCTTCAAACGCTTCGCCCGCCGCCGTCCCGCCCCCGATCGGCGCGTGCGACCTACCCACGGCTTCGTCTCGTCCAGGCGCTCCTTTCCCCTCCGTCAATTCGAAGTTTCGTCGCGTCTTGGAGTCGGATTTTGCTGGTAAGCGTCGATCCCCAATTTCTAGGGTTCTTCGTTTTTCGTTCGATTTTCTTCCAATTTTCGTATGGATAGCCTCCCTTACCCCTTTTGCATCCCTCTCATGTTATTCCCTACTAAATTCGGTGGTTTTGGTTCGAAATTATTTTCGAAAATTGGTAGGGTTTGGTTCGAATTTTGGGGGTTTTTGGCAGGGGTATTAATTCGTGCAATTGATCGATTATTGCATGTTTTAGGAGTATTATGATGCTTGATTGAGATCGAATTGAGAAGCTATGGTTCGAATTTGAAGAATTTTAAGGGTTCGAATTTAAGGGCTTGTTTGGGTTCGAATTTAATGGTTTTGAGTTCGAAAATTGGGGGTTTTTGTCAAGGGATGTTGATTCTTGCTTGGATAGCTTAATTGACATTTTAGATGAATTATGGTATTTAATTGGGTTCGAAATTGTGAGATTAGGGTTCGATTTTTGTAGGGCATTCTTGAACAAATTTCGATATTGTCTCATTTATTTCCTTCCCTGCATGTACCCTGCCCCGGGTCTTTTAAGAGGATAATTGTCGTGTGTTGACAATATTTTGAGGGATATGGGTGTGCTTGAGCATAGGTTACATGTTCGTAACAATTGTGAATTATTTATCGTGTTAGCACATCATTCCTCGGGGCATGGAACTCGAGCAAGGTTTGGCTCGGACTTCGGAGATTTAAGGTACGTGCGACGTACGAGCATTACTATATATATGTGAAATGCATAAGGTGTTTTTGATTGCATTGAATGTTTTGCGTATGGTTATACATATATGTTGATATGGCCAAGGAATGACCCAAATCTTGATATCGCAGCTTGTAGCGTGCGTGACACTAGAGTAGGATGACTCTTACATGATATAAGGGGTACTGGGTTTATATGACTATATTATGAGACATTTGAGATGTCTAGGTTTGTAGAATCATGTATTCTTCGTGAGACATTGAGATGTCTAGGTTCGTAGAATCATGTATTCATTATGAGACATTTGAGATGTCTAGGTATAATGGAAAGCGAGATTATGAAATCAATATTAGATATAGATATATCTATATTTGCATGTATATGAACTTGGAATCATTCATTATTGATATTTGAGAATCAGGCATGCGATGTGTAAATCAATGTGTTGATTTACTGATTTATGAGGTTTGATGAGTTTGATGATTGTGAGAACAGGGACAGTACACGGAATCCCGGATGAGGTTGCCATCCAGGGAGTATCATTTAAATTCATTAACATTTACCTTTGTTGTAAATTATGAATTTCATTATTATGATTATGGGATTTTGTGTATTGGTATGCTCACCCCGTTGGGGGCTGTCTCTGTTGGGACAGGTGGACAGGTACATCGATGGCTATGGAGCTGAGCTCGAGCTGTTGATTTGAGGTACTCCCAGGATCGTGGTACCAGGGCTTGATGGAGCACGGTATCGTATAGAGTACCTATGTATACACCTGAGGATTTATACATATTCATGATGCTCGCATGTGAGCACGATTATACTTGTATATGGATTGTATATAAAGGCATGAGCCTATCTCTCTTTCATTTAAGGTTGCATGCAATTAGAGGTTGAATTGCTAGAATGATATGAGAGTCATTGGTGTATTATGTGTGGTGTCTTCCCTGGCTGGGAATTTACTTGTATTGCTGCTTTCTGTTGAGTATTATGCTTTCCCTGGCCGGGAATTTTGTTATGTGTTGTACTCTTTTTTTTTTGGATAGCTCTATTTATGGGGAGACTCTGCCCACATTTTTATAAAAGTTTACAATGTGAAAAGTGGCACCAAGGGGTTGGTAAAGGGCAAACATATGAGTCTTTTATTGTCAGGATGATGATCTTATAACATTGAGTATTACAGGAAATTTTGTAATTGACAGGCAATGATTAAGTATCATCAGAGCTTCCCGATTGACATTTTATAGAAAGCATGTACCACACATAGTGGTTAATACACTAATCAAGGTTTAAGGGCTTGGGGTCCTTACAGAATCATTGGTTAGATATATGTGATATCTATGGTCATTTGTTTAATGGTTTAGTCATATTTGATTATGAAACTGGCATGGCAGGAATGGATTTAGTAAATCAATGAGATTAACTGGCTTTTGGGAATTTGATGATTTCAGTTATTTTGAGAACAGGAACAGCACAGGGGATCCCGGATGAGGATGATGTCATCCAGGGAGTATCTTTTAAAATTCATGGCATTTACATTCTGTAAATTATGAACTGTGATATTGTGATTATTGGATCAGTGGTATTGGTATGCTCACCCGTGTGGGGGTTGTCTCTGTTGGGGCAGGTGGTACAGATATAGCGATGGCTTTGGAGTTGAGCTCGAGCTGTTGATTGGAGATACTTCCAAGATCGAAGTACCAGAGCTGGTATTAAGTATGATATTTATACATTAGATACACATATACTTATTTAGTGCTCGCATGTGAGCACTATTATGTGTATATGGTTTGTATAAAAAGGCAATGGCCTTTCTCTTTTCATTTATGTGTTGTGTGCAATTAATTAGGAATTGCAAAATGAATTGAGAATGTGTTAGTGTATTACAAGGGTGCATGATATGTTAAATGGACTTGGTTGGGAAAAGCTGGATATTTAATGAAAGGATGCAAGAAATTTTATAGATGGTATTTTATGACATGGTTGCATGTAGTCTTTTCCCCCTGATAACATGATTGTATGCACTAATTGCATGGGTTAATAGACTAATAATGGGTTAAGGGCACGGGGGTCCTTACATCATCGGTGATAAATGTAAATGCGTAATGTAAATAAAGCTATAAAGAGTTCAAGGATATGTTCTAGAGGTTCGGCGTTGAATCGCCTACGTCCACTCTTCCAGGCTAGAAATCGTTTAACTAGTGTTTCACTAGAACATTTTCAATCTTGGCCTTGAGGCCTCCAAGCTAGCCACACAGACTCTTCACGAGTCTTCTTGGCCTTAAGGGCTCCAAGTATAGCCCCACATAAACTCTTCACGAAGGCTCACACTCTTCAAGAGTCTTCTTGACCTTATGGGCTCCAAGGATAGCCACAACCTTGCACCAACTTCACTTGTTGGCGACTTGTACAATGTTCCAACTTGCATCAGTGTTGGAGGATCTTACAATGATTAGTAACCAGTGTGCTACAACATATGACGCATTCACAGTGTAACCAAAATTGAGGACACAGCTCTCACACAATAGTAAGACACAGACACTCAATACAAGACAATACAAATTGAAATATATGAAGTTTTGCTATGAATGCTTGAGTTGGATTGAGTATGGCTTTCTTTTATTGTATCTTGTTGTTTCATGTTTTGTAATTATGTTGTGGCATCTTCTAAGTAGATCATTGAAGCTCTCCCAAGCCTCATACAATTGTTCAAAATCAAGTTGTCTAAATGTGCTGATTTGTATTCTCAATTGGGCTGACTTGGCAATTGGAAAGAATTTAGCTAGAAATTTCGAAGCCTTGTCTGCCCATGGAGTTATGTTGCCAAACGGTAAGGATTGTAGTCAACTCCTTGCTTGATCCTGAAGAAAGAATGAGAACAAGCGTAGTCTGGTGATGTCCTCAGTAACACCATTCATCTTTACTGTGTCGACTATCTCCAGTAGAATTTTTAGATGAAGATTGGGATCCTCCACTGCTAAACCCCCAAACTGATTCTGATGCACCATATTGATCAACGGTGGTTTGAGTTCAAAGTTGTTTGCGTTGAACATCTAGCGAGCAATCTTAGAATAGCTATTATTCACCACGGGCCTGAAGTAATCCCTGATAGCCAAAGGAGCACCAATGTTTTCTCTGTTTTCTACCATTTATCTAAGTTCGTCTCGCTTTGCTTCCTTAAATTTCCGAATAGTTCTTTCGAAGGATGAAAGGGCTGCAATTCAAGACTTTTCGATCTTTGCATAAACTGCAACAAAAACACATAGAAAACAAGATAACTCAAAAAACGAAAAATAAAATTGAATAAGAAATAAAAATAAAGCTCTAAACTAAAATCAAGATTAATTGGTGACAATATTAGTATGAACAAAATTAATTAAATCCCTGATAACAACGCGAAAAACTTGATGGGTGAAAACCTACTGCAAGTGTATGGTGTCAAGTTTTAGTAAATGATGAGTTAAGAGTGTCGAATCTACAGGGATTGAAAATTAAATTCACAGTAAGGACTGTAATTAGCAAAATATCAATTTTATCTACAAAAGTATTAGGTGAATTAATTAACTAAATAAATAAAAGTAAATAAACAAGATGAAGATTCAAGCAAAGAAAATCAATGAGAGACGAATTCTATAGGTTTGATTGACTATCCACTATATCTTGATCCTATTAATTTCTATATAATTAATTCTTCTAGTTAATTAGTCAAGAATCCTTGATTATTGTGTACTCCCTCTCCCGAGTGAGGAGTAAAAAAAAGACTAAAAGTAATTATCAATATCAATTTCTCCCTATCAAAAATAAAATATCAAATAATTGAATATGAACGACCACTAAATGGCTTCAATGGAGTTATAGGCTCGTTGAACTCTATAAAATTCCACGATGTATATTCCGACGATCATATTCAAAATCCCATCTCCTGAGTGCTAGATTTCGAACAAATATAACAATTCAATCAGTGATCAGTTAATTGAATGCAATCAAATCAGAAAAATACACATAAATTATGTGAAAAACCAAATTTTATTAATTAATCAATCAAAAACATAAATTCAAGTCAGGTTGCATCGTCCCTATAGAAAATAAAACTTAGTTCATTATGAAAATAAGAGAATAACAAAGCATGTTATTAATCAACATAAATTTCAAGAGAAAAAGTTAAGAAAACGAATTGGAATAAGTTTCTCCGTCCCTGAATGCCATCGTCTTCGTCTCTGTCTTCAAAATCTTTCGCTTCTTGATAAGTGACATTTTTGCACTTATATTTCTATGTTTCTCATATTATTTTATTGTGATTCCTGGACGATCTTTTGCTTTTTGGTATAAATTTGTATGTTTCAGGAATTTAGTTGAAAGTACGATGCAATAAAGGATTTGAGCTGATTAACGATGAAAATGGTCAAACCAAGCGAACATGTCGAAGAAGGACAAGAATTTGAGTTTTGCAAAAACAAAAAAAAATGATATTCACGCGATCGATCGCCAGTGGCAGAAAAGTTCGTGAAAAATGCGAGATTTTATTTCCTTTTTGAAGATTGTGTCCAAGAAGTTGAGAATCCTTCCTCCACTATTTAAAGTACCATGTTGAACGAATTTGAGGGACTTTTATCAAACTTTGAGACCTAGGATTGAGCCTCCATCGTCCATCCTCCATATCACCATCAACCACCATCCGTAATCCACCTTCAACCCATCCTAAGAATTGGAACAAGCCAACAAGATAATCAAGGAGCACGGTCGATAAAGAAGCAAGGGAAGGGTCGAGAATCAACGAACGAAGTCGACTTGGGAGTTTGCTCTTACTTTTCTGTTTTGTTTTGAATGAATATTGGATTTGCTGTGTTTTAGATGATTGAAAAATATCTTGAACATAGTTTTTCCTTTGATATATGATTGAATTCATACATCTTCTATGTATATGTTTTATTGTTCTTAATTCTTTTGAAGGTTTGGCCACCTTTGGATGATTCTAGTTATTATAATTGAGATCGAAAGATAAAATTATAATACGCCATATTAATTCATGACGTGTGTGTAAGATTGAGATCGAAAGATAAAATCGCATACGAGTTATAGCTTTAGGTTATTTAATGTAAAGTTAGTGGTTTTCATAAAGTTTCATTCAATTTCGAATTGTTAATTATATGAACGAAAGTTATTTGTTGCAATTTGATGTTAGGTTTAATATAGCTCGATAGGGTATATTAGATAACTTCGAAAAACAGATAATTTCGAAAAACTCATCACCTTAGAGATGGTTGGATAAAAGAATTGTAGGGAATTGGTTGGGTGAATCACTGTCTTGATAATTCTTTCTTGTGGACTTCTCTCGTGATCATCAATTATTTTGGTTGGATTAGTATTTTATTTTAATTAATTATTTTAATTGTTTAATTCATATTCGTAGGTTAAATATAGTTAAAAGCGTCTTATTTGGTACTTGCTTGTTAGTCCCTGTGGGTTCGACAATCCGTATTCTTCCTATCTATACTAAAACTTGACACCGAGCACTTGGGTTATAATCACGCTGCTTTGATATTTTAATGTTTAAATAAATCGCAATCGCCAAAAACTTAATCAATATTTATTTAAACAGTAAAATTCCAGAGTAGCGCGATTATACCACAATTGCGCGGTTGTCAAGTTCTAGTAGTCGAACCCATAGGTACTAACAAGCAAGTTCCAAATAAAATTTAGATGAATTATATTTAGCCTACGAATAGAGAAATAATCAATTAAACTAAGACTTAGAGTCTGAAATTAAAATCAACTAATTGAAGATACGAAGGAATTACTCGATAAATTTATCAAGATGTTGGTTCACTTGTGTTATCGTCAATGATTCATTTGTGAAATACAATTGATTATCCAATTAATTCTTAAGGTGACGGATTTCCTTAAACCATTCAACACAATTTCTCAAGCTATTTTGAAACTAATATCAAATTGAAACAAGTAACTCGTTCACTTAATCACCAAATTGATATTGCATAAATCTCTATGAAAAACCTCTAACGTTAGATCATACAATCTAAAGTTATCACTCGTATGTGATTTCATCTATCGATCTCAATCTTAAACATACAACATGAATTACTACGGCGCATTATAATTTTATCTTCCAATCTCAATTATAATTCTCAAAAATCACTCAAAGTTTTCAAAGCTTTGAAAGCATTAAGTTTGTAAGTCATGCACAAAAGAATTAATCAACTAATAACATTCAAATCATAAAACCAAACACAAGCTCCCCTAATCTTGATAAAATAAACTTTAGTTTATGTTTAAATCAAATAACAAGATGCAAAAGGTTTTGTCAACCAAATCCACATCATGAATTCGAAAATATTCAAAAACAAACGTTTAGAAGTACGATAAACGGTTGGTGTCTACTCCGTGCGTTGAAACGTGAATCCTTCTCTTGCTTCCTTCCTTGTACTTCAATGGCTTTTTGTGGAGGTTTTTGTGTAGATGATTGATTCGCTTCTCCCTCCAAAACGTAGGTCAAATTCCCTAAAATATAAGCCTCTTCACTCTTCCATGGGTAAAAAATGTTGGGCGCTAGGGCACAGCTTTTTCGACGATCAATTGCTGAAGCTTCTACCAGCACCGATTGATCTCTGGAAAATATAGCGCTTTGGCGCTGCGATAGTAAAATCTACTTTTTTAATTTTTTTTTCTGTCTTTACTTTCATCTTCAAATCACCATCCAATTCGTTTAGAGTTTATAAATTCAATTTACCTGAAATCCTGCAAAAAAATACACAAAAAACGACTACTAAATATATAAATATGCCCGAAAAATAACATAAATTCAAAATTAAAGCATAGAAAGTATAAGTGCAAAATCGCAGTTATTATTAATCTTGCATAAAGGTATGTTTAAATTCAAATAGGAGAGTTGTATATATATTAGTTCATAAGACATGACCAAAAGACATCATTTGAAAGAGATTTTCCACGAAACGTTCCACACACACGCCAAGGGTTGCCATTTTCGAATGAAAAGGTGCGGGAGGCGCTAGGGCGCCTCCTTATCTGGACCAAGGGGCACTCTAGGCAGTGAAGAGGGTGTCATACCGCTCTCTAGGAGGCGCTAAGGCACTTCACATACTGCATGAGATTTTTCCATGCAATGCAATAGTGCCTTTTCACCCTTCTTCAAGCATGCAATGAAGAGAACTTTTTGATGATGACACATACCCTCTACTTCAACGGGCAGCAGGATCATTGCTATAACATCAAAATTCCTATAGAATATTTCTCGCTCCGGTATTATTATAAACGCATTTTTTTTACCTAAAAAATGCATTTTTTGGCCAAAAATAAATTAAATGGATTATATTTGTTATTAAGAAATTTAATTACGTTTCTTGAAAACAATCTCGTATATGATTTCCTGGGATGTTATTTATTTACTTCAAAAATATTTTAAAAGTGATTCTATATATATATATATATATATATATATATATATATATATATATATATGTACAACATGGGTTGTCAAAAAAATATAATTCATACATACGACATGAAATTTACAAGCAAGAGCATTGTGAGAATATTAAAATTGGGTAATTGCATATTTGTGCTGTTTCCAGAAAGTTAATTCAAATAAATCTGACAAAAAAAAAAAACGTTTACAAAACAATACACGTATGAGATAATTATATTCACATAAGTTCATTTTTTAAAGAGTTGGTTTGCAAAAGTCTTTTTTAGTTTCCAAAATACCCTTAAGTTATAAAAAAACTCTAAACCTAATTTCAGATTAACTCTTTGCGTCATCTCTTTTCCCCCTCTGTACATAAAATCTCTACTTTTTCGGCGAGTCTCAGATTATTATTTTCTTCACCATCTTGTCGCCTCATCTCGTCGCTCCGACCTAAAAATTATTTGCTAAAATGTTATGCACAAGAAATATGTTTGAATCGAAGCATCTAAATTGTTCGTAGCATTTGGAATATTTTTTAATCGAAGAAGTTATCGGACTACTCTGCAAATATAATTTTCGGACCTGCTCTGCACATTTCATCGTGTGTTTGTATATTGTGTGTGTATTTGATTATAAATTTGGATACCGGTGCTAAATTTTAGATAGTGAAATCTGTTTGTATGTTTTTTTTAAAAAACAAATCTCTCTTGGCTTTGATTGATGCATATGGTGAAGAAGTAAGGTATGCATTGATGTCCGAGCTTGTTTGCTCATTTCCAAAATTCACAGTCTGGCAGCAAGATATTGCAACGAAGAAGATGACCAAGAGAAAAAATAATTGGTGCACGAAAATTATAAAAAGTAACTGGTGCACGAAAATATAACCTTGGTGCACGAAAATCATGAAAAGTAATTGGTGTACGAAAATTATAAAAAATAATTGGTGCACGAAAATATAACCTTGGTGCACGAAAATCATAGAAAGTAATCGGTGCACGAAAATGATAAAAAAAGTAACTGGTGCACGAAAATTATAAAAAAATAACTGGTGCACGAAAATATAATCTTGGTGCACGAAAATTATAAAATAAACAAGTGCACGAAAATTATAGAAGTAACTGGTGCACGAAAATATAACATTGGTGTACGAAAATGTAACACTAATGCACGAAAATACAACATTGGTGCACGAACTTTGTGTTAATTAAATGATGCACAAAATTTACAAAAAACAAACTAGTGCATGAAATATAATAAGTGGTGCACGAAATTTAATGGTTCGTGCATCACTTACTTAATTGTATGGTTTGTGCATCACTCACTTGCGATTATGTTCGTGCATCACATACTTTTTCTATGTTTCGTGCATCAGTGACTGCTTTTAATTTTCGTGCATTTATTACTGATTTTCAATTTTCGTGCATCAGTAGCTGATTTTAATTTTCGTGTATCAGTTAATGATTTTCATTTTTCGTGCATCAAGTTACTGATTTTCAATCTTTCGTGCACCAGTTACTAATAATAATTTTCGTGTATCAGTTATTTTTATAATTTTCGTGCACCGGTTATTTTTTATAATTTTCGTGCATCAATTAATTTTTCTCTGGGTCATCTTCTTTATTGCAAGTTTCAGACTGTAAATTCTGAAAATGAGCAAAGAAGTACGGACAGCAGTGCATAATAACTAAAAAACCTCAAAAGGCAACAAACAATATATATATATTCTTACACACATACACACACATACCAGAATTGGAAAAAAAATCTGGAACGAAGTGATGAAACGGAAAATCGAAGATATGAAGAGAAAAACCGACTGTAAGAAATCGTAATTGGCGAGAGAGATTTACGATGAGATTTGAATCGCATTGGTGAAAGAAAGAGATCGAACGAAGTGATGAAAGTAAGAGACTGGATTTTTTTTAGATTGCCGCCTTTTCTTATTAAGGACACTTTTTGTCATTTTAACCTTAAGTTAACTTAAATGATTGCAAGTTTTTTTCTGAACTAGGATGAATAATATTTATTTTTGAGTACCGACATGAACTTTCCCTATTAAAATTGCTATAATATAAAGGAGATGGAATGTGGCACGTGACAAAGAAATATGCAAACAACAACCCATGTGAGTAAACATGGAGCCCACGGCCCACTTCCATAGAGCGAATCTTGGATAAAATGGTAATTACAACAAATGACCACACCAATCTCTTCAAGAAAGCCCACTTTACATTTGCAACACAAATGTTTTTTTTAACTTCACACATCATTTTTCCATTCAAGTGTTGAGTAAGATAGTGCATTTACCACTCTGTAAACATACCAAGTAATAAAGGTTTTTTTTTTTTTTTATCTATAATCAAGAAAAATCAAACTATTTAATATAAATAAAAAAGAAAATAAAAAAAAAATTTGAAAAAGCACACTTCACACGTATGGGAAACATTGCCGAGTCCCCCATGTATATTACAAGATATATACTGTTTGATTAGTGAATTTCCTTTTTTTTTAAACAAAAAAAAAAATATCGATTCGAGAAAATATAATAGAGGAGTCGATCAATTGTGAGATGGCGCCTTTGCGGGGGGAGCCGGAGGTTTGCATTGATAACACTTAACAAAGAGCCCGAATGTGTTGATTTGTCTAACAAAATTCGTCATGCTCGCCCATCCCCCGAACCCAAACCCGACCACCAATACCCAAATCACCACGAACGCGTTTATGGAATACATTGCCACCCAACTCGGCAAGAAGAACGGTGGCTTCTCCGCAGCATTCTACAACAAACAAACAAAAAAGAGCTATTTGATCAAAGGAATTAGAAAATACACAAGAAATTTAAATTCTATTATAATAAATTTTATTTTTTTATGTAATTATTATAAATGACAGTCAAAATAATATATAGAAAAAATGGACTTGATAAAACATGGAGATCATAGCATGTAAACAAATTGAAAATGACTTGCCACCAAAATATTGAAATCTTGGCCCAATATTTCCAAATCCATGCATTTAATGCCACTAACGCGGGCTTATATTCTCGAGTCTATCCACCCAACCTGGGAAAATTCTTGCAAAAATTTCTACTTTAATTTAACTTTACTTAGGCCAAACTAACTCAATTATTCGTTGCAATCTTTACCTTCCTGGAGGCGGCTTTTCTGTAAGTGAGCATGTGAGCCAGCGCGGGGATGATGTAGACTGTGAAGCTCACTAAAAGTGCGCCAACTGCTGAATTAATAGGCCCGAAAAATGGGAAAATTATGGCCAAGAACCATATCGGGATCACCACCGGCAACCTTGCAAGCGCCCTCAAACATATACTTCTTGTATCGTGCATCCCAATCACCTTCTCCCACACAAAGTACAGAGGCGTGCAAGCGAATCCGAATGTTATGAACTGTATTTCAAATGTGTTAGTGGATAAATACAATGCCAGTTTCGTTTCTAATTTGGAAAACTATGGTGTAGAATGATTAACTTGATGGATGAGCATGAGGATAACGGCAGAGTCGCGCCATCTGGATCTCGGGAGGAGGGCGAATGCATTGGAGTGGGTTAGGAGTTGATCGCCGAATGCCCAGTAAACGGCGGTGGCCGAGGGCAAGGTTAGGGTGAACACATAGAGTGTGGCTAACAAGTATATGTACTTGAACTTTTGAGGTTTCCACATGGCATGCATAATTTCCCTGTAATATTAAGTCAAAAAAAAAAAACAGAGATTTATTTCTAAGAAGATAAAAAACTTGAAACTAGGTGATAAAGAAGTGACAGAAACTTATTTTAACCAGCAGGCCTAGGACTCAGGTGATAATGTTATTATTGATTTAGCTTAAAGGGATTGTGGAGAAGATAATTTTTATTAATTAATGCTAGTGTTCTTTTTCTTATTTCTTAGTTTCCCCAAATAAACAAAGAAAAAGCAGTTTCTATGATTCTGTCTTTACACAGTGCACTATGTGGCAGGCAAAAGCAGCACAGAGAAGCCTAGAATACGAAGAAGAAGCAGAAGAAGAAAAAGATAACATTTATCATAATTTTTTAAAATAAAATGTAAGAAAAAGTAAAAAAAAATCAAAAAACATTGAAAAAAGCCTACACAGTAACAGCATGTCCACCAAATGTGTACAGTATGTTGGTTGCTCCGGTGAAGTACAGCACCAGCTTTTTTGGACCCGAGTGCTGAACACCTTCAGCCTACAGTTAATCCAAAATAAGCACAAAAAGAACCGCATTTTAGGGATCCCATTTGCAGAGAGAACCAAACTTTATCATTAAAAATTAACTTTTAATTTGTTGACTAAGAATTTAGTAACAGTGCTGTAAAAAAAAATTAACCTGGCCATGAACAAGGGCTGCAATAGTCAAGTACCAAGCTGTATAAGTAGTCATCCCAAGTCATAAAAAGGACCAAATTCTGTAGTTGTGGAACGAGGGAATGAAAACAGTGGTAGCACAGCAAGCTCCAAATATATAAGTCCAGGTCCTCTTGTCAAGCTGGTCATTTATGTAATATATATTGCTGGAAAAACGTGAATTATTTTTTGTGAATATTAAATCTTTTATTCAAGATTATGATTTGAAATATAAAAAAAAAGTTTTGTTAAAATTTGATCACCTTGCACAGGCTATGAGTTGGATGACAGATCCAAAGAGGAGAAAAGTGCAGTTGAAGGCTAAACCTGCAGCTTTCCAGTAATTCAATAGCTGAATATTATCATTAATAATTCATTAAAGTGATACAAATCAGTAATTTATGTTATGGCACATAATCAAGCATGTTGCCCCATACACTTTACTACATGTTATAACACCTATTAACATGTACCTAACTCATCCATTCACACACTACACATGCTTCAAAAGTAAAACAACTCATCTTATTCCCCAACACCCACTAAGGCACTATAAAGTTTTAAAGTTGGAATGTGTAGGTTTTTCACCACCAATTGGTCAAAGCTTTGAACAACACATGAACTACATTAAAGCATATTAACAAACGCCTTCCATGCATGATTTTAGTTTTTATCTTTTAACCAACAATATTAGTCAAATCACAAATCAACAATGCACTTTCAACAATCAACCATTCAACAAAGTGTGATGCCCGGGGATTAATGGTGTTAATCCCGGTGTGGTGATGATCCTTTATGGATTTTAGTTGTGGCAATTGTGTATTAATTACGGTTTTGGGACTCCCGGGGATTTTTAAATCCAGTTTTTGAGTCGTTGGATCCAAGGAATGAGATTGTATTCTCATCGTGGTGATAACCTTGGAATTTGGCTTTTGGTGGAATATGGGGTCCGGAGTACTTTGTACTGGGGCTGGTGATGGAATTTGAGTTGGAGAGATTATTTTTGAAAACAGATGATTTTTAATGAGTCATGATGTATTTGTGAAGGGATTGGTGTTTTCGAGTTTTGGTACTATATATACCAAGTGGACTCGGTATTCCTTCATTATACGGAATCATTTCCCTCTCTCATCTCCCTCACGCCTCTCTCACCCCAAACCCTTCCATCTTCTCCTCTTGGAAGCGAAATCGTTGGGGGCTCATCTTGGGAGCCCGATTTCTTGAAGAAAGGCCGGTAATATTCTTCCCCTCACCTTTAGCTTCGATTTGATTATAGTTTTGTGCTAAATGGTTGAGTTTTGGGTTGGATTTGGTTTTTGGGAGATTTTGTAAAAATCTTGAAATCTTATGGGTTTTGTTTTAAAATGGTTTTTAACCCTTGTTGAGTGTTCTAGGGTGTTTGTATGTGGTTATTTTGAGTGGGGAAGTTTGGGTATGAATTGTGGAGGTTTTGAAGCTTTTGAAAATGGTGATTTTTGGGTTCGCACAGACCGATCAATCGGTGCAAGTGCGTAGCGTTGGGTAGATGTTTCTATCTTAACCGATCGATCGGTGTGAGTTACCGATCGATCGGTGGGTGGCTAGCAATCGATCGGTAGCTTGGATCGATCGATCGGTGCAAAGCCGTAGCTTAAATCGAAATTGTGAACAGTTACCGATCGATCGGTAAGGATGACCGATCGATTGGTATGGCGATTATGTAAAATGTTATGTTGGGTCCTCCCTCGGGTTTTAGGGAGCGATTATCGACCATTTACTATTTAATCATCGTGTTGGGATGATTGCGGTCGGATTTCATGCTTGTGCATATGAATTTGGGATTACTCATTGATTATGAGTTATTGAATTATGTATAGCATCTTCATCGGACCTCGGGACTGAGGCAATGTTGGACTTGAACTATAGAGTTATAAGATACGTATGACGTACGAGCATAGCCTTTTTATATAATTGCAATTGGTGAGTGCTTGGTACACTGTATTGCAATGAATGTGTATGGGAATGCATAATACATGGTATTAGCAATAAATGTATATGAATATGCATGGTTTATGGTAATTGCTACAATGGATATATATATATGCATTGGGAATCATATGGTGCCGCTCTTGAGCAAGCAATGATTAGGATGTCGTCGCCTTTGAGCGAACATCGGTTATGACGCCACTGTTGTTGAGCATGCGCGGGAATGAAATGCCGCTATTGTAGAGCGAGCAATGGAATAGAACTTTGGAACCATGAGTGAGATATATGGAACATCTGTAATCATTGTTTAATGATTTGATGCTATTGATTATGATATCGATATATGGCTAATGGATATGTTAATCAATGTAATGATTAACTGGCATTTGGGAATTTAATGGTTTCAGTGTTTTGAGAACAGGGACAGTACAGGAAACCCCGGATGAGGATGATACCATCCAGGGAGTATATTTTGTATTTCATAGAATTTACATTTTTGTAAATTATGAATTGTATTATTGTGATTATTGGAATTGGGATATTGGTATGCTCACCTCGTGTGGGGGCTGTCTCTGTTGGGGCAGGTAATTAGGTATATCGATGGCTTTGGAGTTGAGCTCGAGCTATGGAATGGAGGTGATTCCAGGGATCAAAGTACCAGCAACGGTATTGAGCATGATACTTCATACATTAGATACATGCATACTTATTCGATGCTCGCATGTGAGCACTATGATGTGTATATGGGTTGTATAAAGAAGGCAATGGCCTTTCTCTTTTCTTGCATGCAATTATTTATTGAATTGCTAAATGAACTGAGAACATGTTAGTGTGTTATAATGGTGCATGATTCGTATGTGGACTTGGTCGGGGGGAACTAGACATTATATGGAATAATGTAAAGGAATTTTATTATTGGCACGGTGTGTCATGATGTCAAGTGGGATTCTCCCTTACATTTGTAATCACATGCACGAAATGCTTGGGTTAATACACTAATAATGGATGAAGGGCATGGGGTCCTTACATTAGTGGTATCAGAGCAGTGGTTTGCTCTTTGGGCTGTTGAGGGCCTGAAACATGCTGATAGGAATGGGTAGCACATATTTATGCATGATAGTAGTTAGTGTTGTGTGACACAACTATTTTGCTTATGTGCATTTATGATTTGTGATCATAGTGGAACAATTATATGTCATGACATCTATGGAATCATAATATAACCTGTTGATTATGATTGTGAGTTGTGACACAGGGACAACCAAAGGGAGCATTTTGAAATGCATTGGGATACAGGAAGTACCTTGTACTCATAGTTTATGCATTTACTCGTTATAATCATATTGTGGTGAATAAGGATTATCACATGCTCATAGTTTGGGATTGTTCCTGTAGGGACGCTATGACACGAAGGGCTAAGGCCAGGATTGAAAGACACGAAACGGTGACCTGCATTTGATATACATCATGGATTATGCATTGTGGTTGTATATATTGGAGTGATGATTTTGAATGCTTTAACGCTGTCACTTGAAGCGATGATAGAACATTTGCCGCTGTCATGACAAGCGAGGTGCATTAAAATACACTCATTGTGGTTGTATATATTGGAGTGATGATTTTAATGCTTTGCCGCTCACTTGAAGCGATGATTGAATAATTGCCGCTGTCATGACAATCGAGGTGCATTAAAATACACTCATGGTGATGTATATTGGAATATGGAATATGCATTGTATTGCAGGTATAGAGGGAATACTTGGTGAATCTCCCATGAGTCGTTGTTATGGATGAGTGATGATTTTAAATACTTTGCCGCTGTCACTTGATGCGATGGTAGAATACTTGTTGCTGTCATATCGTAGCGAGGAAAGAATATTTGCCGCCAAATGTTGAAGCGAGGGTATTGCCGCATGTCGCATTTAGGCGATGCCGCTGATATGTTGAAGCAAGGGGTATTAATGCCGCAGTCATGACAAGCGAGGTGCATTAAAATACACTACCGTAACAAGATTAGGGATTCCGTTATTCTATTGGCGATGGTTTATGTCGCCGGGTATTCATAGCGATGGTTCATTCCGCTATTCTATTGGCGATGGTTCATGCCGCCGGGTATTATATAGCAATGGTTCATTCCGCTATTCTATTGGCGATGGTTCATGTCGCCGGGTATTATATAGCGATGGTTCATTCCGCTATTCTATTGGCGATGGTTTATGCCGCCGGGTATTCATAGCGATGGTTCATTCCGTTATTCTATTGGCGATGGTTCATGCCGCCGGGTATTATATAGCGATGGTTCATTCCGCTATTCTATTGGTGATGGTTCATACCGCCGTACATTTATAGCGATGTTTTATGCCGCCGATTCTATGGCGAGGGATCATGCAGCTGATTCTATTGGCGATGGGTTATACCGCTATATACGTAGCACTGGATTATGCCGCCTACGAGCGATGGGTGCTGATTGTGTACTACTGTTGGATGACGGAGACAGGTATGCCGCTATCTTGTTAGCGATGAGGTATGGCACATTACTGTTTTATTAGCATTATTGTGGATGATATGCGTTGATATATGTATACCGTCATGTGTCTGACGATGAGGCTATGGATGTCGTGTTTCGACATGTACCGTCACGGGATGACGACGACATAGTGGATGTCTATGTAGACGCGTAGCGTTGTTTCGATGAATTATACATTTATGTATTTAGTCTCATGGTTGGAGTGCCAATAGCGAGCACATGGTAGTGTCTGGGTCACTAGTTGACGAGGTCAATACGCCGAGCAGGTTTGCTCGATGGATAATTGGATGCATTGTACCGGTGAGTGTACCGCATCTTGTACCAGAGGTAAATATTTGTTGAGTAGTGATACCTTTGGGTATACTCGCTGGGGATGGCTATGGCCAAGTGACTGGTAGTAGGAGTAGTTAGCGAAGAACTACTTGCTTATACCGAGGTGCCCTGAGGGTGTGGAATTAATCCTACGGGATTAGGATCGCTTTGTGGTTGAGCAAGGCCACCGAGATTTTCTTTTGTGCATTGATATTAGAGAAATATTGGGTGATGACCCACAACTCTAATGATTTGTACGGTATGGTATAACGGGATGGGACGTGTGTCACATTGATAGGTTGGTATAAGCCTATGGGGCCAGCGAACCGCTAGCCAGGTATTGTTGTAGTGCTTTAGTGTGCTCGTTGGATTCGAGCTGGGTGAATCGTATGGTGATACGATGAGGAGTATGGTAGACTTTTGTAGTCTCCTTGTGGCATGATGATTTAGGCAGGGAGTACCTCACGGAGACATTTATATGTCAAATGTTTCGAAGGACTTGTTTTGGGGCAGCTCAATTTGGTTGGGAATACCAACGTGAGTGTCAACAAATCGTTGTTAGCTCTGGTTGAGCATTCTTGCATATGGCATGCAATGGGAGTCACAATGGTTTGTGAGATATAGTTAGTGGGGTGACACTACTATATTGATTTTATCTCTTGGAGAGATTTGGATTGTACTGTCATGGAGATATCTGGTATTAATTGTGAATCAACAGGGGTAAGCCCTATTAGTGTGGACTAGGTGATGGCTTCGTACTTACAGTGGAACGCTCGAGGAAACGTCTCCGGGATAATGCTCGATTGTGGAGTACTATGACATTAGTACAGAGCATCGTTAGTTTGAGTATACATGGCGTATACGGGTTTCGTTGGAGTAATAGTGGTGTTGGTACACTATCCTAACCAGTTATGTATTTCTGGGTTCCGGAATATATTTTGGTATAAATATATCCAGGATTTTCGGTTGGAGGGTCATGGATTCATGACACTTTCTTTGTGAGGAATGCGGTATTGATATTCCTACCGGTTAAATCTTTTGGGAGATTCGTTGAATTGGTTTTCGTGGTGTTGATATTGAACTCACACCTTTTGGTTTTGGTTTGTCAACCCTCATTCTCCGTGGAGTGAGAATATCTGGGGATTGACAATTGGTGTTGGGACTTTGGTATACTTGGAGATACCCGAGTCTATTGCTTTGTGTATGCATTTTGTGTTGGTGCGCGGTTATGTATGCCGGTGTGGACATACAACGGCCAGCATTTTCTTGGTACTCATCGAGCATCGGATTTATATGCTTTGATGAATGAATCTCCGGTGAGATTGTGGCACCCTGAGATTGGTAATCTCGATGGCACGATGTATTCTGAGGAATAATCGTGAGGCCCAGTTGACTTCCCGTGAGGAGGGATTCTCGTGTTTTGGGACCATGGTAATTCTTGCTGGTTAATTCGATAGCTTCCTTGTGTTAGGATTGTTGAATCCTAGGGTAAACGAGGAATCGTGGTTGACACGTGGGGCGGAATACGATTGATTGTTTTGCATGTCCTTTCGGAAATTTGAGACCTTGTGGAGTCTCGATGGTGTGTTCGGATCAAGATGTGATTTCTTGGGACACACGGATGTAGACATCTTGGGATGTGTGTTTTGTGTTGATCGGTAGCAATGAATTGCCAGATCCGTGTTGCAATGTGGTGCAACTACTCCGTTGATGGAGATGGATTTGGAAAGAGGAAGCCCGACGTAGGTTGTGTACACTGTAGTGTACTGGTGATCTGTGAGGGCCCGATCCTAATCATACGTTTAATTATCACACAAGGATTAGTTTTATGTACACAGCGGAAGATTATTTAAGTTATCAAAACGTGGCCCAAATTTTTTTTCTTTGATACATATAGTAAGTAAATACTCAAAATATGTATTTCTAATTCGCATCCCACACACGACCATCAATAAGTTTAGAAAATACGAAAATACGATAGCATACAAAATACTCGGGGCATCCCCCGGTGTGGGGTCTTCCCACCTTAACAGTGTTATAGTGACATAAGAAGGACTAATCATGCATTAGATAACCTCTTAAGGTTCCGGTTGTTACATGAGCTAACAGGATTACTGTGATATCCCCGAAATGATTATGTGTTATTTAAACATTAATCATTGTTGTGAAAATTATGGTATTAATTCTTGTGATGAATTAATAATATTGGGAGGTGCATGTGAGGGTGCATGTGTTACATGTTGGGATTTTGGAGGTTGTGGCATGTTTAATTTGGGGTGTGTGTTAATCGTTTTGGTAAAGTATATTTTTTTAAATGGGAATTGAAGTATTTTAATGAGAAAATACTATAAAATATCATGTGAGGATATTTTAATACATCGTGCGAAATACCGGGACCAAAACATAACACATCACATAAACCCACCACAAACCACCCCCCCTTGACCCATACCCTGCTGCCAGCTGCAGCTTGCCCATACCTCTTCCCTCATCTCCCACTCCACCTTGTCATAACTGAAATCACTCCATTCTTTCCAACTTTTTCGTCCAACATCTGGTAAGGGAAAACAAGAGGAGATCCACCATTTTTCTTGCTTGGAAAGCTTGCAAAAATCGGAGCCAAAAGGGGTGAGAAACCATTTCTGGGTTTGAAGTTTTTGTTGTTGCGTTCATACTTTGTTTAGTGTGAAAATGGCATGTTAGGTTAGGTTTTGTTAAACCTTCGATTCATGCTCATTTATGGTGTGTTTATGAAGCTTCCAGTATTTTTCCTTGAGCACATTACATGTTTTATGTGGTAGATTTAAGCATGTAAAGTATGGTGTTCGAAAATCTGGGTAGATATTTTCCCCTGTTTTCTGGAAATATGTGATCTTGGAGTGTTTTTGAGGAGATGATATTATGCATGTTAGATGGGTTTTAGAGTAAACCTTCGATGTGAAAATATGCATGGTAGTTTTGTGAAGCCCTTGGCATGTTTGTTCGAACATGACTTATGAGATATGTTATAGTTTTTATAGCATGAAACCAAGTACTCGAAAATCTGGGAAGGAAATGTGTTGTCCTGTTTCAGGAAATGTTGATTGAGTACCTGTGTAAATGGTCGATTTCAATGCATGTGGGCTTATGTTAGAGTGTAAATTTGGAATAAATACACTCATGGTAGTGTGTTTTAACTACTAGCATGTTGGTCTTGGCATGTTGTATGTCTTACATGTTAGAATGAAAGGTGTGAATATCAGTGTTGAACATTCTGGAAATTTATCGCGCACAGACCATGTGGCGATCGATCGCCACAAATGGCGCGATCGATCGCCGAGGTCCAGTAGCCAAAATCGAAGCCACGCGATCGATCGCCATAAAAGGCGCGATCGATCGCCATGGGACAGTGGAGTTTGGCGATCGGCGATCGATCGCCAAGGGGTAGCGATCGATCGCCAGAGACAAAATTTTGAAATATTGATTTTTTGTTGGATTCTTGATTTTGGATCATATATTGGCATCTAATATTGTGTTGTACACTGGTGTAGAGCCTTCACAGACGGCTACACAACGCAGGGGATAGAGTCCCACCACACACTACTTTTTGGAAAGGTACGTAAGCGACGTACGGGCATCCCAACGGTAACATGTATTTATGTTTTGTCTGTATGACACATGATGAATGCAATGTGATGCATTATGAGTTGATACATGTTATTATGCATTGTTGTTGCATATTATGCATTGTTGTTGCATATTGTGATGTGGGATAAAGAGATGTATTCCACGAGTCAGGGCGATCACGGTTAAGGTGTTAATGCTTACGCTTTACCGCTAAAAATGTGGAGCGGGAGGGGGGAGGCTCGCTTGCACATGGAGGCGGGTTTATACTATACTGAGCGAGGATGAGATACCGCTAGTATAAAGAAGCGAGGATGAGATACCGCTTGTTTTGAGATTATGAAAGCGGAGAAGTATTAAAATAACTGATGATGACTGACTCAAGAAAAAGAAGAAATGTCATGACATTCATTTGTGAAACCATACATTCATATAATGTGTTATATTATGAATCATGGTACAGGGACAACCAGTGGGCATTGTAAATGCGATGGAAATACAGGAAGTGATTTGTATTTTATGATTGTGCATTTACGCCTTATTTTCATATTATGTTGAATATGAATTGTGATATGCTCATGTGTTGGGGGTTGTCTTTGTAGGTGCTTTTGATGTTGAGAACCAGGGTCGGGGTTGAGAAGCTGAGCTGTAAGGAGAGTTACGGGATTAGCTACAAGATTTGAGAAAATTTTATATAGCTTCTACTTGTGGTAGAATAAGACTATAATGTAGCACCTTTTGTAGGAATTTGTGAAATCCCTTTTGAAACTTTTGCTACTGTATTCCTTAAGCTCAGGAAAATCAACATGACTCTTTACTCTGATTTATTCATATGAATGTTTAGTTCTCTTAATCGCACCTATTAGTATATTGAGATATCGGGGTCTCACAATTACAGGCCAAAATACAAAACTTCAAAAATAAGTCATTACATTTCCAAAAGAATGACAAAATTTAGATTTACACTACTCCTAGAGTAGATACTAGTCATAACTTGAATCCTATACATTCCTGTGTTCCTCGTAGCTCACTGCCTCAACCCGACCCTTAGTCCTTTAGTCCAAAAGTATACCTACAGGGACAATACATCATGAGCATATACAATCTTACTTAACATCTTAAAAACATCGTAGTAAATGCATGAAATATTGGTTAAGTAAATATGCTGGTTATTCATTAACTTCTTTTTGTTGTCCCTGATTCATATTCATGCATATGGGTATCTTACCCCATCGTATGGTATCTTACCATATCGTGAACATTGTATGGCATCTTGCCATATGGGCATCTTACCCTGTGGGCAGCTTACCCTTATCGTATGGCATCTTACCATATGGGCATCTTACCCTATCGTATGCCATCTTACCATATCATAAACATCGTATAAAACATCGTCATAAACTTACTTATCACGATCATCACCATAAACATCATCATCATAACTTACTTATCATAACCATCATCATAAACATCATCATCATAAACTTACTTAAACATCATATGTAGGAGTATGGTTTACCGTCCGATGCCCGTACGTTTCTTACGTACCTTTTCAAAAGGGGGAGGAGTCAATAGACTTTATCTCCTTGACTGTGCTGGTACCTGGGATGGTTCTACAAGACCACATAATAACATATTAGATGCCTCAATACCATCTCATACCATAAACTTAACAAAATAAATCATCATTTTATTTTTAACATTCTGCCTCTCTCGATCGATCGGCCCCGAGGTCTCGATCGATCGAGAAAACATGCATAAACAGTGCTCAACACTCTGCCTCGATCGATCGATCGAAACATTTTACCGATCGATCGAGGAGCTTCACCAATCGATCGAGAAATCCTTCGATCGATCGGCACCTGAAATTCAAAACATGCCTTAAACTTTCTGCCTCGCTCGATCGATCGGGACCAAATTCTCGATCGATCGAGCACTCTGAAAAATCGGGACTTCCCCAGATGTTTTTGAGTACCTCCTTTCCTACCTTCATTTTTACGTCATAACACATCATACTTGCTCAAACAAACATGTTAAGAACTTCATAAAACTTCCATGTAGGTACTTAAATCAAAGGTTTAACAAAACCTAAGCTAACATGCATCATAACATCATCAAAATCTTCAACCTCAACCAACTTATACAGAAAACAGAGTATGGTCATCTTTGCCCAGATTTTCGAGCACATAGTTTCATAACTAGAAATCTACCACATAAAACATGTAATATGCTCAAGCAAACATGCTAGTTGTTACATAATACTTCCATGTAAGCACCCATACCAAGGTTTCACCAAAACCTATACTTAGCATGCGTTAAAATCATCCCACTAAACCCAAACTTAACCAAAACTCCGAAAAACAGAGTAAGACTTACCCCTCTACTTTTGCTCCTCTTTTTGCAAGGTTTTTAACACTCTACAAACCAAGCTTTTCTTCCCTTCCTCTGCAGCTTACAGGCACGATTTTGGGAGAGAAAGAGAGAGAGGAGGTGGAGGAGAGTTGATTGGAGGTGGAGTGAAGAAAGGAGAAGGGAGTATGGGCTTGATCAAGTGGGGGTATGGGTTAAACAAGTGGGGAGAGTGGGGGCGGCCGAGTAGGGGGGGGGGGGTGGTGTGGGTTGGGGTGGTCATGTGGTGTTTAATTGTGCCCCGGTATTTAGTACGAGCATTAAAATATCCTCACTCGATATTTATAACTTCATTTAATTAATACACCCCTTTAAAACACCCAACATGCCCCCTAAATCATATCATCATAACATAAATATAACCCCCAATTTAAATACACCACAACCCTTAAACATATCATAAATTATCATCGTGGCACATAATCAAATAACATTTCGGGGTATTACATTACTCCCCTACTTATAAGATTTCGTCCTCGAAATCCACATGCATCACCACATCGAAACTACACATAAAAACATACCAGAGAATAGTTCCGGGTAGTGCTGCACCATATGCCGTTCCGTCTCCCACGTAGCCTCCTTGACACCCCGACGATCCCACTGAACTTTTGTAAGTAATCCAAGAGCATACAACGCAGCGGAATAAAATTTTATATGGATTACTAACCAGCAGATCTATACATAGGATTTCATATCGGATAAAGGAATTACAAGTGTCTCACCCTTGTAGCGTGTTTGAGGCGATTCCACGGAGCTGCACCACGTCCAACGCCTCCTCCGAGTCACTAGCAAAACTCAACAAGTTTTGCCTCAACGGTATCCACACGATCAATCGGGTGAAGGGATAGCTTAAGAACAAGTTGCTAGACGAGTTCTTAAACCGGAACAAGAAACACTCTCGATTCACAATCGAAAAGGATGGCCGGAATGCACCACAACTCACGTCGGCTATATCAAAACCGAGAGAGCTTGGAGATGCACTTAGGCGGCCGAATGTTTTCTTAGTTTAGGTTAGTATGATATGAATTGTATTAATCAAATTAATCACCATGCAATCATATTATATATGATTAATTAAAGGCTTTCATAAAGCCTCATGGGCTTAAGCCCATGATTTAATTTAATCATTATGATTATTAATTAAGACTCCTCTTAATTATTTAATTCATCCCATGAATTTAATTTCCCTTCTCGATTTAATCTTTTGTGCGACCCGATAGGATCTTGTAATGTTGGCAGTGACATAAAATCTCATTTTATGTCGCAAGCAAGGAGCGGTGTCTAGCAACACATCGAGGCTACCCAAATTACAAGAATGTCAATGACTCGACATAACCTTTAGAACTTGTGATAATATTAACCATGTAGCTCAATCCCTTTGTCCTTTGTGTTTAGATTGAACACGAGTCATGGAATAGTCATACTCGTATATCCAATCTTTATTTCTTGATCCCCAAGTAGAACTAGAATAAACGAATAAGCTCGATATCTCATATCGACTCATTCGAGCATGGCCATGCATTTTAGTTCTCACTTGATCAAGGGCCAAACACATCTCCTGTTATATAGGAGGGACAAATCCTATCTCGATCAGTCAACATCCCTCTACATAATTCGTAGTGTATCCAATAGTCGCCTTTATAGTTTACCCTGTTACGGGTAACGTTTGACGATATCAAAATACATAACTCCTTATGTTGGGATCTCTGATGATCACAAGTCGTAAGGATTACATACATTATTATCACTATGAGAATTGCATATGACGATCATATAACTATCCATGTTGCATTCTCATGGTGGGTCTGTCCAGTACATCGTTCTCTAACATGTACCCATATGTTGATTTGATATCTCATATCAATGAACAATTCATCGATCAACACATACTAGTCTCTACGTATTATCATTATCCCTTTCATGATAATACTTGACTAGGGACATCTTTAAGAATAATACAATATTATTCTAAGGACATTAACATATATATTAATTCACATTGCACAGTTAAAAGAATAATATATAATAATGAATTGCCATTCATAAAATCATAAACATTGTATGTCAAAACAATCATCTAATGATTCGTCTTAGGGCATATCCCAACAACTTTGACCATCGGTATAACTTTGCTTCGTAGTCTGCGATCCTCTCGCTCCAGAATTTTGATTGGTCGTTCCACGTAGGACACATCCGAGTCTAACTGCACTTCAGTAGGCTGTAATACATGAGACGGATCTGGCTCATACTTCCGTAACATAGAGACGTGAAAGACATCATGAGTACCAGATAGAGACGGCGGTAGAGCCAAACGGTAGGCCAAAGTACCGATACGCTGCAATACTTCATATGGACCAACATACCTCGGAGATAACTTTTCCCGCATACCAAACCGAACCACACCCCTGAAGGGCGAGATCTTTAAGAAGACCTTGTCTCCTAACTGGAATTCCAGCGGTCGTCGCCGCTTATTGGCATAGGCTGCTTGCCTATCCTAAGCAGCCTTCATCTTTTGGCGTATCGTCTTAATCTTTTCTTCCATGTCCTTGATCATATCCGGTCCTCCGACCGCTTTGCTAGTCAAGTCCTCCCAATACAGCGGTGACCTACATCGTCGACCGTAAAGAGCTTCAAAAGGGGCCATTTGAATGCTCGCCTGATAGCTGTTATTATAGGAGAACTCCACCAACGGCACTGAATCCTGCCACGGAGTATCAAACTCCAAAATACATGCCCTCAACATGTCCTCGAGCGTCTGAATGGTACGCTCTGTTTGGCCGTCTATCTGAGGGTGATAGGCCGTACTCAGTCTCACGTCTGTGCCCAAAGCTGTCTGGAGACCCTCCGAGAAATGTGAAGTGAACCTCGGGTCTCTATCAGACACTATCGAGACTGGAATACCATGCAATCTCACCACATCTCGTATATACATCTGGGCCATCTTCAAGTATGTATATTACATACTGTAAGGGATGAAGTGAGCCACCTTCGTCAGCCTATCTACGATCACCCAGATCGCATCAAATCCCGAGGCCGTCCTTGGCAAGTGGGTCACAAAGTCCATAGAGATATGCTCCCACTTCCACTCGGGTACCTCTAAGCTCTTCAGCTCGCCACCAGACCTCTGTCTCTCTGCCTTTACCTGCTGGCAGATCAAACATCTTTTAACAAAGGCAGTCACATCACGCTTCATGCGCCTCCACCAGAATTGACCGCATAGGTCTTTATACATCTTTCTTCCTCCTGGGTGGATACTGAACCGACTACTGTGAGCTCGCTCTAATATTCCTCTACGTAACTCTGGTGCATCTGGGACTACCCATCGGTTGCCCAGTCTTAAAGAATCATCCTCAGCCACTCTGAACTTGGATGGCTGACCTTTAAGTACCAATGACGTCCATCTCTGAACCTCATTATCCGACCTCTGGGCCTTCCTGATTGCCTCAAATATATCTGGCTCCGCCAATAAGGTCGACACTCGCACAGGCGACGTGTCTACATCAAAATCATAGCCCAGATGGCAATAAGAAGTCATCATAGCTGATAGACTCATAGTATCCTCAGCAGTACTCTTCACCTTCCGACTTAAGGCGTCTGCTATCAAGTTCGCTTTACTCGGATGGTACTCAATCTCACAATCATAGTCTTTGAGCAAATCCATCCACCTTCTTTGCCTCATATTCAACTCTGCCTGAGTGAATAAGAACTTCAGGCTCTTATGGTCCGTAAAGATGGTAAATGAAGTACCATAAAGATAATGCCGCCAAATCTTTAAGGCGAAGATGATAGCCGCCAGCTCCAAGTCATGAACTGGGTATCTGGTCTCATGAGGCTTCAACTGCCTCGAAGCATAAGCCACCACGTGCTTATCTTGCATCAACACACAACCCAAACCCTGTAGTGATGCATCCGTATACAAGGCGAATCTCTTATTCTCAGACGGAATTACCGACACAGGCGCTGTAGTCAAGCGACGCTTCAGTTCTTGGAAACTTTCCTCACAAGCCTCAGACCAAAAGAAGGGGACTCCCTCTGAGTCAGCTGTGTCAGGGGTTTGGCGATCTTCGAAAAACCCACGACGAAACGTCGGTAATATCCTGCCAAACCGAGAAAACTCCGTATCTCAGGTACAGAAGTGGGTGCAGCCCACTCCATCACAGCCTCAATCTTCCTGGGATCCACAGATATCCCACTGCTAGATATGACATGGCCTAAGAATACCACGCTGCTCAACCAGAACTCACACTTGCTGAGCTTCGCATATAGCTGTTGATCCCTGAGGATCTGGAGTACTGTCCTCAAGTGCTCCGCGTGTTCTTCTTCAGTCCGGGAGTAGATAAGTATGTCGTCAATGAAGACTATAACGAACTGATCCAAAAATGGCTGGAACACTATGTTCATCAGACTCATGAAAACACCTGGGGCATTTGTCATCCCAAAAGGCATGACTAAGAATTCATAGTGCCCATATCTAGTCCTGAAAGCTGTCTTCTGAACATCATCTTCCCTTACTCGAATCTGATGGTACCCCGACCTTAGATCGATCTTACTGTAGAGTCTCGTACCCTGCAGTTGGTCAAACAAATCATCAATCCTTGGGAGCGGATACTTGTTCTTTACTGTGGCCTTATTCAGTTGCCTATAGTCAATGCATAGACGCATCGATCCATCTTTCTTCTTTACAAACAGAACAGGCGCACCCCAGGGCGATACGCTAGGGCGTATGTAGCCCTTATCAAGGAGCTCTTGCAACTGAGTCTTTAACTCCCTTAGCTCTGCTGGTGCCATCCTATATGGGGCACGAGAAATGGCAGACGTCCCCGGTAGTAACTCATTCCCAAACTCGACCTCTCTCGTCGGTGGGAATCCGGGAATCTCCTCCGGAAAGACATCAGGAAACTCCGCCACTACAGGCACATCCTCAACTTTTACTTCTTCTTTCTTTTCGGTAATATCAACAGCATAAATAAGATATCATGTATGGCCTCGTTCCAACAACTGTGCCATCTTGACAGCAGATATCAACGGAATCTTTGGACGAGAACCATCCCCAAAGAATGTCCAATGGACTCCCATATCAGACCTGAATCGGACAGTCCTTTGCCTGCAGTTCTCAACTACCTGATACCTGTTCAGAACGTCAATACCTACAATGCAGCCAAAGTCTGACATCCCCAGAACAATCAAATCTGACCTTAACTCGTTATCCTCAAAGTAAATGAGGCCATCATAGACAATCTGATCAGTAATCACACTTCTTCCAGCGGGGGTCGAGACTATAAGAGGTGTGGGCGACGGAGAAGTGCATATGTGGTGCCTTTCCACAAAACTTGTCGACACGAAAGAGTGTGACGCACCTGTGTCTATTAATATAAAAGTAGGGTGCGTAAATAAAAGACACGTACCCGCTATAACCTCCTCCGGAGCTGCTGTAGCCTGCTCCCTTGTCAATGCATAGACTTGCCCTTGAGGTGGCCCCATGGGCTGACCTCCATACTGCCTCGGTGCAAAAGGTGGTCTGTGCTGTACTGCTCTGTCTGCAGGCCTCCCCGCAGAGTTCTGTTGTCCCTCTCGGTTGGGACATTGCCGAGCAAAGTGGCCCTTGTTGCCACAAACATAGCATCCCACGCAATCTTTTGTCAGATGCGGTTTCCCACAAATAGAGCACAGGATCTTCCTAAGTCTGCTTCCCTGAGGCTGTCCTCTTCCTGACGGGGCATCATCCCTACGATTTCCTTTCCAACGATTGTCGGGCCTCTTACCACTAAACCTTGACGTCGATGTGTTTCCTCTTGGCTTGAACTGATCACCCATCGGCCTCAAATTATCAGGAGTGGATTTCTGAGGGGGTGCTGGAGGTGGCACTGCATCAGGATATGCGCCAACTCCCACTTCGGCTCGGCTCGTGAAAGTGCATCATCAAAACAGGCAGGGCCATAAGTGATCACCATGTCATACAGCTCAGGCCTCAAGCCCTTCATAAAGTTCCTCATCTTTGCTTGAGTGTTTGCAGCAATGTGAGGTACATATCTGAGCAAGGAACAGTACTGGAGAGCACAATCTGATACAGGCATATTACCTTGCTTGAGGTTAGTGAATTCATCTTCCTTGGCTTGTCGTGCAGCAGCTGAGAAATAGCGGGTCAGAAACCGAGTTCTGAATAGCTTCCAATTGATTTCATGACCTTGAGCCTCTTGCTCTACTACTGTGGTCTTCCACCACATCAGCGCCTTCTTGGCCAACTGGAACTCCGCTAGTCTGATCCAGGCTGTCTTAGCACAAGGAGCTGCCACGAATATTTGCTCTATTCTTTCCAACCACTCCTCTGCTTGTTACCCTGTCTCAGTTCCTTCAAATGTCGGAGGTCGGTATGCAAGAAATTGAGTCAAGCTCAGTTCCCCAGGCAACAACTGTTGTTCAGACGGTTCTTCGCCGAAAGCTGGCGGAGGTAGGGGATTCGTACGTCCAGCACTTGCATTAACACTCACAACATCGCCTACTTCTACATTTGCTGCCATACTGCAAGACAAGGGTTACCAACATTACCCAAAAGCAGTTCATAAACAAAACATGTTAGTGTAACATCATATACTTCATATGCAACATACATATAAAACATGTTCAAAAGTAAGCACCTAGCCAACTTATCGCTAAGGCTACCCTTCACTCATTCCCGGGTTATCTAACCACTGCTCTGATACCACTAATGTGGGGTCTTCCCACCTTAACAGTGTTATAGTGACATAAGAAGGACTAATCATGCATTAGATAACCTCTTGAGGTTCCGGTTGTTACATGAGCTAACATGATTACAGGCCAAAATACAAAACTTCAAAAATAAGTCATTACATTTCCAAAAGAATGACAAAATTTAGATTTACCCACTCCTAGAGTAGATACTAGTCATAACTTGAATCCTATACATTCCTGTGTTCCTCATAGCTCACTGCCTCAACCCGACCCTTAGTCCTTTAGTCCAAAAGTGTACCTACAGGGACAATACATCATGAGCATATGCAATCTTACTTAACATCTTAAAAACATCATAGTAAATGCATGAAATATTGGTTAAGTAAATATGCTGGTTATTCATTAACTTCTTTTTGTTGTCCCTGATTCATATTCATGCATATGGGTATCTTACCCCATCGTATGGTATCTTACCATATCGTGAACATTGTATGGCATCTTGCCATATGGGCATCTTACCCTGTGGGCAGCTTACCCTTATCGTATGTCATCTTACCATATGGGCATCTTACCCTATCGTATGGCATCTTACCATATCATAAACATCGTATAAAACATCGTCATAAACTTACTTATCACGATCATCACCATAAACATCATCATCATAACTTACTTATCATAACCATCATCATAAACATCATCATCATCATAAACTTACTTAAACATCATATGTAGGAGTATGGTTTACCGTCCGATGCCCGTACGTTTCTTACGTACCTTTTCAAAAGGGGGAGGAGTCAACAGACTTTATCTCCTTGACTGTGCTGGTACCTGATATGGTTCTACAAGACCACATAATAACATATTAGATGCCTCAATACCATCTCATACCATAAACTTAACAAAATAAATCATCATTTTATTTTTCAACATTCTGCCTCTCTCGATCAATCGGCCCCGAGGTCTCGATCGATCGAGAAAACATGCCTAAACAGTGCTCAACACTCTGCCTCGATTGATCGATCGAAACATTTTACCGATCGATCGAGGAGCTTCACCGATCGATCGAGAAATCCTTCGATCGATCGGCACCTGAAATTCAAAACATGCCTTAAACTTTCTGCCTCGCTCGATCGATCGGGACCAAATTCTCGATCGACCGAGCACTCTGAAAAATCGGGACTTCCCCAGATGTTTTTGAGTACCTCCTTTCCTACCTTCATTTCTACTTCATAACACATCATACTTGCTCAAACAAACATGTTAAGAACTTCATAAAACTTCCATGTAGGTACTTAAATCAAAGGTTTAACAAAACCTAAGCTAACATGCATCATAACATCATCAAAATCTTCAACCTCAACCAACTTATACAGAAAACAGAGTATGGTCATCTTTGCCCAGATTTTCGAGCACATAGTTTCATAACTAGAAATCTACCACATAAAACATGTAATATGCTCGAGCAAACATGCTAGTAGTTACATAATACTTCCATGTAAGCACCCATACCAAGGTTTCACCAAAACCTATACTTAGCATGCGTTAAAATCATCCCACTAAACCCAAACTTAACCAAAACTCCGAAAAACAGAGTAAGACTTACCCCTCTACTTTTGCTCCTCTTTTTGCAAGGTTTTTAACACTCTAAAAACCAAGCTTTTCTTCCCTTCCTCTGCAGCTTACAGGCACGATTTTGGGAGAGAAAGAGAGAGAGGAGGTGGAGGAGAGTTGATTGGAGGTGGAGTGAAGAAAGGAGAAGGGAGTATGGGCATGATCAAGTGGGGGTATGGGTTAAACAAGTGGGGAGAGTGGGGGCGGCCGAGTAGGGGGGGGTGGTGTGGGTTGGGGTGGTCATGTGGTGTTTAATTGTGCCCCGGTATTTAGTACGATGTATTAAAATATCACCACTCGATATTTATAACTTCATTTAATTAATACACCCCTTTAAAACACCCAACATGCCCCCTAAATCATATCATCATAAACATAAATATAACCCCCAATTTAAATACACCACAACCCTTAAACATATCATAAATTATCATCGTGGCACATAATCAAATAACATTTCGGGGTATTACACCCGGAGAATAGTATAGTTTTTAAAAAGTTCGTCAAAACCCTACTGGGAAAAGGACTCCACAAAAAGGACAAGAACTCGTGCTCACGGAGCCCTAGCACTCCTGGATGCTTCCTCCTGAGCATCCGGCATTAGTCCACCTGCAATACCTGCCATGTCCATCCAACAAAGACATGACCGCCCCCCGCGAAGGGGGTCAGAACCCCAGTACGAGAAACATATAAAATCACAGTGTATGACAAATAACATGCGATGCATGCCGTGCATGAATGCAAATGCATATGAAGGGTATCAAATCTTGCATATCAATGTCTCAAGAGTCCAAAGGTAGATCAACAATCACTCATCAGTGCTCGAGCAGGATGTGACACGCTCCGCGCTCCGATCTATCTCTCAGTCGAGCCATCAGCGGTCCATCATCCTCGTGTCTGGGCGACGTCGGCACGCTCGTTGCTCCGGCATCACTCAGCTCACTCTCTCTCCTGCCGAGCCCACGGCTGCCCAATCATCCCCAGACACGCATCACAGATACCAAAGAAAAGATATAGGTACCAAGAAACGAATCGATAGGCTCAACATGACATGCTCAATGTCCATGCGTGTCAATGCATCATGCAATATCATAATCTCATGTGATGCACCTCAAATCTCATGTCATCATATATCATACAGTCAATGTACCATGTAACTCACATACTGCAGATCAACTTATCACATAGTCACATAAGGAACAAGTAATGACAAGTAAATCAGACCTAGGAACATCACATGTCCTTGCCAGACATTGTGATAAAACCCGTTTTCTACGTACCTCGGACCAGTAATAATTTTACCGAGTGCTCCACAATAGTCCCGAAAATATTTAACCTGGTCATATATACTACAAAATTATCACTAAGTGCTTATTTCGGCACAAAAGCTAAACAAGTTTTTAAGGGTGGTTCTTACTGATTTTTCCCTTAATTTCAGACTGACCAAATTTAGTAGAAAATTCATAATAAAATCATATAACTTCCAACTGACCCGATTCCAGTGCTCAAAGTTCAAAAACTCGATGGACTTCATTTTCTTGACTAATGATGTCGAGCTAATTCTTCCATTAAAAGTAGTTTAAACACTAAATACGTAGTTTTTGAAATTCTGTTTTCCATCTCGAGCAGTTTTTTGTAAAATTGCCATAACTTTTTCATTTTAAAACCAAAACGGGTAATTCTAGTGGCAAATGACAGAAAACTCAAAGTACTAAAATACTATTTCTGGAGAGCTTTCGAAATTCCTATCCGAAAATGCTCAGGAACTTGAACAACACTTTGCATGGCATTTTCGCCCACATGCAGAACATGGTTTGCACACTTAAAGTATAAAATTCATAATTAATTGAAAATAAGTCCACAATAAGTCATTCTTTTTTTTAAATTCAAGAGAATGAAAAGATCTACAAGGTCATATAAAAATCGACAGCAAAATCAAAATTAAACTTCGTCAAAAGTTCAAAATTCTACACTGCATGTGCATTTCCAGCACATGCAGAGTTGAATCAGGCATACTTTAGTAAAATGGGCGTATCTCACTCAAATCAATTCCAAATGATCCCAGACTTCAGCCACAGAACAACAACTCATATATCTACAACTTTTGTTTGAGGCTCACAGTCAGATTCCAATGTTACAGTAGTCGAAAATACAGATCCATATACTGCATGCAACCATAGTTTCTGCTGAAACTCATGGCAGCATGAGTTCCACCTCTTTATTCATAACATAACTCTAAAAATCGACCCAACCAGAATAAAATCGAAGATTAACAATATAAAAGGGAATGATATACCTCCCAAACCTTTAAAAACACCCAAAGCCTTGAAGCTCTTCTAAATTCCTATCCAATTCCTAGCTTGCATGCAAGATTTGAGCATGTTTTGATGGAGGAAAGTGAAGGTGCTTATTTCGAATTTAATGGAGGCAAGAGGAGAGAGGGATAGCTTGTTGGAGATGAGAGGGGTGAAGGGAAATCAGATTGTTAGAATAATGGCAACCCCCATGTCTTGATATAAGTGAGGGGCGATGGGACCTAGGTTGGGGAATAGGATTTTTTAATCAATTTTTGTGCCAACTTTGCTCCATGTGTCCAACATGATGGTGGATGGTGTGATATAATTTTGGGGTGGCCGAAAATGATGCCCATAAAATTAATTTTTGATGTATTTTATCTTGTTTAAAAATAAGGTGTTGCGATCTGGAACACCTTAATTGAAAACTCAGCTTTTAGTCACCCGGGTTTGCTTAATCGGTAATTACCCTTATTAATTCGTAACGGGTTTTACATTTCTTCCCCTCTTAAAAGATTTCGTCCTCGAAATCAGAAGATATGAATTTATTCCACTTAGATTCTTTCCATTCGATTACAGATATATCGGATAATCATAAGTACAAAGCATGGAATACAAAAGAGTATTTTCGAATAGATGTGGCCATTCTTGTCGCATTTTGGCCTCTAATTCCCACGTAGATTCTTCTGTGCCATGTCTACTCCACTGTATTAGTACTAAGGGAATAGTCTTGTTCCTTAACACTTTCTCTTTTCTATCCAATACCCTGATCGGGTGTTCTACATACGACAAAGAACTGTCTACCTCAATTTCTTCAGGTTGTAAGACATGAGATGGGTCTGGTTCATACTTTCTCAGCTTGGATACATGAAAGACATCATGTATCAGCGACAACTTTTGTGGCAAATCTAAACGGTATGCCAATGCTCCAATCTTTTCTACGATTTGGTAGGGACCGATGTAACGAGGTGATAACTTACCTCGGCGCCCAAAACGTATTGTCCCTCGGAAAGGTGACACTTTCAAAAATACCCTATCTTCAACTTGGAATTCCAATGGTCTTCTCCTTTTATTTGCATAAATGACCTGTCTGTCCTGAGCAGCTTTCATCCTTTTTCGTATTAGTTCAATCTTTCCTTTCATTTCTTCTACAAACTCAGGTCGGGTCAGCTGCTTTTCACCGATCTCGTCCCAGCATACCGGGGATCGACATTTTTTCCCATATAAGGCCTCGAATGGTGCCATCCCGATAGTAGTTTGGAAACTATTGTTATAGGAGAATTCGACCAATGATAATGACTCTTGCCAATTTCCTCCAAAATCCATCACTACCAACCGTAACATGTCCTCAAGTGTTTGGATGGTTCTCTCTGTTTGTCCATCTGTTGGTGGGTGGTAGGCAGTACTCATCGCTAATTTTGTACCCATGGCATTCTGAAAGTTACTCCAAAACTTTGAAGTAAATCTCGGATCCCTGTCGGAGACAATAGAAACTGGCAGTCCATGCATCCGAAACATTATCCACATACAGTCGCGCCATCTTCTTGTACGAGTAAGTACGCTCATATGGTATGAAATGCGCTGACTTGGATAATCGGTCAACCACAACCCAGATTGCATCACAACCCTTGTTCGATCTGGGCAAATGTGTCACAAAATCCATAGCGATATGTTCCCAGTTCCACTGTGGCACTTCTAAACTCTGTAGCATACCGCCCGGTCTCATTCTTTCAGCTTTAACCTGTTGGCAAGTCAAACATCTTGCCACAAATTCAGCAATGTCCTTTTTCATACCTTCCCACCAGAAGTGGGGTTCAACGTAAGGTACATCTTACGACTCCCTGGATGAACACTATGGCGACTGCAGTGCGCCTCCTGACATAATGCTTCCTTCAAGTTTATAAGGTTTGGTACCACCAATCTTCCATTCATCTGTACCCAACCATCAGGGGATACATTGAATCTGGAGGATTCGCCAACCAAAATTGTCTCTTTCAACTTGTGAATGTATGGATCCATCTCTTGAGCCTGTTTGATTGACGAAATAATCTGTGGCTCGAATTGTATCGCGGAGACAAGGAAACATTTTCCATGCGGCTGGTAAGTCCACCCAGAAGTGCACAGCTCATCGTAATTCTGCTAGACATGAATCGATGCTACCACGGCATCTTGAACCTTCCGGCTCAGAGCATCGGCTACCAAGTTCACCTTCCCTGGTTGGTATTGGATTTCACAGTCAAAATCCTTCAGTAAGTCATCCATCGCCGTTGTCTCATGTTCAGTTCCGACTGAGTGAACAAGTACTTCAAACTCTTATGATCCGAGTAAATAATGAATTGCTCACCATAGAGGTAGTGCCTCCAAATTTTCAAAGCAAAAACAATGGCTGCTAATTCAAGGTCATGGACGGGGTATCGAGACTCATGGGGCTTAAGTTGTCTCGAAGCATAAGCAATGACCTTTCCATGCTGCATAAGAACACACCCCAATCCTCTGGCTGACGCATCAGCACATACCACAAATCCTCCTGATCCAGATGGTAGAGCTAAAACTGGGGTCGTGGTTAATCTCTTTTTCAATTCTTGAAAACTATCGTCACAGTCGTCGGACCAAATAAAACTCTGGCTCTTCTTGGTCAATTGTGTGATGGGTCGGGCTATCAGAGAGAAACCTTCAATAAATCGCCTGTAATAACCGGCCAAGCCCATAAAACTTCGAACTTCATGTATGTTAGTTGGTCTAGGCCAATTGATTACTGCTTCCGCTTTACTGGGATCCACAGATATCCCTTGTGCTAATATCACATGACCCAAGAACATTACTTGGTCCAACCAGAATTCACACTTAGATAATTTCGCATACAGTTGGGCCTCTCGAAGAGTCTGTAATACCAATCGTAAATGCTTCTTGTGATCCTTCCGGGACCTTGAGTACACCAAAATATCATCAATGAATACTATCACAAATTTGTCCAGAAAGTTTCTGAACACTCTGTTCATTAAGTCCATGAACACTGCTGGTGCATTAGTCAGTCCAAAAGGCATCACCAAGAATTCAAAATGGCCATATCTGGTCCTGAAAGCTGTCTTTGGAACATCACTTTCCCTAACTCGGAGCTGATGGTAGCCTGAGCGAAGATCAATTTTTGAATATACCGATGTTCCTTGGAGTTGATCGAATAGATCATCGATTCTTGGCAATGGGTATTTGTTCTTCACAGTGACTCGATTGAGTTGCATGTAGTCAATACGCATTCTCATTGTGCCATCTTTCTTTTTCACGAACAGTGCCGGCGCACCCCAAGGTGACATACTGGGACGTATATAGCCTTTTTCAAGAAGATCATGCAACTGTTCTTTCAATTCCTTCAATTCCGCTGGTGCCATTCGATACGGAGCTTTAGAAATTGGTGTTGTATCTGGCATCAATTCAATACTGAAATCGATCTCACGATTAGGCAGAAACCCTGGAATTTCTTCCGGAAATACATCTGCAAAATCTTTCACAACTGGAATGTTGGACAATTCCGGCCCGTTCTTTGTGGCGTCCACCGCATAGATTAGGTATCTCTCATTTCCTAAGGATAGAAGTCGAAACATTTCCATTGCAGATACTATAGGGATTTTTGCAAGAGACCCTCTGCCATAGAAATTCCATTTAGGACCATAATGTGGTCTGAATCGGACAATACCATGGAAACAATCCACTGTAGCTCGGTAATTTGTCAGAGTATCCATGCCCACAATGCAATCAAAATCATACATTGGCAAAACCATTAAGTTTGTGATCATAATACTATCATCAAATTGTAGTATACAATTTAGCACGATAGAACTGGCTAAAATGAGTTTACCAGCTGGAGTGGATACAGTAGAAGTCTCCTGAAGAGACGTAGACTCTAACTCATACTCATCAACAAAATTGGATGAAATGAATGAATGCGATGCTCCTGTATCAAATAATACTCGTGCAGTGTGACCAAAAATAAGACATGTACCTACGATCACACTACCTGGGGCCTCCCGTGCTTGATCTTCAGTCAGTGCGTACACCCTAGCCTGCTATGGTCCAGGATAGGACTGCGGAGTGTTCCCTCTGATCTGTGGGTAGTTCGATTGCTGCTGGGATTGAGTAGGCCGAGTCTGATGACCTCCCTGAAAACCACCCCTAGCATGGAATCGAGGCTACTGAGACTGCATGAATCCTTGGGCACGAGATGGACATGCTCTTGCATAGTGCCCTGTCTGACCACAATTAAAACAACTCCCTGGCACTCCTCCACATTGCTCTGTAGGGTGTTTACCTCCACAATGTGCCAAGCTTTGACGAATGGTCCTCCTATAGAACCCCTGGAACCACTAGAGCTGGATGACCCTGACTGACTTCTCTTGAACTTCCTGCCCTTCGGTTTAAACCTTTGTGAATTCAAAAATTGTTGGGGCCTTTGTTGCTGATGCTGTGGAGGTTGCACTTGTTGATTAGTTCCCATAAAAGGATATGGAGCACTTTGTGGGCAAACTGAACACCAGCCCTCATCAATCCGGCCTCAGCCCGCTTAGCTCTCTCAATTGCTTCAATGACAGAAGTGGCATCTCCAGGGATAACAAGAGTGAAAATAGATGGGTGCAAACCATTCACAAATCGCGTGTGCTGTGCTTTAGGATTCGCAGCTATGTAAGGAACATAACTCATAAGTGCTAAAAATTGAGATGCATATTCGGTAACAGTCATACTCCCTTGCCTCTACGACCACAATTTGTAGGTGCCATTCTAAAGGAAGTACGGGAGAAAAAAAAAATTTCTGAGAGGATGTATAATTTCTAATACTTTCAGATTAAAGTCAATCCAACATGGAAAAAAGGTACAGATAACGTGTTATACTCAAAAGTCTAATTCTGTTTGATGTCTCAATGTATAACGATAACACGGAACATAGCAGGCAATAGCAATTAAGGCATGTAGTCAAACACATACGCAACAATTTATTTGTGTCTAGACTCAGTGTCCTAACTCTAATGCGAGCATATCCCATATTACGCTCTGATACCAACTGTGAGGGCCCGATCCTAATCATACGTTTAATTTGCACACAAGGATTAGTTTTATGTACACAGCGGAAGATTATTTAAGTTATAAAAACGTGGCCTAAATTTTTTTCCTTTGATACATATAGTAAGTAAATACTCAAAATATGTATTTCTAATTCGCATCCCACACACGACCATCAAAAAAGTTTAGACAATACGAAAATACAATAGCATACAAAATACTCGGGGCATCCCCCGGAGAATAGTATAGTTTTTAAAAAGTTCGTCAAAACCCTACTGGGAAAAGGACTCCACAAAAAGGACAAGCACTCATGCTCACGGAGCCCTAGCACTCCTGGATGCTTCCTCCTGAGCATCAGCATTAGTCCACCTGCAATACCTGCCATGTCCATCCAACAAAGACATGACAGCCCCCCGCGAAGGGGTCAGAACCCCAGTACGAGAAACAGATAAAATCACAGTGTATGACAAATAACATGCGATGCATGCCGTGCATGAAAGCAAATGCATATGAAGGGAATCAAATCTCGCATATCAATGTCTCAAGAGTCCAAAGGAAGATCAACAATCACTCATCAGTGCTCGAGCAGGATGTGACACGCTCCACGCTCCGATCTATCTCTCAGTCGAGCCATCGGCGGTCCATCATCCTCGTGTCTGGGCGACGTCGGCACGCTCGTCGCTCCGGCATCACTCAGCTCACTCTCTCTCCTGCCGAGCCCACGGCTGCCCAATCATCCCCAGACACGCATCACAGATACCAAAGAAAAGATATAGGTACCAAGAAACGAATCGATAGGCTCAACATGACATGCTCAATGTCCATGCGTGTCAATGCATCATGCAATATCATAATCTCATGTGATGCACCTCAAATCTCATGTCATCATATATCGTACAGTCAATGTACCGTGTAATTCACATACTGCAGATCAACTTATCACATAGTCACATAAGGAACAAGTAATGACAAGTAAATCAGACCCGAGAACATCACATGTCCTTGCCAGACATTGTGATAAAACCCGTTTTCTACGTACCTCGGACCAGTAATAATTTTACCGAGTGCTCCACAATAGTCCCGAAAATATTTAACCTGGTCATATATACTACAAAATTATCACTAAGTGCTTATTTAGGCAAAAGCTAAAACAAGTTTTTAAGGGTGGTTCCTACTGATTTTTCCCTTAATTTCAGACTGACCAAATTTAGTAGAAAATTCATAATAAAATCATATAACTTCCCAATGACCCGATTCCAGTGCTCAAAGTTCAAAAACTCGAAGGACTTCATTTTCTTGACAATGATGTCGAGCTAATTCTTCCATTAAAAGTAGTTTAAACACTAAATACGTAGTTTTTGAAATTCTGTTTTCCATCTCGAGCAGCGTTTTGTAAAATTGCCATAACTTTTTCATTTTAAAACCAAAACGGGTAATTCCAGTGGCAAATGACAGAAAACTCAAAGTACTAAAATACTTATTTCTGGAGAGTTTTCGAAATTCCTATCCGAAAATGCTCAGGAACTTGAACAACACTTTGCATGGCATTTTCGCCCACATGCAGAACATGGTTTGCACACTTAAAGTATAAAATTCATAATTAATTGAAAATAAGTCCACAATAAGTCATTCTTTTTTTTAAATTCAAGAGAATGAAAAGATCTACAAGGTCATATAAAAATCGACAACAAAATCAAAATTAAACTTCGTCAAAAGTTCAAAATTCTACACTGCATGTGCATTTCCAGCACATGCAGAGTTGAATCAGGCATACTTTAGTAAAATGGGCGTATCTCACTCAAATCAATTCCAAATGATCCCAGATTTCAGCCACAGAACAACAACTCATATATCTACAACTTTTGTTTGAGGCTCACAGTCAGATTCCAATGTTATAGTAGTCGAAAATACAGAGCCATATACTGCATGCAACCATAGTTTCTGCTGAAACTCATGGCAGCATGAGTTCCACCTCTTTATTCATAACATAACTCTAAAAATCGACCCAACCAGAATAAAATCGAATATTAACAATATAAAAGGGAATGATATACCTCCCAAACTTTTAAAAACACCCAAAGCCTTGAAGCTCTTCTAAATTCCTATCCAATTCCTAGCTTGCATGCAAGATTTGAGCATGTTTTGATGGAGGAAAGTGAAGGTGCTTATTTCGAATTTAATGGAGGCAAGAGGAGAGAGGGATAGCTTGTTGGAGATGAGAGGGGTGAAGGGAAATCAGATTGTTAGAATAATGGCAACCCCCATGTCTTGATATAAGTGAGGGGCGATGGGACCTAGGTTGGGGAATGGGATTATTTAATCAATTTTTGTGCCAACTTTGCTCCATGTGTCCAACATGATGGTGGATGGTGTGATATAATTTTGGGGTGGCCGAAAATGATGCCCATAAAATTAATTTTGATGTATTTTATCTTGTTTAAAAATAAGGTGTTGCGATCTGGAACACCTTAATTCGAAAACTCAGCTTTTAGTCACCCAGGTTTGCTTAATCAGTAATTACCCTTATTATCGTAACGGGTCTTACATGATCACCTTGGTAACGATGTAAGTTTAACATCGTAGGCTAAATCGTAAAGATATCATCGAGCGATATTTATTTTGGAATCACGAATGATTCGCTTGATTTGCAGTTAGGGTTAGCTGACTGCTTTTGAGATGGTTAGCATTGGTGTATACTGCCGTAATGTTGCGGTTGTGATGGCTTGGGAGGTTTACCCCATTCCAGGTTTTGGTGCGATGTCGGTATCCTCGCGGTTGGTGTGTCGTTCATGTTATGTTCATGATTCGACATCGTGGATCCGTTTGGATTGCGTATTCTCGACGTTACGTGGAGTACGTCGTGCAAATTTTGAGGACAAAATTTTATTAGTGGGGGATAATTGTGATGCCCGGAGATTAATGGTGTTAATCCAGGTGTGATAATGATCCTTTATGGATTTTAGTTGTGGCAATTGTGTATTAATTGCGGTTTTGGGACTCCCGAGGATTTTTAAATCCAGTTTTTGGAGTTGTTGGATCCAAGGAATGAGATTGTATTCTCATCGTGGTGATTACCTTGGAATTTGGCTTTTCGTGGAATCTGGGGTCCGGAGTACCTTGTACTGGGGCTGGTGATGGAATTCGAATTGGAGAGATAATTATTGAAAACAGATGATTTTTAATGAGTCATGATGTATTTGTGAAGGGATTGGTGTTTTCGAGATTTGGTACTATATATACCAAGTGGACTCGGTATTCCGTCATTATACGGAATTATTTCCCTCTCTCATCTCCCTCAATCCTCTCTCACCCCAATCCCTTCCCTCTTCTCCTCTTGGAAGCAAAATCGTTGGGGGCTCATCTTGGGAGCCTGATTTCTTGAAGAAAGGCCGGTAATCTTCTTCCCCTCACCTTTAGCTTCGATTTGATTATAGTTTTGTGCTAAATGGTTGAGTTTTGGGTTGGATTTGGTTTTTGGGAGATTTTGTAAAAATCTTGAAATCTTATGGGTTTTGTTTTAAAATGGTTTTTAACCCTTGTTGAGTGTTCTAGGGTGTTTGTATGTGGTTATTTTCGAGTTGGGGAAGTTTGGGTATGAATTGTGGAGGTTTTGAAGCTTTTGAAAATGGTGATTTTCGGGTTCGCACAGCGATCGATCGGTCGGTAGCTTGGACCGATCGATCGGTGCAAGTGCGTAGCGTTGGGTAGATGTTTCTGTCTTTACCGATCGATTGGTCTGTAGCTTGGACCGATCGATCGGTGCAAGTGCGTAGCGTTGGGTAGATGTTTCTGTCTTTACCGATCGATCGGTGTGAGTTACCGATCGATCAGTGGGTGGCTAGCGATCGATCGGTAGCTTGGACCGATCGATCGGTGCAAAGCCGTAGCTTAAATCGAAATTGTGAACAGTTACCGATCGATCGGTAGGGATGACCGATCGATCGGTAGTGCGATTATGTAAAATGTTATGTTGGGTCCTCCCTCGGGTTATAGGGAGCGATTATCGACCATTTACTATTTAATCATCGTGTTGGGATGATTGGGGTCGGATTTCATGCTTGTGCATATGAATTTGGGATTACTCATTGATTATGAGTTATTGAATTGTGTTTAGCACATTTCTTCATCGGACCTCGGGACTGAGGCAATGTTGGACTTGAACTATGGAGTTATAAGGTACGTATGACGTACGAGCATAGCCCTTTTATATAATTGCAATTGTTGAGTGCTTGGTACACTGTATTGCAATGAATGTGAATGGGAATGCATGATACATGGTATTAGCAATAAATGTATATGAATATGCATGGTTTATGGTAATTGCTACAATGGATATATATATGCATTGGGAATCATATGGTGCCGCTCTTGAGCGAGCAATGATTAGGATGTCGTCGCCTTTGAGCGAACATCGGTTATGACGCCACTGCTGTTGAGCATGCGCGGGAATGAAATGCCGCTATTGTAGAGCGAGCAATGGAATAGAACTTTGGAACCATGAGTGAGATATATGGAACATCTGTAATCATTGTTTAATGATTTGATGCTATTGATTATGATATCGGTATATGGCTAATGGATATGTTAATCAATGTAATGATTAACTGGCATTTGAGAATTTAATGGTTTCAGTGTTTTGAGAACATGGACAGTACATGAAACCCCGGATGAGGATGATACCATCTAGGGAGTATATTTTGTATTTCATAGAATTTACATTGTTGTAAATTATGAATTGTATTATTGTGACTATTGGAATTGGGATATTGGTATACTCACCCCGTGTGGGGGCTGTCTCTGTTGGGGCAGGTAATTAGGTACATCGATGGCTTTGGAGTTGAGCTCGAGCTATGGAATGGAGGTGATCCCAGGGATCAAAGTACCAGCAACGGTATTGAGCATGATACTTTATACATTAGATACACGCATACTTATTCAATGCTCGCATGTGAGCACTATGATGTGTATATGGGTTGTATAAAGAAGGCAATGGCCTTTCTCTTTTCATTTATGTGATGCATGCAATTATTTATTGAATTGCTAAATGAATTGAGAACATGTCAGTGTGTTATAATGGTGCATGATACGTATGTGGACTTGGTCGGGGGAAACTAGACATTATATGAAATAATGTAAAGGAATTTTATTATTGGCACGATTTGTCATGATGTCAGGTGGGATTCTCCCTTACATTTGTAATCACATGCACGAAATGCTTGGGTTAATATACTAATAATGGATTAAGGGCATGTGGTCCTTACACAAAGTGAGTTATAACTAATTCCAAAAATCAATAACATTTCTCATGCTATCCAATTTCCAATTATGATGTTGCTTGAATTATCCTCACAACCACCTTAACCCACTTTACCAAATTAAGTTAACCTTCTTTATCATCAATACCTCATCATCCTATATATACACACATGCTGCATAACACACACACCCAACTCGCAGGGAAGTCGAACTCACGGCAAGACACTACAGCAAGATTTTCGAACTCACAAGGCCACATAATTTCAGTCCAAAACAGCAAAGAATTCGTCCCACAAACAACAGTACTTGGTCGATGCATTCTAGGGAAAAAAATGAAATGTGATGAAAACTCATGCCACCATCTCATATACGATTTAACCAAACTAAAACGTTAATCAAATGATATCATAATCGATTAATAAGAGTCAAAACTCCCTGGATAGTGGCCATAAAACTAAACGATCGCAATACCCTTAAAACAGGGCTGAAAAATTCGAACAAGGATTGGAATCTTCATGGGGAATGAACGGTTATGGAGTGTAAGATTACATACACAAACCTTCATGAAATTGCCACAAAATCGCTGGGAAATCACGGTCCTTCTTGCTTGAGTTCATCGCGGTCGAGAGAAGGGAGGGAGGAGAGATGTCGGCTAGTGATAGAAAATGAGGGAGAGATATAATGTTTTTAACCCTATCTTATATTTAACCCCACCATACTAATGCAATCTCATCTCAACATTAGATTAAATCCATACCCTCTAATTATTATCACATAATTTATCTAATAACACAAAATCAACCCATAACTTATTTAATCCAAACCCGGACCAAGATGACAATCCCAAGAATTTAAGAATCTCCTAAAGTTAAATTTACGGTACAATTTCAATCCCGGGATCATTTATCTCAACTCCGCTCCAATATCTGATACATAAGAATTAAAGCCCGACACATCCTATAAATATCATAAATAAATCCATTTAACAATTAATAAATTATTCCGGACATCACACAAAACGTGAAAGAACATATTGTTTTTGAAATTGTTATGCCCATTATTCAGTTTTATGCAAACTTTTATGGGAGGATGGGTGATTAGGACATAATCTTGGGGTAAAAACTGCTTTTTTCCTCCACCTTTGTTGTTAAAAAATGGAGAAAAAAATCTTGGTGAAAAAAAATAGACGCAAAATGGGGCCACAGTTAATTTGGGAAAGCTAAAAACTACTTCACCAATAAACGATTAAAGATCCCTTACCTCTATTGTAAAGACCCGAGAATTTGATGTCATCCAACAATTTAACGTACCTTGTCCAAGTTAACCACCTATTAGATAATTAAGTATTCTAGTAGGATTAAAACTCTAAATAATAGATAGATAATTAAGTATTCTAGTAGGATTAAAACTCTAAATAATAGATAGATGATTAAGAATTCTAGGAGGGAAGAAGTGAATCATATCATCTTTATCTTGACCAACCAACGCTTATTAAATAAGACCAAAATTACTTCTTCCTCATGCAACACAAAAGCCGAAAACCATAGCTCCATTCAGCACATATTTTCGAAGGATTAGTCATAAAAAAACCCAAGAATTCCAGCCTTTAAATCCTCTCTCCGTTCAGTATATATTTTTGAAGAAAACACACAAACACACAGTAAAATTCAGCACATTTTGTATCGAAAATTCCAGCAAGCAAACCTTCAAAGCCTTTAAGTGTTCAAAGTTTTTCACACAGTGCACACACAAAGAATTTATCGTTTTCGCACTCTAAATCGTTCAAACACGTCTATAATCTCGGTAAGTGGGCTTTTGTTATGAATTCCCTTCGTTTTCTAAAAATCATATGCATGTTTTAAAACTACAATCGATTATGTGAATTATGTTGAAACTTTGCAGTTCTGATGAAAATTATTATTTTTTAATCACTCTAAATTTCAAAATCTGCTCGGAAAGAATTCTTTATGACCCTGATGCGGTGGGATTACAACCAGTCTAACCTGATACGATGGTTAACTGTTGTTCTGGGAAGTTCAGACCCTTTATTTCGTGGGTGAGCCGATGTTATGACTTTATCTCTTTGAGGGTTAAGTCTAGAGACTGATATTAGTACCAAGAGAAAATTAGAGGATTTATTGTGCTTAACGTATATGAAAAATATTGCTTATATGATATGTTATGTTATGGCTCAATTATGATAAGTTATGGCTCGATGGGAGGAATTATGCTAAGATGCATTCATATTATTTACGATTCGATTATGATATATGTTTTGGAAAAATTATGAATATGTATTATATTATCACATCGATTGGCCCCGCTTGCTGAGTGTTTTTCAAAACACTCACCACTTACTCTCCCTTCCCAGATAAAGACGAGAAAGTAATTGAAGACGAAGAACAACACCAATTTTGGGGTTGGTGATTCGCTGCGTTTCCATGAATTAAAGACTTTAAATTTTGTTTAATTATGAATTCCGTTATTATTTCATTTTAAGACTTTTAGGAATTGGTTATGCAATTTAATTTCAGTTGTAAAGACAATTATTTATTTTTATTGAATAGTAGACTGGTGTTCGTTGAATACGGTATTACGGGGCTTACTGATTTCAAGTGGTTATTGGAAATCAATGCCGGTGTTAATGACCCCGTCTCGGGGCATGACATTTTAGTGGTAGCAGAGCTAACCAGTTCCATAATCCCGTTGGGAAAAGACTTCTAGTTGAGATATAACACTAGATTATAAAACTCAGTAGAACAGGCCAGCTGAAGGAAATAAAATCAGTTGGGAAAAGTCGAACCTCGCTAATTACGATAATCAGAAGAGTACCAATTTGATTAATCAAGTGAGTAACGATTATTCTGTTCCCAAAAATTTAATTCAAAAAAAAAATAAAAAATTAAAATTAAAATAAATAAATAGATGAAATTCGAAAATTTATACCCTGACCTACTTCCTCAACCGCCGCCTGCCGCCTGCCGCCACCATACTCATCGGACAACATATCATCGGAATTGCCTCTCCAAGACGAAGACACTGCCAAAATTTCAGGTCGATCGGACAATGTTTGGCCGATCAATTTCTTGTTCGAAATTCCAGAACCTTACACGTCCATGTCCCTCTTCCGATCCCGCCACCGCCGAACGCCGTTTGACCAATCCGGTATATCAATATGACGGACATATCCTCCCGAGGAAAAGACCTTTACCCATTGTATCTTAGAATCAACGAACGAGGATCAATTTCAAATCGAACCAGCGCTCCTCAAGAACCCTAAAACCCACGAAATTCAATCCTCCGATTCCAAACCATCTCTTCACCGTTTTGCAATTAAACTTGATATACTGATGCTCTGAAAATTTTGAGCAAAAGCCCTCAGTCCATCGCCACTCACAATCACTGTACGACGAGAATTTTAAATCGAACCAACGCTCCTCAAGAACCCTAATTCCCGAATTGTCCATCTCCGATTTCTCACACATTTGAACATCGTTTTGCAATTAAACTTGGAATATCAATTTTCTTAGTATTTCGAACAAAAGCCCTCTTGAAATTTCAAATTCCAGTCGACGATTTATTATTAATTTCAAAACCCTAATTCCAGTCTCATTAACCCTAAAATTTATTTTTATTTTAAAAAAAACCAGAATAAATTTTTTTGATTCCCTCATACTATTAAACCTTACAACTTTAAAAATATATAAATTATTTTGTTAAATATCTAATTGGACTAAACTCTTTTCCTAATTGGGTCTAGGTGATGTCGAATCGAGCACATGCCTCTAGGATCCGTCGTATGGAGCAGGAGATGGAACAACTCAAGGAGTCCATTGCAGAGCTTCTAGAGATTAGGGACCACTTTCATGGAGAGGTACAACGATTTGCCTATTATCACAGCTGAGCTGAAGAAGAGGCCAACGAAGCTAAAGAGGAGATCACGAGGCTCACTGATATCTGTAGAGCTGATGCGGATAGTATACAAACCATGACAAACCAAAGTGAGCAACTCCAGCAAGAATACGATACAGATCGAGTGCTAAGAGAGACTAGGATTATGGCCCTCGAGATGCGAATTGAAGAGCTCTCAGAGACAAACCATGGGTTGTTGAAAGATCTCGAAGAGCTGCATGGGCCATCAACAACATGCAAGAGGATGAAGACCCCGAGGAAAACCCAGAAGAAGAAGATGAGGAGGAGAAATTAGGAGATGGGGAAATAATCTATTAGTTTAAAAGAATTACGCTAAATAAAATGTTATATTTTTCAATTTAGAATCTTTGGTAATTATTAATTTTGTTTGATTTCATTATAAAACTTATTCGACAATCAATAAAATTGTATTCAATGTTGTCTCCATTATATTTAATTCGAACATACTCTCGTTTATACTCTTGTGCAACAATCTTAGAGATATTGAATTTGTAGGAAATGGCCTGTCGACCTATTCGTAACAACCGAAACTCCAACTACGCAGTTCCTCCTAACACTAATGAGGAGAGAACAGATGGAAACCAGAATCCTCCACCTCCACCGCCACAACCCCCGAGGGTGGGTCTGAGTCGCGAAGACTTGGGGCAATAGCCACCATTGTGGCTACGACACTACAAGGCCTGGTTAACCCTGTTATAACAACCAGCCACATCCTCAGCCAACGCCACCTCAACAAGGAGTCAAGTACCATTATGAGTCTCTTTGTAAGAATAGGGTTCCAACATTTGATGGCAACTCAGATCCCGAAATGGCCCAGAATTGGCTTAAGCAAGTCGAAAATCACCACAGACTGCTTGAACTGCCTGAAACATCAAGGTGGAAGCCACGACATCTTTTCTCATTGATCAGGCCGGTAAATGGTGGAAAAACGTGTCACCGTTGATGGTAGAAATGTGACTAATCACTTGGCAACAGTTCCGAAACGCAATCCTAAAGCAATATTTTCCAACAGCAGTGTAAAATCAGAAGCTGGGAGAATTCAGGCACTTGACACAGACTCCTGACATGTCGGTGGTGGAATATACCACAAAGTTCAACTCTTTGGGAACTTATGCAGCAACTATTATGGCATATGAGACCCTGAAACTACATCGCTTCAGGATTAAGTTAAACAGTCGTATCAAATCTGTCATCGCCATCTATGAAACCACAAACTTTGGAGACTAAATGGGAGCAGCCATCAGAGCTGAAGCTGATATAAGACATCGTGAAGAGGAATTCAAGCGCAAGCGACCTCCACCTAACCAACACGCTGCCAATGGCCAAAATTTCAAGCGGCCTAATCATTCCAATAATGAAAAAAAGGACCCACATCCGGCCTAAACCACCAGAGATTTCCAAAATGTTCAAATTGTGGCTACAACCATCCTGGAGAATGCCCTACAAAAAAAGGAGCGTGTTTCCGCTGTGGAAAGTTTGGACATAGGATTGCAGAATGCCCTGAACCTGATGTAAGGGGACAGTTACAAGCAATGGCGGCCCTCCAAACAAACCAAGGAAGAATAGACCAAATGCCTGTGTCGTTGCCATAATACAAGAGGAGGCAGAGGACGTGAATGACGTCGTGGCAGGTACCATTTTATTAAAAGAATTACCTGCTTATGCATTGTTGACTGTGGTGCCACACATACATTTATGTCCTAAAGGTCTGCTAAGAAATTAACTCTTAAACCGGAATTACTCAGTAACCATACAGTGTAGCAACACCCGCTAATAAAATCTTAATAGCACACAGTGTACACAGAAATTGCAACCTCAGTATTAATGAAAGGGTGTTTAATGGCGAGTTAATTCAACTCAACATGGTGGAATTTGATGTTATACTTGGAATGGATTGGTTAGCTAAACACCATGCGGTAGTTGACTGACGTAACAAGGATGTCAAACTACGAACTCCAGATGAGGGAGAGATCGTGTATCACGGTAAAGCCAAGGAACAAAATTTCATACTATCTGCAGCACAAACTTGGAAAGCCATGAAGAACGCTGAAGAAGTGTACCTAGCAACAATAAGCGAGGTAAAAGAAGAAGACAAACCCAGGATAGAAGACATTGCGGTAGTACAAGAGTTTCCGGATGTCTTCCCTGAAGAGCTGCCAGGTTCAGTTCCAAACCGTGAATTGGAGTTTGAAATCAACTTGGTGCCAGGCGCTGCACCAGTTTCAAAGGCACCGTACCGAATGGCTTCAGCTGAATTGAAAGAGGTCAAGGAGCAACTTCAGAAGCTCTTAGACAAGAGGCAAATCAGACCAAGTGTATCCCCGTGGGGAGCTCTAGTATTGTTTGTGAAGAAGAAAGACGGGAGCATGAGATTGTGTATCGACTACCGAGAATTGAATAAGATCACAATCAAGAACAAATACCCTCTTCCAAGGATAGATGACATGTTCGATCAACTCAAATGAGCTAAAGTCTTTTCTAAGCTCGATCTGAGGTCAGACTATCACCAACTCAAGATAAAAGCAGATGATGTACCAAAAACCGCCTTCAGAACGAGGTATTCGTATTACGAGTTTATGGTGATGCCATTTGGCTTGACAAATGCTCCAGCAGTATTCATGGATTTGATGAATCAAATATTCAAATAAGGTAGAGGCAGTTTTGGAGTGGCAAAGGCCAACGACCGTGACATAAATTCGAAGCTTCTTGGGGCTATCTGGTTATTACCGGAAGTTTGTTGAAGGATTTTCCTCAATAGTAGTACCTCTTACGAGGCTCACACAAAAGAACTCAAAATTCATCTGGAGTGAAGAGTGCAAGAAAAGTTTTGAGACTTTAAAGAAAAAAACTTTCATCTGCACCATTATTGGTACTACCGACTAAATGCATGGGTTTCAATGCATGGAAAGAAGGGTTGTGATGTGTACGCATGCAAGAAGGAAGGGTAATTGCTTACGCTTCAAGGTAACTCAAGCCTCACAAGCAAAACTACCCCACGCATGACCTCGGATTACCCGCTGTGGCTTTAACCTTAAAAATTTGGAGGCACTACCTTTATGGTGCCACGTGTGAAGTTTTCACGGACCATCAAAGCCTTAAATATTTATTTACTCGGAAAGAATTGAACATGAGGCAGAGACAATGGACTGAACTCCTGAAGGACTACGATCTCACATTTAACTACCATCCCGGTAAGGCAAACAAAGTGGCAGACGCGTTGAGCCGGAAAGGCAAAGGAAAAATGATCCTAGCTTCGCTCTCAGCCCAACCTTTCCTCCGAGAGACCATCAAATTAAGTCAAGATTGATATCCTAGTCTAACAAAGTTAAAAGAACAAGTTAAAGAGGGAAAAATCACTGACTTCGAGACTGATAGTGATGGAATTCTGTAGATGAAGGGACGATTGTGCGTGCCAAATGTCGACAACATTAGACACAATAAATCAAAATTTTCAGTCCATCCTGGAAGTACAAAAATGTACAAGGATTTGAAGGAAAGCTTATGGTGGAATGCAATGAAGAAAGATGTTGCAGAATTCGTCGCCCGATGCTTAGTATGTCAACAAGTTAAGGCTGAGCACCAAAAATCGGAGGACTTCTTCAACCTCTGGAAATTCCTGAATTGAAATGGGAACACATCTCTATGGACTTCGTAGTAGGTCTACCAAAATCACGACAGAGCCAAGACGGAATATGGGTAATCGTGGATATACTAACTAAATCAGCACATTTTCTGTGAGGGCCCGATCCTAATCATGCATTTAATTATCACACAATGATTAATTTTGCGTAAACAGCGGAAGATTTAATTCAAATGTCTTGTCAAATGACCCTAAAAAATTTTCACTTTTTAAGTGATACATATATAATGGTACTGAAAATATGTAATTCCAGTTTCCAATTCAACATGTTACACATCATATAAGCAAGTATCTAACCAACCAGTAATAGAATACTTAAAATACAGATACTCGGGGCATACCCCGGTAATTTAAAATGTAGTTAAAAAGTACTCTAGCAATTACTGGGACTCAAAACATTAAACATATACCTGAGCTCGCTCTCAAGGAGCTCTAGTATTCATCGATGCTTCATCTGGAGCATCCACAGTATCTCCACCTGTACCACCTGTCATACCCATACAACAAAGACATGACAGCCGCCCGCGAAAGGGGTCAGAACCCAGTACGAGAAACAGGTAAAATCACAATGTATGACAAAGTAACATGCGATGCATGCCCTGCATGAATGCAAAGGCGTATGAAGGGTATCAAGTCTCCAATATCAAGATCTTCGGAGTCCAAAGGAAAGATCATCAATCAATCATCATGCTCGAGCAGGGCGTCGATACGCTCGCCGCTACGACATCTCTCTCAGTCGAGCCATCGTTGGTCCATCATGCCTCGTGTCTGGGCGACGTCGGCACACTCGTCGCTACGGCATCACTCAGCTCACTCTCTTTCCCGAGCCATCGGCGTGCCCATCATCCCCAGACACGCATCACAGATACCAACGAAAAGGTATGGGTATCAACGAAAGAATCGATATGGTCAACATGACATGCTCAATGTCCATGCGTGTCAATGCATCATGCAATATCATAATCTCATGTGATGCATCTCAATGTATCATGTCATCATATATCATGCAGTCAATGTATCATGTACTTCACATACTACAGTTCAACATGTCATATAGTCACATAAATAGCAAGTGATGACAAATAAATCATGCCCCGGGAACATCACATGTCTTTGCGAGATATCGTGATAGAACCAGTTTTCTACGTATCTCGGACCAGCACTAACTATACCGAGTGCTCCTCAACAGCCCCAAATTTATTAAACCTGGTCATATATACTAAAAATTATCACTATGTGCTTAAGTAGCCACAATAGCTAAAACAAGTTTTAAGGATGGTTCCTACTGATTTTCTTTCAAAATTCAGACCGACCAGCTTTCGTTCAAAATTCATAATAAATTCATATGATGTCCAAATAACCCAATTCCAGTGCTCAGAGTTCAAAAAATTCAAAGGAATTCATTTTCTTATCTAATGATGTTGAGCTAATTCCTACATTTAAAGTAGTTTAAACACTAAAAACGTAGCTTTAGAAATTCTGTTTTTCAGCTCGACCAATTTTAGTAAAAGCACCATAAATCTTTCATTTTAAATCCAAAGTAAGTGATTCTAGTGGCAAACGACAGCCAACTCAAAGTACTAAAATACTTATTTATGGACATTTTCCAAAATGCCTGGCCAAAAATGCTCAGGAACTCGAAGAACACATTGCATGGCATTTTCGCCCACATGCAGGACATAGATTGAACACTTAAAGTATAAAAATCATAACTACTCAAAAATAAGTCCGGATTGAGTCCTATTCTTTTTTAAACTCAATAGAATGAAAAGATATACAATGTTTATTTGAAGACCGACAACAAATTCGAACAAAACATTTGTCAAAAGTTCAGAATTCTACACTGCATGTGCACTTTCAGCACATGCAGAGTCGAATCTGGCGCCCTTTAGTAAAATAAGCATATCTCACTCATTTCAAGTCTAAATGGTCTCAAAATTTAACCACAGAACCAAAACTCATATATTTACAACTTTTGTTTGGGGCTCAAAGTCAGATTCTGAAGTTAAGAAAATCAAAAATACAGAACAATCTATTGCATGCAACATGAATTTGTGCAGATTTTGTTTTAACAAAATGACACCAACATTTTTGTGATTCTTCCTATATTTTCGACCCAAAATCCATAAAATCCAACTAAAATAAATAAGAACAAGTTCATACCCTTGAAGACCCAAAAGTTTCCACCATAGCTCCTTCCTAGCTTGAACTCCTCCAAACTTGCTTCAAAATTAAAAATTCTAGTACCTAACTAACACTCTTGCCTTGGGGTTTCTAAATCACTAATTGCATGTACCATGCATTAGTAATTGGAAGAGAAAATTGTGCTAAGAAAGCCTGAAATTTTCGAAAGTTAAGGTGGAAGAAAGAGGAGAGAATTGGATGGGTTGAGGAGAGAGAAAATGGTGGTGAAAAGTTGACCAAAATCTGAAATTGCATGGTATTTAAACAAAATCAAATATGAAATTGCATGAGGGGCGTGAATTTCAATGTTCCAATGCATGATTTTTATTTAATTGATGTATTGTGGAATCTATATGTCAATACATCACTCTCTTGCAAGATTAATGGTCCAAAATCATGTATTAAACATGAGTTAAATTAATTAGTGGCATGTGTTCTCCAAGTGCCATGTGATCATGCACATGCTCATGCACTAAAACATGTTCCACTAGTTGGTTGACCCATCGTTGTCCGGAACACCTTAATTCAAAGTCTATAGTTTTAATTATCCGGGTTTGCTTAATCATCGTTACTCCGGATTAATTAGCATCGGGGCCATACATTTCTTCCACTCTTAAAATGATTTCGTCCTCGAAATCAAAAAATCGAGTATAACTCAATAAATTAAATCATATGAGATGTCCCAATCTCATTCATAGATACATAAGAATCATCATGTATCAATAACAATTGATGTAGTATTGTCTACGATATACCACTGTACCAAACTTCTCTATGATTCTACAAGGTTCAAAATATCGAGGCAACATCATACATCACTTAACAAATCATATTGATCATCGCAAAGGTAATATCTTCATACTTACCTGATTCTCAACTCGAAGTCTAACGATATATTTCTCTTTGGCGTAGCAAATCTGCTCACCTTAAGCCAAATTTCAATCGTTTCCGCAGATATTTTATCGTTCCTGGCATTTCCTCAACAATCTCAAGTTGTGCCCAAAATTCATTATTAATCTCATAGCATCATATTAGCGATCGACAATTCTGGCTCTACAAAACCTGAACCGATACCATCCCAAAAGGTATCTGAAACTTACATTAAAGGAAAATTCTACTAGTGAAGAATGATTTCTGTCAGTCCCCACTAAATTCATCACTATTAATCGGGACATAGATTCCAAAGTTTGGATAATTCTCTCAGTTTGTCCATCAGTCTGGGTATGATAAGCAATACTCATTGCTAATTTAGTACCCATAACATTCTGAAAATAGTTTTCGAATTCTGATATTATCCTCTGATCTCAATCAGATACAGTTGTTACAAAATACTCACTGTAACTAAACCACATTATCCACATCTCAAACATGTCTTTTTCTCATAGACGTATAGACTATAATATGAAATCAATATCTTGTAGTGAATAGTCAATCAACTACGATTCAACTTCTTTCACAATCTCTGTTTGATCTAAACAATTTGAGCTATAAAGTTCAAAGCTAGAAATTTCCCAAATTCATTGTGGCACTTACAATTCCTGTAGTACTCCATTAGGTCTCGTATTTTCATCTTGACCTGCTGGCATGCTACACAATTTGTCACAAAATTCAAAAATTTCTTACTTCATACCATCCCATCGGGAAATAGGATCTCAAGAACGATACATCTCATCATTCCCAGAATAGCACTATCGTCTATAGTATGCTTTCTACAGTAATACTTCTTTCGAATTGGTAGGATTCGATGCTATTTGCTGATTATTCAATTGCAACCCGCCACTAAATGGCTTACTAAAATCTAGTTGGTTGATGAGACAGAACCAATTTCTTCGAAAAAATATCTGTATGTCAGTCCTTCGAGTTATTCTGATCTTCGAAATCAGAGGTGACTCAAACTGCAAGGCATACATTGATGCTACCATTGCACCTTGTACTTTTCTGTTCAGCGCATCTGCTACTAGTTTCACTTTCCATGATTAATATTGACTATCATAGTCAAATTCTTTAATAAATATAGACATCGCTTATATCTTATGTGCATCTCTGACTGAATAATAGAGATTTTAAACTTCTAAAATCAGAGTATCTCATGAATTGTTCGCCATGCAGACAATGTTGCCGCATCTTCAAGGCAAAATAATGGCTACAAGCTTGAGTTCATGAACATGATAGCATGATTCTTTCAGCTTCACTATCTCAAAGCATATGCAATCATCCCCTCATGATGCATCAGACGTATCCCATCTGTTTCAGTTTATAAGACCTGCTTTCTCATTCATCTGACCAAACGAAACTCAAATGTCTTCTTGATCAATTGGTTAATAGGTCAGGCTATCCTAGAATATATTTCCATAAAAGCCTGTAATATCTGGCCAAACTTATAAAACTTCGTATCTCAAGTACCCTAGTAGGTCTTGGCCAAAATTATTACTACCTCTACTTTACTGGGATCAATAGGTATCCGGTGAGCTAGTATCACCTATCCCAAAATAACACTCAATTCAACCAAGATTTACACTTCGATAACTTGGTATACAAGTTGAGCTTCATGAATTGTCTGAATAACCAATCGTAGATGTTCTATGTGGTTCCTTCCGCATCTCGAATACACTAGTATACCACTGATGAATATGATTACAATTTAGCCAAAAATGTTACGAAATACTTTATTCATCAAATTCATAACTCTATTGGTATAGTTATAAGACCACACGGCATTACCAAAAATTCAAAATGCCTATATCTCGTTTGACCAATTGCCTAGAGAATATTTTCCCTTCTGACTCAAACTGATGACAACCAGAGTGAAAATCGTTCTTCTTATACATCAAAGTTCCTTACAATAGATCAATTGCTTCTCGATCTTAGGTAGTGGGTATTTATTCTTGACAGTATCCCGGTTCAACTGCCTTTAATAGATACATCTTCACAATACCATCTTTCTTCTTCACGAACATCACTGTTTTTCCCAAAGTGACATACTCAGACGTATGTACCCTTATCGAGTATATTCTGTAACTATTCTTTTAATTATATCAACTCAGCTGATGTCATTCTGTACAGTGCTTTCGATATCGAATCTATTCCTTGGCATCAACGAACAGCTTAAATCGATTCTTTCTCTAGTGGAAATTCTATTATTTCCTCAGAAAATCTTGGTAAGTTTCTTACCGCTAGGATATCGGTCAACATCGACTCTTCTTGATCATCGTTAACTGCTTCTTATAAAAAAAAAGTCTTCAATTCTCCAAGTATCGCAATCGCAGTACGTTCATAGCCTATACTATCAGTATCTTAGCTTGCTATTCGTGGTTGTAAACATTTCATTTGGTGCCATAATACATTTAAAAAAAATCATTATACCCTGAAATCAACTTACAATACCTCGGAATTTATTAGAGTATCCATACCCTTGATACAATCAAAATCATATCTCGGTAACACTATTTAATTTAAATCCACAACACTATCATCAAACTGTAAGCTGCAGTTCACTATTACAAGTGTGGATAGTATAATTGTCACTGCTGGTGTATTTCCAAATCATCATTATCAATGCACATTTGATGCAATGTACGAAAACAATACTTTTGTCTCAAATCAAATTCGTGTAGTGTGATCAAATACACAGCATGTACCTGCGATCACTACTCTTATAACATCTCTAACAGTTTCCTTTGTCAAGGTATACTCTCTGGTCTGTTGGAAAACCAAAAACAACTATCAGGTATTACCTCTGGTCTGCAGGTAATTAACCGCTGCTAGAACTGAGTGGTCGAAAAGAATAGCCACTCTGATATCTACACATAGCTCAAGGTATTTGTTGTTATGGTTGCATCTGTTCCTGAGCACGTAACGACATGCTCTGACTGACCACCATCAATACCAGTTCCTATTATTCTTTCACCTGGATCAGTAGATACTTACATCTACAACGACCTCAACGACCTCGAAAAGATCTGGTATTCTACAATCTCTTAATATCTCTAGAATTACTAGAGCTGAATAAATTGGAATGATACTTCTGAAACTTTTATAGGACTACTTGGATTATTCCAAATGATAGTCAATTCACTAACATTTAATCCAGTCCTAGCTACTCCGCACCACAACGGTGTCTTATCCTTCAGGAGAAACGCTTCTAATTCTAATCTCTTCGCTATTAAACAACTATTTCTCAAGTCCACGATAATCGATTATACCAGAAAGAGGAGAAATCGTCATCCGTCACTACCATGACTCTATATACTATTATCTAGAAGAGTTCATATTGTAGTATTTATTCATAGTTCGGACACATTTACTGGAACTGAATTACGACAATCTACATATCCAAGTCCTCATTCAAACCAATTCTCGTTGTTTGTCACAACAATTATACTCTATCCTTCAAATATCGTTAATTTCAATATCCTCAAGTTCTAAATTATCATCTCAACGTAAACATGTTTTGACGTAAACTCATACGTATTACCATGGTCTTTCAGACTCAAATTCCCAATGTCAATCGACAAAAATGCATTTTAAAAACAAGTTTTAAGGATGGTTCCTACTGATTTTCCTTCAAAATTCCGACTGACCAGCTTTCGTTCAAAATTCATAATAAATTCATATGATGTCCAAATGACCAAATTCCAGTGCTCAGAGTTCAAAAACTCAAAGGAATTCATTTTCTTATCTAATGATGTTGAGCTAATTCCTACATTTAAAAGTAGTTTAAACACTAAAAACGTAGCTTTTGAAATTCTGTTTTTCAGCTCGAGCAGTTTTAGTAAAATCACCATAAATCTTTCATTTTAAATCCAAAGCAAGTGATTCTAGTGGCAAATGACAGCCAACGCAAAGTACTAAAATACTTATTTCTGTACATTTTCCAAAAGTCCTAGCCAAAAATGCTCAGGAACTCGAAGAACACACTGCATGGCATTTTCGCCCACATGCAGGACATAGATTGAACACTTAAAGTATAAAATTAACTACTAGAAAATAAGTCCGAATTGAGTCTTATTTTTTTTTTAAACTCAAGACAATGAAAAGAAATACAAGTTTTATTTGACAACTGTCAACAAATTCGAAAAAACCACTTGTCAAAAGTTCGGAATTCTACACTACATGTGCACTTTCAGCACATGCAGAGTCGAATCTGGCACCCCTTTAGTAAAATAAGCATATCTCACTCATTTCAAATCTAAATGGTCTCAAAGTTTAACCACAGAATGACAACTCATATATTTACAACTTTTATTTGGGGCTCAAAGTCAGATTTGGAAGTTAAGAAAATCAAAAATACAGAACAATCTACTGCATGCAACATGAATTTGTGCAGATTCTGTTTTAACACAATCTACTGGGAAGTAAAGTAACTCTTAGTACGACCTATCACTCACATACCGATGGTGTAAGGACCCCCGTGCCCTTAACCCGTTATTAGTTTTTTAACCCATGCAATTAGTGAATACAATTATGTTATCAGGGGAAAAGGTTTCATGCAACCATGACATAAATTACTATCTGTAAAATTTCTTGTATCATTTCCTTAATATTCAGCTTTTCCCAACCAAGTCCATTTAACATATCATTCATCATTGCAATACACTAATACGTTCTCAATTCATTTTGTAATTCCTAATTAGTTACATGTGTGAGACCCCGTTATCTAAACAAGATTCTAAGGTGCAATTAAGAGAACTAATCATATATAAATCAGAGTATTAGGCCGTGTTGATAATCCTGAGCTAAAGAGATTACAGTACCAAAAGTTCAAAAAGGAATTATACAAATTCCTAACAAAATGGTACTACATTATAGATTTACTCTACACTTTGTAGAAACTATACAAAAGTAATTCTCTATACTGCTAATCCTGTAGCACTCCTTACAACTCAGCGTATCAACCCCGACCCTGGTTCTCCATGTCAAAAGCACCTACAAAGACAACCCCCAACACATGAGCATATCATAGTTCATATCAATCATAATATGAATATATAGCATAAATGCATAAATCATAGGCATAAGATACTTCCTGAATTTCCAATGCATTTAAAACGCCCATTTTGGTTGTCCCTGTACCATAACTCATAATCAAATCAATAGCTGATATTATGGCTTCTTTAAATAAATGTCATGACATATCTTTACTTCTTCAATCTTTACTCCAATCCTTAGTCAGTTTATCATCAGTGTATTTTAATGCCCCCCGCTTCATAACTTTAGAACAAGCGGAACTCCCCTCCCTCGTCTCTTCATACAAGCGGTATTTCTATCCTCGCTTCGTATGGTAAACCTCGCCTCCATGTGCAAGCGGGCCTCCCCCCTCCCGCTCCACATTTTTAGCGGTATAAGCGGTAAGCATTAAAATCATCACAGTGATAACCATGACTCGTGGAATACACACCATTTATTCCGCAACATACATATGCAACAACAATGCATAACAACATGTATCATACTCATAATGCACAACTTTGCATCTATCATGTGTCAAATGGACAGACATAAAATACATGTTACCGTTGGGATACCCGTACGTCGCTTACGTACCTTTCCAAAATATGGTGTGTTGCAGGACTCTATCCCTTGCGTTGTGTAGCTATCTGTGAAGGCTCTATACCAGTGTACAACACAATATTAGATGCCAATTTATAGACCAAAATCAAAAATTCCAACAAAAACATCATTTTCCATTATTCTGCATCTGGCGATCGATCGATCGCCAGACTTCACTGGCTTGAGGCGATCGATCGTGCCATTTATGGCAATCGATCGCCTGCCCTTGATTTTGGCTACTGGCCTTCGGCGATCGATCGCTGCCTTTGTAGCGATCGATCGCCACATGCTCTATGCGCGATTTTTTTCCAGATTCCCGAACACTCATTTTCATACCAACAATTATAGCATATAAGACATACCACATGCTTAAAAAAACATGCTAAGAGCTACAATACTACCATGAGTGTATTCAAATCGAATTATTACCCAAACTTAAACCCACATGCATCAAAATCGCCCAACTTTATCCTTACTCACTCAAACTTTCTGAAAAATAGGGTATTATAATATTGCCCAGATTTTCGAGCACCACTTTTCATAACAAGAAATCTAACACATAATACATGTAACATGCTCGAACAAACCTGCTAGGGCCTACAAAATACTTCCATGTAAGTACTCATACCAAGGTTTCGACCAAACCTATACTAGCATGCATGAAAACCATCATCACCAAACCCAAACTTAACCAAAAATTTACCCAAGCAAGGTATGGTTTCTCACCCTCTTTTGCTCCAATATTTGGCAAGGCTCCAAGCAATAAAATGGTAGATCTCCTTCTCCCCCTTGCTTAGCAGATGCTGGACATTTTTGGGTGAAAATTGGGGAGCGTTTGGAGTGATGGAGAGTTAGTCAAAAAGTGTGATGACCAGGGATTATAGATGTTAATCCCGTAGTGTTAATAACCCCTAAAGTTGTTTTACGTGGCAATTTGGAGTTTAATCGCGGTGTTAGGCCTTCTGGGCTCGTTTATTTGAGTAGTTGGGATCGTTGGATTCCGAGGTTGAGATTGTATTCTCATTTGGGTGAAAAACCTAAGAGTTGGGTTTTTAGTGTGACTCGGGATCTCGGGTGCTTGTGTGAGCACCGGTAGGGGGTTTTGGAGTTAGAGAGAGAGTTTTTGAAAACAGATGATTTTTAATGAATCATGATGTATTTGTGGGGCTATTAGTATTTCGGGGTATTTTTGCTATAAATACCAGTTGAACCCGAGATTTTTAATTTAGAAACCATTTTCTTCCTCACCTGGCCGTCTCTCTCCCCGCGCACCTGCATCCCGTTTTTCCCCAAACCCTCGCTGCTTCAAGCGCCGCGCCCGCCGCCGTCCGGCTGCCGTTCGGCGCGTCCGACCCACCCACGGCTTCGTCTCGTCCAGGCGCTCCTTTCTACACCGGCAATTCGAAGTTTGGTCGCGTTTTGAGTTCGGATTTTACAGGAAAGCGCCGATCCCCAATTTCTAGGGTTTATCGGATTTCGACCGATTTACTTCCGATTTTCGATGGGTAGCCTTCTTTACCTCTTTTTCGTCCCTCTCATGTAATTCCCTGCTAAATTTGGTGGTTTTGGTTCGAAATTATTTTCGAATTTTGTGGGGTTTGGTTCGAAAATTTGGGGGTTTTTGGCAAGGGTGATGATTCTTGCTATTGATGGTTTAATTCATGTGTTTAGATGATTTATGGTGCTTGGTTGGGTTCGAATTGTGATGCTAGGGTTCGAATTATTGAAGGTGTTCTTGAGCAATTTTTTGATATGTCGCATTCGTTATCCCTCCCTGCATGTACCCTGCCCCGGGTCTTTTAAATGATTTATTGTTGTGTGTTGACAATATTTTGAGGGTTATGGATGTGCTTGAGCATGGGTTACATGTTCGTAAATAATTGTGAATTATTTATCGTGTTAGCACATCGTTCCTCGGGGCATGGAACTCGAGCAAGGTTTGGCTCGGACTTCGAGGATTTAAGGTACGTTTAGCATACGAGCATAGCTTTAATGATGTTTTACAAGTATGATGCATAATTTAATATACATGAAATGTTTTACTATGATGGCACCGGGACTTGGTTACGTTATTTTGATTCACATGGTGAAATGCTTGGTGCCGCTATGAAGCGAGCAAATGATGGGGTGTGGTTGCTACGGAGCGAACACCGATAGTATGACGCTACTTTGAAGTAAGAAATGAAAATGTGGCATTTGATTAGATATCTAGGATATCTGTATTTTATTCCCTATTGGTAATGAATAGGAACAGAGACGTAGTTAATCAGAGAAGTGATTAACTAGTATCGGAAGTTAAGGAAATCTCAATATGATATCTAAAATTATGATAATTGCTAGATAAAGAAAGATGTTATGAAATGTTGTTAATTTGAAACTAGCTAGGGTTAACCAATGTGATGATTAACTGCATATTCAGGATTTGATGATTTATCTGTTTTGAGAACAGGGTTATTACAGGGGTACGCTAGGATGAGGATGATACCATCCAGGAAGTGTCACATATGTTCCACAATATTTATATTTTTGTAAATTATGTATTATGTCATTATGATTATGAAATTGTGGAATTGGTATGCTCACCCCGTTGGGGGCTGTCTCTGTTGGGGCAGGTGAATAGGTACATCGATGGCTTTGGAGATGAGCTCGAGCTGTTGATTGGATGTACTCCCAGGATCGTGGTACCAGGGCTTGATGGAGCACGGTATCGTATAGAGTACTTATATACCCCTGAGGATTATATACATATTCATGATGCTCGCATGTGAGCACGATTATACTTGTATATGGGTTGTTTATAAAGGCATGAGCCTTTCTCTCTTTCATTCTATGTTGCATGCAATTAGAGGTAGAATTGCAAAATGATACGAGAGTCATTGGTGTATTATGTGGGTGTTGAAACCCACTTTTGTCGTCATATGTGTGGTGTCTTCCCTGGCTGGGAATTTACTTAGTATTGCTGCATTCTGATGAGTATTATGTTTTCCCTGGCCGGGAATTATGTTATGTGTTGTGCTTTTATTTCGGGATAGCTCTAATTATGGGGAGACTCTGCCCAAATTTTTATAAAAGTCCGCAATGTAAAAAGTGGTGTAATGGGGATGGTAATGGGCAAACTCTATGAGTCTATTGTTGTTAGGATGATGAACTTATAACATTGTATGTTAAAGAAAATTTTGTAATTGCCATTCAATGGTAAAGTATCATCTGAGTTTCCCGAATGATTTTATTGAAAGCATGTGCCACACATAATGATTAATACACTAATCAAGGGTTAAGTATATGGGGTCCTTACAAAAAGGAGGGCAAGTGGAGGTATGGGCAACCAATCTGCTGTTGAAATGGGTATGGGTTGGGGGGTGGTTGGGTGTTGGGTGGTGTGATGTGTAATGTTTTGGTCCCGGTATTTAGCATGATGTATTAAAATATCCTCACATGATATTTTATAGTATTTAATCAATAAAATACTTCAATTTCCAATTAAACATGCTTCACCAAAACAAATAACACCCACCCCAAAATAATCATGCCATAACCCAAATTCCCAACATATAACACATGCACCCTGAAATGCATTTCCCCAATATTATTAATTCAACCCAATGAATTAATACCATAATCTTCATAACATAATAAATATTTAAAATCACATAATCATTTCGGGGATATCACAACATGCTACACATAAATGAAAAGAGAAAGGCCCTTGCCTTTTTATACAAACCATTTACACGTAATAGTGCTCATATGCGAGCATCGAATAAATATATGTGTATCTAATTATATAAATATCATACTCAATACCAGCTCTCGTACTTCGGACCCGGAAGCACCTCCAATCAACAGCCCGAGCTCAACTCCAGAGCCAACGATGTACTTATTCACCTGCCCCAACAGAGACAGCCCCCACACGGGGTGAGCAGACCAATACCACCAATCCAATAAGCACAATATTACAATTCATAATTTACACAATGTGAAGGCTATGAATATTGAAAGACACTCCCTGGATGGCATCATCCTCATCCGGGATCCCCTGTACTGTTCCTGTTCTCAAGATAACCGAAACCATAAAATTCTCAAAAGCCAGTTAATCATTACATTGATTAACGAAGGGAGAAAAGAGGGGTTTGGGGGGAAAGCGAGAGGCGTGGATGAGAGGAGAGAGGGGGAAATGATTTGTGTCATCCCGGAACACCGAGTCCACTTGGTATATATAGTACCAAGGCTCCAAAATACCAATTTCTTCACAAATACATCATGATTCATTAAAAATCATCTATTTTTAATAATTATCTCTCAATCTCAATTTCCAATACCAGCCCCCATACAAAGTGCCCCGGACCCCCGATACCACCAATAACCTAATTCCAAGGATTTTCACCACGATGAGAATACAATCTCAACCTTTGGATCCAACGATCCCAAATACCCGATTTAACATCCTCGGGTGTTCCAACACCGCAATTAATTCATAATTGCCACAATTAATATCCACTGAGTGTCATTACCACACCGGGATTAATACCATTAATTCCCGGGCATCACAGTTATCCCCACTAATAAAATTTCGTCCTCGAAATTTGCACAGCTGTACTCCACGTATAGCCGAGACCACACAATCCAAACGGGTCTACATCGTCGAGTCATGAACATATCACGAACGACACACCAACCACGAGGACACCAACCTTGCCTGGAATGGAGTAAATCTCCCAGATCATCACCATCTCAAAAGAACGTCAGCATACCCCGACGCTAACCACCCAGAAGCCGTCGGTCAACCCTAATTGCTAACATAACGAATCATTCGTGATTCCAATATAGATATCGCCCCAATGATATCTCTATGACTTAGCCAACGATGTTAAACATACATCGTTACCAAAGAAACCACCAGTACACAATAATGTACCTAAACTACACCCGGTTTTCGCTTTCCAAATTCATCTTCACCAAAGGAGTAGTTGCACCTCTTTGCAACACGAATCGGGTAACTCACGGCCACCGATCAACACAAAACACATCTTCAAAGATGTCTACATCCGTATGTTCCAAGAAATCACATCTTTGTCCAAACACACCATCGAGACTCCACAAGGTCTCAAGTTTCCAAAAAGACATGCAAGAAAATCAATTGCATTCTCATCGCATGTGTCAACAACGACACTCAACCGATCCAATCCCGAACATCTCTCGTTTACCCCAGGATTCAACAATCCTAATACAGGGACACTATCAAATTACTCAGATGAACTACCATTACTCCAGAATACAACAATCCCTCATCAGAGGAAGTCGACCGAATCTCACGATCATTCTTCAGAATACATCGTGCCATTGAGATTACCAATCTCAAGGTGCCACAATCTCTCACCAGAGATTCATCCATCCAAGCATACTAATCCGATGCTCGATAAGTACCAAAATACGGGCATTCGTATACACACACCGGCATACATGCCTAAGTACCAGCACCACATGCACATTCAATGCACTTGACTTGGGTATTCTCAAACATCCCGCAAGCCTCCAAAATACAACCGTCAATCCATAGTTATTCTCACCCAATGGAGAATAATGATCGACGAATCAACGACCAATGGTGTGATCCCAACATCAACGCCACACAATCCGACTCATTGAATCTCTCAAAAGATTCCCAATAGGTATATCAATACCGCATTCCTCTCAAGGAAAGTGTCATGAACCCATGACCTTCCAACCTCGAACCACCGTTCGGATAAACTGGATATATTTGTACCAAAATATATCCCGGAACCAATAAATACACAACTGGTTCAGAACAGTGCATCAATGCCACTATTACCAAATCGAAATCCGTATACACAACGTATACTCATCTAACGATGCTCTGTACTAATACCATAGTACTCCACAAATATCGAGCATCTCCCCAAAGACGTCTCCTCGTACGTCTCACCAAAAAAATAGGAAGTCATTATTCAGTCCAACACCATAATGCTTACCATGATTGATTCGCAATCAACCCTCGACCGATAACAGCTGTCTCTGAGACAGTACGATTCAAATCTCTTCAAGAGATACAACCAATATAGTAGTGTCACCCCACTAACTATATCCCACAATTCCAATTGTGTCCTCCATTGCATTTCATATGCAAGGATGCTCAGCCAGAGCCAAAAATGACTTGTCGACAATCACGTTGGTACTCCCAACAGAATTGAGTTGTCCCAGTACAAGTCCCTCAAAACATTTAACGTATAAACGTCCTCGTGAGGTATTCACTGCCTCAAACCTCATGCCACGTAGTGACTACAAGAGTCCACTATAAACCCTCATCGTATCATCATACGATTCACAAACCCGGTTCCAACGAGCAGTATAATGGCTAAAACAAGCTCACTATAGTACTGCTACAATACCCGGCTGGCAAACCGCTGCCTCCTTAGGTTCATACCAAACCTACCAACGTATCATACGTTACATCCCGGTTTACCATACCGTACCATCAATTATAGTAGTGGGTCATCACCCAATATTTCTCTAATACCAATGCACAACGGACATCCCGGTGTCCTAACCCGACCACAATACAATCCTAATCCATTAGGATTTATTCCACACCCTCATGGGTGGGTGTGACCATGTCTAACACACGTCACATCGACAAGAGCGAGTAGTTTCCCCAATAACTACTCCTACTAACAGTCACTTGGCCAAAAGCCATCTCAACGAGTATACCCAAGGGCACCACTACTCGTAAAATATTTACCCCCAATACATGATGCGGTACACTCACCTGTACAGTGCATCCATTATTCATAGAGCAAACCTGCTCGGCATAATTGTCTCGTCAACCAGTGACTCAGACAGTACCTTGTGCCCATCATTGGTTCTCAAACCATACGACTAAATACATACACCTAGCTGTATTTTCATCGTAACGACGACATCCGTCCACATAGAACATCCTCTATGTCATCGTCAACATGTGACGGTACATGTCAACACATCACATCGACAATATCATCGTCAACCCGTGACGGTATATGTCAATACATGACATCCATAATAACACCAACATAATAGTAGTCTACCATAACTCATTGCTTATAAGATAACGGCATACATGTACCCATTGCCCATTAGCGATACGAAATCAGTACCCATCGCTCAACACAATCCCGAGCTATAAAATCAGCGGTATGAGCCCTTGCTATAGAATCAGTGGCATAAATCATCGCCATAGGATCAGCGGCATAAATCATCGCCATAGGATCAGCGGCATAAACCCTCGCTATAGAATCAGCGGAATATATCATCGCTATAGATATCCGGCGGTATGAACCATCGCCATAGATGTAGCGGAATGTACCATCGCTATATAATACCCGGTGGCATGAACCATCGCCAATAGAATAGCGGAATGAACCATCGCTATATAATACCCGGCGGCCTGAACCATCGTCAATAGAATAGCGGAATGAACCATCGTTATATGAATATCCGGCGGCATGAACCATCGCCAATAGAATAGCGGCATGAACCATTGCTATATGAATACCCGGTGGCATGAACCATCGCCAATAGAATAGCGGAATGAACCATCGCTATATGAATACCCGGCGGCATGAACCATCGCTAATAGAATAGCCAATACTTAGCCTTGTTATAGCAGTGTATTTTAATGCACCTCGCTTGTCATGACCGCGGCACTAATACCCCTCGCTTCGACATATAGCGGCATAGAATAACCTCGCTTCAAATGCGACATGCGGCATTTTACCATTGCTTCAACATTTAACGGCAAATATTCTTTCCTCATTATAATATGACAGTGGCAAGTATTCTATCATCGCTTCAAATGGCAGCAGCTAAGCATTCAAAATCATCACTCGTCTATAACAACGACTCATGGGATATTCACCAAGCATCCAATCTATACCAACAACTACAATACATAATCCAATATGCATACAAAGGTACATATTAATCACCAATGATAGTCTTGTTATAACAGTGTATTTTAATGCACATCGCTAGTCATGACGGCGGCACTAATACCCCTCGCTTCGACATATCAGCGGTATCGAATAATCTCGCTTCAAATGCGACATGCGGAATTTACCATCGCTTCAACATTTAGCGGCAAATATTCTTTCCTCGCTACGATATGACAGCGGCAAGTATTCTATCATCGCTTCAAATGACGGTGGCAAAGCACTAAAATCATCACTAGAGTATAAACGACTAAACATGCCATGCACAAACATCCAATACATATATGCGACCACAATGCATAATCCATGATGTATATAAAATGCATGTTACCGTTTGGTGCCCATCAATCCTGGCCTTAGTCCTCCATGCCAAAGCGTCCCAACAGGAACGATCCCAAACCATGAGCATATAATAATCCATATTCACCACAATATGATTATAATGCATAAATGCATAAACCATAAGTACAAAGTACTTCCTGTATTCCAATGCATTTAAAGATGCTTCCCTTGGTTGTCCCTGTACCACAACTCATAATCAAAATCAACGGATGATATTACAGTTCTATAAATGTCATGTCATATAATTATCCCATTAACATGTTCCTAGGCCCTCAACAACCCCAAAGAGCAAACCACTGCTCTGATACCACTAATGTAAGGGCTCCCATGCCCTTAACCCATGCAATTAGTGCATATAATTATGTTATCAGGGGAAAAGGTTTCATGCAACCATGGCATAAAATACTATCTATAAAATATCTTGTATCCTTTCATTAATATTCAACTTTTCCCAACCAAGTCCATTTAACATATCATGCATCCTTGCAATACACTAAAACGTTCTCAATTCATTTTGCAATTCCTAATTAATTGCATGCAACACATAAATGAAAAGAGAAAGGCCCTTGCCTTTTTGTACAAACCATATACACATTATAGTGATCGCATGCGGCATCGAATAAATATATGTGTAACTAATGTATAAATATCATACTCAATACCAGCTCTGGTACCTCGGACCTGGAAGCACCTCCAATCAACTGCTTGAGCTCAACTCCAAAGCCAACGATGTACCTATTCACCTGTCCCAACAGAGACAGCCGCCACACGGGGTGAGCATACCAATACCACCAATCCAATACGCACAATATTACAATTCATAATTTACACAATGTGAAGGCTATGAATATTACAAGACACTCCCTTGATGGCATCATCCTCATCCGGGATCCCCTGTGCTGTTCATGTTCTCAAGATAACCGAAACCATCAAATTCCCAAAAGCCAGTTAATCATTACATTGATTAACAAATTCGTTCCTCATATACTGATACTATAATCAATAAAATCAACTCATTAAACAATGATTACAGATATTCCATATATCTCACTAATAGTTCCATAGTTCTATTTCATCGCTCGCTCCACAAGAGCGACATTTTAATCTCACACACGCTCAACAGCGGCGTCGTCATAACCGATGTTCGCTCAATAGCGATAACATCCAATCATTGCTCTCTCAAAAGCGGCACCATATAATTCCCAATGCTAGCCATTATTGCAAACATAATATACCATGCATTCAACAATTGCAATAATATAAAGGGCTATGCTCGTACGTTATACGTACCTTATGCTTCCGTAGTCTGAACCAAACCTTGACTGAGTCCCGCAACCCGATGAATTATGTGCTAACACATAAATAACTCACAATTAAACACAAGCATGCAACCACGTGCCCAAGCACGTTCACAACCTAACCTATCGTCAATCCATGACGATTAACCATTTTAAAAGACTCGGGGCTAAGCATGCGTAATACCCAAAATATTACATTTTATGTGTTCAAAGGTTAGCCAATTACTAAATCGAGTAATTCCATATTTTCAATAAAATTTGGCTCCAACCACTCCATTTTAAAAGTATAGCATTCCCATTGGAATGTTGACATTGCCCCGAGAATCGGCTATTTAAACCCCAAATCCAAAATCCCATGTTTTAACAAAGTTTTGAAAAAAACTCTTTCCAGCAAGCTGCGATCGATCGCCATTCACGCGCGATCGATCGCGCAACCTTACTGCCGGGCAGAACCCCTTCGCGATCGATCGCCAAGTCTTCGTGAATGATCGCCAGACTCCTCGCGATCGATTGCCGCACTGTGCATCTTCCTCATAAATCAGCTTCTCATCGTGATCGATCGGCGCCAAGCCGCGATCGATCGCGACCTACGATTTTCCGAAAAGCTCGAGCTTCAATGGTGTTTTTCACACCCAAACTCAAAACCAACACCCCTAACTCCTTCAACACCTCCAATACTCCATTTAAATTCAATAAAAACACAAAAAACCCAACTTTGAATTTTTATCAAAAATTCCCAAATTCCATACTCAACTCAAATCCTAACCAAAATCAACAATTCTACAATCAAATCGAAGATAAAGGCGATGGGAAGGAGATTACCAACTTTTCTTCAAGAAATTTGGCTCCCGGGCCAAGCTTCCAACCATTTTTTACCAAAGGGAGAAAAGAGGGGTTTGGGGGAAAGAGAGAGGCGTGGATGAGAGGAGAGAGGGGGAAAGGATTTGTGTCATCCTGGAACACCGAGTCCACTTGGTATATATAGTACCAAGCTCCAAAATACCAATTTCTTCACAAATACATCATGATTCATTAAAAATCATCTGTTTTCAATAATTATCTCTCCAATCTCAATTTTCAATACCAGCCCCAATACAAAGTGCCCCGGACCCCGATACCACCAAATACCTAATTCCAAGGTTTTTCACCACGATGAGAATACAATCTCAACCTTTGGATCCAACGATCCCAAATACCCAATTTAACATCCTCGGGTGTTCCAACACCGCAATTAATTCATAATTGCCACAATTAAAATCCATTGAGGGTCATTACCACACCAGGATTAATACCATTAATTTCCGGGCATCACAGATGGCCTGACAGAGAGAAATATCCAAACTTTCGAGGATATGCTAAGAGCTTGTACCTTGGATCACTGCAAATTGGAGTGAACTTTTGCCCCTAGTTGAGTTCGCTTATAACAACGTCATAGTAGTATTGGGATGGCACCGTACGAAGCACTCTATGGGCGCAAATATCGATCACCGTTATACTAGGTAGGAGAAAGAGCTATCACATGACCTGAGTTAGTGCAAGCTACTACAGACAAAATCTCTATCACCAGAGACAGACTCAAAGCAGCCCAGGATCGACAAAAAAGTTGGGATGATATGAAGAGGAGATCAGTAGATATTGAGGTTGGTGAAAAAGTCTATGTAAAAATTTCACCAATGAAAGGAGTTATTCGATTTGACAAATGGGGAAAGTTAAGTCCGAGATATGTAGGATCATTCGAAGTTCTAGAAAAGGTGGGAACGCTTTTCTATAAAATAGCACTACCACCAGGTCCGTCAAGAATTCACAATGTCTTCCACGTATCACAACTAAGGAAATACATTGCTGACCCAAATCATGTGCTTGAAGCAAAACCCCTAGTGGCTCGAGGGAGCTTGGACGAGACTTTGAAGTACGAAGAAATTCTCATCCGTATTGTGGATTCCAAAAACCAAGTTCTGAGACGAATGACCATTCCATACGTCAAAGTCCAATGGTCAAACCATACGAAAAGAGAAGCTACATGGGAAGTAGAAGAATCGATGCGAGAGAAATACCACTACCTTTTTCAAGACCAAGCTGATTTAAGTTTCGAGGATGAAACTTCTAATAAGGATGGAGGGATGTAAAGTCCCGATAATTGATGTCATCCAACAATTTAAAGTACATTGTCCAAGTCAAACACCTATTAGATAATTAAATATTCTAATAGAATTAAAACTCTAAATAATAGATAGATGATTAAGAATTCTAGGAGGGATAGAAGTGAATCATATCATCTTTATCTTGACCAACCATAGCTTATTAAATAAGACCCAAATTACTTCTTCTTCATGCAACACAAGAGCCGAAAACCATAGCTCTATTCACCACATATTTTCGAAGGATTAGTCATAAAAAAAATCAAGAATTCCAGCCATTAAATCCTCTCTCCATTTAGTATATATTTTCGAAGAAAAAACACACAAACACACAGTAAAATTCAGCACCTTTTGTATCGAAAATTCCAGCAAGCAAACCTTCAAATATTCAGACTTTAAGTGTTCAAAGTTTTTCATGCAGCGCACACATAGTGAGGGTGTTGAACACTATTCAAGCCAAGGAAGGAAGAATTCGTCGTTTTCACACTCTAAATCGTTCAAATACGTCTATAATCTTGGTAAGTGGGCTTTTGTTATGAATTCCTTTCGTTTTCTAAAAATCATATGTATGTTTTAAAACTACAATCGATTATGAGAATTATGTTGAAACTATGCAGTTCTGATGAAAATTATTATTTTTTAAGCACTCTAAATTTCAAAATCTGATTGGAAAGAATTCTTTATGGCCCTGATGCGGTGGGATTATAACTATTTTTCTGACCTGATACGGTGGTTAACCGTTGTTTTGGGAAGTCCACACCCTTTATTCGTGGGTGAGCCGTGATGACATTATCTCTAGGAGGGTTAAGTCTAGAGACTGATATCAGTATAAGATGAAATTAGAGGATTTATTGTGCTTAATGTATATGAAAAATATTGCTGATATGATATGTTATGTTATAGCTCGATGGGAGCAATTATGATAAATTATGGCTGCATGAGAGCAATTATGTTAAGATGCATTCATATCAGTTTATGATTCGATTATAATATATGTTTTGGAAAAAAATCATGAATCTGTATTATATTATCACATCGATTGGCCCCCGCTTGCTGAATATTTTCCAAAACACTCACCCCTTACTCTCCCTTCCCAGATAAAGACGAGGAAGTACTTGAAGACGAAGAACAACACCAATTTTAGGGTTGGTGGTCCGTTGCGTTTCCATGAATTAAAGACTTTAAATTTTGTTATGATTCCGTTATTTTATTCCGTTTTAAGAGTTTTAGGAATTGGTTATGCAATTTAATTTCAGTTGTAAAGACAATTATTTATTTTTATAGAATAATAGACTAGTTTTCGTTAAAAACGGTATTACGAGGTTTATTGATTTCAAGTGGTTATTGGAAATCAATGTCGTGTTATTGACCCAGGTCTCTGAACGTGACATCTATAAATAGTATATATTTTTCTTATGGATGATCGTGATATTCGAACACATGATTTTGGCTCTAATATCAATTCAAACATCGAATGTTTCACTTTATCCCTAACTATAATTAATGGAATAGAACCATCTGAAATATTTTAATATCATCAACAATCTAATACTATATTCCAATCATTCGTTCTCACCACAAATGTAATTGTTGTTTATTTAAAAAAAATGGTCGTGCGATTGGGCCGTGCCGGTTGGCCGAAATCATTGGCCTAGCACGCCCTGCCGACGGCCCGTAACTGATACGACACGACACTATAAAAATTTGTGTCGGGCCTTGTATCGCCCGATACGGTTGTCATGCCTCGATCTGACGTATACATGTGTTATATGTTTATGGTGTAATTATGATTAATTACAGTATGATATGGACTCGGGTTCGGATTGAACCGAGTAGGAGTAAAGCCATGTATGAATGGAACCTCATTGGAAAATCAATGACATATGAGAATCAAAGAAATGAGTACCTAACATAAACATATGATTTATGGATTTAATATGGAAATACATGTATAGTGGGATATCATTGGTATGCATTTAGCATCATTTGAGAGGCATTAGAATGTGCATGTGAGTTGAGTTTGTATGTGGTGTGTATTAGGTTGCATGACATGTGAATTTGGGTTTGAGGTGAAGGAGTTAATAAGAAGGTATAATCTGATTTTCCAACACATAACACACCAAATCTCACCTACAAATCTCTACAAAACGCTCTTCAACCCCTTGCTTCTTCTTTTCATCTTTTGCTTGGAATTCACTTGGTAATCAAGCTAGGAAGTTAAGTGAAGTAACTTCATCATTTCTTGGTAAAAATTGTATAGCATATGATGTATATGGAATTAGTTGATGGAAACTTGAAGCATGTGGTTACTATTTTGTATGCTTTGAATTGAGACTTGTTATCATGCAAAGAATTGAGTTGTATGATGAGAGAAACATGTTTATATGTTACTAGAGATTGTATGAAACATGGTTAAATGTTGAATTTCGAGTTGTAGGAGATACACCATGGAGATAAGCTAAAAATCGCCATGTTCTGAACTTTCTGGACATCGGCGATCGATCGCGAACTTTGTGCCTATCGATCGCCGATAACAGAGCAAAAATAAGGCGGTTAAAGCATGTGGCGATCGATCGGTGATAACATGGCGATCGATCGCGAGGTAGTGGCGATCAATCGCGATGGAACAGAACAGTATGGCGATCGATCGCCAGGGTCAGATTTTTGAAAAAATGTTATATTTTTGTAGAATTTGATTTTAATGCCTATGATAACATGATATATTATTGGTATTGTTGTAGCATCATCACAGGGGATGGGACAACGAGGCGGCATGTTATATTATTGGTATTGTTGTAGCATCATCACAGGGGATGGGACAACGAGGCGGTTAGACAGTGACGCCTAATTTATATCATTTTTGTCGCAGAACAGGTACGTTTTGACGTACGAGTATATGATATTATTGTGATGATGATGTGAGCATGGTATCATATGATTATTGACATCATATGCATGTGCATTCATGTTATTATATTGTTGAGAGGGATGCCACGATAGATGTGTAGCGTATGTTTTGGCTGAGATCGGTGCCACAATAGATATGCCAGTGTTGGGTATATGCTTTGGCTGGATTGTTGCCATGATAGGTATGCTACATATGGTTTGGCATGATAGATATACGCCGGTTGGGTATATGCTCTGGCTGTTATAACATGTTAGGACGGTACTATGATATGTGCTGCTAATATGAAGATGTGAGAGGGTTCCACTGACATATTGAGCTGAGATAGACATATCATGTTGGTCTGGTTATAACAGGATGAGGAGTGAGACATGTCATGACATAATTGCATTTGATAGTGCATGATACAGGACAATCACATTTGTTATTCATAGTGCTTTATTGTTTATGTGTTTAATGATATCGCACTGGAAGGGTTGTTTATCTGTACTCATATTGTGTGATTGTTTCTGTAGGGACTCATAGACGTGGGAGGACGGGATTGTGAGTCTATTCCGCTGCGAGCTGAACCACTGCTTAGGAGATTTTGGTTTAGGTTGTTGTTATGTATATATGATGTGTAGTTTTGACATAGTTATGTAAACTTGTAACAACCTACATAACTAAACTCTTAATCAGGTGTATGTTTTACTTAATTCTAACTCACATATGTATAAATGAACTGATACATAATGGATTAAGTAACGAGGACCCCACATTAGTGGTATCAGAGAAGTGGTTCGAGAACGGGGTGAACAAGGGTATAGGAAGTGTATTAGGGAGTTACCTAATACGTTGAAAGCATGTTATGAGTCATGATATGATGTTATACTGACATGCTTTATTTTATTTGTTGTTGTTGGTAACCTGTATTTGCAGTAATGGCAGACAGAATACCACATGATGAGGTTGGTGATGCCATGAGTGGCAAAGCTAGTGTTGGATTGGCGCTTGTGCCACCACCACCATTTGGGCAAGGGCCAGTGGAACAAGTACTGTTACCTGGGGAGCTGACTTTGACACAATTTCTGAGTTATCAACCACCTCGCTTTGAGGGTACTGAATCAGGGGAACAAGCAGATGAATGGTTGGAACAGATTGAACAGATTTTTGTATCAGCACCATGTGCCAAGTCTGCTTGGATACTTTTGGCAGAGTTCCAATTGACGAAGAAAGCCATGATGTGGTGGAAATCCACCTTGATTGAGCTAAGAGCTCAAGGACAAACAGTGAACTGGGATGTATTCAGAACTAAGTTTCTTGATCACTATTTCTCTGTTGCTGCAAGGCAAAGGAAAGAGGATGAATTTACCAATTTGAGACAGGGATCAATGACAGTGTCTGATTATGCTGTGCAATATTCTTCATTGCTACGGTATGTACCACATATCGCTACAAATACAAAGGCAAAGATCATACTGTTTGTGAAGGGCTTGAGGCCTGAATTGTTTGATAGGGTAATTTCCAATAACCCTACTTCCTATGAGGAAGCATTGACGAGAGCTGAGATGACTGAGATTGCAGTTGGTGTATATAAGGATATAGGACAATCCCAACCACCTACATCAGAGAGCATGAGACCTAGAGGAGAACAGTTCAAAGGATCACGAGGAGGTGCATCTTCCTCTAGATTTAGTGGGAAGCGAATTGTTCAGCGAAAGGGTAGTGAACGAGGTCCAAAGGGACAGTCCCAAGGCAGTAGCAGTAGCAGTGGTCGAGGATTACAGTGTTTTAAATGTGGAGTACCACATTTTAAAAGAAATTGTCCACAATTTGATACTCCAGTTTGTTATCGTTGTGGGAGGACCGGTCATATGATTAGAGATTGTCCTCAAGTTGGGGGACAACAGATGAGAGGTAATATATCAGAGAGTATAGTGCAGCAGAGACCACAGGATGTTCCACGGACTGGTGGAGGACAGAGAGCAGGACCATCTCAGGCTCAGGTGTATGCACTGAACAAGGAGAAAGCAGAGGCAGCTCCTGATGATGTGATTGTGGGTAAGTGTAGTTTATTTACTTATCCTGCTTTACTTTTGATTGATACGGGTGCATCACATTCATTTTTTGCACAAGCTTTTATTGACCGGTATCATATATGCTCGTCTCCACTATTGATGCCTCTGTATGTCTCGACACCCATGGGAACTAATGTAATGGCTTGTCAGAGTGTATCTGATTGTGTTATTCAGTTTGATGCTGAGTATGGGATACAGGCCGATTTGATTGTGTTAGACATGATGGATTTTGATTGTATTCTGGGTATTGATGTGTTGAGCAGATATAAAACTATTGTAGATTGTTGTCAAAAGACAGTGAGATTTCAGTCTGATACTGGAAATTAATGGATATTCGATGGACAAGGATCACGTGCCAAGATTCCATTGATCTCTGCTCTTAGAATGTCTCGTTTGTTAGAAGCGGACATACGGGATATATGATATATGTTGTGGATGTCACAGATAAGAAAGTAAAAAGAAGAGTGGATGATATACCAGTGGATGCAGAGTATGCAGATGTATTTCCAGATGAGATTCCTGGATTTCCACCAAGTCGAGAAGTAGACTTTGGTATTGAGTTAGTGCATGGTACTTCTGCAATTTCAAGAGCACCATATCGAATGGCACCATCTGAATTGAAAGAGTTGAAAACTCAATTGCAGGATCTATTGGACAAGGGGTACATACGTCCTAGTGTATCGCCTTGGGGTGCTCCGGTATTGTTTGTTAAGAAGAAGGATGGTTCAATGCGACTTTGCATTGACTATAGACAGTTGAACAAGGTAACCATAAAGAATAAATATCCTCTTCCTCGTATTGATGATTTGTTTGATCAGTTACAGGGATCTATGATCTACTCTAAGATTGATTTGAGATCAGGTTATCATCAGATATGTGTGAGGGAAGGAGATCTAAAGAAGACAGCATTTAGAACTCGGTATGGACATTATGAGTTCCTAGTAATGCCATTTGGGGTGACAAATGCTCCAGCTGTCTTCATGAGCTTGATGAATCACGTTTTCCAGGATTACCTTGATCAATTTGTCATTGTATTCATTGATGATATATTGATCTATTCTCGGAGTGAAACTGACCATGTCCAACATTTACATCTGGTGTTACAGTTATTGAGAACACATCAGCTATATGCCAAACTCAGTAAGTGTGAGTTTTGGTTGACCAGTGTCAGATTTTTGGGACATGTGATCTCTAAGGATGGTATATCAGTTGATCCGAAAAGATAGAAGCGGTGTTGAATTGGTCATCACCTACTTCTGTGCTAGAAATTTGTAGTTTCTTGGGTTTGGCGGGGTATTATAGACGGTTTGTTGAAGAATTTTCAGCGATTGCCAAACCACTCACACAGCTGACACAGAAGGGAGTACCATTTAGATGGTCAGACGCATGTGAGCATAGTTTTCAGGAATTGAAACATCGGTTAACTACTGCTCCAGTGTTGATCATTCCATCAGAGCATGACAAGTTTGCTCTTTACACCGATGCATCATTACTTGGTTTGGGTTGTGTTTTGATGCAGGCTAAACATGTAGTGGCTTATGCATCACGACAGTTGAAGCCACATGAAATGAAATATCCAGTACATGATCTAGAGTTGGCTGCCATTGTCTTTGCCTTGAAGATATGGCGACACTATTATATGGTACGTCGTTTACCATATATACTGATCATAAAAGTTTAAAGTTTTTATTCACTCAAGCAGAGTTGAATATGAGGCAAAGGAGATGGATGGATCTCTTAAAGGATTATGATTGTGAGATCGAATATCATCAGGAAAGGCTAATCTCACAGCAGATGCCTTAAGTCGAAAAGTTCACAATACTGCTGATGAGATGATGCATTTATCAGCCTTGATGACTACTTGTTGTACCTTGGGTTATGAGTTTGATGTAGATACAGAGCCAATACGGGTATCAACATTGTTGGTTGAACCCGATATCTTTGAGAAAATCAGAACGGCACAAGGTACTGATGATGAGGTACAACACTGGAAGAAAATGATATGTCAAGGACAAACATCTCAATTTGTACTTGCAAGTGATGGAACTTTGAAATATTGGAACTGTTGGGTAGTACCTGCTGCTTTAGGACTACGCCAAGACATACTACAACGTGCGCATTGTAGTCGTTATAGTATACATCCTGGAGGAAAGAAAATGTATAAGGATTTGCGTACCCAATTTTGGTGGAAACGCATGAAACAGGATGTGCTGAACTTTGTGAAACGGTGTTTGATCTGTCAACAAGTAAAAGCAGAACGAAAAGACCAGGAGGTGAATTGAGGAGTTTGGAGATTCCTCAATGGAAATGTGAACATGTTACAATGGATTTTGTTACCCATTTGCCACAGACTTTCTCTGGCTTTGATGCGATTTAGGTCATTGTTGATAGACTGACGAAAGTAGCTCACTTCATACCTTACAGTATGAATTTACCTATGTGAAGATGGCACAATTATACATTCAAATGTAGTGAGACTACATGGCATACCAGTGTCAATTGTATCGGATAGAGATCCGAGATTTGCTTCTCATTTTTTGGAAGGATTACAGTCAGCGCTAGGGACTGAAGTACGATTGAGTATAGCGTATCATCCTCAGACAGATGGACAGACAGAGCGTACAATACAGACGCTTGAGGGTATGTTGCGAACCTGTGTATTAGAGTTTGATAACTCTTGGCAAGAGTCATTGCCATTAGTGAAATTTTCGTACAATAATAGTTATCAAACTAGTATACAGATGGCACCATTTGAGGCATTATATGAGCGACGATGTAGATCGCCATTATATTGGGATGATGTTGATCAGACTGCACTCCATGGACCAGAAATGTTACGTGAAATGGAGGAGAAAGTAAAACTGATCAGGTTGAAATTACAAGCTGCTCAAGATAGACAGGCTGCTTATGCCAATAAGCGACGTAGACCACTTGAGTTCCAAGTTGGTGATCGAGTATTTTTGAAAATCTCACCTTTTAAAGGTGTGGTACGATTTGGTAAACGTGGAAAGTTGTCTTCACGATACGTTGGTCCTTATGAGGTGTTGCAACGTATTGGTACGTTGGCATATCGATTAGCACTACCGCCAGCATTGAGTAGTATTCACGATGTGTTTCATGTTTCACTGTTGAGGAAATATGAACCAGATCCGGGTCACGTATTGCCACCATCTGAAGTACAGTTGGATACAGACGTGTTGTATGTGGAACGACCAGTACAGATTTGGGATAGAGCTGAGCGGACATTGCGTAACAAAGTTATTCCAATGATAAAGGTACAGTGGGATCGACGGGATGTCGAGGAGGCAACATGGGAGACGGAGTAGCATATGATACAACAGTATCCTGAGTTATTTACTGGTATGAATTTACAGTTTTTATGATACTGTTGGTAAGTGATTAATATGATGTTGCATATATGATCATGTCTCTTATCTTATTGTAAAAGGATGTTGATTTGATGTATATATATGCATGTTGTGTTATGCAATTTCGAGGACGAAATTCAATGAGTAGGGGAGAAATGTCATGCCTCGATCTGACGTATACATGTGTTATATGTTTATGGTGTAATTATGATTAATTACAATATGATATGGACTTGGGTTTGGATTGAACCGAGTAGGAGTAAAGCCATGTATGAATGGAACCTCATTGGAAAATCAAAGACATATGAGAATCAAAGAAATAAGTTTCTAACATAAACATATGATTTATGAATTTAATATGGAAATACATGTATAGTGGGATATCATTGGTATGCATTTAGCATCATTTGAGAGGCATTAGAATGTGTATGTGAGTTGAGTTTGTATGTGGTGTGTATTTAGGTTGCATGACATGTGAATTTGGGTTTGAGGTGAAGGAGTTAATAAGAAGGTATAATCTGATTTTCCAACACATAACACACCAAATCTCACCTACAAATCTCTACAAAACCCTCTTCAACCCTTTGCTTCTTCTTTTCATCTTTTGCTTGGAATTCACTTGGTAATCAAGCTAGGAAGTTAAGTGAAGTAACTTCATCATTTCTTGGTAAAAAATGTATAGCATATGATGTATATGGAATTAGTTGATGGAAACTTGAAGCATGTGGTTACTATTTTGTATGCTTTGAATTGAGACTTGTTATCATGCAAAGAATTGAGTTGTATGATGAGAGAAACATGTTTATATGTTACTAGAGATTGTATGAAACATGGTTAAATGTTGAATTTCGAGTTGTAGGAGATACACCATGGAGATAAGCTCAAAATCGCCATGTTCTGAACTTTCTGGACATGGGCGATCGATCGCGAGCTTTGTGCCGATCATCGCCGATAACAGAACAAAAATAAGGCGGTTAAAGCATGTGGCGATCGATCGTTGAAAACATGGCGATCGATCGCGAGAAACAGAACCTTTTGGTAATCGATCGCGAGGTAGTGGCGATCGATTGCGATGGAACAGAACAGTATGGCGATCGATCGGTGAGATGTAGCGATCGATCGCCAGGGTCAGATTTTTGAAAAATGTTATATTTTTGTAGAATTTGATGTTAATGCCTATGATAACATTATATATTGTTGGTATTGTTGTAGCATCATCACATGGGACGGGACAACGAGGCGGTTAGACAGTGACGCCTAATTTATATCGTTTTTTTGTCGCAGAACAAGTACGTTTTGACGTACGAGTATATGATATTATTGTGATGATGATGTGAGCATGGTATCATATGATTATTGACATCATATGCATGTGCATTCATGTTATTATATTGTTGAGAGGGATGCCACGATAAATGTGTAGCGTATGCTTTGGCTGAGATCGGTGCCACGATAGATATGCCAGTGTTGGATATATTGTGAGACCCTGTTATCTCAACAAGGTACTAAGGTGCAATTAAGAGAACTAAACATCATATATATAATCAGAGTAGTAATGTCGTGTTGATTAACCTGAGCTTAAGAGATTACAGTACCCAAAAGTTCAAAAAGGAAGTTCACATGTTCCTACAAAAGGTACTACATTATAGTCTTACTCTACTCTTGTAGAAGCTATACAAAAAGATTCTCTAACATAATAATCCTGTAGCACTCCTTACAGCTCAACAAATCAACCCCGACCCTGGTTCTCATCGTCAAAAGCACCTACAAAGACAACCCTCGACACATGAGCATATTGTGATTCATATTCAACATAATATGAATGTAAAGCGTAAATGCACAAACATAAATACAAAGCACTTCCTGTATTTCCAAGCATTTACAACGCCCATTTGTTGTCCCTGTACCATAACTCATAATAACACGTTATATGAACATATGGTTTCATAAATAAATGTCATGACATATCTTTCCTTCTTAAATCCTTAATTAAATCCTGAGTCCTTATCATTAGTACATTTCAATGCTTCTTACTTCTCCACGTAAGCGGAATTCTTCCTCGCTTCTTATGGACCTTAGCGTAAGCATTAAAATCCTTACTAAGATAACATTGACTCGTGAAATACACCTCTTATATTTCACAACATACATATGCAAAAACAATGTATATCAACATGTATCACATCATAATGCACTATCTTATGCATATCTTGCTTTACCTTGTGTTAAATAAATAAACACATAATACATGTTACCGTTGGGATGCCGTACGTCGCTTACGTACCTTTCCAAAAATAGAGGAGTCAAACGACTTTATCTCCTCGGCTGTGCTGGCACCTGTGATGGTTCTACATAATCACACGACACAATATTAGGCACCTCATAATAATTCGGAATCAAAACTAAAATGAAAATCACATTTTTCCCAACAATGTCATCTCGCGATCGATCGCCCCTGAGCCCCGATCGATCGCGAGATGTTACTGCCTTGGAAACAAAAAAAAATGCAATCAGTGATCGATCGCCCCAATGTTGGCGATCGATCTCCAAAACCTACTGGAACGTCGCGATCGATCGCGCCTCCTTGGCGATCGATCGCCAACCCTGTTCCTTTGGCGATTTTCCAGAATTGCCGAACACCTCATTTCAAACACTTAAAACCATTTCATAACACATATAATATGCACGAATAAAAATACTAGGGGCTTCAACAAACTCCCATGAAGGGTTTTAAACCAAAGTTTCAATAAACTCTTAGCCTAACATGCATCATAATAACCCCAAAAGTTTGACACTCAACCACAATTTCAGAAAAACAGGGCACTTGCACCTTGCCCAGAATTTTCGAACACTACTTTTCACATGATTAAATCCTTCATATAATACATGAAACATGCTCAAGGAAATATACTGGTATCTTCAACAAACTACCATACACGTATTCACATCAAAGGTTCAACCAAAACCTAAGCTAGCATGCTTCAAATATTCATGATAGAATCCTTACTAAACATGAAAACAGGGCACTTCCCCTGCTCGGGTGTTCGAGGAACCCTTTTCTCAACTACAAATCTAACACATAAAGCATGCAAGTCACTTAACAAAACATGCTAAGGGCTTCATAAACATCACATAAAAGTACTCATAACAAGATTTCATTAAACCCTACACTAGCATGCCAAATCTGCTACAAGGAATACACATGCTAGAAATCTGAAAACTGGGAAAAACATGTGACTCCTCACAACTTTTGCTCCTCGATTTTTGTCAAGAAAGGATTAATGAAATCCGATCACTTTCTTCCTAGAAACAGACCAAGTTGCAGACGAAATGAAGAGAAGAAGAAGGAAGCTTTTTGGAAGAGATAAAGTGAAAATATCTAAGTCCAAAAATGCCTACTTAGTCAATCTGCTTTCCAGAAAAACAGGGGAGGGGCGTGGGTTTCAACAAGTGGGGGTGGGGTGGTTGCATGTAGGGTGATTTTGGGGTGTTTAATTGTGTCCCGGTATTTCATACGATGTATAAAAATATCTCTCCTTGATATTTTATTATTCTACCACATAAACACAACAATTAAAAACACCTAACATGCTCCCTAAACCACATCATCAAAATAAATAAATCACTCCCACATAAAATACGCCTTTAGCACATAGGCTCACAATTAACAACCCTTAATTGTATGATTACCCACATAATCATTTTGGGGATATCACAATACTCCCCTACTTATAAGATTTTGTCCCCGAAATCAAACATGCTGTCAACAAGAGATAAAACAATACATAAACGCATACCAGAAAACAGCTTTGGATAGTGATGCACCATGTGTCGCTCTGTCTCCCACGTGGCCTCCTCGACACCCCTACGATCCCACTGAACCTTGATCATAGGAATAACCTTGTTCCGAAGTCTGTGGTCTGCCCTATCCAAAATCCTGATAGGCCGCTCCACATAAGAAACATCGGACTCTATCTGAACTTCTGAAGGCTGCAACACATGTGAAGGATCCGGCTCATACTTCCTCAGCATAGACACATGAAATACGTCGTGTATACCAGACAGAGAGGGCGGTAAAGCCAAACGGTACGCCAGAGTACCAATACGTTGTAAGATCTCATACGGCCCTACATACCTCGGGGATAACTTTCCTCGCATCCCAAATCGTACTACGCCTCTGAAAGGTGAGATCTTCAGAAAAACTCTGTCGCCTAACTGAAACTCCAACGGTCTACGCCGCTGATTGGCATATGCTTCCTGTCTGTCCTGAGCTGCCTTCATCTTTCTTCTGATAACCTTAACTTTCTCTTCCATTTCCTGAACCAACTCTGGTCCTCCAACCGACTTACGGTCCATGTCATCCCAACACAAGGGTGACCTACAACGCCTACCATAGAGGGCCTCGAAAGGAGCCATCTGTATACTTGCCTGGTAGCTGTTGTTGTAAGAGAACTCCACCAAGGCTATCGAGTCCTGCCATGATGTGTCGAACTCTAGCACACAAGCCCTCAACATATCTTCGAGCGTCTGTATCGTACGCTCGGTCTGTCCGTCCGTCTGGGGATGATAGGCTGTGCTCAGCCTCAACTCTGTACCTAGAGCTGTCTGCAGACCCTCCCAAAAGTGAGATGTAAACCGCGGATCTCGATCAGACACATTCGAAACAGGGATCCCATGCAGTCTCACCACATCTCTGACATATATCTGTGCCATCCTCAAGTACGTGAATGTCATACAGTAGGGAATGAAATGAGCACTCTTAGTCAATCTGTCGACGACTACCCATATGGCATCAAAACCGGAAACAGTCCTCGGTAAGCGGGTCACGAAATCCATAGATACGTGTTGCCACTTCAACTCAGGTATCTCCAAACTCCTTAATTCACCTCTAGGCCTTTGCCTCTCAGCCTTCACCTGCTGACAAATCAAACATCGATTGACGAATGAAGTAACATCCTGTTTCATTCGCCTCCACCAGAACTGGCTGCGTAGATCCTTATACATCTTCTTCCCGCCCGGGTGGATACTCATCCTGCTGCAATGAGCTCGCTGTAATATACCCTGGCGCAACTCGGGTGTATCTGGAACCACCCATCTATCGCCAAGTCTCAGAGAACCGTCCTCAGCCACTCTGAATCTCGATGGCTGACCTGTATAAACTACTGACATCCATCTCTGAACCTCTGCATCGGTCCCCTGAGCCTTCCTGATGTGCTCATAAATAACAGGCTCAGCTAACAACGTCAAAACCTGTACTGGTGAAGTAGCCACATCATAATCAAATCCCAAAAGGCAGTAAGAGCCCAACATAGCTGATAAACACATGGCATCCTCTGCTGTGCTCCTCACCTTCCGACTCAAAGCGTCGGCTGTCAAGTTTGCTTTCCCCGGGTGATATTCGATTTCACAGTCGTAGTCCTTCAGCAGGTCCATCCATCTCCTCTGCCTCATGTTCAGCTCAGCCTGTGTAAACAAGAACTTCAAGCTCTTGTGATCAGTGAAGATGGTGAATGAGGTACCGTACAATTAGTGTCGCCATATCTTCAAGGCGAATACTATAGCCGCTAACTCCAAATCGTGGACTGGATACCTCGTCTCATGTGGCTTCAACTGTCTCGAAGCATAAGCCACTATATGTCTGTCCTGCATCAGTACGCACCCTAGGCCCTGTAACGATGCGTCCGTATAGAGAACAAATCCTTTGTTCTCTTTGGGAATCACTAGAACTGGTGCAGTAGTCAGTCTGTGCTTTAATTCTCGGAAACTCTGCTCACAAGCCTCTGACCAACAAAATGGGACTCCCTTCTGAGTCAGCTGCGTAAGTGGCTTGGCGATCTTAGAGAAACCCTCGACGAAACGTCGGTAATAGCCAGCCAGACCAAGAAAACTACGAATCTCACTGACTGAAGTAGGGGCAGACCAATCCATAACTGCCTCTATCTTCCTCGGGTCTACTGATATCCCTTATCGCGATATAATATGGCCCAAGAATGCAACACTGCTCAGCCAAAACTCACACTTGCTGAGTTTGGCGTACAACTGATGATCTCTGAGGATCTGGAGTACTATCCTCAGATGATCGGCATGATCCTCCTCACTCCTTGAATAGACCAGGATATCATCAATGAATACGATCACAAACTGATCGAGGTACTCCTGAAATACTCTGTTCATCAGGCTCATAAAGACTGCAGGTGCATTTGTCACACCGAAAGGCATCACCAAGAACTCATAGTGTCCATACCGAGTCCTAAAAGCCGTCTTTTGGACATCACCAGCTCTAACCCGTACCTGGTGATAGCCTGACCTCAAGTCTATCTTGGAGTACACCTCTGTACCCTGAAGCTGGTCGAACAGATCATCAATCCTCGGAAGTGAATACCTGTTCTTCACTGTAGCCTTGTTCAATTGCCTGTAGTCAATGCACAGACGCATTGATCCATCCTTCTTTTTCACGAACAAGACTGGTGCACCCCAAGGCGATACACTAGGACGAATGTATCCCTTGTCAAGGAGCTCCTGTAACTGTACCTTCAGCTCCCTCAGCTCTGCCGGTGCCATCCTATAAGGAGCACGGGATATAGCAGAAGTCCCTGGCAGCAGCTCAATGGCAAACTCAACATCCCTGACAGGCGGAAACCCCGGAATCTCATCTGGGAACACATCAATGAACTCCGCCACTACCAGAATGTCCTCGGCTCTCACCTCCTTTTCTTCTGAAGCATCCACGGCATAAATAAGATAGCCCGTGTGGCCGCGTTCTAATAACCGCGACATCTTAACCGCTGAGATCACCAGAATCTTTGGACGAGAGCCGTCCCCATAAAAAGTCCACTGGAACCCCTGATCAGATAGAAAACGAACAATCCTCCTTTGGCAATCTACCATAGCTCGGTATCTGCTCAACACATCAATGCCGATAATGCAGTCAAAGTCTGCCATCTCTAACTGAATCAGATCGGCCCTCAGATCATTGCCCTCAAAATAAATGAGGCAATCAGATAACAGTCGGTCTGCAATCACATGCTTTCCTGTGGGTGTCGAGACCATGAGAGGCGTGGGTAACAGAGACAAGCACAAGTGGTGTCTCTCCACAAAAGCAGTAGATACAAAGGTATGGGAAGCACCTGTATCTATCAATATAAGTGCAGGGTACGTAAACAAATGGCACGTACCAGCAATGACTTCCTCTGGGGCTGCCTCAGCCTGCTCCCTAGTCAGTGCATACACCTATCCCTGCGGCGGTCCTGCCGTCTGACCTCCCTGTGGTCGTGGTGCAAACTGCTGTCTCTGTGGTGCCCACCCAGCCTCAAACCTTGGCCTATTCGGCCCTGAGTCTGCCTGAACTGCCCGATTGGGGCAACCTCGAGCCATGTGGCCCATCTTGCCACAGACATAGCAACCCTGACAGTCACGTAACAAGTGCCATCCTCCACAGTTGTTACACCTGCTTCCCCCTGTCTTGCTTCCCTGTGTGGGTCCCCGATTGTTCTGCTTCTGCCCCTGTGACTTCTTCCCACTAAATCTGGAAGATGATGAGGCCCCACGAGCCTTGAACTGATCCCCTCGTGGCCTCAGACTATCAGCAACAGGCCTATGTGGTGGTACGAAAGGGGGTACAACATCCTTGTACGCGCCCACGGCAATCTCCGCCAACTCTGCCAGTGTCGGGGCGTCATCAAATGAGCTGGGGTTGTTGGAGATAACCCGATCAAACAGCTCTGGCCTCAGACCCTTCAGAAAATTCCTCATCTTGGAATGACTGCTGATAGCAATATGAGGTACATACCTCAGTAGTGAGGAATACTGCATAGCATAATCTGACACTGATAGGCTGCCCTGCTTCAAACTATTAAATTCATCTTCCTTCAACTGTCTAGCAGCTGCCGAAAAGTACCGGTTAAGGAACCGGGTCCTGAATACTGTCCAATCAACCGTCATACTTTGAGCTCTCAGCTCCATGACTGTGGTCTTCCACCACATGGAAGACTTCTTCGATAACTGGAACTCTGCCAACCTCAGCCAGGCAGTCCGTGCACAGGGTGCCGATACGAAAATCTGTTCCAGTCGCTCAAGCCATTCCTCGGCTGCTTCCCCAGTCTCTGTCCCTTCAAATAGCGGTGGATGATAACTCAAGAACTGGGTCAGACTTATCTCCCCTGGTAGCAGTATCTGTGCTACAGGCTCCAAGCCTACAGCAGGTGGCGGTAATGGATTCGTCTGAGCAATACTAGCATTCATGCTGCCCATATCCCCTACCTCTTCATTGAGGTTCTACGGGTTAACAGCCGCCATGCTGCAACAGAAAAGTTAACAACAATACCAAAAGCAGTTCATAATATAAGCCGTTAGATAACAAGAGTATCCTATTCAAAAGCATGTTAGTATAACACTTATACACAAAATGCATCACATGCATAACATGCCCAACAATGAATACCTAGCCAACTTGTCTCTAAAGGCTACCCTTCACTCTTCCCTGGTTATCTAACCACTGCTCTGATACCACTAAATGTGAGACCCCGTTATCTCAACAAGGTACTAAGGTGCAATTAAGAGAACTAAACATCATATATATAATCAGAGTAGTAATGTCGTGTTGATTAACCTGAGCTTAAGAGATTACAGTACCCAAAAGTTCAAAAAGGAAGTTCACTGTTCCTACAAAAGGTACTACATTATAGTCTTACTCTACTCTTGTAGAAGCTATACAAAAAGATTCTCTAACATAATAATCCTGTAGCACTCCTTACAGCTCAGCAAATCAACCCCGACCCAGGTTCTCATCGTCAAAAGCACCTACAAAGACAACCCTCGACACATGAGCATACTGTGATTCATATTCAACATAATATGAATGTAAAGCGTAAATGCACAAACATAAATACAAAGCACTTCCTATATTTCCAAGCATTTACAACGCCCATTTGTTGTCCCTGTACCATAACTCATAATAACACGTTATATGAACATATGGTTTCATAAATAAATGTCATGACATATCTTTCCTTCTTAAATCCTTAATTAAGTCCTGAGTCCTTATCATTAGTACATTTCAATGCTTCTTACTACTCCACGTAAGCGGAATTCTTCCTCGCTTCTTATGGACCTTAGCGTAAGCATTGAAATCCTTACTAAGATAACCTTGACTCGTGAAATACACCTCTTATATTTCACAACATACATATGCAAAAACAATGTATATCAACATGTATCACATCATAATGCACTATCTTATGCATATCTTGCTTTACCTTGTGTTAAATAAATAAACACATAATACATGTTACCGTTGGGATGCCGTACGTCGCTTACGTACCTTTCCAAAAATAGAGGAAGTCAAACGACTTTATCTCCTCGGCTGTGCTGACACCTGTGATGGTTCTACATAATCACACAACACAATATTAGGCACCTCATAATAATTCGGAATCAAAACTAAAATGAAAATCACATTTTTCCCAACAAGGTCATCTCGCGATCGATCGCCCCTGAGCCCCGATCGATCGCGAGATGTTACTGCCTTGGAAACCAAAAAAATGCAATAAGCGATCGATCGCCCCAATATTGCCGATCGATCGCCAAAACCTACTGGAACGTCGCGATCGATCGCGCCTCCTTGGCGATCGATCGCCAACCCTGTTCCTTTGGCGATTTTCCAGAATTGCCGAACACCTCATTTCAAACACTTAAAACCATCTCATAACACATATAATATGCACGAATAAAAATACTAGGGGCTTCAACAAACTCCCATGAAGGGTTTTAAACCAAAGTTTCAATAAACTCTTAGCCTAACATGCATCATAATAACCCCAAAAGTTTGACACTCAACCACAATTTCAGAAAAACAGGGCACTTGCACCTTGCCCAGAATTTTCGAACACTACTTTTCACATGATTAAATCCTTCATATAATACATGAAACATGCTCAAGGAAATATACCGGTATCTTCAACAAACTACCATACACGTATTCACATCAAAGGTTCAACCAAAACCTAAGCTAGCATGCTTCAAATATTCATGATAGAACCCTTACTAAACATGAAAACAGGGCACTTCCCCTGCTCGGGTGTTCGAGGAACCCTTTTCTCAACTACAAATCTAACACATAAAGCATGCAAGTCACTTAACAAAACATGCTAAGGGCTTCATAAACATCACATAAAAATACTCATAACAAGATTTCATTAAACCCTACACTAGCATGCCAAATCTGCTACAAGGAATACACATGCTAGAAATCTGAAAACTGGGAAAAACATGTGACTCCTCACAACTTTTGCTCCTCGATTTTTGTCAAGAAAGGATTAATGAAATCCGATCACTTTCTTCCTAGAAACAGACCAAGTTGCAGACGAAATGAAGAGAAGAAGAAGGAAGCTTTTTGGAAGAGATAAAGTGAAAATATCTAAGTCCAAAAATGCATACTTAGTCAATCTGTTTTCCAAGAAAACAGGGGAGGGGTGTGGGTTTCAACAAGTGGGGGTGGGGTGGTTGCATGTAGGGTGATTTTGGGGTGTTTAATTGTGTCCCGGTATTTCATACGATGTATAAAAATATCTCTCCTTGATATTTTATTATTCTACCACATAAACACAACAATTAAAAACACCTAACATGCTCCCTAAACCACATCATCAAAATAAATAAATCACTCCCACATAAAATACGCCTTTAGCACATAGGCTCACAATTAACAACCCTTAATTGTATGATTACCCACATAATCATTTCGGGGATATCACATATATGCTTTGGCTGGATTGTTGCCACGATAGGTATGCTACCTATGCTTTGGCATGAGAGATATACGCCGGTTGGGTATATGCTCTGGTTGTTATAACATGTTAGGACGGTACTATGATATGTGCTGCTAATATGAAGATGTGAGAGGGTTCCACTGACATATTGAGCTGAGATAGACATATCATATTGGTCTGGTTATAACAGGATGAGGAGTGAGACATGTCATGACATAATTGCATTTGATAGTGCATGATACAGGACAATCACATTTGTTATTCATAGTGCTTTATTGTTTATGTGTTTAATGATATCACACTGGAAGGGTTGTTTATCTGTACTCATATTGTGTGATTGTTTCTGTAGGGACTCATAGACGTGGGATGACGGGATTGTGAGTCTATTCCGCTGCGAGCTGAACCACTGCTTAGGAGATTTTGGTTTAGATTGTTGTTATGTATATATGATGTGTAGTTTTGACATAGTTATGTAAACTTGTAATAACCTACATAACTAAACTCTTAATCAGGTGTATGTTTTACTTAATTCTAACTCACATATGTATAAATGAACTGATACATAACGGATTAAGTAACGAGGACCCCACAACGGCTGACACCCGTAATTACCGTACAAGTGATGCCCCTCATGAACTATATTTCGGTTTAGCAATTTAATTTTGGGGAAATCTTGACAAAAATTTTGAGTATATATAATTTTTTTTATTAATGATTTAGGAAAATTATAAAAATACATATGATGTATTTGAACGTACACGTTTTTCTAATATGTTTATATATTTTAAAATTCACATAAATTTTAAAATGGTCTCATAGAATAGTAGTCCCAAATTTTTATGGCCAATCAAATATAGTCACACATAAATTATTTTTAACCAAAAATAGTCCAACATAAATATTTTTAACAAATTTAATCCATCATAAAGTATTTTTAACAAAAGTTTCACATATTGAATAGAGGGCTTTCATACTCTTTTGATTAAAAACAAAAGTTTGGTTATTAGTATTGATAAAAAAAAAAGATTGACACTATCTTTGATTAAAAACAATTTTTCATGGGACCATGTTTGAGTAGTTCTAAAGGTTTGACCGTTTGAGACTAATATTGCAAATATCTCTATTCCATGAGAGCAATGTTTTTAAATTTACCCTTAAAATTATATAAAGTTTTGTAATCTAAATAATATTTATGAATTTTTTGTTAAAAAAATGATTATAATATATCTAGCTCGGCCAATAAACAAAAATTCCATTGATATTCTGAAACTTTGGAGGGAATGCTTTTTTTAATAAAATATAAATTAGATGCAATCATTATAATTAATGGATCCGAGGTAAATGAAATGGAAAAAAAGTATCTTGCTGCATAATCAAGTATTTGTTGTTTTATCAAAAACTCTAGCTGGTAGTAAATATACAATTTAAATATTTTAAATCACATAATAGCCCAAGCGCAATGGTTTTGTGGGGCCTTGTTACCTTAATCCTCATTTAATAATAAAATTAAGTAAATATTATTTCTTTACTTAGTAGGACTAAGATATTATTGCAACTGGTCAAGATTTTTCATCGCATGTACTTGTTACATTATCCCACTAATAATGTACATAACATAATTTACATCATTTACATGTCAAAATTGTCTAGTAAGTTTAAATCCCGATTAGTTTATTTCCTAGCAGCGGAAGTTAGTCTCACAATCCCGAGCTACCTCGTCTATGAGTCCCTATAGAACAACCACACGACATTAGTATATAGATGATATCCACAATCCAACATCAATAAAATGCATAAATACTGTATAAACGACTTCATGTATTTCATGCATTGAAATACTTATAATTTGTTATTCCTATACATACATAAAATCACAATATAAACCAATATGTCACATGACATGTCCGATGAATCTCATTCATCACCCTATTATAACGGAGCATATATGATATTGCTTTTTCGCTCAATATGTCAATGGAACCTCATTACATCTTAATATTAACAGCATATATCATATTTCCAGCCCACGCGTTATAACAGCCTTATCTCATGCCTCAACAACATCATGTCTTACAACATCAATCACATGTCTCAACAGTATCATCACAATGATATATATATCCAATCATCATCATCATCATATATATATATATCATCAATACTCGTATGTCAACACGTACATGTCGTCAGTTCAAACGATAGAAAATCAGGAGTTACTGCTTAACATACTCTATGTTTTGTCCCCTGTGATGGTGCTACATGAAATTCCAATAATTCAATGTTAAAATAGGTTTCATTGTAAGAATTTCATAAAATTATAATTTTTCAACAAATCAACCCCAGCGATTGATCGGTCCCATCCGGTGATCGGTCGCTTCAATTCAATAATCCTAGCGATCAATCGATCTCAACCAGCGATCGATCGCTTCATGCTTCAAATTTCAACACAAGAGTTTTTGTCATCCAGCGATCGATCGCTACTCCTCACGCGATCGATCGATAGCGATCAAGCGATCGTCGCTACAACTTTATACTGTCTTATTTGTTTTATGACCTCTTACGATCGATCGCCCCCTGCCTCGCGATCAATCGTGAGGCGACGAACATTTCAGAATAGGGCTAGAACAGGGCATTTTCATGCTTATCTTCAAGTTACAACATTTATACTACAAATTTCATCCTACAAGTTGCATTAAAGCTTTACTACATCATCATGTGTACTTATTTTATCAATAAATCAAGTTCACTTGCTTCAATCCAAGTTCTACTAGATCAAATATTAATATTTCCCTTCCAACACATACACATACTTATTTTGCAAGACTACCAAGCTCACTAACACCAAAATCCTTACCAAGTAGCTTCAATCTATGATCAAATCTCTTACTTAATTCCAAGCCAAAAATCAAGAAAAATGACAAGAAGAAGCATGACTTTTTGGAGAGAATTTGTAGGAATTTCTAGGTGAAAATATGTGTATTATGAGTTTTACAATCTGAAATCCCCACTTATGTCTAGTATTAAATCATTTAAACTTAATCCATGTACTCTTATCCTACTCTGTTCAACCTAACCCAAAATACGATAATTAACACATAATGATAAACTCCACTAATTAATACATAAATTATTTTTAGGCATCACAAGTTTGATTACTATCCTAACAGGAGCAAATATTGTACTACAAAAGGGTTTGATTACCATCCTAACAGGAGCAAATATTATACTGCAAAACCTTTTTTGCCCATGGTGTATAGGAAGTATAATTCTCAATTTTTAGTATGTTGTAATAGTTGTTATCCTATTTCTTGATTGTGAGTCCACTCACTAGTAAAGTAAGTGCACAAATGGTGGAAGCCAATGAAAGAAAGACGTCTATATTTCGTCAATCCCACAACTATAACACTAGATTTTCCTTTCCAGGATCATCTTTATATTTAATCTTATATAAATAATTCTTAATATTTTTTATACTAAACTACTTCTAAATTTATAACTCCAACCCATCTCAAGCGCTTATCATTAAGTTAAAAGTAAGCTATAGCTGACAGCAGAGTCACAACTTTATTTTCTTATAGTGGAAGCAGAAAATCCCGTATTAGACGATAGATGGATATGAGGGGATGCACCCTATAGGTTTCAATGGGTTGTTAAGTCAATAGACGACAGATGGCCACACCTTCGTCCACGAACGCACAGAAGGGCTTGCTAGGCATACACAACCTAAACAATCCCCCCCAAGAAAGTGCTTCTTGGGCGACTCGTACCCTTGACCACGCTCTGATATAAATTGTTAGAATCAAACACTTACCATCAAGCTAAAAGCTATAGCTGGTAGCAGATGTGCAACTTTATTTTCTTATAGTGGCAGTGCAAAGCCTGGTACTAAGTGACAGATAGACATAAGGATCGCACCTTATAGATGCCAACGAGCCAGATTGTTAAGTCAATAGACGACAGATGACCACACATTCGTCTACGAGCACATATAAGGACTTGATTTGCATATACAGCCCCAATACATTAATTATCACCAATTCCTAATCTCTAAAGTATTAAAACATTATTTAATCATAAATTTGAAGTATAAAAAAATAATAATGGGAATTGTGAATGGGGATTAGTGGGTGAAGCAATGATTACGAAAAATAGGACTTCATGGCACGAGTGAGATCAAACAACGGAATTGTGTTCCGTAATTGCTGGTCAAACGGGTCCGCCTATTACCCCTTTTACTACCCATTAAGAAATAATCCTAACAAAATTCACACTCCATCACAAACTCACTTATTGGTGTGCCCTCCATGCCTTTCAAAAAGAAAAATTGTCTATCTTATTAAACTTAATTATTTTGGTTGGAAATTTCATATCATGCTAGCAAAGTAGTAATGAGCATTGCTAATATATACATGGAAATTTCACATATCATATTTCAAAATATAGAAATCAAACTTTCATTTTATATATTTATGTAATTGGCATTTATTGATAGAAGCACCATATAATTCATCAATATATACATGGAACAAGGTCTTGATTAACATTTGGATTGCATCAATACTTTCAACTATAGTTATTTTGAGAATCAACACCTATTGATTTAATAATTAGTATTAGAGCTAAGGTCGCGTATTCATTTTTCATGAATTGAAAAGTTGGTACAATCATTAGGAAATGATTTTTGAGGGTCAATAATTGTACCAACTACCACCAGATCGATAATTTATTTGATCAAAATATGTCATTTGAACTGCTATACTGTTTAAAATTTTTGAATTCTATTTTTATTATCAGCTGTAGCTTTTGACAAAGTGGCAAATGTTTGATTCTAAGAATATACTAAAATAATGTTTCGGATAACTCAATAAGAGTATAAGATAAATTTGGTCGATTGTCAATAAGTTAACGTCTTGCGAGGGGGAGAACTAAGATTTTAAGTAAAGAATGATAATGTGATAATTCTCAATAAGCAAGTGTTACTTTTTTAAAAAGACAAATCTTGTAATAAAAAAAAAAATTTATAGCTTGAAAAAATATAGCCATTTTCTTTTGACCTCTTACAAAATCTTATGTGATTTTTTCTTACAAAGTTAGGATGGATGGCTTTGCTTGGTTGAGTTTTAAACCATTGGTAGCAATAACATTAACACATACTTGCACACTTCATGGAATTTCGGTTAACAAAAATGGAAGAGAAGTTGGTGTGCTATTTGACATTACATATCTTGGAGGTTATGGATTCACAGAAACAATATCTTATTCAATAACGAAGATCCTGCAGTGAAGAGACTTGTTGAACTTATCAAGTTTCGATCATGGAGTTGGATTATTACTTAGTAAAATGTTTTATTCGGTCCTCAATTTCTGATTGGCATTCGGATCCTTCTAATGTTTTCTCTATTTTTATGTTCCCTTTATATGGGAGTTTTCAAGATCTTCATGTATTTTAGGTTGAGCACACATTGTACTCACTTTAATTAAATATTTTATTTGCCCGATAAAAAAAAATCTTAGAGGCTAAAAAATGGGGAAAAAAAAAATCAGTAATCATATCACTACAAAGCATCCGAGCAAGCTTAGACAATCATCAAACATAAAAAAAAAATTGGTGGCATCCTACACAAAATGCTAACTCATAATTATGGAGATTGCTTTTTGTTCATTAACGTGCAAAATTAATATTACTAAAAATAATAGGAATCTTTGAATGAATTGAGTTCTTACCTATATAAGATGGTGTAGGAATTAATGGGAAAATAAATAATCATTCATCAAATGAGGTACATTTCCCACATAGTTTCTAAATGAAATTTATGGAAAACCTTGCATGATTTTTATACCCTATAATTGGTCCATGTAACGTAGTGGTGGAGCCAGAATTTTTCACATATGCGACATGAAACGAAGGCTTTAAAACTTGAAAAAATCAATAAATCGAAAATCTATCTTTGTATAAATATTTTATAATCCAATTTTCACTAAATTCTTAAGAAATCAAAAATTGAGCGTATGTCTCGAAGCTAAAGTTGTAGATTAGATGAAAAAATTGAAATAAAAGTGATTGCCTTTGAGTGGTGCGTCACTATCTTTATAAAAATTATTCTTCTTCAATATTTCATAGCACACAAAGGTTAAAGTTGCCGTGCATACTTTTTAAACAAATTTTATAGATATAATAATATATTAGATTAAGAGAATATTTTACTATATTTTAATTCTAAATTTTTAATTATGCTTATTTATATTTAATACTTAGCTCCGAGCCTATACTTGGAAGATAACATTTAAAATAATGGTGATACGTTTTCTAATCTTCGAGTAAACCATCAAAATTATTATTTTAAATTTTCATTTGTTATCCGTCTTAGATTCCTTTTATGTTTTCCCAGTAATTTTTTTTTTTTTTATTTTAAATGCAAACCAATTTTTTCATCGTTTAGTAGACAAAGATTATATGTAAGAATGTAATCTGATTGTATTTTAATGAAAAAATTAGTTGGTTTTTGAAATTTAAATCATTTCATATGTATTAATAACTAAGAAAAATCTTATATGGACCGATTTGAGCTATCTATAAGATATATTCTATGTTAATTTAACTCCGAAGTCTGTGTAGAGTAGCGATTAGATTCCCACTCTGACATGTTGGTGAGACACGGGTTCGATTTGAAAAAGGCATAGAAACAATAACTTTTTATTACACAGACTGCGAGTTTTTTTCACTAATTTTCGAATTATTAGTTAATTTTTGAATTACTTTAGTTAATATATACCCCATAATTTTTTTGTCCATATCAACTTTTTTAGTAATTTTTTCGAATTAGTTAATCTATATCCATCAACACCTTCGATCAATCAAGTCAAGATAAGCTTACTATTTTTTTTTTACTCTATAAAGATGTGTTTCCACGATATTAAAGAGAATCATATCTTTAACATGCGACCTACATGTATTTCATTGTTTAGATCAATTAACTCAATTGCAAGAGTATAATAATTAACTACTCATACTCTTTTTATTTTAAATGTATTTCCAAATATTATGTTAAAAAATAAAGTCTCATCATTTCTAATTTCATGTAGACTCATTCACTCATTTTAATGATAAACATGATATATTTACAAAACATTGTGAAAAAATATAGCATAACTTAAAACGGTTAAACATGATAAATAAGCTAATAAATAATGGTTTTATATTTATTTTATTTACCCAAATTTGTATATCAATAGTTGGAATACCATGATTAAGATATTAGTTTTTTATCCTTTTATGAAAATTTAATTGCTAGAAAATATATGATATATAAAATATTAAATACTTTGGTATTACATTTTATTACTCTTAGTTTTACATAATTTATTTTTTTATTAAAATATATGTACCAATATAATATTGGGTATTATTTTCTTATCTATGTCACTTAAATATTTATACATATGTATAAACTAATATGTTTGTACAATTATTGTCGTATGCTTATCTCTAGCATTGTCCCTAGTTCTATTAATAATTGGCAATTATGTCTTCACATCATGAAAATATGCATCGGTCATCAAACCATACAAAAAATTAAATATTTTATTTTGATAATTGTGTTATAGCCAAGTATTTATCTATTATGGTAATATTCTCTATTCACACAAACACAATAATCCCGGACAAATTCCATGTATTTGGAAGAAGTAAGAAAAGCACGAAACTATCTGTATAAAATCAACGATTTTTTTTTAAAAAACCTTATGTTTTTAAATTACAAGCATAGATGCCCTAAAAGAAAAAAAGAGATATAAATGGAATAAATATGCTTGTCGATGCTCTTCAAAAATATCACCTTCTGAAATATCTCGAGTCACGATCAATCGAACCATTTGCCTTAATATAATATACGGAATCACACCAAAAATATATCTATGTAAATAGTGAGATGATTCTGTCTAAAGGCGAAATCAGTCTAACGCTCAAGTCAATGTAGGATTAGAAAAGAAAATAAAATTGAAGAGTTTTATATAATAGTAAAGTCACGTCTCCCTTATTAATAACGGTAGAGTTCTGGTCAATATGTAACTATTGTTTTAAATTGTAGATCTATAAAATATCACGATATATCATCAAATTAAAAATTAAAAGATTTTATTTGATTTTATCATAACATCACCTGTCATTTAAAAACATAAAATTTTAAAAGACTATTGATTTTACATTGAGATTTCGCGCCTTTTGATTTCTATAAGGGCCACGAATGCAATTTCCCCAGATATTCCTTTGACAATTATACTTGTAGCCGTTGGAAAAATGTTAATAAATGAAATTAAGCATGTGTAAATCAATCGGAAGAAAAACAACGAAAAACAAAACCGAGAATCACTGCTAGCAGCAATCGATTCGATGCTATTGGCAATAAGGGTGACTGCATGTGCATTTTGTGCGACCGTGTGCGTCTCTTCGCTTACAGATCGTTTTTTTTCGTGAAATGATGCTTTCAAATGATGTCTTTTGGTTATGTCTATTGGTTTACTATATATATAACAACACATTTGAGTTTAAATACACTTTTGCAATATCAAATTCAAGTTTTGAGAGCAATATTATATGCATTCTTCATCATATCATTCATATTCACAGTATCAATGAATTTAAGCCTTTGGTATTTAAGATTTGTGATTTGAAGTGCTTCTATCACGAGTCATAGTATTTGTATCTTGGGAAATGAATTGTCATTGAAACCGTGAGCATCGTTGCGTGGAAATATCGTTTTAAGGACGGAGATTTCAAATCTCGTATCAACAAAATGTTCTTTGTGCCATCTTGTTATTTTGTCTTATTGTTATACCCAAAGATACATCCAGAAATATTTATACCAACAGTAGCTTATGAAGAATAAATATATCACCAGAAGCTCGATTTAAATAGGAAAATCGATTGTCCGTGTCCATCTCTTTATCAAAAACTCAAATTTTCCAAAAAAAAATTGAAATTGTCATGTAATTTCTTAAAAATGCAGAATTAGTCCAAATTTGTTTGAAGTTGAAATGATCCATATCACAAAAAAAAATTAATGCAATAGACATTTTATGATGAATAAGGAATCAATGGATATCCATTTGGTGGATGTTAAGGGATAATCAATTAAGGCACATTTGTTATTCAGCAATGATTGGTCTACAACGTAGGTGTATGAATTAATTGTTGAAAGGAGACCCCATTAATTCCATATCTTATTCTTATGTTCTTCTCCAACTTTATATGAAATTTAAATCTTATGTAATATGGGGAAAATGTTGGCGGGGACGAAATTATAATTAAAAAAAATGTATAAGATGAAATCACACATACATATATATATATATATGTATATAGATATATGTATGGTATAAACAGAATTGATAAGGAGGGGATGGGACTAGGGTGTCTTCGCCTAATCACACTGAAACAATTACGATTTGCAAATTTGATCACAATATGTCTATTTGGTCCCAAGTTGAGGTTTCTGTTGAAAAGTCAAGGATCCAGGCTGCAAATTGAAAAAGAAAATAGCATGGGGTTGTGGCAAAATTGAAGGCTGTAGGTGAAGGTTGACACTTGTCGGGAAAGTGTATTTATGAAAACGTGTATCAAATGTGTTTTCAGCCCTATAAATAGAGCTCCCTAGTTTCATTTCAAATAATCGCAACATCGAGTGTTCTCACATATTTATACAATTGAGTGTGTATTTCTATAATATTTGTGATGTAGTTTTCTCCTATATTGAGAGTGATGTTTTTTTTGAAAGATAGCAAGAGGTTGTAACCCACAAAACATTATAGTGGAATCTTTTCATCTTGCCCGTGATTTTTATCCTAATAATTTTTAGGGATTTTCCACGTAAATTGTAATGTCCATTTTATTCTTCATTTTCAGTATTTTCTATATCGTGATGCTTCACATGGGCCAACAAGTGGTATCAGAGTCTCGTTGTAAAAATCTTAAAAATTCTACGTATGCTCCGTGTTGTAGTTTTGACTGATCTTCTACATCAAAAAAGATTTTTTGAGATATTTTTTTTATCGAGGCAATTTTATTGTTGTCGGAATGACGGCACGGTTCGGGATTGAAAAATTCAACGGAAGCAATTTTATGATGTGGAAAATGAAGATGCAAGCAGTTTTACGAAAAGATCGCTGCTTGGTGGCTATTGGAGATAGGCCGAAGAAGAGCATGGACGAGGAAAAGTGGAATGAGATTAACGGAAATCCTATTGCCAATTTGTATTTGGCTCTAGCTGATGGATTATTGTCTAAGTATCGTCGAAATGACAAGTGCAAAAGATATTTGGGATACTTTGACAAACTTTTACGAGACCAAGTCACTACACAACAAGATTTTTCTAAAGAGAATGTTATATACTCTTCGGATGTAAGAATCCTCAATGGGACCGACTGTTGGGATATGCCCTAAGACAAGTCATTAGATGATTGTTTAAGACATACAATGTTTATGGATTTATGAATGGCAATTCATTATTATATATTATTCTTTTAACTGTGCATTGTGAATTAATATATATGTTAATGTCCTTAGAATAATATTGTATTATTCTTAAAGATGTTCCTAGTCAAGTATTATCATGAAAGGGATAATGATAATACGTAGAGACTAGTATATGTTGATCGATGAATTGTTCATTGATATGAGATATCAAATCAACATATGGGTACATGTTAGAGAACGATGTACTGAACAGACCCACCATGAGAATGCAACATGGATAGTTATATGATCGTCATATGCAATTCTCATAGTGATAATAATGTATGTAATCCTTACGACTTGTGATCATCAGAGATCCCAACATAAGGAGTTATGTATCTTGATATCGTCAAACGTTACCCGTAACAGGGTATACTATAAAGGCGACTATTGGATACACTACGAATTATTAGAGGGATGTTGACTGATCGAGATAGGATTTGTCCCTCCTATATAACAGGAGATGTGTTTGGCCCTTGATCAAGTGAGAACTAAAATGCATGGCCATGCTCGAATGAGTCGATATGAGATATCGAGCTTATTCGTTTATTCTAGTTCTACTTGGGGATCAAGAAATAGAGATTGAATATACGAGTATGACTATTCCATGACTCGTGTTCAATCTAAACACAAAGGACAAAGGGATTAAGTTACATGGTTAATATTATCACAAGTTCTAAAGGTTATGTCGAGTCATTGACATTCTCGTAATTTGGGTAGCATCGATGTGTTGCTAGATACCGCTCAATGCTTGCGACATAAAATGAGATTTTATGTCACTGCCAACATTACGAGATCCTATCGGGTCGCACAATAGATTAAATCGAGAAGGGAAATTAAATTCATGGGATGAATTAAATAATTAAGAGGAGTCTTAATTAATAATCATAAGGATTAATTAAATCATGGGCTTAAGCCCATGAAGCTTTAAGAAAGCCTTTAATTAATCATATTTAATATGATTGCATGGAGTTTAATTGTAAGACAAGATCAAAAACACAAAACCCTACACAAGCTAGATAGCTCACGGCCGCCGACTTCAAGAGGAGCTCTCGGTTTTTTTCCTTGATAACCGAGGAGTGATCTTGTTGTTTTGGTGGTGATCTTCGATTGTGAATCGAGTTAGCTTCGTGTATCGGATTAATAACTTGTCTAGCAACGTGTTATCAATCCATCCCTTCACTCGATTTGATCGTGTGGATACCGTTGAGGCAAAACCAATCGAGTTTTGCTTAGTGACTCGGTGAAGGCGTAAGACGTGGTGCAGCTCCGTGGATTCGGCCTCAAACACGCTACAAGGGTAAGACACTTGTAATTCTCTAATCCGATATGAATCCCTATGTATAGATCGCTGGTTTGTAATCCCAAAATTTTATTCCGCTGCGTTGTATGCTCATGGGGTTACTTACAGTGGTATCAGAGCCGTGTACAAGGCTCATATCGGATTTTATGTGGTTAAATAGTTTAATCATGTTAGAATTTATATTGCATGCTATTTAAAACTGTATTTTCATATATGATATGGAAAAATCGATTTTGTGAAAATCATCGTATGATAATATATATGATATAATTGACGGATCGAAATATATGATAATTCGTGATCAAAAACCGGAACATTGGCTTGTGTGTGGCTCACGGCCGACGCCACCTAGGTGCTAGGGTTTCGAACCCTAGTCACCATGGCTCGGCCGCCGCATCAAACAGGCTAGGGTTTTTGAACCCTAGTCAAATAAGCCTATCGACCGCCGCTTAAGGGCTAGGGTTCGGACCCTGGCTCGAGCATGGGTCAAGCCGTCGCACTATCTAGGGTTTTGAACTCTATTGGCTCGATAAAGTATTGAGAAGGTGCAAGTTGGCTCGATAGAATCGACATGGTGCAAGGCGGCTAGGGTTTGGAACCCTAGCAGCGCCGCACCCAAGCCGCCGCATGGACCATGGCTCGGCCATGGGCTAGGGTTTCGAACCCTAGGCCCACTATTGGTCCAGCCGTGGGTTTTGGTTCGAACCATGGTGGTTCGTGTTTTAGTCGCTTCAGTTCGTGGCATGTGATGTCCCGAGCGTACGATAATTTTTCAAAAATTATTTTACAGTTTTAATTAAAATTAAATTTAAAATGTTTAGAATTTAATTAATTAAATGTTAATGCATGTTTTATGTGTTGTTTGAGCATGGTGCGTGGTTATAGCCCTTTGACCTATTAGATAGGATTTGTGAATGATTGTAATTTATAATACGACCTGCGTGTCGTGCCTTTCTCTATTTCATTCTATATGTAATCCCTCCCCTATGTTCCCCTCGAATGTGAATCGAGGAATTCTATATCTTGTAAAATAGTGTAGTTTATTTTATTGATGGTGATCAATGAAGATGGAGCATCGTGCCGGGATGAGGAGGCCATTCACAAATTGGAGCCAAAGGAAGGTGCTTATGAAGTTACCTTAGGTTGACTCATAGGAGTTTCTCATTGGCTTGAGAAACTCATTAGTAGGGGCTATAACCATGTCACGTTTTAATTATGTATGTTGATGCATGATTTATCTTATGTTTTAGTTTGATAATAGTATTACACATATATGTAGATATGTATACAACTATATGTAGTGGACATATTTTAAATTATCAAATTTATCATGAGATCAATAAATCCCTCTAAAATATTAAGTTTTAGATGCCTTCCAAATAAAAGTACTCGTCAATAACTTCGATTGTACATGTGTGGGTTTGCCAAAGCAAAGCACCGTGGCAATCTTAGTAAGGCGCGAAAGGATAAAAGTGATATCCGTCATACTTTAATTGGGTACGACTTAACTAGGTTATCTCAATAGGATTGGGAACCTAGAGGCATGGGTTGGATTATAATTCATTTGATGAATTGAACAAAGTGTTGTTCGTCCAACTATCCAAGAATTATATGTGATGTAATTGACAAAGTGTTGTCTACCTAAATAACCGAGTCTTGGGCGATTAGCCAAAGCTAACTCAAGATTAGGCGAAATATGGATCTTGGCCCACTAAAAGTTTCGAGGGTTGATATTTTTCAAATAAAATAGTGGGAGTATCATTTAATATAAGACCATGTTAAATGATTTAAATCATAAACTTATTTTGCATATTTATATTGTAGATATCCATGGCAACTAACAACGTTACTAGCACTTTATCACTGCGATCGGTCCTTGAGAAGGACAAATTAAATGGGACAAATTTCCTAGACTGGCATAGGAACTTGAGGATAGTCCTCAAACAAGAAAAGAAACAATATGTTCTAGAGGAACCCTTGCTCGCTGAGGAACCTCCCCTAACAGCTACAAGAGCTGAAAAAGATGCTTACAAGAAGCATCAGACTGACGCACTTGATGTTGGGTGCCTCATGCTTGCCACTATGAACTCTGAGCTTCAGAAGCAACATGAGGAAATGGAGGCGTTCGATATGATCGAACACTTAAAGCAGTTGTACCAACAGCAAGCTAGACAAGAGAGGTATGACGTCTCTAAAGCGTTATTCCAGTGCAGGATGGTAGAAGGAAGCTTAGTTGGAACTCATGTGCTCAAGATGATTGGGTACATTGAGAATCTGGACAAGCTAGGTTTTCCATTGGACCAAGAGTTGGCCACCGATGTAATCTTGCAATCGTTGCCGGAGAGCTTCAGTCAATTTGTAGTAAATTACAATATGACTGATATGGAAAAGACTCTGCCCCAGTTGCTTGGTATGTTGAGAACATATGAAGCAAACACTAAGAAGACTAAGGCCACAAATGTCCTTATTGTGAATAAAGGCAAAGGAAGGGCCAAAGCTAAAGGCAACAAGAAAGCAAAGAAAGTCTTTGCTAAATCTAAGCCAAAGTCTTCTGCACTGAAGCCAAAGGGAGGGATAGCAAAGGAAGGGAACTGTTTCCATTGCGGTGAGACCGGCCATTGGAAAAGGAACTGCAAAGTATATCTGGAGGATCTAAAGAAAGGAAGTGTGACTTCCGCTTCAGGTATTTTTGTTATAGAAGTCAATTTATCTACTTCTTCATCATGGGTATTAGATACTGGATGTGGATCTCACATTTGTGTAAATGTGCAGGATCTCAAAAGGAGTAGGACATTGGCGAAAGGTGAAGTTGATCTCCGAGTTGGAAATGGAGCAAGAGTTGCTGCATTAGCTATAGGAGATTATCATTTAGCTTTACCTTCTGGTTTATCGTTGATTTTAAAAGACTGTTATTTTGTGCCTTCAATTACTAAAAACATTATATCTATTTCTTGTTTGGACAAGTATGGTTTTTCATTTATAATAAAGGACAATTGTTGTTCTATTTATTTAAATGATATGTTTTATGCTAGTGCACAAATGATGAATGGTCTTTATGTATTAAATCTTGATATGCCTATCTATAACATAAATACTAAAAGGATTAAAAATAATGATTGTAATCCGACTTATCTCTGGCACTGTCGCTTGGGCCACATAAACGAGAACCGCATATCTAAACTTCATAAGGATGGAGTATTAGATTCATTTGATTTTGAATCATATGAAACATGCGAATCTTGTTTAATGGGCAAGATGACTAAAGCCCCTTTCAAGGGACATGTTGAAAGGGCAAATGTTTTATTGGGACTAATACATAGTGATGTATGTGGACCAATAAGTACACAAGCTAGAGGTGGTTTTCAATACTTCGTTACATTTACTGATGACCTCAGTAGATATGTGTATGTGTACCTAATGAAACATAAGCATGAAACCTTTGAAAAGTTCAAAGATTTCAAGAATGAAGTACAAAACCAACTTGGCAAAAGTATCAAAATCCTTCGATCAGATCGAGGAGGAGAATACTTAAGCCAAGAGTTTCATGACTATCTAAAGGAGTGTGGGATAGTCCCACAACTCACTCCTCCGTATACTCCACAATGGAATGGTGTATCCGAGAGGAGAAATCGAACCTTGTTAGACATGGTTAGATCAATGATGAGTCATGCAGATCTTCCGATATCGTTTTGGGGACACGCTCTAGAAACAGCGATTTTCTTACTGAACCGTGTTCCATCTAAATCAGTGGAAAAGACACCATAGAGATATGGACTGGGAAGCGTCCTAGTATGTCTTTTATGAAGATTTGGGGTTGTGAGGCTTTCGTTAGACGTCACGCCACTAACAAACTTGGACCCAAATCTGATAAGTGTTTATTTGTGGGGTATCCTAAGGAAACGAAAGGATACTATTTCTATTATCCCACCGAGAACAAAGTAGTTGTTGCTCGGACTGGTGTATTTCTTGAAAGAGAATTTATTTCTAGAAAAACCAGTGGGAGAAAAATAGAACTTAGTGAAGTTCAACCACAAGAAAACACTGAACCTGAAATTGAGATGGAAACAGAGCAGGCACCACAAGCTGTTGTGGAAGAAGCACCTGCTCAAGAGACACAAGCCCAACGTAGGTCTGTAAGAGTACACCGGGAGCCAGAGAGATATGGATTTCTTGTGACTCAACAAGGTGACTTACTACTTATTGATGAGGATGAGCCGTCATCTTATCAACAAGCTATAATGGGCAATGATTCTGAGAAATGGCAAGAGGCCATGAAATCTGAGATGGAATCCATGTATGCAAACCCAGTATGGACTTTGGTTGATCCACCTGAAGGGGTACGACCCATAGGGTGCAAATGGATTTTCAAGAAAAAGACCGATATGGATGGTAATGTACAAACTTATAAAGGTCGGCTGGTTGCAAAAGGATTCAAACAAATTCATTGTATTGACTATGATGAAACCTTTTCGCCAGTGGCCATGGTTAAATCCATAAGGATCTTACTTGCAATAGCTGCATTTCATGATTATGAAATCTGGCAGATGGATGTCAAAACAGCTTTCCTTAATGGAAATCTGCTCGAGGATGTGTACATGACACAGCCCGAGGGTTTTGTCGATCCAAAGGATGCTGGAATGATATGCAAGCTACAACGATCCATTTATGGATTGAAGCAAGCTTCTCGGAGTTGGAATCTTCGTTTTGATGATGCAATCAAAGAGTTTGGTTTTATCAAAACTGAAGATGAACCTTGTGTCTACAAGAAGGTCAGTGGGAGCGTAATCATTTTCCTAGTGTTGTATGTAGATGACATACTTCTTATTGGAAATGATATCCCTGCCTTGCAATCTGTAAAGATTTGGCTAGGGAATTGCTTTTCGATGAAAGACTTAGGAGAAGCCACCTATGTATTAGGAATCAAGATCTATAGAGATAGATCGAGAAGGCTTCTTGGTCTAAGTCAAAGTACATACATAGACAAGGTGCTTAAAAGGTTTAGCATGCAAGAATCCAAGAAAGGATTCGTGCCTATGACACATGGTATTTATCTCTCGAAGGAACAGTGTCCTTCAACACCAGATGAGAGACAACGCATGAGTAAGATTCCATACGCATCAGCTATTGGATCTATCATGCATGCCATGATATGTACTCGTCCCGATGTATCGTATGCTTTGAGCATGACGAGCAGATATCAAGTTGATCCAGGTGAAGGTCACTGGATTGCTGTCAAGAATATCCTAAAGTACTTGAGAAGGACTAAGGATACATTCTTGATTTATGGAGGTGAGGAAGAGCTCAATGTAATGGGTTACACTGATGCAAGCTTCCAAACCGACAAAGATGATTTTCGATCGCAATCTGGATATGTGTATTGCCTGAATGGAGGTGCTGTGAGCTGGAAGAGTTCAAAGCAAGAAACAGTAGCCGATTTGTAAGGACCCCATATACTTAACCCTTGATTAGTGTATTAATCATTAGGTGTGGCACATGCTTTCAATAAAAAGCCAATCGGGAAGCTCAGATGATACTTTACCATTGAATGGCAACTCTAAAATTTCTCTAATGATCAACGTTATAGAATCATCTCTACTAACATATAGACTCATAGAGTTGCCCATTACCATCCCATTTTTCCACTTTTCACATTGTGGACTTTTATAAAAATTTGGGCAGAGTCTCCCCATAAATTGAGCTATCCCAAAACACAAGCACATCACATAATATAATTCCCGGCCAGGGAATACACAATACTCATCAGAAAGCAGTAATACAAGTAAATTCCCAGCCAGGGAAGACACCACACATATGACGACAAAAGTGGGTTTCAACACCCACATAATACACCAATGACTTTCTTATCATTTAGCAATTCTACCTCTAATTGCATGCAACATAGAATGAAAGAGAGAAAGGCTCATGCCTTTACATACAACCCATATACAAGTATAATCGTGCTCACATGCGAGCATCATGAATATGCATAAAACCATCATGGGTATATGGGTACTCTATACGATACCGTGCTCCATCAAGCCCTGGTACCACAATCCTGGGAGTACATCCAATCAACAGCTCGAGCTCATCTCCAAAGCCATCGATGTACCTGTTCACCTGTCCCAACAGAGACAGCCCCCAACGGGGTGAGCATACCAATTCCACAATTTCATAATCAAAATGACATAATACATAATTTACGGAATGTAAATATTGTGGAACATATGTGATACTTCCTGGATGGTATCATCCTCAACATAGCGTACCCCTGTAATAACCCTGTTCTCAAAACAGATAAATCATCAAATCTTAAATATGCAGTTAATCATGATATTGGTTAACCCTAGCCAGTCTCAAATCAGTAACCTTTCATAACATCTTATTTTATTTGGCAATGATTAGTAACATTTCATAACATCATTTCATAACATCGTTTCATAACATCGTTTCATAACATCGCTTCATAACATCTTTTCATAACATCTTACTTAATCTAGCAATGATCATAATTCTAGATATCGTATTGAGATTTCCTTAACTTCCGATACTGGTTAATCACTTCTCTGATTAACTACGTCTCTGTTCCTATTTATTACCAATAGGGAATAAAATACAGATATCCTAGATATCTAATCAAATACCACCTTTTCATTTCTTACTTCAAGGTAACGTCATACTTTCGGTGTTTGCTCCGTAGCAACCACACCTCATCATTTGCTCGCTTCATAGCGGCACTAAGCATTCCACCATGTGAATCAACATAACGTAACCAAGTCCCGATACCATCATAGTAAAACATATCGTATATCTTAAATCATGCATCATACTTGTAAAACATCATTTAAACTATGCTCGTACGCTAAACGTACCTTAAATCCTCGAAGTCCGAGTCAAACCTTGCTCGAGTTCCATGCCCCGAGGAACGATGTGCAAAATCGCGCCCCAAAATCGGATGAAATCCAGTTTTTGAACCCTACGCTTTTCTGGCAAATCCGAGCTCGATTCTTGACCAAACTTCAAATTGTTGGTACGTATAGAAGCGCCTGGAAGAGACGATCACGGCGGCGGGTCGGACGCGCCGAACGGCGGCCGGACGGCGGCGGGCGAAGGCCTTTTCTGCGCGGTGGTCAAAGGGGATCGAGATGTGCGCGCGGGAGGAGAGAGGGAAGAAAGGGGGAAAAATGGTTCCGATCATTAAAATCTCGGGTTCAACTGGTATTTATAGCAAAAATACCCCGAAATACTAATATCCCCACAAATACATCATGATTCATTAAAAATCATCTGTTTTCAATAATTCTCTCTCTAACTCAAAAACTCCCTACCGGTGCCCACACACAGCACCCGAGATTCTGAGTCCTACTAAAAACCCAACTCACAGGTTTTGTAAGGACCCCCGTGCCCTTAACCCGTAATTAGTGCATTAAGCCATACCATGAGTGCATATAATCATACCATCAGGGGGAAAAACCCTATGCAAGTGCAACACCGTATGCTACCCAGAAAATTTCTTGCATTCAATTCCCAATATTCAAATTCCCCCTACCATTATTATTCACATAACATGCACCCACATAATACACTAATATGCTCTTAGTTCATTTAGCAATTTCCATAATTAATTGCATGCAACCATAATGAACAGAAAGAGGCCATAGCCCATTTATACATCCCATATACACGTAAGGTGTACTCAATGAATAAACGTGTATTTGATGCATAAAACACTATACCGGATACCGCTACTGGTACTTCTATCCTGGAAGCACCTTCCAAGCACAACTCGATCTCAACACTGGATCTGAGCGTCCATCCAGCCAGCTCTGGTACCTCGATCCTGGAAGTACCTCTAACCAAAAGCCCGAGCTCGACTCTAAAGCTACCGCTACACCTGTATTACCTGCCCCAACAGAGACAGCCCCCACACGGGGTGAGCATACCAATACCACCAATCCAATAAGCATAATATTGCAATTCAAATACAAAATGTAAATGCTTTAATTTAAATGATACTCCCTGGATGGCAATACCCTCATCCGGGATCCCCTGTATTGTCCCTGTTCTCAAAATAACCAAACTCATCAAATTCCCAAAGCCAGTTAATCGTCACATAGATTAACTACTACCGTTCTATTATACCAGTTCCATGATCAATGTAGTAAGAACACAATGTAAAAGACCATAGATATCACATATATCTACCCAATCATTCCATGTTCCTATTTCCTCGCTCGCTCCTCAATAGCGGTATAATAAACCTTGCGCACGCTCAACAATAGCGGCGTCATAACCGATGGTCGCCCAATGGCGACCGCATCCCGGATCATTGCTCGCTCGAAGACGGCACCGTAAGATTCCCAATATATATATCCATTTAAGGCAAATACCATTTACCATGCATATTATTATCCATTTGTAGTAAGTATCATGCACCATGCATTTCAATACTTATCCGATGTAATTACCACATGCCACATATTGCAATGTCCATACAATACAATTACCATACACCATGTATTCCAATGCCCATTTAATACCATTGTCACAAACCATGCATATTACAGTTGCAATACTATAATAGGCTATGCTCGTACGTCCCACGTACCTTAAGTCCCCGTAGTCCAAGCCAAACCTTGCTTGAGTTCCACGCCTCTAGAAATTTGTGCTAAAACACATAACAATTCACAATCAAGAATAAGCATGTGACCACGTGCCCAAGCACGTTCATAGCTCCCGAACATATCGTCAATCCATGACGATTACCAAAATAAAAGCTCCCCGGCTAAGCATGCGTAATACCCAAAATAAACCATTTTACAAGTTTAAAAGATTGCCAAGAATTCAACCGGGAATTCCGTTTAATTTAATTTGGCTCCAAACAACCCATTTTAAAAGCAAAGCATTCCCATTGGAATGTAGACATTGCCCCGGAAACGGCCCCTTTAAACCTCGGTTCCAAAATCCCGACATTTTCCCAAAATTCCAAAAAAACACATTTTCTCGGGTGGCGATCGATCGCCGCATTTACCGCGATCGATCGCCACACTCCAGTGGCCATCCAGTGCACTCTCGCGATCGATCGCCCATCCTCGCGATCGATCGCCAACCCGCTCGCGATCGATCGCCGAGCCTCGCGATCGATCGCCATCACTGTTCATCGTCTACAAAAATTTGGATTGCTCGTCGCGATCGATCGCCCCACCTTGGCGATCGATCGCCACCTGCGATTTTTCCGAAAAATCGAACTTCCATGGTGTTTTTCACACCCCAACTCAAAACCAACACCCCCAACCTCCTAAACACCACTCAAACACGAGTTAAGCTCCATAAAAACACTTAAAACCAACATTTTGATTTTAACCCAAAAATTTCCAAAACCCATAGCCAACTAAAACCCCAACCAAAAGCTACCAAACTACTATCAAATCGAAGCCAAGGACGAGGGGAAGATGAATACCTGATTATCTTCGAGGAACCGGCCTCCGATCCAAGCCACCCGCGATTTCTCTTCCAAGGGAGAAAGGGGAAAAGGGTTTGGGGCGATGGAGAGAGAGAGAGAGAGGGAGAGAAATGGATTCCAATGACGGAATCTCAAGTCCGACTGGTATATATAGCAAAAATGCTCCGAAATACCAATACTCCCTCAATTACATCATAACTCATTAAAAATCATCTGTTTACAAAAATTCCCTCTCCAACACCAAGTCCCCAGACTGGCCCAAACATAAAGCACCCTGGACACCAAGTCCCATTAAAAACCCAATTCATAGGTTTTCCACCGAAATGAGAATACAATCTCACCCTTTGGATCCAGCGATCCCAAATGCCCGATTAAGCAATCCCAGGGGATGCCAAACTGCAATTACTTCCTAATTGCCACAATTAAAAATCCATCAAGGATTATTACCATACCGGGATTAACACCATTAATCTCCGGACATCACAGGTTTTCACCGAAACGAGAATACGATCTCAACCTCGGGATCCAACGATCCCAACTACTCAAATAGACGAGCCCAGAAGGCCCGACACCTCGATTAAACTCCAATTCGCCACGTAAAACAACTTTACGGGTTATTAACACTCCGGGATTAACACCTATAATCCCTGGTCATCACATTATCCCCCACTAAAAGAATTTCGTCCTCGAAATTAGCACCGGTGTATCACGTAACACCCAGGCTACACAACAACCTGAAGCCATAACCTCGATTCCTGACCATATCAGAATCGTCTTAAAAACCTTGAGAATACCTCACATCAAACTCTGAAACAGAGCGACATAACAAAACCAACACCAACTCATCACCCAAGAGGCAAAACGTACCTCGATGCGGTTCATCCCAAAAGTCAGTCCCTCATGACTGTAAAACAACCAATACTTATGACCGTAGATCGGACAGTCATCCTTCGTTCTAATACCACTAGTAAGAACGCATCATGAATGACACCTCAACCGTGAGAATGTTGACCTCGTGTCAACTCTGAAGTGGAATAGACTTCCAAATCCATCATAACGTCAAAAAGCGTCAGCGCAACCCAACGCTAACAATCCAAAAGCAGTTAGTCAACTGAAACTGCGAGGATCTGAATCGCTCCCGATTCCATCGTAGATATCATTCAATGACATCTCTTATCATGACTCACGATGTCTAACATACATCGTTACGAGGGAAACATTGGCATACCACGGTGTACACATACCAAGCCTGGTTCCACTTCCAAACCTCCTCCATCAAATGATCAGTCGCATCATTGCAACTCAACTTGGGCAACTCACGGCCACAGATTCACATAAAAGACATCTCACAAGATGTCCACCTCCGGATATCCTAAGAATCACATCCTGATCATAAATAAACGATCGAGACTCCTCAGAGTTTCAAATTGAAAGGACATGCGATAAACCCAATGCATTCCAAATACATGGATTCCCAGGCCAAAACGACGACTCGATGACTCTCTTGTTGGTACTTCAACATCATGAGCTGTCCCAGACAAGTCTCACCAAGATTTAAACATAAACATATATACCTTTCAGTGAGGCATACTCAACTTCAACTTCAAATGACGTGGTGACTACCAGAGTCCACCACAATCCACCTCATATCACCTTACTATTTGCCAAACTTGGTTCCAACGAGCAGTATAACGGCTCTAGCAAGCCCATCATGGTGCTGCACACACGCGGCAGACAAACTAGTCGCTGCCTCACCAGGTTCACCTCAACCTATCAATCAGATGGACGTTTCCGCACGGCATACCATACCATGGGAAGAAAATCAATAGAGTAGTGGGTCTTTACCCAACATTCCTCCAATGCTGAAATACCCTGGACACTCCAATGTCCCCATGCACTTAACATAACCTGATCCTACTTCCTTAGGACCCATCTTACATTCTCATGGTTGGTGTGACCATGTCTACCATATGTCCTATCAATAGCAAGCGAGTAATTCCTCCACGATTACTCCTGTCGTCAAAAACATGGCCAAAAGCCATTCCAACGAGCCTACCTCAAGGGTATCACCACTCGAAATACGATTACTTCAAACAATTTCTGCGGTACAATCACATGTACAGTGCGTCCATCCATTCCTCGAGCAACCCGCTCGGTATAAGGGCCACGTTAATCGGTGACGCACACACCACCTTGTGCCCGACATTGGCACCCAAGGCATACAACTGAAAACGTATACTCAACGCATTGTTCATCGTAATGATGATGCATGTCTAATAAGACATCTCCTACACTATCGTCATCGTCATCCTGTGACGACACAGGCCAACTCATGGTATCTAAGGCATTGCCAACTAGTGACAATACATGTCAACAATGACATCTAAACAACCCAGTCAACTCGTGACGGTCCATGCACATCAGCGTATGTCATCCACCATCATGCTAGTAAAATAGGCATAATAAAACATGTATATCAACGCAATACAACTACAATAAAGCTAATAGAATAGCAATATCTCGTACCTCATCGCTAACAAGATAGCGGCATACCTGTCTCCGTCGCTAGATAATAGTGCGAAATCAGCACTCATCGCTCGAAGGCGGCATAATCCTGTGCTGAGTACATAGCGGCACAATCCATCGCTATAGAATCGACGGCATGATACCTCGTCATATAATAAGTGGCATGAAACCTCACTATACACCTGAGCCTGAATCATCGTCTACATAACAGCGGAAAGAGGCATCGCTATCAACATATCTGGTGGCACCAATCATCGTCAATCCTCATAGAAGAATGAGTCATCGTAAATCCACATAATAGCGGAATGGGACATCGCTATTAACATATCCGGCGGCATAAACCATCGCCAATCCTCGTAAAAGAGTGTGTCATAGTAACATAGCGGAATGAGGCATCGCTATCATCATATCCGGCGGCATAAATCATCGCCAATCCTCGTAAAAGAGTGTGTCATAGTAACATAGCGGAATGAGGCATCGCTATCATCATATCCGGCGGCATAAATCATCGCCAATCCTCATAAAAGAGTGAGTCATCGTAACATAGCGGAATGAGGCATCGCTATCATCATAAACATCATCATAATCATCATATCATCTTTACTCATCATAAACATCATCATAAACATCATATTCACATATATACTCACAACAAACTATGTTAATTAGAAATGGGACTGTCCCGGTTCCATTATGACAGCGGCACAATTGGCCCCCTCGCTCGACATAGCACATCGTATGATACCCATCGCTACGCCTTGATAGCGGATGTATCTCTTATACAGCGGATGATACCCGTCGCTACACCTTGATAGCGGATGTACCCCATCGCTCAGCGGATGATACCCATCGCTACACCTTGATAGCGGATGTACCCCATCGCTCATCAGCGGATGATACCCATCGCTACACCTTGATAGCGGATGTACCCCATCGCTCATCAGCTATGTGAGCGGCAAGACCTTCCTCGCTTGCCCATAATAACCACCGGACATTCAACCATTCTAAGTAACATAGTGAAACATACATTATCATCTTGTAACATCATCATCATATAAGCATCATCATCTTATAGCATCATTATCTTAGAGATAAAACAGTAAATGTACGAAATCATAGTTGAGTAAGCTTGCTGGTTATTCATTAACTTCTTTTCATTTTCCCTAGTTCATATTCATGCATATGGGCATCTTACCCTGTGGCATCTTACCACCTTATAAACATCATATCATTCTATAAACATCATATTAACATCATCATTACTTATCATAGTCGTCATCGTAAACGTCATATCATCTTCATTTATCATAACATCATCGTAAGTATCTTGTCATCTTTATTCATTATAAAATCATCTTCACCGTGAACTTACTTATCATAACATCATCTTAAACATCTTATCACTTTTTCATTCATTAAACACATCATCATGGCATCGTAAATTCTCATGCAGTCATAGTATGATCATAATATAGGAGTATGGCTTCTTACCATATGGGCATCTTACCACATCATAACATCGTATCACATCATCATAATCTCACTTGTCATAAACATCGTCATCATAGCATATTCGTCATAAACCTACTTATCAAAATCATTATCATCATAACATTATCATCATAATCATCATCATCATAAACATCATAAATACTTATGCATCCAATGCATAGTCAAAGTTAGGAGTGTGTTACCGTCCGATGCCGTACGCTTCTTACGTACTTTCCTTGCTTGAACATTACATGAACAAACACATTAGTATATTCAATAATAATTGAGACCATACCGAAGTAATCCACTGTCGGTTGTCTACCCAGTCTGTCCTCAGACAATACGTCATATCTTTCTTTTCCCTGATTTTCTTCCAAAATCAGGTTCCTCGGCACGTAGCATATAGATGTTAGACATCACTATGAATGTCATCCTATCGTGTTCCACACGATTCCTGCAACCACAATGGTTAGCAATACCACTTTTCATAACATAAAAGCACATAAACAATTAGTCATGTCGTATAACATTAATGCCATCATGCATAAAGATGTGCTATCAATAACTTCCTAGGCCCTCAACAGCCCCAACGAGCAACCACTGCTCTGATACCACTAATGTAAGGACCCCATATACTTAACCCTTGATTAGTGTATTAATCATTAGGTGTGGCACATGCTTTCAATAAAAAGCCAATCGGGAAGCTCAGATGATACTTTACCATTGAATGGCAACTCTAAAATTTCTCTAATGATCAACGTTATAGAATCATCTCTACTAACATATAGACTCATAGAGTTGCCCATTACCATCCCATTTTGCCACTTTTCACATTGTGGACTTTTATAAAAATTTGGGCAGAGTCTCCCCATAAATTGAGCTATCCCAAAACACAAGCACATCACATAATATAATTCCCGGCCAGGGAATACACAATACTCATCAGAAAGCAGTAATACAAGTAAATTCCCAGCCAGGGAAGACACCACACATATGACGACAAAAGTGGGTTTCAACACCCACATAATACACCAATGACTTTCTTATCATTTAGCAATTCTACCTCTAATTGCATGCAACATAGAATGAAAGAGAGAAAGGCTCATGCCTTTACATACAACCCATATACAAGTATAATCGTGCTCACATGCGAGCATCATGAATATGCATAAAACCATCATGGGTATATGGGTACTCTATACGATACCGTGCTCCATCAAGCCCTGGTACCACAATCCTGGGAGTACATCCAATCAACAGCTCGAGCTCATCTCCAAAGCCATCGATGTACCTGTTCACCTGTCCCAACAGAGACAGCCCCCAACGGGGTGAGCATACCAATTCCACAATTTCATAATCAAAATGACATAATACATAATTTACGGAATGTAAATATTGTGGAACATATGTGATACTTCCTGGATGGTATCATCCTCATCATAGCGTACCCCTGTAATAACCCTGTTCTCAAAACAGATAAATCATCAAATCTTAAATATGCAGTTAATCATGATATTGGTTAACCCTAGCCAGTCTCAAATCAGTAACCTTTCATAACATCTTATTTTATTTGGCAATGATTAGTAACATTTCATAACATCATTTCATAACATCGTTTCATAACATCGTTTCATAACATCGCTTCATAACATCTTTTCATAACATCTTACTTAATCTAGCAATGATCATAATTCTAGATATCGTATTGAGATTTCCTTAACTTCCGATACTGGTTAATCACTTCTCTGATTGACTACGTCTCTGTTCCTATTTATTACCAATAGGGAATAAAATACAGATATCCTAGATATCTAATCAAATACCACCTTTTCATTTCTTACTTCAAGGTAACGTCATACTTTCGGTGTTTGCTCCGTAGCAACCACACCTCATCATTTGCTCGCTTCATAGCGGCACTAAGCATTCCACCATGTGAATCAACATAACGTAACCAAGTCCCGATACCATCATAGTAAAACATATCGTATATCTTAAATCATGCATCATACTTGTAAAACATCATTTAAACTATGCTCGTACGCTAAACGTACCTTAAATCCTCGAAGTCCGAGTCAAACCTTGCTCGAGTTCCATGCCCCGAGGAACGATGTGCAAAATCGCGCCCCAAAATCGGATGAAATCCAGTTTTTGAACCCTACGCTTTTCTGGCAAATCCGAGCTCGATTCTTGACCAAACTTCAAATTGTTGGTACGTATAGAAGCGCCTGGAAGAGACGATCACGGCGGCGGGTCGGACGCGCCGAACGGCGGCCGGACGGCGGCGGGCGAAGGCCTTTTCTGCGCGGTGGTCAAAGGGGATCGAGATGTGCGCGCGGGAGGAGAGAGGGAAGAAAGGGGGAAAAATGGTTCCGATCATTAAAATCTCGGGTTCAACTGGTATTTATAGCAAAAATACCCCGAAATACTAATATCCCCACAAATACATCATGATTCATTAAAAATCATCTGTTTTCAATAATTCTCTCTCTAACTCAAAAACTCCCTACCGGTGCCCACACACAGCACCCGAGATTCTGAGTCCTACTAAAAACCCAACTCACAGGTTTTCACCGAAACGAGAATACGATCTCAACCTCGGGATCCAACGATCCCAACTACTCAAATAGACGAGCCCAGAAGGCCCGACACCTCGATTAAACTCCAATTCGCCACGTAAAACAACTTTACGGGTTATTAACACTCCGGGATTAACACCTATAATCCCTGGTCATCACACGATTCTACAACGGAAGCTGAGTATATTGCTGCCTCGGATGCAGCAAAGGAAGCTGTTTGGATGAGGAAGTTCATTTCTGAACTTGGAGTGGTGCCTAGCATTAAAGATCCGATAGAACTCTATTGTGACAACAATGGAGCGATCGCATTGGCTAAGGAACCAAGATCTCACCAAAGATCCAAGCACATACTTAGGCGTTTCCATTTCATTCGAGAAATCGTTGAAAGGGGAGATGTTAAAATATGCAAAGTACCAACAGATGATAATGTATCTGACCCATTGACGAAGCCACTGTCACAGCAGAAGCATGATCGTCATACTAGATCTCTAGGCATTAGGTATATGTCTGAGTGGTCTTAGTGCAAGTGGGAGATTTGTTGGGATATGCCCTAAGACAAGTCATTAGATGATTGTTTAAGACATACAATGTTTATGGATTTATGAATGGCAATTCATTATTATATATTATTCTTTTACTGTGCATTGTGAATTAATATATATGTTAATGTCCTTAGAATAATATTGTATTATTCTTAAAGATGTTCCTAGTCAAGTATTATCATGAAAGGGATAATGATAATACGTAGAGACTAGTATATGTTGATCGATGAATTGTTCATTGATATGAGATATCAAATCAACATATGGGTACATGTTAGAGAACGATGTACTGAACAGACCCACCATGAGAATGCAACATGGATAGTTATATGATCGTCATATGCAATTCTCATAGTGATAATAATGTATGTAATCCTTACGACTTGTGATCATCAGAGATCCCAACATAAGGAGTTATGTATCTTGATATCGTCAAACGTTACCCGTAACAGGGTATACTATAAAGGCGACTATTGGATACACTACGAATTATGTAGAGGGATGTTGACTGATCGAGATAGGATTTGTCCCTCCTATATAACAGGAGATGTGTTTGGCCCTTGATCAAGTGAGAACTAAAATGCATGGCCATGCTCGAATGAGTCGATATGAGATATCGAGCTTATTCGTTTATTCTAGTTCTACTTGGGGATCAAGAAATAGAGATTGAATATACGAGTATGACTATTCCATGACTCGTGTTCAATCTAAACACAAAGGACAAAGGGATTAAGTTACATGGTTAATATTATCACAAGTTCTAAAGGTTATGTCGAGTCATTGACATTCTCGTAATTTGGGTAGCATCGATGTGTTGCTAGATACCGCTCAATGCTTGCGACATAAAATGAGATTTTATGTCACTGCCAACATTACGAGATCCTATCGGGTCGCACAATAGATTAAATCGAGAAGGGAAATTAAATTCATGGGATGAATTAAATAATTAAGAGGAGTCTTAATTAATAATCATAAGGATTAATTAAATCATGGGCTTAAGCCCATGAAGCTTTAAGAAAGCCTTTAATTAATCATATTTAATATGATTGCATGGAGTTTAATTGTAAGACAAGATCAAAAACACAAAACCCTACACAAGCTAGATAGCTCACGGCCGCCGACTTCAAGAGGAGCTCTCGGTTTTTTTCCTTGATAACCGAGGAGTGATCTTGTTGTTTTGGTGGTGATCTTCGATTGTGAATCGAGTTAGCTTCGTGTATCGGATTAATAACTTGTCTAGCAACGTGTTATCAATCCATCCCTTCACTCGATTTGATCGTGTGGATACCGTTGAGGCAAAACCAATCGAGTTTTGCTTAGTGACTCGGTGAAGGCGTAAGACGTGGTGCAGCTCCGTGGATTCGGCCTCAAACACGCTACAAGGGTAAGACACTTGTAATTCTCTAATCCGATATGAATCCCTATGTATAGATCGCTGGTTTGTAATCCCAAAATTTTATTCCGCTGCGTTGTATGCTCATGGGGTTACTTACACCGACCATATCAATACAGTAAATACTCGATTTGCCAAGCTCACCTTTTGGGGCATAACATAGAGGAAGTTGAACATAAGAAGCTTCTACTTCAAAGTCTAACAGATTCATAAGATCAACTCATCATCAATCTGATAAACAATATCATTGCTAATATGTTAGTCTTCAACAATGGTGCGGCCGCGGTTCTTGAAAAAGAAAGTAGGCGCAATAATAAGGAAGACGGGTTGGCAAGTTTGAAGCATGCAGAGGATTTGCCAAAGATGAGTGGAAGATTGATGGAGCGTGACTCCAGTGGGAGCCACAAGTATGGTAGATCCAAATCCAAAATTAAGAAAAAGAATTTTTATTGTTATAAATGTGGCGATAAAGGGTACTTCGAGTAAGATTGTACGAGTAGGAAAAGTACTGAAAATGATTCTCAAGGAAATGTTGCCAATACCTTAGACGGTGGTGAAATATTGTTCAGCGAAGTGGCAGCTATTGCGGAACACAGACAATATTTAATGACGCATGGATAATGTACTCAAGAGCGACGTGGCACATGACGTCTCGGAGAGAATGGTTCGACAAATATGAACCAGTCTCAGGAGGATCTGTATTCATGGGAAATGATCATGCATTGGAAATCGTCGGGGTTGGAACCATCAAAATTAAAATGTTTGATGGTACTACTCGCACCATACATGGGGTACGACATGTGAGGGATTTGACAATGAATCTTTGTCTTTGGGACAATTAGACGATATTGGGTTCAAAACTCGAATCGAAAATTGATCATGAAGATCGTGAAAGGCGCACTTGTTGTAATGCCAGGAATAAATTATAAATATTTATTTGTTGATAATTGCGATATTTATAAGATAATTTTGGAATTTTATTGGGAATTTTATTGGGAGCGGAATTGGGATAAATGATTCCGGGATTGAATTTATAATACTAATTAAATTTCATGGGGATTCTATTAATTATAATAAGGATTAAATTTAGAGTATAAATTAAACTAAAAAGTGGATGGAGATGTATTTGAATGGCATAGATTAAATATAGGGTTTGACCAAACAAGACACACACTAACTCCCCAACACACACTAAAATCGATCTCTACCTCTTCTCCTCCTCTCCACTTCGCGTCGCCTCTCATGCCAGCCTTAGGAAGTGAGATTTTTTCACCATTTCAAGCATGATTCTTATTCAAGCTGGTTTGGGTAAGATACTTAATGATTTCTTCTTCTTGTTCTTCGATTTATGCACGGTTTTGATTCGATTTTATGCTATGTTTTGGTTCGAAAATTTGTGTTGTGGTGATGGATCGAAAATCCTACTGTTAATGGATCAAAAATCCGACAGCTGTGGTTTAAAAATCTGTTGTTTAATAACTCGAAATTTTGCTGCATTGGTGTACTGTGTGTGCGTGAATGGTGATTTGCGTGTGTGTGCATATCTGCGGTGTATATACTGCTGTGTGTGTGTATTCTGCTGAGTGCGTGCGTATATACTGCTGTGTGTGTGCATTCTGCTGAGTGTGGGCGTATATACTGCTCTGTGTGTGTATTATGTGCTGATATGGTGCATTTGAGTGTGTGTATGTGTTGTGTATATAAGTGTTGATACATTTGAGTATGTATAAGTGCTATATATACAAGTGTAGGTGTATTTCAGCAAGTATTTGTGTGATATCCCCGAAATGATTATGTGGGTAATCATGCATTTAAGGGTGGTTAATTATGAACCTATATGTTTAAAGCGTTTGTATGTGGGATTAATTTATTTAATTTGATGATGTGGTTTAGGAAGCATGTTAGGTGTTTTTAATTGTTGTGTTGATGTGGTAGAATAATAAAATATCGAGGAGGGATATTTTTATACATCGTATGAAATACCGGGACACAATTAAACACCACAAACCACCCCACATGCAACCACCCAACCCCCACTTGCAGCCAAACCCACGCCCCTCCCCTGTTTTCTGGGAAAGCAGATTGACTTATAGGCATGTTTGGACTTAGATATTTTGAGTCTTGCCTCTTCCAAAAGCTTCCTTCTTTTTCCCTTCATTTCTCTGCAACTTGGTCGAGTTCCAGGAGAAAAGTGATCGGGTTTCATGCTTCCTTTCATAAAGAAAATCGAAGGGCAAAAGTGGTGAGGAGTCACATTTTTTCCCAGTTTTCAAGTTTCCTGGCATGCTTGTTCTTTGTAGCAGTCTTGGCATGATAGTTTAGGGTATGATGTTATCTTGTTATGAATACCTTTTTGGGATGTTTGTGAAGCCTTTAGCATGTTTAGTTAAGAAACTTGCATGCTTTATGTGCTATATTTATGCTAGAGAAAAGGGCTCCTCGAACACCCGAGCAGAGAAGTACTCTGTTTTCCATGTTAGGAAGGGTTTTACCATGATGTTTCGAAGCATGCTAACTTAGGTTTTGGTTGAACCTTTGATGTGTTTTTATGTATGGTAACTTGTTGAAGGTACCAGTATATTTCCTTGAGCATGTTGCATGTGTTATGTGAAAGATTTAATCATGTGAAAGGTAGTGTTCGAAAATTCTGGGCAAGGTTCAAATGCCCTGTTTTCTGGAAATATATGTGCGAAGAGTACTTTTATGAAGGTGTTATCATGCATGATAAGCTTATATATTGGAGAAACTTTGATGTAAAAACATGCTTGGTAGTTTTGTGAAACCCATGGCATGTTTAGTTGAGCAAGGTTTATGTTATATGTGTTAGTTTTAATAGCATGAAAAGAGGTGCTCAAGAATTCTGGAAATGAAAATGTGCCCTGTTTCCAGAAAAAGTTGATCCAGTACTTGTTTTAATGATCGATGTTTATGCATGTAGGTTTATGCTAAGGGTGTATATTTGGTTTGAATACACTCAGGGTAGTGTAGTTCAAATGCTAGCATGATGGTCTTGGTATGTATATTGTCCTACATGTTAGATTTAAGGGTATGATTATCGGTGTTAAGCAATTCTGGAAAATCGCCGAAGGAACAAGGTTGGCGATCGATCGCCAAGGAGGCAGGATCGATCGCGACGTTCCAGTAAGTTTTGGCGATCGATCGCCAATATAGTGGCGATCGATCGCGGATTGAATTTTTCTGGTATGCGAGGCAGTAGCATCTCGCGATCGATCGGGGCTCATGGGCGATCGATCGCGAGATGATATTAAAGGATTTGTTTGGTTTTTTTTTTTTTTTATTATTTGGTTTTGCTTCCGGATTATTATGAGGTGCCTAATATTGTGTTGTGTGGCTATGTAGAACCATCCCAGGTGCCAGCACAACCGAGGAGATAAAGTCGATTGACTCCTCTATCTTTTGAAAGGTACGTAAGCGACGTACGGGCATCCCAACGGTAACATGTACTTTATGTTTGTCTTTATGACACATGATGAATGCAATGTGGTGCATTAAGATTATGATACATGTTTTTATGCATTGTTTTTGCATATGTATGTTGTGAAATATAAGAGGTGTATTTCACGAGTCAAAGTTATCTTAGTAAGGATTTTAATGGCTTACGCTAAAGTCCATTGGAAGCGATGAAGAATTCCGCTTACATGGAGTAGCAACGCTAAAGTCCATTGGAAGCGATGAAGAATTCCGCTTACATGGAGTAGCAACGCTAAAGTCCATTGGAAGCGATGAAGAATTCCGCTTACATGGAGTAGCAAGAAGCATTAAAATGTACTAATGATAAGGGCTCAGGATGAAATAAGGATTTAAGGGAAAAGGAATGTCATGACATTGCATATCCATACATTCATATAATGTGTTTCTATTATGAATTATGGTACAGGGACAACCAATGGGCGATATAAATGCTGGAAGTACGGGAAGGACTTGTGTTTAAGATTTGCATTTATGCCTTACTTTCATATTATGTTAAATATGAATTGTGTTATGCTCATGTGTTGGGGGTTGTCTTTGTAGGTGCTTTTGTTGACGAGAACCAGGGCCGGGGTTGATATGCTGAGCTGTAAGGAGTGCTACAGGATTAGCATGATAGAGTTTTAGTATAGCTTCTACTGAGTAGAGTAAGACTATGATGTAGTACCTTTGTGGGAAGTATGTCTTTCCTTTTTGGAACTTTTTGGTACTGTAATCTCTAAAGCTCAGGTTAATCAACACGGCACTTTACTCTGATATAATCACATGTATGTTTAGTTCTCTAAATTGCACCTTAATATCTTGATGTGATAACGGGGTCTCACATTTAGTGGTATCAGAGCAGTGGTTAGATAACCAGGGAAGAGTGAAGGGTAGCCTTTAGAGACAAGTTGGCTAGGTATTCATTTAGGCATGCTTATGCATGTGATGCATATGGTTGTATACGTGATATACTAACATGCTTTGAATATTTTACTCTTGTTATCTAACGGCTTATATTATGAACTGCTTTTGGTATTGTTGTTAACTATTGTGTTGCAGCATGGCGGACCTCAATGAAGAGGTAGGAGATATGGACAGTAGACATGCCAGTATTGCTCAGCCGAACCCCTTACCACCACCTGCTGTGGGCGTGGAGCCCAGTGTACAGATATTACTTGCCAGGGGAGCTCAGTTTGAAGCAGTTTCTGAGTTTCCATCCGCCCATGTTTGAGGGGACTGAGTCTGGTGAAGTAGCTGAGGAATGGTTGGAACGTATAGAGCAGATACTTGTGACTGCACCTTGTGCACTCACGGCATGGCTGAGGTTAGCAGAGTTTCAGCTGGCTAAGAAGCCTGCTATGTGGTGGAAGACCACCGTGATGGAGCTGAGAGCTCTAGGTATGGCAGTTGACTGGACTGTATTCCGGACCCGGTTCCTTAACCGGTATTTCTCTGCAGCTGCCAGACAATTGAAGGAAGATGAGTTCAACAGTTTGAAGCAGGGTAGCATGTCCGTAGCAGACTACGCTATGCAGTATTCCTCACTGCTGAGGTATGTACCTCATATTGCTGTCAGCAGCCATGCCAAGATGAGGAACTTTCTGAAAGGTCTGAGGCCGGAGCTATTCGATAGGGTTATCTCTAACAACCCCAGCTCGTTTGACGACGCCCTGACACGGGCAGAGTTGGCAGAGATTGCCGTAGGCGCATACAAGGATGTTGTACCCCCTTTTGTACCATCACAGAGGCCTACTACTGACAGTCTGAAGCCACGAGGGGATCAGTTTAAGGCTCGTGGGGCCTCATCATCTTCCAGGTTTAGTGGGAAGAAGTCTCATGGACAGAAGCAGAACACCCGGGGGCACACACAAGGAAACAGGACAGAGGTAACCAGGTGTACCAACTGCGGAGGATGGCATTTGTTACGTGACTGTCGAGGTTGCTATATTTGTGGCAAGATGGGCCACATAGCTCGGGGTTGCCCCAATCGGGCAGTTCAGACGGATTCAGGGCCGAATAGGCCAAGGTTTGATGCTGGGAGGGCACCACAGAGGCAGCAGTTTGCACCACGACCCCTGGGAGGTCAGACGACAGGACCGCCGCAGGGACAGGTGTATGCACTGACCAGGGAGCAGGCCGAGGCAGCCCCAGAGGAGGTCATTGCTGGTACGTGTCATTTACTTACGTACCCTGCACTTATATTGATAGATACAGGTGCTTCCCATTCCTTTGTATCTACTGCCTTTGTGGAAGGACACCATTTGTGCTCGTCTCTGTTACCCCACGCCTCTCATGGTCTCGACACCCACGGGGAAGCATGTGATTGCGGATCGACAGTTATCAGATTGCCTCATTTATTTTGAGGGCAATGATCTGAGGGCCGATTTGATTCAGTTAGAAATGGCAGACTTTGACTGCATTATCGGCATTGATGTGTTGAGCAGATACCGAGCTATGGTAGATTGCCAAAAGAGGATGGTTCGTTTTCTGTCTGATCGGGGGTTCCAGTGGACTTTTTATGGGGACGGCTCTCGTCCAAGGATACCAGTAATCTCGGCGGTTAAGATGTCGCGGTTATTGGAACGTGGTCATACTGGGTACCTTATTTATGCTATGAATGCTTCAGAGGAGAAGGAAGTGAGAGCCGAGGACATTCCAGTTGTGGCGGAGTTCAGTGATGTGTTTCCAGATGAGATTCCGGGATTTCCGCCAGTCAGGGATGTGGAGTTTGCTATTGAGCTGCTGCCAGGGACATCAGCCATTTCTCGTGCCCCATACAGGATGGCACCGGCAGAGCTGAGGGAGCTGAAGGTACAGTTACAGGAGCTCCTCGACAAGGGATACATCCGCCCTAGTGTATCGCCTTGGGGTGCGCCAGTCTTGTTTGTGAAAAAGAAGGATGGATCAATGCGTCTGTGCATTGACTACAGGCAACTGAACAAGGCTACAGTGAAGAACAGATATCCGCTTCCGAGGATTGATGATCTGTTCGACCAGCTTCAGGGTACGGAGGTGTACTCCAAGATAGATTTGAGGTCAGGCTATCACCAGGTACGGGTTAGAGCTGGTGATGTCCAAAAGACGGCTTTTAGAACTCGGTATGGACACTATGAGTTCTTGGTGATGCCGTTCGGTGTAACAAATGCACCTGCAGTCTTTATGAGCCTGATGAACAGAGTATTTCAGGAGTACCTCGATCAGTTTGTGATCGTGTTTATTGATGACATCCTAGTCTATTCGAGGAATGAGGAGGATCATGCCGATCATCTGAGGACAGTACTCCAGATCCTCAGAGATCATCAGTTATACGCCAAACTCAGCAAGTGTGAGTTTTGGCTGAACAGTGTTGCATTTTTGGGCCATATCATATCACGAGAGGGGATATCAGTAGACCCGAGGAAGATAGAGGCAGTTATGGATTGGTCTACCCCTACTTCAGTCAGTGAGATTCGAAGTTTTCTTGGTCTGGCTGGCTATTATCGACGTTTCGTCGAGGGTTTCTCAAAGATCGCCAAGCCACTTACACAGCTGACTCAGAAGGGAGTCCCATTTTGTTGGTCAGAGGCTTGTGAGCAGAGCTTCCGGGAATTAAAGCACAGGCTGACTACTGCGCCAGTTCTAGTGATACCCAAGGAGAACAAAGGATTTGTTCTTTATACCGATGCATCTCTACAGGGATTCGGGTGCGTGCTGATGCAGGACAGACATGTAGTGGCTTACGCTTCGAGACAGTTGAAGCCACATGAGACGAGGTATCCAGTCCATGATCTGGAGTTGGCAGCTATAGTGTTCGCCTTGAAGATATGGCGACACTACTTATACGGTACCTCATTTACCATCTTCACTGATCACAAGAGCCTGAAATTCTTGTTTACACAGGCTGAGCTGAACATGAGGCAGAGGAGATGGATGGACCTGCTGAAGGACTACGATTGTGAAATCGAATATCACCCGGGAAAAGCAAATTTGACAGCCGACGCTTTGAGTCGGAAGGTGAGGAGCACAGCAGAGGATGCTATGTCTCTGTCAGCTATGTTTGGCTCCTACTGCCATTTGGGATTCGATTATGATGTATCTTCTTCACCAGTACAGGTTTTGACCTTGCTAGCTGAGCCTGTTATATTTGATCACATCAGGAAGGCTCAGGGGACCGATGTAGAGGTTCAGAGATGGATGTTAGTGGTTCATTCAGGACAGCCATCGAGATTCAGAGTGGCTGATGACGGTTCTCTGAGGCTCGGCGACAGATGGGTGGTTCCAGATACAACCGAGTTGCGCCAAGGTATATTACAGCGAGCTCATTGCAGCAGGATGAGTGTCCATCCAGGTGGGAAGAAGATGTATAAGGATCTACGCAGCCAGTTCTGATGGAGGCGTATGAAACAGGATGTCACCTCTTTTGTCAAGCGTTGTTTGATTTGTCAGCAAGTGAAAGCTGAGAGACAAAGGCCTGGAGGTGAACTAAGAAGTTTAGAGGTACCCGAGTGGAAGTGGCAGCACGTATCTATGGATTTCGTGACCCACTTGCCGAGGACTGTTTCGGGTTTTGATGCCATCTGGGTAGTCGTGGACAGGTTGACTAAGAGTGCTCATTTCATTCCCTACTGTATGACCTTCACGCACTTAAGAATGGCGCAGTTATATGTCAAAAATGTGGTGAGACTGCACGGGATCCCTGTTTCGATTGTGTCAGATCGAGATCCGCGGTTTACATCTCACTTTTGGGAGGGTCTGCAGACAGCTCTAGGTACAGAGTTGAGGTTGAGCACAGCCTATCATCCCCAGACGGACGGACAGACCGAGCGTACGATACAGACGCTCGAAGACATGTTGAGGGCTTGTGTGCTGGAGTTTGACACTTCATGGCAGGACTCGATAGCCTTGGTGGAATTTTCTTACAACAACAGCTACCAGGCAAGTATTCAGATGGCTCCTTTCGAGGCCCTCTATGGTAGGCGTTGTAGGTCACCCTTGTGTTGGGATGACATGGACCGTAAGTCGGTTGGAGGACCTGAGTTGATTCAGGAAATGGAAGAGAAAGTTAAGGTTATCAGAACAAAGATGAAGGCAGCTCAGGATAGACAGGCAGCATATGCCAATCAGCGGCGTAGACCGTTGGAGTTTCAGTTAGGCGACAGAGTGTTTTTAAAGATCTCACCCTTCAGAGGCGTAGTACGGTTTGGGATGCGAGGGAAATTATCCCCGAGGTACGTAGGGCCGTATGAGATCTTACAGCGTATTGGTACTCTGGCATACCGGTTGGCTTTACCGCCCTCTCTGTCTGGCATACACGACGTTTTTCATGTGTCTATGCTGAGGAAGTATGAGCCAGATCCCTCACATGTGTTGCAGCCTTCAGAGGTTCAGATTGAGTCCGATGTTTCTTATGTGGAGCGGCCTATCAGGATTTTGGATAGAGCAGACCGCAGACTTCGGAACAAGGTTATTCCTATGATCAAGGTACAGTGGGATCGTAGGGGTGTCGAGGAGGCCACGTGGGAGACAGAGCGACACATGGTGCAGTACTATCCAGAACTGTTTTCTGGTATGCGTTTATGTACTGTTTTATTTCTAGTTAGCAGCATGTTTGATTTCGGGACGAAATCTTATAAGTAGGGGAGTATTGTGATATCCCCGAAATGATTATGTGGGTAATCATGCATTTAAGGGTGGTTAATTATGAACCTATATGTTTAAAGCGTTTGTATGTGGGATTAATTTATTTAATTTGATGATGTGGTTTAGGAAGCATGTTAGGTGTTTTTAATTGTTGTGTTGATGTGGTAGAATAATAAAATATCGAGGAGGGATATTTTTATACATCGTATGAAATACCGGGACACAATTAAACACCACAAACCACCCCACATGCAACCACCCAACCCCCACTTGCAGCCAAACCCACGCCCCTCCCCTGTTTTCTGGGAAAGCAGATTGACTTATAGGCATGTTTGGACTTAGATATTTTGAGTCTTGCCTCTTCCAAAAGCTTCCTTCTTTTTCCCTTCATTTCTCTGCAACTTGGTCGAGTTCCAGGAGAAAAGTGATCGGGTTTCATGCTTCCTTTCATAAAGAAAATCGAAGGGCAAAAGTGGTGAGGAGTCACATTTTTTCCCAGTTTTCAAGTTTCCTGGCATGCTTGTTCTTTGTAGCAGTCTTGGCATGATAGTTTAGGGTATGATGTTATCTTGTTATGAATACCTTTTTGGGATGTTTGTGAAGCCTTTAGCATGTTTAGTTAAGAAACTTGCATGCTTTATGTGCTATATTTATGCTAGAGAAAAGGGCTCCTCGAACACCCGAGCAGAGAAGTACTCTGTTTTCCATGTTAGGAAGGGTTTTACCATGATGTTTCGAAGCATGCTAACTTAGGTTTTGGTTGAACCTTTGATGTGTTTTTATGTATGGTAACTTGTTGAAGGTACCAGTATATTTCCTTGAGCATGTTGCATGTGTTATGTGAAAGATTTAATCATGTGAAAGGTAGTGTTCGAAAATTCTGGGCAAGGTTCAAATGCCCTGTTTTCTGGAAATATATGTGCGAAGAGTACTTTTATGAAGGTGTTATCATGCATGATAAGCTTATATATTGGAGAAACTTTGATGTAAAAACATGCTTGGTAGTTTTGTGAAACCCATGGCATGTTTAGTTGAGCAAGGTTTATGTTATATGTGTTAGTTTTAATAGCATGAAAAGAGGTGCTCAAGAATTCTGGAAATGAAAATGTGCCCTGTTTCCAGAAAAAGTTGATCCAGTACTTGTTTTAATGATCGATGTTTATGCATGTAGGTTTATGCTAAGGGTGTATATTTGGTTTGAATACACTCAGGGTAGTGTAGTTCAAATGCTAGCATGATGGTCTTGGTATGTATATTGTCCTACATGTTAGATTTAAGGGTATGATTATCGGTGTTAAGCAATTCTGGAAAATCGCCGAAGGAACAAGGTTGGCGATCGATCGCCAAGGAGGCAGGATCGATCGCGACGTTCCAGTAAGTTTTGGCGATCGATCGCCAATATAGTGGCGATCGATCGCGGATTGAATTTTTCTGGTATGCGAGGCAAGTAGCATCTCGCGATCGATCGGGGCTCATGGGCGATCGATCGCGAGATGATATTAAAGGATTTGTTTGGTTTTTTTTTTTTTTTATTATTTGGTTTTGCTTCCGGATTATTATGAGGTGCCTAATATTGTGTTGTGTGGCTATGTAGAACCATCCCAGGTGCCAGCACAACCGAGGAGATAAAGTCGATTGACTCCTCTATCTTTTGAAAGGTACGTAAGCGACGTACGGGCATCCCAACGGTAACATGTACTTTATGTTTGTCTTTATGACACATGATGAATGCAATGTGGTGCATTAAGATTATGATACATGTTTTTATGCATTGTTTTTGCATATGTATGTTGTGAAATATAAGAGGTGTATTTCACGAGTCAAAGTTATCTTAGTAAGGATTTTAATGGCTTACGCTAAAGTCCATTGGAAGCGATGAAGAATTCCGCTTACATGGAGTAGCAACGCTAAAGTCCATTGGAAGCGATGAAGAATTCCGCTTACATGGAGTAGCAACGCTAAAGTCCATTGGAAGCGATGAAGAATTCCGCTTACATGGAGTAGCAAGAAGCATTAAAATGTACTAATGATAAGGGCTCAGGATGAAATAAGGATTTAAGGGAAAAGGAATGTCATGACATTGCATATCCATACATTCATATAATGTGTTTCTATTATGAATTATGGTACAGGGACAACCAATGGGCGATATAAATGCTGGAAGTACGGGAAGGACTTGTGTTTAAGATTTGCATTTATGCCTTACTTTCATATTATGTTAAATATGAATTGTGTTATGCTCATGTGTTGGGGGTTGTCTTTGTAGGTGCTTTTGTTGACGAGAACCAGGGCCGGGGTTGATATGCTGAGCTGTAAGGAGTGCTACAGGATTAGCATGATAGAGTTTTAGTATAGCTTCTACTGAGTAGAGTAAGACTATGATGTAGTACCTTTGTGGGAAGTATGTCTTTCCTTTTTGGAACTTTTTGGTACTGTAATCTCTAAAGCTCAGGTTAATCAACACGGCACTTTACTCTGATATAATCACATGTATGTTTAGTTCTCTAAATTGCACCTTAATATCTTGATGTGATAACGGGGTCTCACAATTTGGGTGAGTGATCGATTTTTCATTTGTGAATTTGGTTTGGATTGATGGGTTTTGGTTGGAGCAAAGTTTAATTTTGATTGAGGAACTTCTACCTTTTGGGATGTGTGCTAGTTGGATTAAAACCATTGTTTGAGAAGGGAGTTGCATGATTCAACTTTAGGGGCTGATTTTAGCTTGAAGAACTTACATATAAGTTGTTTGAAAATCATGCTCATAAGGCGTTTGATAATATGCTTAAGTGGTGTTCAAGTGTTGGCCAAAGCTCTACTAATTGTGTAGTGAGAAAGTCTAATTTTTGGCTCATATCATGATAGAGTTTTGGAGAGTATTGGGCTATAGTTTGGGGTGCTAATAACTTAGATACATGTTAAGGTGTGTTAAACATGTATTAAAGTGTATATTAATCAATATATTTGAATGTGTTCAATAGCATGAATTAGTGATGTATGTTACTTTATTGAGTTATTTCTAAAGTGTGGAGACTAACTCGATTAGTATAGTTGATTAAAGTGAGTCTGTAAAGATAATTCGAGTATGAAAATTATTACTGGAAATTCGGATAGTACGAGAAGTGTTATTGATTTGTGTATATCATTTCTTAAGAAAGAGTTAATAATTCCAAGTATCAAGTGTAATATGTTAACTAGATGTTGAGACCGTTGAATGATTGAGCTAATGTGGAATGGACATTCGATTTATAGATACTCCATGAGCCTCCGGACATCTAGGATGGCTTATTCATGTCGTCAACCTTAAGGTACGTGGTGACGTACGAGCAGGTATACCCAGTATTTATATATTCATGTATACATGTATTTTGAATGTGATGTTTAAGGCTAAGTGATTGAGTTTGGTAATTGAGTTTAATATACGTGGAATGGTGGATACGTAGATGTACGTTATCCGGGTATACGAGTTGAATATTGATGCATTTGGCATGATCGATATGAAAAATGGTTGAGAATGAGATTAATTGATAGGCATAGTTGCCTTGGGTATGAGATTCGTTGTGATTGAGCATAAAATGTTGAATTGTGATTATATTGAATTTATTGCATTGATGAGTACCATATTTTGAATAATGATACTGAACTTGATGTTTATGAAAGTGTATAAGATTGAACAGGAACAGTTCGTGATGGCTATGCCGGTTTGGAATTGTACAGGGAGTATATTTTATAGATTTTCAATAACCTTAATTGTTGCTTTACAATTTCGTATATTGATTTGTGAATGAATATTGAGTTAGAGTATGCTCACCCGTGTGGGGGCTGTTTCTGTTGAAACAGGTACAACAGGTACTAAGCTACTTTGGGATATTGGTTCGAGCTTTGTTGGATCATGCCGCTTCCAGAAGCGTATATGAGTGTGGGTAAATAGGATACGCTATTCTTTCAGTTAGATTGGTATTCATTTATTTGCTCGTATGTGAGCAACTGGAAGCATGTATATGAACTGTATAAGGGTGTTGAAGCCCACTTTTGATATCTTCTTAGTATGGTGTTTTCCCTGGCTGGGAACTTATTTAGGGTTTTGTTTTCTTTTAAGTATTGTGTTTTTCCCTGCCTGGGAGTTATTTCGGTGATGTGTTTTATTTGGGGTAGCTCAATTTGTGGGGAGACTCTGCCCAAATTTTTGTAAAAACCCACAATGTAAAAGTGGTGCAATGGTGATGATAATGGGTGAACGAGTTTTATTGCTGGTAGAATTGATCATTCCTTGCTGTTATTATTTATGTCATGGAGAACATAGAAGCATGTAATGATTCTTTTAAAGAATGAATTTTTTTTTTATGCTCATGCGATGTCATAAATGCTTAAAAGTCGTCTTTAAGAGTTGGGGCCTTACACTTGTGGTAATGAAGGCGGAAAAGGTCAAGAATATGTATGTAGTTTTGGGAAAAACACACAAATATGCAAAATTAGCTATTGCGTCAACGGTTCAGGATAAGAATTAACAATGTTATGGCATATGAAGCTTAGGCATTTGTCAGAACGAGGGTTGAACATTCTCTCAGAACGGAAGTTGCTGTCAATGCTTACAAAAGCGACTCTACCATTTTGTGAGCATCGTGTTACCTGTAGGACCCAGTCTCCTAATCACATCATTAATACAACTAGATCGTTCTTTATGTATACATTTACAGACATTAGGGAATTCTCATTTTCTATGCTTCATTATTATGGCATAACGTCTATAAAATTTTCATTATAATCCCTCTTAACATTTAATTTCCAACTCAACTTGACTAGCATGTGTATACACTTTAGAATGCACCAATCATATTCTCAATTCATCATGCAATCTTACTCTCAATTAAATTGCACGCAAGATCAAATGACAAGATAAATCTCAAGACATTTATACATGACATATAAAGACATCGAATGCTTAAAGATGAGCCACGAATAATGAATACCTATCTAATTGCATAAAGAACGTATACCATTACCCAATCTCATGTTACGTTTCCGAAAGCAGTATTATCCAACCCAGCTCGAGCTTGCCACTCAAAATAACTTCGTATCTGTTATACATGTTTAAACAGAAACAACCCCCACATGGGTGAGCATGTACTATCACAATAATCATACTCATAACAATGCACGATATCATAATATAACAATTTAAGATAAATGAAAATCCATAAAACTATACTCCCTGTACAATCCTAAATCCATATAGCTTTCACGACCTATTTCTATTTCAATCTCAAACATTTTCATAACATCAAGTTCAATACCGTTTCTTCAAAGATGATAATCATCAATACGATAAGTTCAATATAACCAAAATCTATCATTTATACTTAATCATAAACAACTCTCTATAGAAGGCAATCCTGTCTATCAGTCTCTCATGCACAATAACTTCGTACATTGATCATACCAAAGGCATCAATATTCAATTCGTGTACTCGGATCACGTACCATTACGTATCCACCATACCATACATATCATACTCAATACGCAAAATCATTTCTTTACCTGTATATTCGAACCACACACATTTACGTACTCACCATACCACATATATCGTACTCTATACACATATTCATTTCTCATTCAATCAGTACAATTATCAATATTATGAATAAATGAATATGTAATTACTTAATATTATATACCTGCTCGTACGTCACTACGTACCTTAAGGTCGACAACATGATTTAGACGTCCATGACAACCGGGGCTCGTACAATATCTATTTTGAATATCAATTCAATTTTAATATTTAGCAACAACCCTCAACAATCTCATCATATCACAAAAAGTTGTCATGCCTCCTATCGTACTCCTTTACAATTTATCGTATTCCGTAAACTACTCGAACCATCCCATTATATTCTATATTCATTTGAGTAGTCAAGTAATTCAATTCGATTAGCTTCCTAAGGTTCAATTTATGCCACCATATTTCAATAGAAATCTACCATAAATATTGCATTTCAAAATTACCAAGAAATAACATTTTTCTTCAACATTTCACAGCTCGCGATCGATCGGCCATAGCACGCGATCGATTACAAGCTCAAACAATAACATGTTGAAGTTTTTCTCCCTCGCGCTCGATCACGCACTGGCTCGCGATCGATCGCGAGTACTCTGCATCGCCCAACACGAACGCACTTGTGCGATCGATCAGACACTACTTCGCGATCGATTGCGAAGCTCTGGTTTTGCGACAAAATTCTATTTTCAAGCACTAAACTCGGATCCAACTCAATACAACCGATATTTTACCATTAACTCAACCAATATACATGAAAATACAACAATAACAACATATAATCCAATTAATTCCAATCTATCATAACATTTCTTAAACCATAAATCACATAACTTCATCAACAACTCAAAATACTACAAAATAACCTTAACTTCTTAACTGTAAGGACCCCAAGCCCTTAACCCTTGATTAGTGTATTAATCATTATGTGTGGCACATGCTTTCAATAAAATCAATCGGGAAATTCAGATGATACTTTACCATTGAATGGCAATTACAAAATTTCTTTAATATTCAACATTAAGATCATCTCTACCAACAAATAGACTCATAGAGTTTGCCCATTACCATCCCCATTACGCCACTTTTTACATTGTGGACTTTTATAAAAATTTGGGCAGAGTCTCCCCATAAATAGAGCCATCCCGAAATAAAAGCACATCACATAATATAGTTCCCGGCCAGGGAAAACACATACTCAACAGAATACAACAACACCAAGTAAATTCCAATCCAGGGAAGACACCACACATAAGACAACATAAAGTGGGTTTCAACACCCACATAATACACCAATGACTCTCATATCATTAGCAATTCTACCCTTAATTGCATGCAACATAGAATGAAAGAGAGAAAGGCTCATGCCTTTATATACAACCCATATACAAGTATAACCGTGCTCACATGCGAGCATCATGAATATGTATATAACCCTCAGGTGTATATGAGTACCCTGTACGATACCGTGCTCCATCAAGCCCTGGTACCACGATCCTGGGAGTACATCCAACGGTGGGTTGCACGCGCCGAACGGCGGCGGGCGCGACGCTTTTGCGCGCGGGGGTTGGGGCGACGGGAAATGGGCGCTGACGCGGGGAGAGAGAGAGTGACAGGAAAGGTGAGGAAAAATGGTTCCAATAATTAAAATCTCGGGTTCAACTGGTATTTATAGCAAAAATACCCCGAAATACTAATAGCTCCACAAATACATCACGATTCATTAAAAATCATCTGTTTTCAAAAACTCTATCTCTAACTCCAAAACCCCCTACCGATGCCCACACAAAGCACCCCAGATCCCGAGACACATCAAAAACCCAACTCTTAGGTTTTACACCAAAATGAGAATACAATCTCAACCTCGGGATCCAACGATCCCAACTACTCAAATAGACGAGCCCGAAAGGCCCAACACTACGATTAAACTCCAAATCGCCACGTAAAACAACTTTAGGGGTTATTAACACCCCGGGATTAACATCTATAATCCCTGGTCATCACAATATCCCCCACTAAAAGAATTTCGTCCTCAAAATTAGCACTGGTGTATCACGTAATACCCAGGCGACACAACAACATGAAGCGATAACCTCGATCCTTGACCATATTAGAATCGTCTTAATAAACGCGAGGATACTTACCTCACATCAAACTCTGAAACAGAGCGACATACCAAAACCAACATATCACCCAAGAGGCAGAAACGTACCTCGATGCGGGTCATCCCAAAAGTCAGTCTCTCATGACTGCAAAACAACCAATACTTACGGCTGTAGATCGGACAGTCATCCTTAGTTCTAATACAACTAGTAAGAACGCATCATGAATGACACCTCAACCGTGAGAACGTTGACCTCGTGTCAAACTCTGGAGTGGAATAGACTTCCAAATCTATCATAATGTCAAAGAGCGTCAGCACAACTCAACGCTAACAATCCAAAAGCAGTTAGTCAACTGAAACTGCAAGGATTCGAATCGCTCCCGATTCCATCGTAGATATCATTCAATGACATCTCTATCATGACTCACGATGTCTAACACACATCGTTACGAGGGAAACACTAGTATATCACGGTGTATACATACCAAACCTGGTTTCTACTTTCAAACCTCCTCGATCGAAGGAGTAGTCGCATCGTTGCAACTCAATTTGGGCAACTCACGGCCACAGATTCATACAAAAGACATCTCATAAGATGTCCACCTCCGGATGTTCCACGAGTCACATCCTAATCATAAATAAACAATCGAGACTCCACAGAGTTTCAAATTCTAAAAGGACATGCAATAAACCCATTGCATCCTCAACGCTTGTGTCGTCAGTGACACCCAACAAATCCGAAATCCTGCCATCCCTTGATAATCCTAGGATTTAACAATCCAAACTTGGGAAGGCTAGCGAAAACTCGAAAGAAAACGCCAACAAGGAAATACCTTAACCCACACAAGATAATCCTTCTTCAAAGGGAGTCAACTAACTTCACGATTATTCCTCATAATTTATCGTGCCATGGAGATTCCCAAACTCAAGGTGTTCCATATCTCTCATCAGAGATTTAACCACCCAAACACAGCATAACTCTATGCTTGACAAAAAGGAATCGATAACTGGCATCCGTATACTCACCGGTATACCTGCCTAAGCACAGACACTACATGCATACTTAATGCACTTGGCTCAGGTATCTACAACATACCCCTAAGTCCCAAACACAACCGTCAGTTCTGAGTCATTCCCATCCAGTGGAGAATGATAATCGACGATCAACAACACGGCGTGATTCCCAAAATCAACACCACATGGACCAACTTACCGAATCTTTCGAAGATTCCCAAATAGGTATAATACTACCTCCTTCCTCACAAGGGAAGTGCCATCGAACTCGAGATCCACTAGTCTCGAACCAACGTTCGGAAAAACTGGATACAATAACACCCAAATACACGGATTCCCCAGATCGAGTCAACAACGACTTGATGACTCTCTTGTTGGTACTCCAACATTATGAGCTGTCTCAGACAAGTCTCACCAAGATTAAACATAAACGTATACACGTTTCAGTGAGGCATACACAACCTCAACTTCAAATGACGTGGTGACTACTAGAGTCCACCACAATCCACATCGTATCACCTTACGATTTGCCAAACTTGGTTCCAATGAGCAGTATAACGACTCTAGCAAGCCCCTCATGGTGCTGCACACACGCGGCAGACAAACTAGTCTCTGTCTCTTTAGGTTTACCTCAAACCTACCAACAAGACGGACGTTTCCACATGGCATACCATACCATGGGAAGAAAATCAATAGAGTAGTGGGTCTTTACCCAACATTCCTCTAATGTCGATACACCCTGGACACTCCAATGTCCCTACGTACTTAACATAACCTGATCCTACTCCCTTAGGACCCATTATACACCCTCAAGGGTGGTGTGACCATGTCTACCACATGTCATATTGACAGAAAGCGAGTAATTTCCTCCATGATTACTCCTGTCATAAAAAACATGGCCAAAATCCATCCCAACGAGCATACCTCAAGGGTATCACCACTCGTAATATATATACTCCAAATATGTGCTGCGGTACAATCCCTGCACGGTGCACCCAATAAATCTTCGAGCAACTTGCTCGGCATAATGGTCTCGTCATGTGATGCCCCGAAATTAATTAATGGTAACCTGGACATTAACTATGTTTATATGATGAATTATCACGATGACCAAGTTATGTGTGGAAATGATGGATTAACATGATTTAAGGATGTTGATTTTAATTATGAGGAGAGTATAAATTTAATGAAGTCGGTTGCCTTTTGTAATGCTTTCGAGATATCATGTTAGCGTATCTTATACATCATGTTAAGTGTTGGGGTACAATTTAATTAAACCCACATAACCTCCCACCACCCCACCTTTTTAAATCATTTTCCCCCTTTACACTCAAAATCCCCAAAATCATTTCTCCCAAACCCTTTCCCCCAATTTTCGAGTTTGGCACTAAGGTGGGAAAGAAATCCTTGCAAAAGCTTCACCCTTGTGATTCTTGGTAAGATTTAAGCCCTATGATGTGTATATATCACTCCTTGAAGCTTTTGTAAAGTTTTATTTGAGTTTGTGTTGATTTTGGAGGGTTTGAAATGGATTTATATGGGTATGTGTTATTTATGGTTGGGGAATGATTTGTGAAGTGTTTTAAGTGGGTTTTAGTGGGTTATGATGTTATTGTTATTGTTGGAAAGTTTGGTGTTGAAAGGTATGAAGATGAGCTTGCAAAATACACTTAATAATGGAGAAATCGCGGCCACTGTAAGTGGCGATCGATCGCTACAAAAGCAGCGATCGATCGCCGAGAAGCAGTACGCGAAGAAGAGCTTAGGCGATCGATCGCCTCAAATGGCGCGATCGATCGCCAACGTCCAGTAGCCTTTTCACGTATCAGGCGATCGATCGCCTAAAATTAAGCGATCGATCGCCGCAAGGCAGAAGAGCGAGGCGATCGATCGCCTCAAGTAGCGATCGATCGCCACTGTGTAAATTTTGGAAAATGTTGATTTTTGTTGAATTTTTGGTATTGGGCTATTGTTTAGCGTCTAATATCAATTTGTATGGTTATGTAGAACCATCCCAGGTGCTAACAATATCAAGAAGATAGAGTTCATCAATTTCTCCACTTTTGGAATTAAGGTACGTAAGAAGCGTACGGGCATCGGACGGTAACACACTCCTAACTCTGACTATGCATTAATTGCATAAGTATTTACGATGTTTATGATGATGTTATGATAAATGAAGATGATATGATGTTTATAAAGATGATTATGATAAGTAAGTTATGATGATGATAATTATGATGTTGAAGCTTATGATAATGATTTTGATAAGTAAGTTATGATGATGCAATACGATGTTTATGATGTGGTAAGATGCCATAGGGTAAGATGCCCACATGATGAGAGGCAATACTCCTATATTATGACTATGAATGCATAAGAATCTACAATGCCACGATGATGTGTATAATGCATGAAGATGATAAGATGTTTAAGATGATGTTATGTTAAGTAAGTTCACGATGAAGATAATTTGACAATGAATCAAGATGATAAGACGTTTAAGACGATGTTATGATAAGTAAGTTCACGATGAAAACGATTTGATAATGAATCAAGATGATAAGATATCGATGATGATGTCATGATGAATAAAGATGATTTTGTGATGAATAAAGATGATTTTGTGATGAATAAAGATGACAAGGTGCTTAAGATTATGTTATGATAAATGATGATGATAAGACGTTACTATAACGATTATGATGAGACGATGATGTCTATAAGATGATAATGCTTATATGATAATGATGTCTACTAGATGATGATGTTTATAAGATGCTATGATGTTTATGATGAATATAAAAACTATGTTCTTAAGAATGGTTGAATGTCCGGTGGTTATTATGGGCAAGCGAGGAAGGTCTTGCCGCTCACATAACTGAGCGATGGGGTACATCCGCTATCAAGGTGTAGCGATGGGTATCATCCGCTGATGAGCGATGGGGTACATCCGCTATCAAGGTGTAGCGATGGGTATCATCCGCTGAGCGATGGGGTACATCCGCTATCAAGGTGTAGCGACGGGTATCATCCGCTGAATAAGAGATACATCCGCTATCAAGGCGTAGCGATGGGTATCATAAGATGTGTTATGTCGAGCGAGGGGGCCAATTGTGCCGCTGTCATAATAGAACCCGGACAGTCCCATTCCTAATTAACATAGTTTGTTGTGAGCATATATGTGAAGTATGATGTTTAATCATTTATGTCAAGAACTAATGATTTTACGCATGACTATGAAACAGGGACAACCAAAGAGGGTTAATACGATTAACCAGGAAGTATATGTTATCAATTACTTTCATGCATTTATTTATTATATGCCATTTCCTTATGATTATTAAGTAACGATGTTATGCTCATGATGGGTTGTTCCTGTAGGTACACCTTTGGACTAATGGACTAAGGGCCGGGTTGAGGCAGTGAGCTTTGAGAAGCATGGAAGAAGTTAGGATGCAAGAACTTTTGGATAGTATCTACTCTAGGAGTAGAATAATCCTATCGCCTTAATATTCATTTTGTGAATGTAATTATTTAGCCTTTAAAAATTTCATTCTCGGCCCATAATTTTGCTAGCTCTAAGCTACAACTGAAACCCTAAGACGTATTAAATGCATGTTTAGTCCCTAATAGGTGATTAAGACGATGACAAGGTAGGAAGGCCCTACATTAGTGGTATCAGAGCAGTGGTTAGATAACTCGGGAATGAGTGAAGGGTAGCCTTAGCAATAAGTTGGCTAGGTGCTTACTTTAAACATGTTTTGTGCATAAGTTGCATATGAAGTATATGATGTGATGCTAACATGTTTCGCTTCTCTAACGATGTATTTTATGAACTGCTTTTGGGTATCGTTGTTAACCCTTGTGTTGCAGCATAGCAGCAATGCAGAAGTAAGTGATACGATGTTATATGCACTTCTCCGTCGCCCACGTCTCTTGTAGCCTCGACCCCCGCTGGAAGAAGTTTGATAACTGATCAGATTGGTTAAGACGGCCTCATTTATTTTGAGGATAACGAACTGAGGACAGACTTGATTGTTCTGGGGATGTCAGTTTGTAGGCATTGATGTTCTGAACAGGTATCAGGCAGTTGTGGACTGCAGACAAGGACTGTCCGATTCAGGTCGGATATGGGAGTCCGATGGACATTCTATAAGGATGATTTCAGTTCGAGGATGCCGTTAATACCTGCTGTCAAGATGGCACAGTTATTGGAACGAGACTACAAAGGATGTCTCAACTGTACTGTTGTTAGTACTAAAAAGAGGGAAGAGTTAAAGGTTGAGATTATGCCCGTAATGGCAGTAATTCCTGATACATTTCCGGAAGGGATTCCCGGATTTCCCACCGACGAGAGAGGTCGAGTTTGGGATTAAGTTACTACCAAGGACGTCTACCATTCCTCGTACCCTGTATAGGATGGCACCGGCGAAGCCAAGGGAAGTTAAAGGTTCAGTTGCAAGAGCTCCTTGACAAGGGCTATATGCACCCTAGCATATCACCTTGGGATGCCCCAGTCCTGTTTGTCGAAAGAAAGATGGTTCGTTGCGGTTGTGCACCGATTTCAGACAACTGAACAAAGCCATAGTGAAGAATAAGTATCCGTTCTGAGGATTAATGATTTGTTTGATCAGCTGAAAAGTACGAGGCTCTACAGTAAGATCGGTCTGAGATCGGGGTATCATCAGATTCGAGTTCGAGAGGACGATGTACGGAAGACAGTTTCCAGGACTATATATGGGCACTACGGATTCTTAGTCATGCCCTTTGGGGTGATGGATGCCCAGCTGTTTTATGAGCCTAGTGAACAGGGTGCTCCAACCATGTTTGAATCAATTTGTCATAGTTTCCGTTGACGATGTGCTTAATTACTCTCGAACTGAAGAGGAACATGTAAAGCACTTGAGAACAGTACTCCAGATCCTTAGAGATCATCAGTCGTATACTAAGCTCAGTAAGTACGAGTTCTGGTTGAGCAGTGTAGTGTTCGTGAGTCATGTTATAGCAAGATTGCTAAGCCGTTGGCACGGCCGACTCAGGAAGGAGTGCCATTCTTTTGGTCCGAAGCTTGTAAGGACAACTTCCAAGAATTGAAGCGTCGTTTGACTACGACAACTATGTTGGTAATTCCTTCTGAGAATAAGAAGTTTGCCTTGTGCACGAATACATCACTTCAAAGTTTGGGCTATGTGTTGATGCGAGATGAGCTTGTGCTGGCTTATGCATCGAGGCGGTTGAAACCACATGAGGCTAAGTACCCAGTCCATGATTTGGAGCTGGCAGCCATTATATTTGCCTTGGAATTTGGAGGCATTACTGGGATGGTACGTCGTTTACCATCTACACGGACCATAAGAGCCTGAAGTCTTGTTCACACAGGCTGAGTGGAATATGCGACAAAGAAGATGAATGGACTTACTCAAGAATTTTGACTGTAAGATTGAGTACCATCCTGGTAAAGCAACTTAATAGCAGGCACCTTAAGTCGGAAGTGAAAAGTACTGCTGAGGACACTATGTGTTTATCAACGATGATGACTCCTTATCGCCAACTGGGCTATGATATTGATGTGGACACGTCGCCGGTGCGAGTGTCGATCTTGTGGGCCGAGCCAGGCGTATTTGAGGCAATCAGGACAGCCCAGAGGTCGGAGGATGAGGTTCAAAGATGGTCATTATAGTACTTCAAGGACGGCTATCAAAGTTCAGAGTGGCGGAAGATGATTCATTAAGATTGGGCCACCGATGGGTAGTCCCAAATACGCCGGAGTTGCGTAAAGGAATCTTGGAGCAAGCTCACCGTAGCCGGTTCAGTATCCACCTAGGAAGAAGAAAGTTGTACAAGGACTTAAGTGGTCAATCCTAGTGAAGACGTATGAAGCGTGATGTTATGGCCTTGCCAAAAGATGTTTGATCTGCCAGCAGGTAAAGGCAGAAAGACAGAGGCCTGATGGCGAGCTGAAGAGCTCGGAAGTACCCCAATGGAAGTGGGGGCATGTACCTATGGGCTTTGTAACCCACTTGCCAAGAGCGGCCTCTGGATTCGATACGATCTGAGTGATCGAGAATAGGGTGACGAAGTAGCTCACTTCATCCCTTGTCATGTGTCTTTCACGCACCCAAGGATGGCTAATTGTATGGGCGGATGTAGTGAGGTTGCGTAGAGTTCCAGTCTCGATTGTGTCTGACAGAGACCCAAGGTTTACTCCACATTTCTGGGAGGGTCTCCGAACAGCTTTAGGCAGAGGTGAGACTGAGTACGGCCTATCACCCTCAGGCAGACGGCCAGACAGAGCGTACCCTTCAGACGCTCTAGGACATGTTGAGGGCATGTGTTGTGGAGTTTGATACTCCGTGGCAAGATTCAGTGCCGATGATAGAGTTCTCCTTTTATAACAGTTATCAGGCGAGCATTCAAATGGCTTCTTTTGAAGCTCTTTACGGACGACGATGTAGGTCACCGCTGTATTGGGAGGACTTGACAGTAAAGCGGTTGGATGACCGGATATGATTAAGGATATGAGATTAAGTTGATACGCCAAAAGATGAAGGTGACCCAGGATAGACAAGCCGCCTATGCCAACAAGCGGCGATGACCGCTAGATTTCCAAGTAGAAGACAGGGTCTTCTTGAAAATCTCACCCTCCAGAGGTGTAGTTCGTTTTGGTATGCGGGAAAGTTATCCCCGAGGTATGTTGGGCCATATGAGGTGTTGCAGCGTACCAGTACTTTGACTTACTGTTTGGCTCTACCGTCGTCTTTATCTAGGATGTATGATGTTTTCCATGCCTCTATGTTACGAAAGTATGAGCCAGACCCGTCTCATGTGTTACAGCCTACTGAAGTGCAGTTGGGCTCAGATGTATCCTACGTAAAACGACCGGTTATGATTCTGGATCGTGAGGATCGCAGGCTACGAAGTAAGATGATACCGATGGTCAAAGTTCAATGGGATCGACGGGGTGTCGAGGAGGCTACGTGGGAGACGGAACGGCATATGATGCAGCACTACCCGGAGCTATTTTCTGGTATGATTTATGATTAGTTTCTTTTTGGGTAAGTGCATGCGATTTCGAGGACGAAATCTTATAAGTAGGGGAGTAATGTGATGCCCCGAAATTAATTAATGGTAACCTGGACATTAACTATGTTTATATGATGAATTATCACGATGACCAAGTTATGTGTGGAAATGATGTATTAACATGATTTAAGGATGTTGATTTTAATTATGAGGAGAGTATAAATTTAATGAAGTCGGTTGCATTTTGTAATGCTTTCGAGATATCATGTTAGCGTATCTTATACATCATGTTAAGTGTTGGGGTACAATTTAATTAAACCCACATAACCTCCCACCACCCCACCTTTTTAAATCATTTTCCCCCTTTACACTCAAAATCCCCAAAATCATTTCTCCCAAACCCTTTCCCCCAATTTTCGAGTTTGGCACTAAGGTGGGAAAGAAATCCTTGCAAAAGCTTCACCCTTGTGATTCTTGGTAAGATTTAAGCCCTATGATGTGTATATATCACTCCTTGAAGCTTTTGTAAAGTTTTATTTGAGTTTGTGTTGATTTTGGAGGGTTTGAAATGGATTTATATGGGTATGTGTTATTTATGGTTGGGGAATGATTTGTGAAGTGTTTTAAGTGGGTTTTAGTGGGTTATGATGTTATTGTTATTGTTGGAAAGTTTGGTGTTGAAAGGTATGAAGATGAGCTTGCAAAATACACTTAATAATGGAGAAATCGCGGCCACTGTAAGTGGCGATCGATCGCTACAAAAGCAGCGATCGATCGCCGAGAAGCAGTACGCGAAGAAGAGCTTAGGCGATCGATCGCCTCAAATGGCGCGATCGATCGCCAACGTCCAGTAGCCTTTTCACGTATCAGGCGATCGATCGCCTAAAATTAAGCGATCGATCGCCGCAAGGCAGAAGAGCGAGGCGATCGATCGCCTCAAGTAGCGATCGATCGCCACTGTGTAAATTTGGAAAATGTTGATTTTTGTTGAATTTTTGGTATTGGGCTATTGTTTAGCGTCTAATATCAATTTGTATGGTTATGTAGAACCATCCCAGGTGCTAACAATATCAAGAAGATAGAGTTCATCAATTTCTCCACTTTTGGAATTAAGGTACGTAAGAAGCGTACGGGCATCGGACGGTAACACACTCCTAACTCTGACTATGCATTAATTGCATAAGTATTTACGATGTTTATGATGATGTTATGATAAATGAAGATGATATGATGTTTATAAAGATGATTATGATAAGTAAGTTATGATGATGATAATTATGATGTTGAAGCTTATGATAATGATTTTGATAAGTAAGTTATGATGATGCAATACGATGTTTATGATGTGGTAAGATGCCACAGGGTAAGATGCCCACATGATGAGAGGCAATACTCCTATATTATGACTATGAATGCATAAGAATCTACAATGCCACGATGATGTGTATAATGCATGAAGATGATAAGATGTTTAAGATGATGTTATGTTAAGTAAGTTCACGATGAAGATAATTTGACAATGAATCAAGATGATAAGACGTTTAAGACGATGTTATGATAAGTAAGTTCACGATGAAAACGATTTGATAATGAATCAAGATGATAAGATATCGACGATGATGTCATGATGAATAAAGATGATTTTGTGATGAATAAAGATGATTTTGTGATGAATAAAGATGACAAGGTGCTTAAGATTATGTTATGATAAATGATGATGATAAGATGTTACTATAACGATTATGATGAGACGATGATGTCTATAAGATGATAATGCTTATATGATAATGATGTCTACTAGATGATGATGTTTATAAGATGCTATGATGTTTATGATGAATATAAAAACTATGTTCTTAAGAATGGTTGAATGTCCGGTGGTTATTATGGGCAAGCGAGGAAGGTCTTGCCGCTCACATAACTGAGCGATGGGGTACATCCGCTATCAAGGTGTAGCGATGGGTATCATCCGCTGATGAGCGATGGGGTACATCCGCTATCAAGGTGTAGCGATGGGTATCATCCGCTGAGCGATGGGGTACATCCGCTATCAAGGTGTAGCGACGGGTATCATCCGCTGAATAAGAGATACATCCGCTATCAAGGCGTAGCGATGGGTATCATAAGATGTGTTATGTCGAGCGAGGGGGCCAATTGTGCCGCTGTCATAATAGAACCCGGACAGTCCCATTCCTAATTAACATAGTTTGTTGTGAGCATATATGTGAAGTATGATGTTTAATCATTTATGTCAAGAACTAATGATTTTACGCATGACTATGAAACAGGGACAACCAAAGAGGGTTAATACGATTAACCAGGAAGTATATGTTATCAATTACTTTCATGCATTTATTTATTATATGCCATTTCCTTATGATTATTAAGTAACGATGTTATGCTCATGATGGGTTGTTCCTGTAGGTACACCTTTGGACTAATGGACTAAGGGCCGGGTTGAGGCAGTGAGCTTTGAGAAGCATGGAAGAAGTTAGGATGCAAGAACTTTTGGATAGTATCTACTCTAGGAGTAGAATAATCCTATCGCCTTAATATTCATTTTGTGAATGTAATTATTTAGCCTTTAAAAATTTCATTCTCGGCCCATAATTTTGCTAGCTCTAAGCTACAACTGAAACCCTAAGACGTATTAAATGCATGTTTAGTCCCTAATAGGTGATTAAGACGATGACAAGGTAGGAAGGCCCTACACGTCAACTAGTGACCCAGACCCTACCATGTGCCCACCAAAGGCACTCAAACCATACAACTCAATACATAACATAAATGCATTAATCATCAAAACGACGCTACACGTCTACATAGAACATCAACTATGTCGTCGTCATCCCGTGACGGCATATGTCAACATATGACATCCAATTAACATCGTCAAACATATGACGGTACATGTCAATACACGATATCCATAATCTAATCGTCAAACACATGACGTATATAACAACATGTAGTATCCACAATGATGCTAACAAAAGTAATACGACATACCTCATCGCTATCAAGATAGCGGAATACCTGTATCCATCGTCCACCAGCGGTACACAAGTAGCATCCATCGCTCGTAGGCGACATAATTCAGTGCTACGCACATAGCGGTATAACCCATAGCTATAGAATCAGCGGCATGATCTCTCGTCATAGAGTCAGCGGCATAAGACACCGCTATAGATATCCGACGGTATGAACCATCGCCATAGGTGTAGCGGAATGACCCGTCGCTATGTGATATCCGGTGGCACGAATCATCGTCAATAGAATACCCGGCGGCATGAACCATCGCCAATAGAATAGCAGAATGAGACATCGCTATCAATATATCCGGCGGCAAGAACATCACCAATCAATATAGCGGAATGAACCGTCGCTATCAATATACCTGGCGGCAAGAACCATCGCCAATCAATATAGCGGAATGAACCATCGCTATCAATATACCTGGCGGCATGAACCATCGCCAATCAATATAGCAAAATGAACCATCGCTACCAATATACCTGGCGGCATGAACCATCGCCAATCAATATAGCGGAATGAACCATCGCTATCAATATACCTGGCGGCAAGAACCATCGCCAATCAATATAGGGGAATGAACCATCGCTATCAATATACCTGGCGGCATGAACCATCGCCAATCAATATAGCGGAATGAACCATCGCTATCAATATACCTGGCGGCATGAATCATCGCCAATAGAATAGCCGATCCTTAGTCATTGTCACGGTAGTGTATTTTAATGCCCCTCGCTCAAGTAAAACATGCGGTACTCCCACCCCTCGCTTCACATATAGGCGGCATAGAATAACCTCGCTTAAATGGACATGCGGCGCTCCCACCCCTCGCTTCACATTTTAGCGGCAAATATTCTTTCCTCGCCTCATATGATAACCACACTTCAATGTGGCATGCGACGCTCCCACCCCTCGCTTCACATTTTAGCGGCACAAAACAATAATTAGCGGCAAGCATTTAAAATCATCACTCATCCATAACAATGACTCATGGGATATTCACCAAGTTATTTCATCCATACCTGCATCACAAAGCATAATCCATATTCCAACATACATCATCATGAATGTATTTTAATGCACCTCGCTCAAATGCGACATGCGGCACTCCCATCCCTCGCTTCAACATTTGGCGGCAAAGCATTAAAATCATCACTACATGTACACATGCAACCACAATGCATAATCCATGATGTATATAAAACGCATGTTACCGTTTCGTGTCTTTCAACCCTGGCCTTAGCCCTTCGTGTCATAGTGTCCCTACAGGAACAATCACAAATCACGAGCATATAATAATACATATTCACCACAATATGATTATAACGAGCAAATGCATAAAATATGAGTACAAAGTACTTCCTGTATCCCAATGCATTTCAAAATGCTCCATTTGGTTGTCCCTGTGTCACAACTCACAATCATAATCAACAGATTATATTATGATCCTATAGATGTTATGACATATAATCGTTTCACTATGATCACACGTTACAAATGCACATAAGCAAAATAGTTGTGTCACACAACACTAGCTACTATCATGCATAAATATGTGCTACCCATCCCTTATCAGCATGTTCCAGGCCTTCAACAGCCCCAAAGAGCTAACCACTGCTCTGATACCACTAATGTAAGGACCCCACCCTTGATTAGTGTATTAACCATTATGTGTGGCACATGCTTTCAATAAAATCAATCGGGAAACTCAGATGATACTTTACCATTGAATGACAATTACAAAATTTCTTTAATATTCAACATTAAGATCATCTCTACCAACAAATAGACTCATAGAGTTCGCCCATTACCATCCCCATTACGCCACTTTTTACATTGTGGACTTTTATAAAAATTTGGGCAGAGTCTCCCCATAAATAGAGCCATCCCGAAATAAAAGCACATCACATAATATAGTTCCCGGCCAGGGAAAACACATACTCAACAGAATACAGCAACACCAAGTAAATTCCCAGCCAGGGAAGACACCACACATAAGACAACATAAAGTGGGTTTCAACACCCACATAATACACCAATGACTCTCATATCATTAGCAATTCTACCCTTAATTGCATGCAACATAGAATGAAAGAGAGAAAGGCTCATGCCTTTATATACAACCCATATACAAGTATAACCGTGCTCACATGCGAGCATCATGAATATGTATATAACCCTCAGGTGTATATGAGTACCCTGTACGATACCGTGCTCCATCAAGCCCTGGAACCACGATCCTGGGAGTACATCCAATCAACAGCTCGAGCTCATCTCCAAAGCCATCGATGTACCTGTTCACCTGCCCCAACAGAGACAGCCCCCAACGGGGTGAGCATACCAATACACAAAATCCCATAATCACAATAATGAAATTCATAATTTACAACAAAAGTAAATACTAATGAATCTTAAATGATACTCCCTGGATGGCAACATCCTCATCCGGGATTCCGTGTAATGTCCCTGTTCTCACAATCATCAAACTCATCAAATCTCAAAAATCAGTAAATCAACACATTGATTTAACTCATCGCATGCCTGATTCTCAAATATCAATAACTAATGATTCCAAATTCATTATACATACAAATATAGATATCTCAATATCTAATACTGATTTTCAACTTTGCTACCAATCACAGATAGCTCAAATGCCTAGCATTTATTTTATCAATTCTCCATTATACTTAGACATCTCACATGTCTTATAATGAATACATGATTCCACGATCATTCTCAGGCATCTCAAATGCCCTACAATAGTCCAATAAACCCAGTACCCCATATATCTCGTAAAGTTATACCACTCTAGTATCACGCACGCTTGTGGCGGCGATGTCAAGATTGGGACGTTCCATAACTACATCAACACATATATATAACCATACGTACAACCATCAATGCAATCAAAATACATTATGCATTTCACAAATGCTCTCATATAAAGTAATGCTCGTACGTCGCACGTACCTTAAATCCCCTTAGTTCGAGCCAGACTTTGTTCGAGTTCCATGCCCCGAGGGCCGACGTGCTAACAAGATAAATTAATTCACAATTATTTACGAACATGCAACCCATGCTCAAGCACACCCATAACCCTTAAACAAAATATTGTCAACACACGACAATTAACCATTTAAAAGACCCGGGGCAGGGCATATACAGGGAGGGAAATCGAATGAGACATTATCGAAAATTGCTCAAGAACCACCTCTAAAATTTCGAACCCTAACATCTCAATTCAAACCCAATTAAGCATCATAATACATCTAAAACATGTAATAATCGATGAATTACAAGAATATCACCCCTGCCCAAAACCCCCAAAATTCGAACCCCAACCTCACGAAATTAGGGCAAATTTTCGAACCATACATCACCAAAATACAGGGAATTACATGAGAAGCATGAAAAAGGGGTAAGGAAAGTTACCCATACGAAGATCGGAAGAAAAATCGTTCAAAATCGAAGAACCCTAGAATTTTGGGCGTCTGCGCAATCTGGAAAACCCAAGCGCGATTCGCGACGGAACTCTGAATTGCTGGTGCGGGAAGCTGCGCCTCGGAGAGACGAAGCCAACGGTGGGTCGGACGCGCCGAACGGCGGCCGGACGGCGGCGGGCGCAGCGCTTTTGCGCGCGGGGGTTGGGGCGACGGGAAATGGGCGCGGACGCGGGGAGAGAGAGAGTGACGGGAAAGGTGAAGGAAAAATGGTTCCAATAATTAAAATCTCGGGTTCAACTGGTATTTATAGCAAAAATACCCCGAAATACTGATAGCCCCACAAATACATCATGATTCATTAAAAATCATCTGTTTTCAAAAACTCTCTCTCTAACTCCAAAACCCCCTACCGATGCCCACACAAAGCACCCCAGATCCCGAGACACATCAAAAACCCAACTCTTAGGTTTTACACCGAAATGAGAATACAATCTCAACCTCGGGATCCAACGATCCCAACTACTCAAATAGACGAGCCCGAAAGGCCCAACACTACGATTAAACTCCAAATCGCCACGTAAAACAACTTTAGGGGTTATTAACACTCCGGGATTAATATCTATATTCCCTGGTCATCACATTAACTATGTGATCTCAAAATAAAACTCCAAAAGCAATTATAAAGCCACTCCAAGCTCCACAAGGATCAAAGAGAGGAAAAGAAGAGAAAAGGGGTTTGGGAAAAAAATGATAGAGATTTGGTAGGTGTTTTAGGTTTGTTGTGTGATTTTTGTTTGATAATTTGGCATTTTATACCTTAAAGACCTTCAACACCACATTTAACCCATTCATCAACATTATAATATATCAACATGTATATTTTACTTCTTACATCACAACATCAATTTGTATATTTTACCTCTAATTCATGCAATCCAAACTCATTTCATTAATCTAAAATCAAACTACTCAATTTCAAATAACAACTTCATTATTATCACATAATCCAGCTATACTCGGTTTATCTCCAAAATGAGTCCAAATCACATAATTCATCTCAACCATAAATCCCATTATACTCGATTTATCTTAAAATCGAGTTTGCAAAATGATAATTAATCTAATTATTGTTTAACCATCTCATTAACTCAATTAATCAATATAGTTAGATTTCATGTATCACAATTCTCATCTACTAATAAAATTACGTCCTCAAAATTGAAACGTGCACACTTATCAGAAGCGTCAAAATGACATCACATACATAACATAAGTATCAAAAATAAAGGCAATATACAGTTGAGAATATTTTACTGAGCAACATACGATTTGTCCAGACCAAATCCCGGATAGGATCCTCCACAATTGAAACATTAAAATATAATTCAACGTTCGAAGTTTGTTAAACATAAACAAATTAATTTATGTTTTCGTAAAATTTATACATGGAATATCTCCTAATTACGAAACAAAGAATTGTCAACGATAACCTACAAGCTAGAATGTCATTTACTGTCATATCAGTTTTACATTTTCCCATCTCTTGAATAAATTTTGGTTCAGGTATATATAGCATCATTTATTAGAAAGCGCATACATATGTGAATCGTATTCGTATTGGGAATAAGGTTTACAAGGGATTTTTGCCGAGATTTTTATAGAAGTCACCCTATAATTAAGAAGCATGAAATTGGAATCTCTTAATGATATGAATGTATGCACTAATCACGATGATAAGTGCACTAATGAAGAGATTAGGTCTTGGGGTCCCTACATTACAAGTAAACATTACAGACTAAAGTTTGGTACATCTACTGCCAAGAGTAGCGGTGTACTGGAGCATATTCGTTCTGATGTTTGGAAAGCACCGATTGTATCTCTAGGAGGAGCGTGATACTTTGTCTCGTCCATTGATGATTTCTCTAGAAGATGCTGAGTATATCCAATCAAGAAAAAATCAGATGTTTTTCCAGTATTCAAGGTGTTCAAAGCACGTGTGGAACTTGACTATGAAAAGAAGATCAAGTGTTTGAGGATTGATAATGGAGGAGAATATACAAGTTATATGCATATTGTGAACAAGAAGGCATCAAAAGGAAATTCACAACGGCTTACACGCCTAAATAGAATGGAGTGGCAGAGCGGATGAACAGAACCTTGTTGGACAAAACAAGAGCCATGCTGAAAACTGCAGGTCTAGCCAAGTCATTTTGGGCAGAAGTAGTCAAAACCACAAGTTATATTATCAATAGCTCTATATAAGTAGCGATTGGTTTGAAGACTCCGACGGAGGTGTGGAATCGCAAGCCAACAGATTATTCTCAGCTACATACACTCGGAAGTCCAGCATACGTTCTGTACAATGGAAAAAAAAGATCGAATTTGGATTCTAAATTCAGAAAGTGTATAATATTGGGCTATGCTGATGTTGTGAAGGGATATTGCTTGTGGGATCCCACTGCCCCCAAACTTATTATCAACAATGATGTTATCTTCGAGGAAGATAAAGTGAATGGTGACAAAGGCATACTGAATTCAGACACTACTACAATTCAGTTGGAAAATAAGACAGACAAAGATCAAGTTTCTTATGAGGTATTACCAGAGCACGAGGAACAAGAACCATTTGAGTCAGAGGTTTTCAAAATCAGGCAATGTAATCAAGAGAGGAGACCACCGGGTTGGCTTTCAGAATCTTATTAACAGAGGATGGTGAGCCATTCGAGTTTCCAGGAGGCTCCTCAAAGTTTGGATGTATCCTTATGGATAACATCAATGCATGAAAAATTGGAAGCCTTGGACATGAACAAAACTTGGGATCTTGTTACATTACCACGAGGACGAAAAGCCATTGGTAACAGACGGGTCTGTAAGATCAAGCATGATGGTAACAACCAAGTTGAATGATATCGTGCAAGATTGGTGGTGAAATGATATGCTCAGAAAGAAGACATCGACTTCAATGAGATATTTTTTCCTGTGGTCCGGCTTACAACATTCATAGTAGTATTGGCTTTGTGTGCGGTGTTTGACCTATATCTAGAGCAGCTAGATGTGAAAATTGCTTTTCTTCATGGTGATCTTGAAGAAGAAATTTATATGCTCCAACCAGAAGGTTTGCTGAAATAGGCAAAGAGAACTTGGTTTGCAGGTTGATCAAATCTGTGTATGGTCTCAAACAGGCACCGAGGTGTTGGTACAAGATATTTGATTCATATATCATGAGCCTTGGGTACAACAGGCTTAATGCAGATCCTTGCGCATATTTCAAGAGATATGCGGATGAAAATTATATCATTTTGCTGTTGTATGTGGATGACATGTTGGTCGCAGGCCCAACAAAGTTCGAGTCCAAGAATTGAAGGCACAATTGGTTAGGGAATTGGATATGAAAGACTTGGGACTGCAAAACAAGATTCCAGATATGCAATTTCATCGAGACAGAAGTAACAAAAAGATTTGGCTTTCATAGAGAAAATATTTGAAAAAAATCTTGCAACGCTTCAACATGCAAGATTATAAGCCAATTTCTACCTCTCTTCCTGTTACCTTCAAGTTATCCTACGAAATGTGTCCTAGGAGTGACGCAGAGAGGATGGAGATGTCTCGAGTATCGTATGCATCAGCGATGGGATGTTTAATGTTCGGCATGATCTGTACAAGACCAGACATTACACAAACAATGGGAGCAGTCAGTTGCACATGGTGAATTGTGATATCCCTGAAATAATTATGTGCTTTTGAGCCATTAATTGTGTTTATGGAATTAATATAGTGTTAAATTATTTATGGTGGTGAAATGTATAGTTATGCAGTGGGCATGACCTGGTAGTACATTTCAGGGTGCATGTGATGCATGTTGGGAAATTGGGTTTTGGCATGGTTTATTTGAGGTGGATATAAATTATTTTGGTAAAGCATGTTTAATTGGATTTTTATGCATTTTTGGAAAATGCTTTTAACATATCATGTTGGGGTATTTTATACACCATGCTAATTATTGGGTGCCATATTTAATTAAACCCCTTATTCCCCATTACCCTCACTTTCCAATCACTCTTTAACCAAATCACTTTCAAACCCTTCCCCCAAATTAAACCCAAAAATCGATTTTGGAGGAGAAAAAGGAGGAGAACTTTGCAAAACTTGTATTGTTGGATTTCTTGGTAGGATTTGAAGCTTTAAGTGGTATGATTCCTTCCTTGTGTTGTTTATTATGATTTGTGTTGAAATGGGTTTGTGTTTAGGGATTTGAAAAGGGTTTGATTTTTGGTAATGTGATGTATTTGGTTGGGTGTTGGATTTTTGGTGTTATTAGTGTTTATGTGGATGGTTTATGGTGTTTTGGTTTTAATGGTTGGTTGGTATTTGAGTTTGTATGGATTGGGGAATGTTTAAAGTGGAAAAATGGTGATTATTCGGATTACAGATCGCGGCGATCGACTGCCCAAAACGAGCGATCGATCGCGCGCAAGCAGTAGCGAACAAAACCATTTGGCGATCGATCACCAAGTTTGGGCGATCGATCGCGCCAAACTTGGCGATCGATAGCTGGTGACAGAATTTTGGTGATTTAGGCTGCTGGATCTCGCAATCGATCGGGACTTGATAGCGATCGATCGCGAGATGCCAGAATTGGTGATTTTGGTTATTTTGTGGGATTTTTGATATCAGACTATTATTTGGCTTCTAATATTGAATTGTGTGATTGTGTAGAGCCCTCTCAGGGGACACCACAACCAAGGAGATAAAGTCCTACCAAATTCTACATTTTGGAAAGGTACGTAGGGAGACGTACGGGCACCTAACGGTAACATGTATTTTGTATACATACTGGACTATGCATTGAGGTTGCACATATATGTTGAATTATGCATTGTGGTTGCATATATATGTTGGATTATGCCTTATGGTTGCATACATATATGTTGAATGCTTGGTGCACATTCCATGTGAGGGTAAATGTCGCATGTCACATTTGAAGCGAGGTTATTCGATGCCGCTGATATGTCGAAGCGAGGGCTATTAGTGCCACGGTCATGACAAGCGAGGTGCATTAAAATACACTGTTAACAAGACTAGAGATTAGTTATTGGTATTAATGGAATGGTGATATGTCATGACATTTGTGAAACTGGAATATAATCCAATGATTATAATTATGAGTTATGGTACATAGACAACCAAAGGGAGCATTTTAAATGCATTGGATACAGGAAGTGCTTTGTATTTACTATTTATGCATTTGCTCATTATAATCATATTGTGATGAACATGGATTATTATATGCTCGTGGTTTGGGGTTGTTCCTGTAGGTACATTTTGACATGGAGGGCTAAGGACGGGGTTGATGCGATGAGCTTTGTGAGGAGTTCTATGAGTATAGCAGGATAGGATTATTTTGTATAGTCTCTACTCTAGGAGTAGTGTAAGGCTATAGCATTAACATTCATTTACTGAGAATGTAATTAATCTTTTGGAATTTTATTTTTGGCACTGTAATCCTTTAAGCTCGAGGCATCAACAAGAACCTTATACTCTGATCTATGCATGTTTAGTTCTTCTTATGTCTTTAATTCCGCACTTAAGGTAGCGAGGCCTTACATTATTGGTATCAGAGTAGTGGTTAGAGAACCCGGGAATGAGTGAAGGGTAGACTTAGCAAACTTGTTGGCTAGGTGTTCACTTATGAACATGTTTATGCATGTGGTGCATGTTTGTGTATATATTTGTTATACTAACTGCTTGGAATATTGTTTTTCATGTATCTAACGGTATAACATATGAATTGTTTCTGGTATTGTTGTTAACCCTTGTATTACAGCATGGCAGCATGAAATCTGGAACACCTAAATGAGGAGGTGGGTGATGTGGGGAGTGTGAATGCTAGTATTGCACAGACTAATCCCCTACCACCACCGGCTGTGGGTATAGAGCCTATTGCACATCCATTATTACCCGGAGAACTGAGTCTAACACAGTTTCTGACTTTTCATTTCACCCTGCTTTGAGGGAACTGAGACATGGGAGGAAGCAGAGAACGGCTGGAGAGGATTGAGAAGATCTTTGTGTCTGCACTCTGTGCTAGGACTGCTTGGTTGAGCCTAGCAGAGTTCCAGTTGGCCAAGAAGTCTTCCATGTGGTGGAAGATGACTGTTATGGAATTAAGGGCTCAAGGGATGTTGATGGACTGAACCTTGTTTAGGACCCGATTTTTGAATCGGTACTTTTTTGCAGCTGCTAGGCAGATGAAGGAGGATGAGTTCACCAATCTAAAGCAGGGTAGCACGACTGTCTTGGACAATGCTATGCAATACTCATCACTATTGAAGTACGCCCCTCACATTGCTACAAATGGTCATGCCAAGATGAGGCATTTTCTGAAAGGTTTGAGGCCGGAGCTGTTTGATCGGGTTATCTCCAACAACCCCAGCTCACTTGGTAATGCTCTCACACGAGCAGAGCTAGCGGAGATTGGAGTTAGTGCCTATACGGATGTTGTACCCCCGCAAGTTCCACCATAGAGGCCAGTATCTGATAATCTGAGGCCGCGAGGGTATCATTTAAACCTCGTGGGGCTTCTTCTTCTTCTTCTCGGTTTGGTGGAAGGCGAATTGATAATCAGAGGGGTAATGCCTCTACCAATAGAGGACAAACTCAAGCAAGTAGGATCGGAGAAGTGAAACGCCATTTCTGTGGAGGACCACATGTGATGCGTGACTGTACGACTTGTTATAAATGTGGCCAGATGGGTCACATTGCTCGGTTTTGTCAGAATCGTGATGGACAGATAGACCTCAGAGAAGGCACGGGGAGATTTACTAGTGGGACAGTACAGCAGAGGCAACCAATGATGCCTCGCCAGTCGGGAGGTCAGGCGATGGGGCCACCTCAAGGGAAGGTTTATGCTTTGACTAGGGAGCAGGCCGAGGCAGCTCCAGAGGAGGTGATTGCTGGTACGTGTCTTTTATTTACATATTACGCTTTTATTTTTGATAGACACAGGTGCCTCACACTCCTTTGTGTCTATGGATTTTGTGGAGAGACATCTTATGTGCACATCTCCGTTACCCACGCCTCTTTTGATCTCGACACCCACTGGGCAGAATGTGACTGCTGACCGATTTCTTTCTGACTGCCTCATTTATTTTGAGGGCAATGAGTTGAAGACGGATTTGACTGTTCTGAGTATGTCAGATTTTGATTGCATTGTGGGCATTGATATACTGAACAGATATCAGGCAGTGGTTGATTGCCGGCAGAGAACGGTTCGTTTCCGATCTGTGGTTTCATCGGACTTTTATGGGAACGATTCTCGTCCGAAGATTCCGTTGATATCGGCTGTTAAAATGTCACGATTATTGAATGTGAGCATATGGGTTATCTTATTTATGCCGTGGACTTGGCTGAAAAGAATAAGGAGTTAAGGATTGAGGACATACCCGTGGTTGTGGAGTTTACGGGCGTGTTTCCGGAGGAAATTCCAGGGTTTCCGCCGACTAGAGAGGCCGAGTTTGGAATTGAGTAGTTGCCGGGAATTGAAGGAGCAGTTATAGGAACTCCCTGACAAGGGATACATACGTCCTAGAGTATTGCCTTGGGGCACACAGGTTCATTTCGTAAAGAAAAAGGATGGTTATATGCGTTGGTGCATCGATTACTGGCAATTGAATAAGGCAGCGGTAAAGAACAAGTATCCTCTTCCATGGATTGACGATCTATTTGATCAGTTGCATGGCACGAAGCTTTATAGCAAGATTGATTTGAGGTCTGGGTATCATCAGATTCGGGTCAGAGAGAAGGATGTTCAGAAGACAACATTTCGGACTCGATATTGGCACTACGAGTTATTGGTTATGCCGTTCGGAGTGACAAACGCCCGTCTGTCTTTATGAGTCTGATGAATTGGGTGTTCCAACCGTATCTTGATCAGTTCATCATTGTGTTCATTGACGACATACTTATCTATTCTCGAAGTGAGGAGGATCACGTAAAACACTTGCGGACAGTGCTCCAGATTCTCAGGGATAATCAGCAAGTGTGAATTCTGGTTGGACAACGTGGTGTTTCTGGGGCATGTCATCTCTAGCGATGGGATATTAGTAGATCCCAGGAAAGTAGAGGCAGTGATGGAATGGTCTGCGCCTACTTCTGTGCCCGAGATACGGAGCTTCCTTGGTTTAGCCGGTTATTATAGTCGTTTTGTCGAAGGATTCGAGAAAATTGCTAAGCCTTTGACACAGTTGACTCAAAAGGGAGCACCATTCTATTGGTCTGAGGCTTGTGAACAGAGCTTCCAAGAGTTGAAGCACCGGTTGACAACGGCGCCTGTGTTGGTGATTCCTATGGAGAACAAGAGGTTTGTTCTATATACTGATGCATCACTACAGGGTCTGGGACGTGTACTTGTGATATCCCCGAAATGATTATGTGATTTTAATCATTTATTTATATTATGATGATTTAGTGTTAATTCATGAGGTTGAATTAATATGGTTGAGGAGTTACATTTCGGGGTGCATGCGACATATGTTGGGATGTTGGGGTTGTGGCATTATTATTTTGGGGTGTGTATTATTGTTTTGGTAAAAACATATTTAAATGGGAATTGAAGTATTTTATTGAGAAAATACTATAAAATATCATGTGAGGATATTTTAATACATCGTGCTAAATACCGGGACCAAAACATAACACATCACATAACCCACCACCCAACCACCCCCCCTTGACCCATGCCCTGCTGCCAGCTGCCAGCTGCTTGCCCACACTTCTTGTCCCATCTCTCACCCAACCCTTCCATGTCTGAAATCACTCCAATTCTCTCCCAAAAGTCGTCCAACAGCTGCTAAGGAAGTTAGGGAGGAGATCTTCCATTTTTATTGCTTGGAAAGCTTCCAAAAATCGGAGCAAAACGGGGTGAGAAACCATTTCTGGGTTTGAAATTTAGTTGTTGAGTTCATACTTTTATTGGTGTGAAAAATGGCATGTTAGCTTAGGTTTCTTAAAACCTTCGATTTAAATGCTTACATGGTGTTGTTATGAAGCTCTCTGCATTTTTCCTTATGTATATTACATGTTTTATGTTGAGGAAATAAGCATGTAAAGTAAGGTGTTCGGAAATCTGGGTAGGAGTATGCCCTGTTTTTCTGGAAAAATGTGGACTGGGAGTGATTTTGAGGAGGTGACATTATGCATGTTAGATGGGTTTTAGGGTGAACCTTCGATTTGAGTACATGCATGGTAGCTTGTCAAGCCCAGGACGTTTTATATTTGAGCATGCTTTATGAAATATGTTGTAGTTTTTATAGCATGAAATGAAGTACTCAAGAAATCTGGGAATGAAAATGTTGCCCTGTTTCCTGAAAAGTTGATCGAGTACTTGTGTAAATGGTCGACGTTTATGCATGTGGGTTTATGTTTGGGGTGTAAATTTGATATCAATACACTCAGGGTAGTGTATTGTAACTTCTAGCATGTTGAGTTTGGCATGTGGTATGTCTTACATGTTAGATCAAGAGGCATAAATATCGGTGTTAAAGAGTTTCCGGAAATCTGGGCTGAAACAGAGCGACCGATCGATCGGTGAAGAACACCGATCGATCGGCAAAAGCCGTAGCATTTTTCCAAAATTCAAACAGTTCACCGATCGATCGGTGATGAGGACCGATCGATCGGTAGTGTTTTTTTTTAAAATGTGGAATTTGTTTTAATTTTGATATTGGATTGTAATGAGACATCTAATATTGTGTTGTACACTGGTGTAGAGCCTTCACAGACAGCTACACAGCGCAGGGGATAGAGTCCCACAACACACTACATTTTGGAAAGGTACGTAAGCGACGTACGGGCATCCCAACGGTAACATGTACTTATGTTTGTCTGTTTGACACATGATGAATGCAATGTGATGCATTAAGAGTTGATACATGTTATTATGCATTGTTGTTGCATATTATGCATTGTTGTTGCATATTGTGATGTGGAATAAAGAGGTGTATTCCATGAGTCAGGGGTGATCACAGTGAAGGTTTAATGCTTACGCTTGACCGCTAAAAATGTGGAGCGGGAGGGGGGAGGCTCGCTTGCACATGGAGGCGGGGTATACCATACTAAGCGATGATGAGATACCGCTAGTATGAAGAAGCGAGGATGAGATACCGCTTGTTTTGAGATTGTAAAGCGAAGAAGCATTAAAATAACTGATGATGACTGACTCAAGAAAAAGAGATGATATGTCATGACATTTATTTGTGAAGCCATATATTCATATAGTGTTTTGATTATGAATTGTGGTACAGGGACAACCAATGAGCATTGTAAATGCGATGGAAATACAGGAAGTGCTTTGTATTTTATGATTATGCATTTACGTCTTACATTCATATTTTGTGGTATATGAATTATGTTATGCTCATGTGTTGGGGGTTGTCTTTGTAGGTGCTTTTGATGATGAGAACCAGGGTCGGGGTTGAAAAGCCGAGCTGTAAGGAGTGCTACAGGATTAGCATGTTAGAGAAATTTTGTATAGCTTCTACTTGTGGTAGAGTAAGACTATAGGGTAGTACCTTTTTTAGGAATTTGTGAAATTCCTTTTGAAACTTTTGGTACTGTATCTTTTAAGCTCATGTTAATCAACATGACTCATTACTCTGATTTATTCATATGAATGTTTAGTTCTCTTAATCGCACTTATTAGTATCTTGAGATATCGGGGTCTCACATTTAGTGGTATCAGAGCAGTGGTTAGATAACCAGGGAAGAGTGAAGGGTAGCCTTTAGAGACAAGTTGGTTAGGTATTCATTGTTGGGCATGTTATGCACGTGATGTATATTTTTGTATGAGTGTTATACTAACATGCTTTGAATATAATACTCTTGTTATCTAACGGCTTATACTATGAACTGCTTTTGGTATTGTTGTTAACTCTTGTGTTGCAGCATGGAGGCTATTAACCCGGAGAACCTCAATGAAGAGGTAGGGGATATGGGCAGTATGAATGCTAGTGTTGCTCATATAAATCCTTTACCGCCACCTGCTGTGGGAGTGGAGCCCAGTGCACAGATGTTATTACCAGGGGAGCTCAGTTTGACACAGTTTGTGAGGGGACCGAGTCTGGAGAAGGGGCCGAAGAGTGGCTAGAATGGATAGAGCAGATACTTGTGACTGCGCCCTGTGCACGTACCGCATGGCTGAGGTTAGCCGAGTTTCAGATGGCGAAGAAGCCTTCTATGTGGTGGAAGACCACTGTGATGGAGCTGAGGGCTCAAGGTATGGTAGTGGACTGGACTGTATTCAGGACCCAGTTTCTTAACCGGTATTTTTCTGCCGCTGCCAGACAATTCAAGGAGGACGAGTTCACTAATTTGAAGCAGGGCAACATGTCAGTTTCAGACTTTGCTTAGCAGTATTCCTCACTGTTGAGGTATGTCCCCCATATCGCTGTGAGCAGCCATGCAAAGATGAGGCATTCCTGAGGGACTGAGGCCAGAACTATTTGACCGGGTTGTCTCCAACAACCCCAGCTCTTTTGATGACGCCCTGACTAGGGCAGAACTAGCAGAGATTGCTGTGGGAGTGTATAAAGACGTTGTACCCCCTTCAGTGCCATCGCAGAGGCCTGTTACTAATAGTTTGAAACCACGAGGGGATCAGTTCAAGGTTCGTGGAGCCTCATCATCTTCCAGATTTAGCGGGAAGAAATCTCAGGGTCAGAAGCAGAGCAATCGAGGACCTACACAGGGGAGTAAGGCAGGAGGGGACAGGTGTGACCGCTGTGGAGGATTTCACTTGTCACGTGATTGCCGAGGCTGTTATGTTTGTGGCAAGGTGGGCCACTTAGCTCGGAATTGCCCCAATCGGGCAAGTCAGACAGACTCAGGGCCGAATAGGCCAAGATTTGATGCTAGGACTGGCACCACCGAGGCAGCAGTTTGTGCCTCGACCACAGGGAGGTCAGGCGACAGGACCACCGCAGGGACAAGTGTATGCACTGACTAGGGAGCAGGCTGAGGCAGCCCCGGAGGAGGTCATTGCTGGTACGTGTCATTTATTTACGTACCCTGCATTTATTTTGGTAGATACAGGTGCTTCTCATTCTTTTGTATCTGTTGCTTTTGTGGAGAGACACCACTTGTGCTCGTGTCTGTTACCCACGCCTCTCATGGTCTCGACACCCACGGGAAAGCATCTGATTGCGGACCGACTGTTATCTGATTGCCTCATTTATTTTGAGGGCAATGATCTGAGGGCCGATCTGATTCAGTTAGAGATGGCAGACTTTGACTGTATTATGGGCATTGATGTGTTGAGAAGATACCGAGCTGTGGTAGATTGCCGACAGAGGATGGTACGTTTTCTATCTGATCAGGGGTTCCAGTGGACTTTTTATGGGGACGGCTCTCGTCCAAGGATTCCAGTGATCTCAGCGGTTAAGATGTCACGGTTATTGGAACGTGGCCACACTGGGTACCTTATTTATGCCTTAAATGCATCAGAAGAGAAGGAAGTGAAAGCCGAGGACATTCCAGTTGTGGCGGAATTCATTGATGTGTTCCCAGATGAGATTCCGGGGTTTCCGCCTATCAGGGATGTTGAGTCGCCATTGAGCTGCTGCCAGGGACTTCTGCTATTTCTCGTGCCCCTTACAGGATGGCACCGGCAGAGCTGAGAGAACTGAAGGTACAATTACAGGAGCTCCTCGACAAGGGATACATTCGTCCTAGTGTATCGCCTTGGGGTGCACCAGTCTTGTTCGTGAAAAAGAAGGATGGTTCAATGCGTCTGTGCATTGACTACAGGCAACTGAACAAGGCCACAGTGAAGAACAAGTATCCACTTCCGAGGATTGATGATCTGTTCGATCAGCTTCAGGGTACAGAGGTGTACTCAAAGATAGACTTGAGGTCCGGCTATCATCAGGTGCGGGTTAGAGCTGGCGATGTCCAAAAGACGGCTTTTAGAACTCGGTATGGGCACTACGAGTTCTTAGTGATGCCATTCGGAGTGACAAATGCACCTGCAGTTTTTATGAGCCTGATGAACAGAGTATTTCAGGAATACCTCGATCAGTTTGTGATCGTATTCATTGATGACATCCTCGTCTACTCAAGGAGTGAAGAGGAACATGCCGATCATTTGAGGACAGTACTTCAGATTCTCAGAGATCATCAGTTGTACGCCAAACTCAGCAAGTGTGAGTTTTGGCTGAGCAGTGTATCATTTTTGGGCCATATCATATCACGAGAGGGGATATCAGTAGACCCAAGGAAGATAGAGGCAGTTATGGATTGGTCTGCCCCTACTTCAGTCAGTGAAATTCGAAGTTTTCTTGGTCTGGCTGGCTATTACTGACGTTTCGTCGAGGGTTTCTCAAAGATCGCCAAACCACTTACACAGCTGACTCAGAAGGGAGTTCCATTCCTTTGGTCGGAAACTTGTGAGCAGAGCTTCCAGGAGTTGAAGCACAGATTGACTTCAGCGCCAGTTTTGGTAATTCCCAGGGAGAACAAAGGATTTGTTCTCTATACCGACGCATCGCTTCAGGGTTTAGGATGCGTGCTGATGTAGGATAAGCACGTTGTGGCTTACGCTTCGAGACAATTGAAGCCACATGAGACGAGGTATCCGGTCCATGATCTGGAGCTAGCAGCTATAGTGTTCGCCTTGAAGATATGGCGACACTACTTATCTGGTACCTCATTCACCATCTTCACTGATCACAAAAGCCTGAAGTTCTTGTTTACACAGGCTGAGCTGAACATGAGGCAGAGGAGATGGATGGATCTGCTGAAGGATTATGATTGTGAAATCCTATACCATCCCGGGAAAGCAAACTTGACAGCCGACGCTTTGAGTCGGAAGGTGAGGAGCACAGTGGAGGATGCCATGTGTCTATCAGCTATGTTGGGCTCCTACTGCCATTTGGGATTTGATTATGATGTGTCTACTTCACCAGTACAGGTTTTGACCTTGTTAGCTGAGCCTGCTATTTATGATCACATCAGGAAGGCTCAGGGGACCGATGCAGAGGTTCAAAGATGGATGTCAGTGGTTCATTCAGGTCAGCCATCGAGATTCAAAGTGGCTGAGGACGGTTCTCTGAGACTTGGCGATAGATGGGTGGTTCCAGATACACCCGAGTTGCGTCAGGGTATATTACAGCGAGCTCATTGCAGCAGGATGAGTGCCCACCCGGGCGGGAAGAAGATGTATAAGGATCTATGCAACCAGTTCTGGTGGAGGCGTATGAAACAAGATGTCACCTCATTCGTCAAGAGATGTTTGATCTGTCAACAGATGAAGGCTGAGAGGCAGAGGCCTGGAGGTGAGCTAAGGAGCTTGGAGATACCACAGTGGAAGTGGGATCACATATCCATGGACTTCGTGACCCACTTACCGAGGACTGTTTCAGGTTTCGATGCTATATGGGTAGTCGTCTACAGATTGACTAAGAGTGCTCATTTCATTCCCTACTGTATGACCTTCACGTACTTGAGGATGGCACAGTTATATATCAGAGATGTGGTGAGACTGCACGGGATCCCTGTTTCGATTGTGTCTGATCGAGATCCGCGGTTTACATCTCACTTTTGGGAGGGTCTGCAGACAGCTCTAGGTACAGAGTTGAGGCTGGGCACATCCTATCACCCTCAGACGGACGGACAGACCGAGCGTACAATACAGACGCTCGAAGATATGTTGAGAGCTTGTGTGCTAGAGTTCGACACTTCATGGCAGGACTCGATAGCCTTGGTGGAGTTCTCTTACAACAACAGCTACCAGGCAAGTATACAGATGGCTCCTTTCGAGGCCCTCTATGGTAGGCGTTGTAGGTCACCCTTGTGTTGGGATGACGTGGATCGCAAATCAGTCGGAGGACCAGATTTGATCCGGGAAATGGAAGAGAAGGTGAAAGTGATAAGACAAAAGATGAAGGCAGCTCAGGACAGATAGGCAGCGTATGCCAATCAGCGGCGAAGACCGTTGGAGTTTCAGTTGGGCGACAGAGTCTTTCTGAGGATCTCACCTTTCAGAGGCGTAGTACGGTTTGGTATGCGGGGGAAGTTGTCCCGAGATATGTGGGGCCGTATGAGATCTTACAGCGTGTGGGTACTCTGGCGTACCGATTAGCTTTACCGCCTTCTCTGTCTGGTATACACGATGTATTCCATGTGTCTATGCTGAGGAAGTATGAGCCGGATCCTTCACATGTGTTGCAGCCTTCAGAGGTGCAGATTGAGTCCGATGTTTCCTATGTGGAGCGACCTATCAGGATTTTGGATAGGGCAGATCACAGGCTGAGAAACAAAGTTATTCCTATGATCAAGGTTCAGTGGGATCGTAGGGGTGTCGAGGAGGCCACGTGGGAGACGGAGCGACACATGGTACAGCACTATCCAGAACTGTTTTCTGGTATGTGATTTATGTTTTATTTATATTGGGTAAGTGCATGCTGATTTCGAGGGCGAAATCTTATAAGTAGGGGAGTATTGTGATATCCCCGAAATGATTATGTGATTTTAATCATTTATTTATATTATGATGATTTAGTGTTAATTCATGAGGTTGAATTAATATGGTTGAGGAGTTACATTTCGGGGTGCATGCGACATATGTTGGGATGTTGGGGTTGTGGCATGATTATTTTGGGGTGTGTATTATTGTTTTGGTAAAAGCATATTTAAATGGGAATTGAAGTATTTTATTGAGAAAATACTATAAAATATCATGTGAGGATATTTTAATACATCGTGCTAAATACCGGGACCAAAACATAACACATCACATAACCCACCACCCAACCACCCCCCCTTGGCCCATGCCCTGCTGCCAGCTGCCAGCTGCTTGCCCATACTTCTTGTCCCATCTCTCACCCAACCCTTCCATGTCTGAAATCACTCCAATTCTCTCCCAAAAGTCGTCCAACAGCTGCTAAGGAAGTTAGGGAGGAGATCTTCCATTTTTATTGCTTGGAAAGCTTCCAAAAATAGGAGCAAAAAGGGGTGAGAAACCATTTCTGGGTTTGAAATTTAGTTGTTGAGTTCATACTTTTATTGGTGTGAAAAATGGCATGTTAGCTTAGGTTTCTTAAAACCTCCGATTTAAATGCTTACATGGTGTTGTTATGAAGCTCTCTGCATTTTTCCTTATGTATATTACATGTTTTATGTTGAGGAAATAAGCATGTAAAGTAAGGTGTTCGGAAATCTGGGTAGGAGTATGCCCTGTTTTTCTGGAAAAATGTGGACTGGGAGTGATTTTGAGGAGGTGACATTATGCATGTTAGATGGGTTTTAGGGTGAACCTTCGATTTGAGTACATGCATGGTAGATTGTCAAGCCCAGGACGTTTTATATTTGAGCATGCTTTATGAAATATGTTGTAGTTTTTATAGCATGAAATGAAGTACTCAAGAAATCTGGGAATGAAAATGTTGCCCTGTTTCCTGAAAAGTTGATCGAGTACTTGTGTAAATGGTCGACGTTTATGCATGTGTGTTTATGTTTGGGGTGTAAATTTGATATCAATACACTCAGGGTAGTGTATTGTAACTTCTAGCATGTTGAGTTTGGCATGTGGTATGTCTTACATGTTAGATCAAGAGGCATAAATATTGGTGTTAAAGAGTTTCCGGAAATCTGGGCTGAAACAGAGCGACCGATCGATCGGTGAAGAACACCGATCGATCGGCAAAAGCCGTAGCATTTTTCCAAAATTCAAACAGTTCATCGATCGATCGGTGATGAGGACCGATCGATCGGTAGTGTTTTTTTTTAAAATGTGGAATTTGTTTTAATTTTGATATTGGATTGTAATGAGACATCTAATATTGTGTTGTACACTGGTGTAGAGCCTTCACAGACAGCTACACAGCGCAGGGGATAGAGTCCCACAACACACTACATTTTGGAAAGGTACGTAAGCGACGTACGGGCATCCCAACGGTAACATGTACTTATGTTTGTCTGTTTGACACATGATGAATGCAATGTGATGCATTAAGAGTTGATACATGTTATTATGCATTGTTGTTGCATATTATGCATTGTTGTTGTTGTTGCGAAAAATCCCTTACCGCAAGCGCACGGTAGTCAAGTTTTAATATAGAAAGATGTCGAACCCACAGAGATTGATTAAATAGTTAAATCTAAGTACTGAATTAAAATAATCTTTGCTTTATTTAGAGAATCGAATAGTTGAGTGTTATGCGAAGAATAAAAATTAATTAACTAATGATGATCAAATATTGAGTTGAAAAGAAATCAGTTGGAGACGAATCTAGGAGTACGATTTCACTTGTTCATCCACTACACTTATCATTCCTCGATTTCCATTTTATGGATTTCCTAGTTTACTAGCCGAGAATTCTTATTTGTTTCTACTCCCCCTCCCGGGTGTTAAGCAGAAGTAATTATCTAACATTAATCTTGATATCCCTATCTAAGATTAATCATCAAACAATTGTAAAAGCGCAGTAATTCCTATGACGACTTCTATGGAGTTATAGGCCTTCCGAACAATATAACTACCACGATACGAATTCCTTCTTTCCTATTCATAACCCCCTCTCCCGAGTGATAGATCACAAATATGGAATCATTCAATCCATGGCCAGTAGATTAAAAGCATTAAGAACAGGAAAACATAAATAAACCATATGGAAATCCAAATAAACTTCAATCAATTCATAATAAGCGTAGTTTCAAAACAAGCTACATCGTCTCCTAGAAAATAAAATTAGCTCATGCTAGAAGTATTTAAACACATAGACATGTTTAAATAACCCATAAAAAGTGATAAAAGTTTAGAGATACAAAACGAATTGGACGCTATTCTTCGATCTCCGATGAACGCCGCCGTCTCGTGATGAATTCTCTACTTTTTGCTCCGAGCCGTCGTCGTTATTCTTCTCCGTTCTTCAACCCTAGCCTCCTTCACTCCCAAAATATGTCTAAGTCTGAATCCCCTTCGAAAATCCTCCTCTAAACCCTTTAAAAGTCCCGTGCAATCAACTAAGGAAAGTCTCCAAAATTGCCAAAATTCATCAGGCGTAATTACGCCTCCGAAGTGGCGTAGTTACGCCTGTCGACGTGTCCAAAGTCTGACTTCCCGCGTGACTGGCGTAATTACGCCTCAAAAGTGGCGTAATTACGCCACTTAAAATTTTCAAAATCACAATTGCCGTGAGCTAGGCGTAGTTACGCCTCACATCAGGCGTAGTTACGCCTCAAGAAATTCTTTTAAAAGCTCAAATGCCGTAGCTTAGGCGTAGTTACGCCTAAGGACAGGCGTAATTACGCCTGTTGCTTTGATTCAAAGTGTTGATTTTTTACTTCAATTCATCCGTTCCTTCCGTCATTTGCACCCTTTTAGTCCACAAAACATGTAATTACCTGGATTCCTGCAAAACAACACATAACAAAACCAAAAGCGTAATTCTGATCGAAAACTAACACTAAACCATGCAAAACAAGAAGAAATATAAGTGTATAAAATACACTTATCAAACCCCCTAAACTTAAACTTTTGCTAGTCCCGAGCAAAACAACACAAAAACAAAACAAAAACAAATCAAAACTAAACTGACACAAAAAGACACACAAAACAAAGTTGTAAAACATTCCAATTGTGTAGGCCTCAGAAGTATTCAGACATGCATATCATTTTCTCAAGAATTCTCACGTCTGTGTGTGCTACCATTTCCATGTAATCAGTGAAGCAATCTTAACTCACACAAATCAATAGGACTTTGCAAGGCATAGGTTCAAATTGCATTGTTCAAAAACAGAGTGTATTTTGATGAATGCTAACAATGCATCAAGACTAGGTAATGAGATGCTCATATGTGAATGTCAAAACCATGTTTATTACAAGTGTTTCTCGAGTGTCATAGGTTCACTATTCATAACCTTCTCCACTAGTATATTAGACAAATGTGACTTGGTCAATAGGTCTTAATAAGCTTGTAACGTTAGGCTTTGGCTCATGGCTTCAATAAAAGGAAAGGTATTCAAAGCAAGAGAGTAAGTTGAAATTATAATCAATTTGCGCATTCTCATCCCGCTTTCGACTCCTTCTATTGATGATTCATCAATTTTCTTTTCATTTCAATTCATCCTCTTTTCTCATCCTCCTTATCATTATTCACCTCATTATTTTTCTCTTTTTTTTCTCTTTTTTTTTTTTCCTTTACTCCACTTCTCATTTTCAATTAAGATCGTAGGAGTTATTTGAACTTTTAAAGCGCAATAGAAGCTTACTCCCTTGAGGGTAGGCAATAGTGTATAAGCTTTAGCAAGGTGGTCAATGTGGGCTTTTTGAAATGATGCCGAATGGGGGTTATTATGTGCCTAAGCACATGCCATTCGATTTTCAATAAGCTCAAAAGGGTAACTAAAGATAAAATGATGTCATTTGGTGGCTTCAAAGGCTCAAACGATCAAAAAATTTGCCTAAATCATTCCTAAGCCACATCTGTCTGTATTTCGCCTCAAAGATTACTATAGTAAGTTCTATACTACTCTCAATTCACAAATAACTTACATGATTTGACCAATGTGCTCAGTTGCATCTGAAAACCATGGTAATATCAGAGAAAATTTGAATGAGATTCTAAAAGATATTGCAGACAATTCAATCCTCATTCTTTTACATTTAAGCTCAAAGGGGCTACTATGGCAATTTTCTATGAAAGAATCAAGGCCCAAATTATCAAGAATTGTCTATATCATTTTTGTGTTCGTTCAAATCATCATTGATTAATCAAATGGTCATGGGTTCTAGTGCAAGAATATGTGAGAACTCAAGAGCAACATGAAAACATGAAAATTTTAAATTTTCCACAAATCAACTCAATTTTTCATCATTGGCCTCAACTGACTCGTAATACAACTTATGACACTCAAAACTCAACAGACTCTAAATCGAGACAAACCAATAAAAATAAGGAAAACAAACACACAAAAGCAACAGAAATCCACGTAGTTTGACTAGTTCAAAGTACCCCCCTAAACTTAGAAATGTGCATTGTCCTCAATGCATACACATGAAGGAATAAATAGAACGATGCACATACCTAATCGATGACCGTCAGTGGTCATCGTCATCCATATCGTCGGGGGCGGTTGTGGAAAAAGTGCTGGCTGGAAAGTCGACGGCAATCCTTAGATGAAGAACTTTCGATTTGGTTGGCTAAGCTAGACCACTTTGTTGCAACCCCCCTAAACTTGCTTCCTTGCACCAGTCGACTCCAAAAACCTGCAATTAATCGATAAAGTATAGACTTTAGAGGTGGGATATCATAATTAAGAGAGATTGAGGAGAAAAAAAAAAAATTGAAAATTTGAGGGGAAGAGGACGCGAGGCGTAATTACGCCGCTGGAGAGGCGTAATTACGCCTCGCCTACGGCTTTTTAAAATTTTCTGAAAATTGACAGGCGTAATTACGCCACAAAGAGGCGTAGTTACGCCTGTCCCACGGCATCTCAAATTATTATTATTATTTTTTTTTTTTTGAATAAAATAAAACTAAAATAAGGATACAAGATTCGGGTTGCCTCCCGAAAAGCGCTTAGTTTATAGTCCTCGGCCCGACTGTCTTCCATCCATTCACTTAGGCTCGCTCAGGTGAACCTCGTCCACGTCTCTTACTTCTTCCCCAAAATAATGCTTCAATCGCTGCCCATTCGCTTGAAATGTGTGACCGTCATCGCATTTCAGTTCAATTGCTCCATATGGGGTCACTTTCTCAATAGTAAACGGCCCAGACCATCGTGACTTCAACTTTCCTGGAAATAGTCGGAGACGAGAGTTATATAGTAGCACTTTCTGACCAGGAATAAACTCTCTTCTCACGATTTGCTTGTCATGCCAATTCTTCGTTCGCTCCTTGTAGATCTTAGCATTTTCGTACGCTTCATTACGAAACTCATCCATCTCAGTGAGCTGTAGCAACCGTTGCTCACCAGCAGCCTTCAAATCAAAGTTCAGCTTCTTGATGGCCCAGAAAGCCCGATGTTCCAACTCGACCGGTAAGTGGCATGCTTTCCCAAAGACTAGACGATATGGGGACATCCCTATGGGAGTTTTGAATGCAGTGCGGTATGCCCATAATGCATCATCCAATTTCAGGGCCCAATCCTTCCGGTTAATACTGACAGTCTTTTCAAGAATTAGCTTAATTTCTCGGTTAGAAATTTCGGCTTGGCCATTAGTCTGTGGATGATAAGCCAATGCAATCTTATGCCTCACAGTGTATTTCGTCATCAAAGCACTGAAGATCTTGTTACAAAAGTGAGACCCTTCATCACTGACAATCGATCTCGGAGTACCAAACCGTGTAAAGATGTTCTTTTGCACGAACTTGACCACGATCTGAGCGTCATTAGTCGATGTGGCAATCGCTTCAACCCACTTAGAAACATAGTCCACTGCTAGCAGAATATAGGACTGTCCACAAGATGGTGGGAAGGGGCCCATGAAATCAATACCCCATACATCGAAGATTTCTAATTCCAAGATATTTGTCAACGGCATCTCATGGCGTTTAGAAATATTACCAATGCGCTGACAACGATCACACGTCTTCACCAAAGTATAACTGTCTCGATGTAGCTCTGGCCAATAGAAACCCGATTGAAGCACTTTTGCTGCTGTCCTTGCTGCTCCAAAATGTCCTCCATAAGGTCTGGAGTGACACTTTTCAAGAATCTCTCTTGATTCCTCCTCAGTTACGCATCTCCGGACAATTTGGTCTGCACAGCGTCTGAATACATACGGTTCATCCCAGTAATAATTCTTCACATCATGAAAGAACTTCTTCCTTTGCTGATAAGTGAGGTCTGGAGGCAATAAACCACACGACAAATAATTAGCAAAATCAGCGAACCACGGAGTTTTAGTACATACCTCAAATAGATGTTCATCAGGAAAGTTCTCTTGTATGACTCCATGATCCATTTGATTCTCCAACTCCAAACGAGATAAGTGATCTGCTACTTGATTTTCACTGCCCTTTTTATCCAAGATCTCGAAATCAAACTCTTGTAGCAACAAGATCCATCTAATCAACCGGGGTTTCGCATCCTTCTTGGCAAAAAGATAACGAATCGCTGCATGATCTGTGTAAACTATGACCTTTGTCCCGATCAGATATGCTCTAAATTTGTCGAATGCATACACTACAGCTAGCATCTCTTTCTCGGTGGTCGTGTAATTCTGTTGGGCTCCATCAAGAGTTCTACTTGCATAGTAGATCGCCCTAAAAATCTTGTCTCTCTTTTGCCCCAAAACTGCTCCCACAGCATAGTCGCTGGCATCACACATTAAAACAAATGGCTCCTTCCAATCCGGCACTATGATGATTGGTGCAGATATAAGTGCTTTCTTTAGCCTGTTAAATGCCTGCAAACACAAATCATCAAAAATAAAAGGTGAGTCTTTTTCTAACAAATTACACAAGGGCTTAGCTATTTTAGAAAAATCTTTAATAAAACGGCGATAAAACCCGGCATGTCGAAGGAAGCTCCTAATAGCCTTCTCATTGTTCGGAGGTGGAAGCTTCTCAATTGCAACCACTTTTGCTCTATCCACTTCAAGTCCTTGAGATGACACCTTATGGCCAAGGACAATACCCTCTTGCACCATAAAGTGACATTTCTCCCAATTTAACACGAGGTTCTTTTCTTGGCAGCGCTGTAACACAAGAGATAGGTTATGCAAAGGAACCAAATACCGAAAAGTCGTCCATGAAGACTTCAAGAATCTCCTCCACCATATCTGAAAATATCGCCATCATGCACCGTTGAAAAGTAGCAGGTGCGTTGCATAAACCAAAAGGCATTCTTCTAAACGCAAAGGTGCCATATGGACAGGTAAACGTTGTCTTCTCTTGATCCTCGGGGTCTATGGCAATTTGATTGTATCCTGAATAGCCATCTAAGAAACAGTAATAACAATAACCGGCTAACCTGTCAAGCATCTGATCAATAAATGGAAGAGGGAAGTGGTCCTTCCTTGTGGCCTTGTTGAGTTTCCTATAGTCAATGCAAACTCGCCACCCCGTCACAGTTCGAGTTGAGATCAACTCATTATTTTCATTTCTTACCACTGTCATCCCTCCTTTCTTTGGCACAACCTGTACTGGGGAAACCCATGCACTATCTGAAATAGCATAAATAATCCCAGCATTTAACAATTTAAGCAATTCTGCTTTTACTACCTCCTTCATTGCTGGATTTAACCGCCTTTGATGATCAATGGAAGGAATGAAGGAATCCTCCATAAGTATTTTATGCATGCACAAAGACGGGCTAATCCCCTTGATATCAGAAATCGACCAACCCAAAGCAGATTTATATGTCCTCAATACACGTAATAATTTATCCTTCTCTAAAGAACAAAGAGATGAAGATATAATTACCGAGTATGTCGAATTCTCACCCAAGATGCATAAGTAAGGTGGGCCGGTAGTTCTTTCAGTTCCGAGCTCGCTTTTGTATCTTCTTTGACTGATGTATCTCGTACATCTTCCTCTTTTCCAGTAGTGTTGTTCTCCTTAGGCAAGCTCTTAAGTGCTTCTACTTGCTCAGCAAGATCATGTTCAGTTGCATCCACTTTCATAATAGAGTTGACCATGCAATTCTCCAATGGATCCTCCGGTATTGCTCCTACTTCAAAGTTATGCACACATGAGTCAATAACATCCAAAAACTTGCAAGTACTTACCTCGTCAGGTCCCTTGAGAGCCTTGTAAATATTGAACATGACTTCTTCTCCTCCAACTCTCAAGGATAATTCTCCTCTTTGGACATCGATAAGTGCCCTGCCTGTTGCTAAGAATGGTCTCCCCAAAATTAATGGAACATCTCCATCTTCCTCCATGTCTAGAACCACAAAATCTGCAGGGAAAATAAATTTGTCCACTTTCACAAGCACATCTTCAATTATCCCTCTAGGATATGTGAGAGACCTATCCGCCAATTGCAATGTGATTGTAGTAGGCTTCACTTCACCAAGCCCTAAACTCCTGAAAACAGATAAAGGCATTAAATTAATACTTGCACCTAAATCACATAACGCCCTATTAAATGTAGAACTACCAATAATACAAGGAATAGTAAAACTCCCTGGATCTTTCAATTTTTGTGGTAGCTTCTTTTGAAGGATTGCACTGCATTCTTCTGTGAGATTCACGGTTTCAAATTCCTCAAGCTTCCTCTTTCTTGCCATTATATCCTTCATAAACTTTGTATAATTAGGCATTTGTTGCAACGCCTCGGCAAAAGGAATATTTATGTGGATTTTCTTGAAAATCTCCAAGAATTTGGCAAACTGGTCATCTATAGCCTTTTTCCTGAAACGTTGAGGATATGGAAGTGTAGGCTTGTACATAGGAAGCTTTTCCGGTAATGTGGCTTGCTTCTCCTTTTCAACTTCTTTAGTGGTTTCAACCTGAATTTGAGTTTCCTCAACAGATGGCTCATCAACATGTACTGGTTCTACATCCCCAAGTTCTTTACCACTTCTCAATGACACGGCCTTGCACTTCTCCCTTGGGTTCACTTCGGTGTTGCTAGGAAATGATCCTCTTTGTTGGTTGTTCATGGCATTAGCAAGCTGCCCAATTTGCACCTCAAGAGATTTCATTGTAGCACCCATGTTGTTCATGTGACCCTCAATCGTATCAAGCCTCGACTCATTCTTCTCAAGCCTCAATTTCGAACTTTGAACAAAAGTATTCACCAAATCTTCAAATGAAGGTTTACCTTCATTCTTTTGTGGAGCATATCCAGGTGGTGGATTCAGAGCACTATTGTTGTTGGCATATGAGAGTCTATCATTGTTGTGGAACCCTTGTTGATACGGATTGCTTCGGTAGTTATTATTGTTGGGATACCGATTGTTTATGAACTGAACGTGCTCTTGCTCTGCTTCCCTTGACAACTCCATTCCAGCTGCAGCGGCGGCTAATTCAATAGTAGGTGGTGCTCCTTGCTTGGTCAGAGCTGCTACCTGCGTGGTTAGTGCAGACAGTTGTGCAGTAAGAGTACTAAAATGATCAACATCATACATACCTATGGGTTTCCTTGCCATGGCTCGCTCACTGGGCCACTGGAAGCTGTTAGCCGACATCTCCTCAAGTAATTCAAAGGCAGCATCTGCAGTCTTAGAAAATAGTGTTCCTCCTGCTGCAGCATCCACAATGATCCTAGTTGGTCCATTCAACCCATTGTAAAATAACTGAATCTGCACCCAGCTTTCATAGTTATGTTGTGGGCACCTCCTCAATAAATCCTTGAATCGCTCCCATGCCTCGTATAGTTGTTCAGAATCAATTTGTCTGAACGTACTGATTTCAGTTCTCAGTTGAGCTGACTTAGCTGGTGGGAAAAACATCGAGAGAAATTTCGATGCCATTTCCGCCCATGTGTTAATACCATTGTTTGGAAGAGATTGTTGCCAGCTCCTTGCATGGTCCCTAAGAGAGAAAGGGAACAATCGCAGTCTCACAGTATCTTCTGGAACACCATTCATCTTCACAGTATCAGCTATCTCCAAAAATATCCTCAAATGCAAGTTGGGGTCTTCAACAGGGGATCCACCAAACTGATTCTGTTGCACCATACTTATCAATGCCGGCTTAAGTTCAAAGTTGTTGGCATTGATAGTCTGGCGAGCTATCCCAGAGTAATTGTTGTTGACCAAAGGTTTGAAATAATCTCGGATCGCCCTTTGAGGTTCAACAAGTTGTGGAGGTGGTTCGTTGTTGTCTCTATTCGCAGCCATTTCTATCAATTCCTCCCTTCTCGTTTTTCTCAGTCTTCTTGCAGTTCTCTCGATCTCAGATCAAACAGTAACGATTCAGGAGTAGTGTACTTTCGCATGCACTGCAAAAAATTCAGAAAAGACAAAATTCACTCCAAAATAAAATGAATAAAAGCTCTAAATTAAAACCAAGATTAATTGGTACAGTATCAGATTGTACTAAATAAATCAATCCCCGGCAACGGCGCCAAAAACTTGTTGCGAAAAATCCCTTACCGCAAGCGCACGGTAGTCAAGTTTTAATATAGAAAGATGTCGAACCCACAGAGATTGATTAAATAGTTAAATCTAAGTACTGAATTAAAATAATCTTTGCTTTATTTAGAGAATCGAATAGTTGAGTGTTATGCGAAGAATAAAAATTAATTAACTAATGATGATCAAATATTGAGTTGAAAAGAAATCAGTTGGAGACGAATCTAGGAGTACGATTTCACTTGTTCATCCACTACACTTATCATTCCTCGATTTCCATTTTATGGATTTCCTAGTTTACTAGCCGAGAATTCTTATTTGTTTCTACTCCCCCTCCCGGGTGTTAAGCAGAAGTAATTATCTAACATTAATCTTGATATCCCTATCTAAGATTAATCATCAAACAATTGTAAAAGCGCAGTAATTCCTATGACGACTTCTATGGAGTTATAGGCCTTCCGAACAATATAACTACCACGATACGAATTCCTTCTTTCCTATTCATAACCCCCTCTCCCGAGTGATAGATCACAAATATGGAATCATTCAATCCATGGCCAGTAGATTAAAAGCATTAAGAACAGGAAAACATAAATAAACCATATGGAAATCCAAATAAACTTCAATCAATTCATAATAAGCGTAGTTTCAAAACAAGCTACATCGTCTCCTAGAAAATAAAATTAGCTCATGCTAGAAGTATTTAAACACATAGACATGTTTAAATAACCCATAAAAAGTGATAAAAGTTTAGAGATACAAAATGAATTGGACGCTATTCTTCGATCTCCGATGAACGCCGCCGTCTCGTGATGAATTCTCTACTTTTTGCTCCGAGCCGTCGTCGTTATTCTTCTCCGTTCTTCAACCCTAGCCTCCTTCACTCCCAAAATATGTCTAAGTCTGAATCCCCTTCGAAAATCCTCCTCTAAACCCTTTAAAAGTCCCGTGCAATCAACTAAGGAAAGTCTCCAAAATTGCCAAAATTCATCAGGCGTAATTAAGCCTCCGAAGTGGCGTAGTTACGTCTGTCGACGTGTCCAAAGTCTGGCTTCCCGCGTGACTGGCGTAATTACGCCTCAAAAGTGGCGTAATTACGCCACTTAAAATTTTTCAAAATCACAATTGCCGTGAGCTAGGCGTAGTTACGCCTCACATCAGGCGTAGTTACGCCTCAAGAAATTCTTTTAAAAGCTCAAATGCCGTAGCTTAGGCGTAGTTACGCCTAAGGACAGGCGTAATTACGCCTGTTGCTTTGATTCAGAGTGTTGATTTTTTACTCCAATTCATCCGTTCCTTCCGTCATTTGCACCCTTTTAGTCCACAAAACATGTAATTACCTGGATTCCTGCAAAACAACACATAACAAAACCAAAAGCGTAATTCTGATCGAAAACTAACACTAAACCATGCAAAACAAGAAGAAATATAAGTGTATAAAATACACTTATCAAACCCCCTAAACTTAAACTTTTGCTAGTCCCGAGCAAAACAACACAAAAACAAAACAAAAACAAATCAAAACTAAACTGACACAAAAAGACACACAAAACAAAGTTGTAAAACATTCCAATTGTGTAGGCCTCAGAAGTATTCAGACATGCATATCATTTTCTCAAGAATTCTCACGTGTGTGTGTGCTACCATTTCCATGTAATCAGTGAAGCAATCTTAACTCACACAAATCAATAGGACTTTGCAAGGCATAGGTTCAAATTGCATTGTTCAAAAACAGAGTGTATTTTGATGAATGCTAACAATGCATCAAGACTAGGTAATGAGATGCTCATATGTGAATGTCAAAACCATGTTTATTACAAGTGTTTCTCGAGTGTCATAGGTTCACTATTCATAACCTTCTCCACTAGTATATTAGACAAATGTGACTTGGTCAATAGGTCTTAATAAGCTTGTAACGTTAGGCTTTGGCTCATGGCTTCAATAAAAGGAAAGGTATTCAAAGCAAGAGAGTAAGTTGAAATTATAATCAATTTGCGCATTCTCATCCCGCTTTCGACTCCTTCTATTGATGATTCATCAATTTTCTTTTCATTTCAATTCATCCTCTTTTCTCATCCTCCTTATCATTATTCACCTCATTATTTTTCTCTTTTTTTTCTCTTTTTTTTTTTTCCTTTACTCCACTTCTCATTTTCAATTAAGATCGTAGGAGTTATTTGAACTTTTAAAGCGCAATAGAAGCTTACTCCCTTGAGGGTAGGCAATAGTGTATAAGCTTTAGCAAGGTGGTCAATGTGGGATTTTTGAAATGATGCCGAATGGGGGTTATTATGTGCCTAAGCACATGCCATTCGATTTTCAATAAGCTCAAAAGGGTAACTAAAGATAAAATGATGTCATTTGGTGGCTTCAAAGGCTCAAACGATCAAAAAATTTGCCTAAATCATTCCTAAGCCACATCTGTCTGTATTTCGCCTCAAAGATTACTATAGTAAGTTCTATACTACTCTCAATTCACAAATAACTTACATGATTTGACCAATGTTATTATGCATTGTTGTTGCATATTGTGATGTGGAATAAAGAGGTGTATTCCACGAGTCAGGGGTGATCACAGTGAAGGTTTAATGCTTACGCTTGACCGCTAAAAATGTGGAGCGGGAGGGAGGAGGCTTGCTTGCACATGGAGGCGGGGTATACCATACTAAGCGATGATGAGATACCGCTAGTATGAAGAAGCGAGGATGAGATACCGCTTGTTTTGAGATTGTAAAGCGAAGAAGCATTAAAATAACTGATGATGACTGACTCAAGAAAAAGAGATGATATGTCATGACATTTATTTGTGAAGCCATATATTCATATAGTGTTTTGATTATGAATTGTGGTACAGGGACAACCAATGAGCATTGTAAATGCGATGGAAATACAGGAAGTGCTTTGTATTTTATGATTATGCATTACGTCTTACATTCATATTTTGTGGTATATGAATTATGTTATGCTCATGTGTTGGGGGTTGTCTTTGTAGGTGCTTTTGATGATGAGAACCAGGGTCGGGGTTGAAAAGCCGAGCTGTAAGGAGTGCTACAGGATTAGCATGTTAGAGAAATTTTGTATAGCTTCTACTTGTGGTAGAGTAAAACTATAGGGTAGTACCTTTTGTAGGAATTTGTGAAATTCCTTTTGAAACTTTTGGTACTGTATCTTTTAAGCTCATGTTAATCAACATGACTCATTACTCTGATTTATTCATATGAATGTTTAGTTCTCTTAATCGCACTTATTAGTATCTTGAGATATCGGGGTCTCACATTTAGTGGTATCAGAGCAGTGGTTAGATAACCAGGGAAGAGTGAAGGGTAGCCTTTAGAGACAAGTTGGTTAGGTATTCATTGTTGGGCATGTTATGCATGTGATGTATATTTTTGTATGAGTGTTATACTAACATGCTTTGAATATAATACTCTTGTTATCTAACGTCTTATACTATGAACTGCTTTTGGTATTGTTGTTAACTCTTGTGTTGCAGCATGGCGGCTATTAACCCGGAGAACCTCAATGAAGAGGTAGGGGATATGGGCAGTATGAATGCTAGTGTTGCTCATATGAATCCTTTACCGCCACCTGCTGTGGGAGTGGAGCCCAGTGCACAGATGTTATTACCAGGGGAGCTCAGTTTGACACAGTTTTTGAACTTCCGTCCACCCATGTTTGAGGGGACCGAGTCTGGAGAAGGGGCCGAAGAGTGGCTAGAACGGATAGAGCAGATACTTGTGACTGCGCCCTGTGCACGTACCGCATGGCTGAGGTTAGCGGAGTTTCAGATGGCGAATAAGCCTTCTATGTGGTGGAAGACCACTGTGATGGAGCTGAGGGCTCAAGGTATGGTAGTGGACTGGACTGTATTCAGGACCCGGTTTCTTAACCGGTATTTTTCTGCTGCTGCCAGACAAGTCAAGGAGGACGAGTTCACTAATTTGAAGCAGAGCAACATGTCAGTTTCAGACTTTGCTTAGCAGTATTCCTCACTGTTGAGGTATGTCCCCCATATCGCTGTGAGCAGCCATGCAAAGATGAGGCATTTCCTGAAGGGACTGAGGCCAGAACTATTTGACCGGGTTGTCTCCAACAACCCAAGCTCTTTTGATGACGCCCTGACTAGGGCAGAACTGGCAGAGATTGCTGTGGGAGCGTATAAAGACGTTGTACCCCCTTCAGTGCCATCGCAGAGGCCTGTTACTGATAGTTTGAAACCACGAGGGGATCAGTTCAAGGCTCGTGGAGCCTCATCATCTTCCAGATTTAGCGGGAAGAAATCTCAGGGTCAGAAGCAGAGCAATCGAGGACCTACGCAGGGGAGTAAGGCAGGAGGGGACAGGTGTGACCGCTGTGGAGGATTTCACTTGTCACGTGACTGCCGAGGCTGTTATGTTTGTGGCAAGGTGGGCCACTTAGCTCGGAATTGCCCCAATCGGGCAAGTCAGGCAGACTCAGGGCCGAATAGGCCAAGATTTGATGCTAGGACGGCACCACCGAGGCAGCAGTTTGTGCCTCGACCACAGGGAGGTCAGGCGACAGGACCACCGCAGGGACAAGTGTATGCACTGACTAGGGAGTAGGCTGAGGCAGCCCCGGAGGAGGTCATTGCTGGTACGTGTCATTTATTTACGTACCCTGCATTTATTTTGGTAGATACAGGTGCTTCTCATTCTTTTGTATCTGTTGCTTTTGTGGAGAGACACCACTTGTGCTCGTCTCTGTTACCCACGCCTCTCATGGTCTCGACACCTACGGGAAAGCATGTGATTGCGGACCGACTGTTATCTGATTGCCTCATTTATTTTGAGGGCAATGATCTGAGGGCCGATCTGATTCAGTTAGAGATGGCAGACTTTGACTGTATTATCGGCATTGATGTGTTGAGCAGATACCGAGCTGTGGTAGATTGCCGACAGAGGATGGTACGTTTTCTATCTGATCAGGGGTTCCAGTGGACTTTTTATGGGGACGGCTCTCGTCCAAGGATTCCAGTGATCTCAGCGGTTAAGATGTCACGGTTATTGGAACGTGGCCACACTGGGTACCTTATTTATGCCGTAAATGCATCAGAAGAGAAGGAAGTGAGAGCCGAGGACATTCCAGTTGTGGCGGAATTCATTGATGTGTTCCCAGATGAGATTCCGGGGTTTCCGCCTATCAGGGATGTTGAGTTCGCCACTGAGCTGCTGCCAGGGACTTCTGCTATTTCTCGTGCCCCTTACAGGATGGCACCGGCAGAGCTGAGAGAACTGAAGGTACAGTTACAGGAGCTCCTCGACAAGGGATACATTTGTCCTAGTGTATCACCTTGGGGTGCACCAGTCTTGTTCGTGAAAAAGAAGGATGGTTCAATGCGTCTGTGCATTGACTACAGGCAACTGAACAAGGCCATAGTGAAGAACAAGTATCCACTTCCAAGGATTGATGATCTGTTCGATCAGCTTCAGGGTACAGAGGTGTACTCGAAGATAGACTTGAGGTCCGGCTATCATCAGGTGCGGGTTAGAGCTGGCGATGTCCAAAGGACGGCTTTTAGAACTCGGTATGGGCACTACGAGTTCTTAGTGATGCCATTCGGAGTGACAAATGCACCTGCAGTTTTTATGAGCCTGATGAACAGAGTATTTCAGGAATACCTCAATCAGTTTGTGATCGTATTCATTGATGACATCCTCGTCTATTCAAGGAGTGAGGAGGAACATGCCGATCATTTGATGACAGTACTTCAGATTCTCAGAGATCATCAGTTGTACGCCAAACTCAGCAAGTGTGAGTTTTGGCTGAGCAGTGTATCATTTTTGGGCCATATCATATCACGAGAGGGGATATCAGTAGACCCGAAAAAGATAGAGGCAGTTATGGATTGGTCTGCCCCTACTTCAGTCAGTGAAATTCGAAGTTTTCTTGGTCTGGCTGGCTATTACCGACGTTTCGTCGAGGGTTTCTCAAAGATCGCCAAACCACTTACACAGCTGACTCAGAAGGGAGTTCCATTCCTTTGGTCGGAAACTTGTGAGCAGAGCTTCCAGGAGTTGAAGCACAGATTGACTTCAGCGCCAGTTTTGGTAATTCCCAGGGAGAACAAAGGATTCGTTCTCTATACCGACGCATCGCTTCAGGGTTTAGGATGCGTGCTGATGCAGGATAAGCACGTTGTGGCTTACGCTTCGAGACAATTGAAGCCACATGAGACGAGGTATCCGGTCCATGATCTGGAGCTAGCAGCTATAGTGTTCGCCTTGAAGATATGGCGACACTACTTATACGGTACCTCATTCACCATCTTCACTGATCACAAAAGCCTGAAGTTCTTGTTTACGCAGGCTGAGCTGAACATGAGGCAGAGGAGATGGATGGATCTGCTGAAGGATTATGATTGTGAAATCCTATACCATCCCGGGAAAGCAAACTTGACAGCCGACGCTTTGAGTCGGAAGGTGAGGAGCACAGCGGAGGATGTCATGTGTCTATCAGCTATGTTGGGCTCCTACTGCCATTTGGGATTTGATTATGATGTGTCTACTTCACCTGTACAGGTTTTGACCTTGTTAGCTGAGCCTGCTATTTATGATCACATCAGGAAGGCTCAGGGCACCGATGCAGAGTTTCAGAGATGGATGTCAGTGGTTCATTGGTACTCTGGCTTACCGTCTGGAGTTGCAGCCATCATTGTCTGGTATTTATGACGTATTCCATGTGTCTATGTTACAGAAGTATGAGCCAGATCCGTCACATGTGTTGTAGCCTTCAGAGGTTCATTTAGATTCTGATGTATCCTACGTGGAACGGCCAGTCAGGATTATGGATAGAGCTGATCGCAGACTTCGGAACAAGGTGATACTGTTGGTCAAGGTTCAGTGGGATCATAGGGGTGTCGAAGAGGCCACGTGGGAGATGGAGTGACATATGTTGCAGCACTACCTGGAACTATTTTCTGGTATGTGATTTGTGTTTTGTTTCGCATTGGTAAGTGCATGACCTGGTAGTACATTTCAGGGTTCATGTGATGATTGTTGGGAACATGCTTTTAAAATATCATGTTGGGGTATTTTATACACCATGCTAATTATTGGGTGCCATATTTAATTAAACCGCTTATTTCCCATTACCCCCACTTTCCCATCACTCTTTAACCAAATCACTTTCAAACCCTTTCCCCCAAATTAAACCCAAAAATCGATTTTGGAGGAGAAAAAGGAGGAGAACTTTGCAAAACTTGTGTTGTTGGATTTCTTGGTAGGATTTGAAGCTTTAAGTGGTATGATTCCTTCCTTGTGTTGTTTATTATGATTTGTGTTGCAATGGGTTTGTGTTTAGGGATTTGAAAAGGGTTTGATGTTGGTAATGTGATGTATTTGGTTGGGTGTTGGATTTTTGGTGTTATTAGTGTTTATATGGATGGTTTATGGTGTTTTGGTTTTAATGGTTGGATGGTATTTGAGTTTGTATTGATTGGGGAAGGTTTAAAGTGGAAAAATGGTGATTTTTTGGATTACAGGTCGCAGGGATCGATCGCCCAAAACGAGCGGTCGATCGCGCGCAAGCAGTAGCGTGCAGAACCATTTGGCGATCGATCGGTGAGTCTCGCGATCGATCGCGCAAAACTTGGCGATCGATCGCTGGTGACAGAATTTTGGTGATTTAGGCTGCTGGATCTCGCGATCGATCGGGACTTGATAGTGATCGATCGCGAGATGCCAAAATTGGTGATTTTGGCTAGTTTGTGGAATTTTTGGTATCAGACTATTATTTGGCTTCTAATATTGAATTGTGTGATTGTGTAGAGCCCTCTCAGGTGGCATCACAACCAAGGAGATAAAGTCCTACCAAATTCTACATTTTGGTAAGGTACGTAGAGAGAAGTACGGGCACCAAACGGTAACATGTATTTTGTATACATACTGGACTATGCATTGAGGTTGCACATATATGTTGAATTATGCATTGTGGTTGCATATATATGTTGGATTATGCCTTATGGTTGCATACATATATGTTGAATGCTTGGTGCACATCCCATGAGTCATTGTTATGTTCCAGTGATGATTTTAAATGCTTTCCGCTGTCATTTGAAGCGATGATAGAATACTTGCCGCTGTCATATCGTAGCGAGGAAAGAATATTTGCCGCTAAATGATGAAGCGAGGGTAACTGCCGCATGTCACATTTGAAGCGAGGTTATTCGATGCCGCTGATATGTCAAAGTGATGGGTATTAGTGCCGCGGCCATGACAAGCGAGGTGCATTAAAATACACTGTTATAACAAGACTAGTGATTGGTTATTGGTATTATTGAAATGGTGATATGTCATGACATTTGTGAAACTGAAATATAATCCAATGATTATAATTATGAGTTATGGTACAGGGACAACCAACGGGAGCGTTTTAAATGCATTGGATACAGGAAGTGCTTTGTATTTACGGTTTATGCATTTACTCATTATAATCATATTGTGATGAACATGGATTATTATATGCTCATAGTTTGGGGTTGTTCTTGTAGGTACATTTTGACATGGAGGGCTAATGATGGGGTTGATGTGATGAGCTTTGTGAGGAGTGCTATCAGTATAGCAGGATATGATTATTTTGTATAGTCTCTACTCTAGGAGTATTGTAAAGTTGTAGCATTAACATTCATTACTGAGAATGTAATTAATCTTTTGAAATTTTATTTTTGGCACTGTAATCCTTTAGCTCGAGGCATCAACAAGAACCTTATACTCTGATCTATGCATGTTTAGTTCTCCTTATGTCTTTAATTCCGCACTTCAGGTAGCGAGGCCTTACATGAATCCTGGACAAGAGCATTGTAGCACGATTAAGAGGATATTATATACATTAAGTGTAAGGACCTCACATCTTTATCCCATAATTAGCGCATTTATAATCTATATTGGTGCATACATTCGTAGAATAGAGAATTCTCATTCATGCTTCAATACCAAAGGCATGACATCTATAAATTTTTTGATATAATCCTCGCAACATTCAATTCCCAATATAGCTCAACTAGAATAAGTATATACTTCATAATGCACTAACACGTTCTCAATTTATTATGCAATTTCCCTTAATTAAATTGCATGCAAATCATAAATGAAAAGAGAAAACTCACAACCTTTATACAAACCATATACACGTATTAGAATGCTCACATACGAGCATTGAATAAGTAAATATATATCCATTTGTATAAACATGTTACCATATACCAATATTGATACCTCTGTCCTGGGAGCATTCCCATTCAACATCTCGAACTCATCTCCAGAGCCAATGCTGTACATGTTCAACCTGTTTCAACAGAAATAACCCTCGACACAGGGTGAGCATACCAATAGCACAATCTCAATATCGTCAAATACACAATTCTATAACTTATAGAATGTAAGGTTGCAAATAAAATAATACTCTCTGTTTATGCCATAACCATATGGAATCTCCTCTCTTGTTCATCGTCAACTTTAACATCAGTTAAATCACTACAATGATTCATTGTACTCATATTCTAAATCGTCAGTTCCATAATCAACCATAGCTAAATCATTACAATAATGATTTACGAAATCAAATACCTCTCAACCAACAATTTCATAATTAAAATTCATCGTATCACATCGCTTGCTCAACAGCGGCGGTACTCTAACCTCTCGCACGCTCAACAACGGCGACATCATAACCATTGCTGGCTCAACATCAACATCATCATGACCATTGCTCGCTCAAAAGCGGCATCATCATAAAACATTGCTCACTCAAAAAAGGCATCATCATAAAACATTGCTCGCTCAAAAGCGCATCATCATAAGCCAATAAATACAACAGTAAATATAGGCTCAAAAGCGCATCATCATAAGCCAATAAATACAACAGTAAATATAGCCATCAAAACTTGTACGTCTCTACGTACTTAATTCAAATACAACAATAATATATTATTGGTTAACACAATAATAATATACTTACATATGCTCGTACATCACACGTACCTTATTGTCCAATTGCAAGAGTTACTCATTGCTTTGCCCCGAGATCCGGAGAATTATTCTCTATACGATCAATAATTTACAATCAATCACATGTACACAGACACATACTTAAGCATGTACTCAACCTCCATATATCATCAAATCATGATGAATAAATGCATAAAAGACTCGGGCAACGCATGCATCGATACCACGACAAAATCAAAATTTTCACCAAACTTGGCCTCGAGATCGATCGCCAAATCTGTTTATCGATCGCGAGCCACCGAAATATTTTACATTGAATTTCGCTTGCCCGATATCGATCGCCGAAACCACACGATCGATCGCCAGACGCCCACGATCGATCGCCAGACGCCCACGATCGATCGGTCGCTTTGCACGATCGATCGTCAGAACTATTCACCGCCTTCCATTTTTGTCCAACGGTGTGCTGCCGATCGACCGGCGAGCTCTGCAAGCCAAAAATGGTGTTTTTTCAAGTAAAAACTCCCAAAACAATAATCCCAACTCCCAAAACTCCACAAATACTTAATATAATCACAAAAATACTCCACATAACACAACAACCAAAAATCTCTATAAACCAAAAACTCAATCACATATCCATTGACGAACATATCCATTGACGACCAATCTCTACAAATACTATCAAAACAAAGGCAATTGAGAGGGGAAGAAGATTACCCAACTAATTGCTCGAAAATCCTTCAAGAATCGAGCCTCCATTGAATTTTCCTTCTCAAGGAAATGGGGGAAGGGAAGGGGGAAGGGAAAGGGAAGAGAGAGGTGGGAGAGAGAGATGAGAGTGAGTGCCGGGAGAAAATGATTGAACATCATGTCCACTTGGTATATATAGTACCAATGCTCCAACAAACCGAGTCTCAAATATTCACACCAAAACTCTTTAATAAAATCTCATACTCCTTCAATTACATCTCAAACCTCAATCCAAAATTCTCCAAAGTCCAAATCCCACTACCAACATTCCAAGGTTCAACACAACAATGAGAATAAATCTCGAACCTTGGATCCCACAATCCCAACACCGGATAATAATCCCTAAAAACTCAAGTCGTAATTATATCATAGTTACCACAATTAAAATCAATTAATGATTCGATTAAAATATGGGATTACTAATATTAATTTTCGGATATCACATTAAGGTTACCTCGAATGCTGTATTATGTTACGTATGATCAGATTTTACACTCAGGGGCTTTGTGGATTCAGATTATGCAGGTGATCCGGATAAAAGAAAATATACTACTGGTTATGTGTTTCTACTTGCAGGGGGTGCGGTAAGCTAGGTTTCAAAACTGCAAATAATTGTGGCGTTACGTACAATAGAGACATGATACATGACAACTACTCAGGCTTATAAGGAAATGATATGGATTCGAAGGTTATTGGAGGAGCTCGGGTACAAACAAGAGAAGATTCCTTTGATTTGAGACAGTCAGAGTGTGTTGCACAATCCAAGGATTCCAGCCTTTCAATCCAGGACTAAACATATTGGTGTACAGTTTCACTGTGTTCGAGACGTAGTAGAAAAAGGAAGTGTGGATAAGCAGAAGATCCATACGAAGGATAACCTAGCCGCTATTATGACAAAGCCGGTTAATACTGATAAATTTTAATGGTGCATATCCTCAAGTGGCCTAGGCCTAGTAGAAACTTGAGCAGCAATGTATGACAAGTGGAGATGTGCTTGATTCTCAATCAAATCTCCAAGTGGGAGAATTGTTGAAAAGTCAAGGATTCAGGCTGCAAATTGAAGAAGAAAACAGTGTGGGGTTGTGGCAAAATTGAAGGTTGTAGGTGGAGGTTGGCACTTGTCGGGAAAGTGCATTTATGAAAACGCATATCAAACGCGTTTTCGGCCCTATAAATAGAGATCTCTGGTTTCATTTCAATTCATCCCAACATCGATTGTTCTCTCATATTTATACATTTGAGTGTGTATTTCTATAATATTTGTGAGGTAGTTTTCTCTTATATTGAGAGTGTTGTTCTCTTTGAAAGATAGCGAGATGTAGTAACGCATAAAATATTATAGTGTAATCTTTTCATCTTGCCCGTGGTTTATACACTAAAAATGTTTAGTGGTTTTCAACGTAAATTGTGGTACTCATTTTATTCTTCATTTTCAGTATTTTCTATCACGTGATGTTTCACATGGGGCCAACATTTTCGAAACAAATAGTGGTGTTGAAAGCTAAAATTACAAAATCCTTTATGTAAGATAATGTATTTTGAGTTTTGGTCCTTTAAATAGTTAAAATTTAGTATTAAGTCAATAAATTCTTTTTTTTTATACTTGTATTCATTTTTCAACGGAATGTCGATATGGCGATGGATATGTCAATTATGTTCGCGCCAAGTCCAACGCGATGTCAACATTCCAATGATGATGGACTAAAGTAAAAAAAAAAAAAATTTAACTTATTAGACTAAAATAGTGATTAACTAGAGAATCAAACCTAATATAGACCAATCTACGTAACGATTTTGCTAAGTCTTCCGTACTTGAAAAATATTAAGAAGTTAAAATCATGAAAAAAGGTTACTTTCAAGCATTTGTTGAGGACATACTTACCAAACAAAGAAGCGTGCTTACAGTTGGATTATTGGTGAAAAATGACTGATCGGATAAAGTGAATTGGGATAAGCTGCGAAGAAGTTAAGCAATGGTGGATATCAACCCCTCTAATGAAATGGACATTCCAATAGGGTCTGAATACCTCCTGGAGAATTTGATGCCCCTCCTATCCTCCTATGGTGCATCAATCATTGAAATGACGTTGAGATCCTTTAAGGATAGTATAATTAAATATAATCTTCCAATCACGTTTCATTCTCTATCCAATCACGTTTTAGTCTCTATTTTTATATGTCCTTAAGGATAAAAAATAAACGATTCCTTCCATTGAAGAATTTCAAAATTTCTCTTCCAATCACGTTCCAATCTCTAATTTTATAAAATAATTATATGATATATAAAGTATAAATAAATATATATATATTTATGAAAATAAAAAAATAATTATTAGTCTCATTATGTAAAATACGAAATAAAATATTGCGGTACCATCAACATCAAGCCATAAATTGCTAGTTGCTACCAGCAATTAAGTTTGAGTGTTGGCATAAAGCCATTAATACTTTGATTGTGAAATTCGGGTTTTGATTGTGATTTTTGGTATATATAAGAGTAGATTGAATAAGATACTGTACTCTACTTGTTGACATTGTATTTGTCATGCATTGTGGTCCACGCTTAATCAATGTTAAATTATTTGAATAATTTTAGTTCTGGTCTCTCCGTTGTTTTTAACAAAAGGGTGAGTTCATCAACTCAACCAACATAACTATCAAATATCAACAATCCCATAAATTATAGTCCTTTCCAATATCCATCAAAAACTTCTAAGTAATCAGATATAGTCCAATATCAATTATTTTTAATAAAAAAAATATTATTAAATTTTTGTTTTTAAAGCAAATATGTCCATAAAGCTTCTTTTTTAATTATGAGAAACTTTTGTAAAAAAACAATTTCTGTGAAACTAAATTTGTGTGGAGCTTAGTGTGGAAAAGGTTACGGACGACTCCTTTGTGTGGAGCTTAGGTTTTCTTCAGGCTTCAATGGGTGAGTCACACATTGCTTGTTGGTTTTTTCTTGGTTTGATTTCTACTTATGTGGTGTCTCTTGCTGTTAGTGGTGTAGGTTTTGGCGCTGACGATGGGTTGGGCGCTGATGGTGGGTTGGGCGGTGGTGGTGGATTCGGAAATGGTGGTCATGGTTCTTGTGTTTGTACCCGCGGTATTGGTGGTGGACTTTTTGGAGGCGGAGTTTTTGGTAGCGGTGGTGGCCTCAGTGATGGACTCGGGCGCGACAGTGGCTTCGTTGGGAGCTTAAGAGTTGGTCCGGGTTGTGGGCTTGACGTTGTGGGTGGGGTGGGTGGCCTCGGCCGTAAAGATGGTGGTGACCTTGGGGGTGGCGTAGCTGGTGGGCTTGACGGGGTTGGTTGCAAACGTGGGTTTGGAGGTGGACTAGATGCTGGTGGTGGTTCTGGGCTCGGTCGTGCAACTGGTGGAGGGTTTGGGGGAGGAGTAGCTGGTGGTCTGGGTGGTGGTGGGCTTGGCGGTGATTTTGGTGCTGATGGTGGTTATGGATTGCTCTTTTCCCCTTTGGCGATGGCTGTGTTGCAGCCTCGCCGCGAGTGATGACTCTCTTGTTTCGTTATGCACGAGATTTGGGAGCATTTCGTGCATTATTTTAGGTCCGAAAGGTTATTCGGGCGATGTCTCTCTTTTGCTGCTTTTCTTACCTAGCTACTTACTAATTCTATAGTTGGTGTGGTGTTTTTTAATTATGGTCTGTGTGTTGTTGTTTGGGGGTGCGTGGTTTTGGTCCTTTGTGTTTGGTTACTGGGTATCCTTTTCTTGCTGCTAAATCACTTGGCTATGACTACTGGGCTATTCGATTTCGTGCGCCATGTAATATTTGTAAGAGTTACTGGTTGTCTGGGAGGAATATGGGAACGAGAGCTTGATCGTTTGTTGCCTTTTATCAGTTTATGCTCATCGATTTCTTTCTTTTTTACCTTCAGCTATGTTGGAAGGCAGTTTCCCTTAATTGACCCTACTTTGGTCTGCTTGGTTTGAAGGGATCTGGATCGGCTCAAAGTGTCTCTGCACTTTTATGGTCATGGTCTTGTGCTTATCAACGATTCTGGTTACCCGCTCGCCTTTCTGTTATACCATTTATCCTTATGTATTTCTCAGTGTATTTTTCTGGTGTTTATCTTTATTGGTGTTTTTGGGTTGTACAATCCTATCTGGGCCTGAACTTTGTTGTAACTGTTTAAATTTAATGCTAAGAAAGAAAAAAAAAGTTTTAGCGATGAATAAAATGAGAATCCATTGTACTTTAGATTTTTTCTCATTGTACTTTAGATTTTCTAAGAATGTATTCTTTCGCCACGAATCACATTTATCTATTTATTTTACCTCACCGCTGATTAGTCACATGATATGCTTATTTCAGACCTCGTATCGGTCGCTATAATATCTATAGTTTCAAAATATAACAAAAAATTCAAAATATATTGAAATATTTCTGCCGTGAAAAGCAACTCACAACTATTAATGATCAAAAGCATATTTTTTATAAATATTTTCCAGAAATGATCAAAATGGTTCATATGAAGCTATTATGTGAAAACATACATAGCCACTGTGATTGCTGCTATTTAACTGTGGAATCCATAATCACTCGACACATAGTTTAATTAGGAATAAAAATCATAGATTAGTTGAGAATAAAATCTCATTTAAGGGTTGCTGCATGTGGGGTAACTATTCAACCCTAGCACTTACCTGTTACACTACCAGTTGTTATATGATTTGTAATATCACCACTTCAAAAAACAATTGTTGCACTTCACATTATATTTTTCTTGTTTTCCTACGCTCATGAAAAGAAAGTCAGATGGCGGTCAGAAAGGTTTTCTGGCGAAACCTATATGATGATAAGGTCAGAACGGTTCAAAATGTGATTTAATGCAGGAATAAAATTTGCTCAATATGTAAACTCTTTGTAAAAAATGACGATCATCAGATATTTATACTAGTTTATGGTAGCTAGAGCATTATAGATGTCAGGTCGTTCTTGAAAGTAATCTAACATGCATAGCAACGCAGCGGAATAAAATATTTATGGATTACTAAACACCGGATCTATACATAGGTGTTCATATCGGATAAAGGATCAAAGGTCTCACCCTTGTAGCGTGTTTGAGCAGATTCCACGGAGCAGCATCACGTCCAACGTCTTCTACGAGTCACAAGCAAAACTTATCAAGTTTTGCCTCAACGGTATCCACACGATCAAATCGGGTGAAGGGATAGTCTAAGAACAAGTTGCTAGACTCGTTCTTAGACCGGAACAAGAAGCACACTCGATTCACAATCGAATAATTGTCGGAAATCACACAAGAATACCCCACGACTATGAAGAAGCCGAGAGCAACCTTGTAGCGTGAAGGAGGCGGCCGTGTGCTTGTATTGTGTAGGTTGGAATGATATTAAAATTGTCTCCTACAATTAATTATACCATGTAATTAAAAGGGCTTAATTAAGTTCAAGACTTTCTCAAAGTCTTAAGGGCCAAACCCATGATTTAATTAAAACCTTTTAATTACTTAATTAAGACTCTTCTTAATTAATTAATTCATCCAATGAATTTAATTTCTCTTCTCGATTTAATCTTTTGTGCGACCCGACAGGATCTTGTAATGTTGGTAGGGACATAAAATCTCATTTTATGTCGCAAGCAATGAAGGGTATCTAGCAACACATCAATGCTACCCAAATTACAAGAATGTCAATGACTCGACATAACCTAGGAACTTGTGATAATATTAACCATGTAACTTAATCCCTTTGTCCTTTGTGTTTAGATTGAACACGAGTCATGGAATAGTCATACTCGTATATTCAATCTTTATTTCTTGATCCCCAAGTAGAACTAGAATAAACGAATAAGCTCGATATCTCATATCGACTCATTCGAGCATGGCCATGCATTTTAGTTCTCACTTGATCAAGGGCCAAACACATCTCCTGTTATATAGGAGGGACAAATCCTATCTCGATCAGTCAACATCCCTCTACATAATTCGTAGTGTATCCAATAGTCGCCTTTATAGTTTACCCTGTTACGGGTAACGTTTGACAATATCAAGATACATAACTCCTTATGTTGGGATCTCTGATGATCACAAGTCGTAAGGATTACATACATTATTATCACTATGAGAATTGCTTATGACACTCATATAACTATCCATAACATTCTCATGGTGGGTCTGTCCAGTACATCATTCTCTAACATGTACCCATGTGTTGATTTGATATCTCATATCAATGAACAATTCATCAATCAACACATACTAGTCTCTACGTATTATCATTATCCCTATTCATGATAATACTTGACTAGGGACAATGTTTAAGAATAATACAATATTATTCTAAGGACATTAACATATATATTAATTCACATTGCACAATTAAACGAATAATATATAATAATGAATTGACATTCATAAAATCATAAATATTGTACGTCCAAACAATCATCCAATGACTTGTCTTAGGACATATCCCAACAAATCTCCCACTTGCACTAAGACCACTCAGACATAAACCTAATGCCTAGAGATCTAGTATGACGATCATGCTTCTGCTGTGACAGTGGCTTAGTCAATGGATCAGATACGTTATCATCTGTTGGTACTTTGCATATTTTAACATCTCCCCTTTCAACGATTTCTCGAATGAAATGGAAACGCCTAAGTATGTGCTTGGATCTTTGGTGAGATCTAGGTTCCTTAGCCAATGCGATCGCTCCATTGTTGTCACAATATAGTTCTATCGGATCTTTAATGCTAGGCACCACTCCAAGTTCAGAAATGAATTTCCTAATCCAAACAGCTTCCTTCGCTGCATCCGAGGCAGCAATATACTCAGCTTCTGTTGTAGAATCGCCTACTGTCTCTTGCTTTGAACTCTTCCAGCTCACAGCACCTCCATTTAGGCAATACACATATCCAGATTGCGATAGAAAATTATCTTTGTCGGTTTGGAAGCTTGCATCAGTGTAACCCATTACATTGAGCTCTTCCTCACCTCCATAAATCAAGAATGTATCCTTAGTCCTTCTCAAGTACTTCAGGATGTTCTTGACTGCAATCCAGTGACCTTCACCTGGATCAACTTGATATCTGCTCGTCATGCTCAAAGCATACGATACATCGGGACGAGTACATATCATGGCATACATGATAGATCCAATAGCTGACGCATATGGAATCTTACTCATGCGTTGTCTCTCATCTGGTGTTGAAGGACACTGTTCCTTCGAGAGATATATACCATGTGTCATAGGCACGAATCCTTTCTTTGATTCTTGCATGCTAAACCTTTTAAGCACTTTGTCTATATATGTACTTTGACTCAGACCAAGAAGTCTTCTTGATCTATCTCTATAGATCTTGATTCCTAATACATAGGTGGCTTCTCCCAAGTCTTTCATCGAAAAGCAGTTCCCTAGCCAAATCTTTACAGATTTTAAGGCAGGGATATCATTCCCAATGAGAAGTATGTCATCTACATACAACACTAGGAAAATGATTATGCTCCCACTGACCTTCTTGTAGACACAAGGTTCATCTACGTTTTTGATAAAACCAAACTCTTTGATTGCATCATCAAAACGAAGATTCCAACTCCGAGAAGCTTGCTTCAATCCATAAATGGATCGTTGTAGCTTGCATATCTTTCCAGCATCCTTTGGATCGACAAAACCTTCGGGCTGTGTCATGTACACATCCTCGAGCAGATATCCATTAAGAAAAGCTGTTTTGACATCCATCTGCCAGATTTCATAATCATGAAATGCAGCTATTGCAAGTAAGATCCTTATGGATTTAACCATGGCCACTGGTGAAAAGGTTTCATCATAGTCAATACCATGAATTTGTTTGAATCCTTTTGCAACCAGTCGACCTTTATAGGTTTGTACATTACCATCCATATCTGTCTTTTTCTTGAAAATCCATTTGCACCCTATGGGTCGTACCCCTTCAGGTGGATCAACCAAAGTCCATACTTGGTTTGCATACATGGATTCCATCTCAGATTTCATGGCCTCTTGCCATTTCTCAGAATCAGTGCCCATTATAGCTTGTTGATAAGATGACGGCTCATCCTCATCAATAAGTAGTAAGTCACCTTGTTGAGTCACAAGAAATCCATATCTTTGTGGCTCCCGGTGTTCTCTTACAGACTTACTCTGGGCTTGTGTCTCTTTACCATGTACTTCTTCCACAACAGTTTGCGGTGCCTGCTCTGTTTCCATCTCAATCTCAGGTTCAGTGTTTTCTTGTGGTTGAACTTCACTAAGTTCTATTTTTCTCCCACTGGTTTTTCTAGAAATAAATTCTCTTTCAAGAAATACACCAGTCCGAGCAACAACTACTTTGTTCTCGGTGGGATAATAGAAATAGTATCCTTTCGTTTCCTTAGGATAGCCCACAAATAAACACTTATCAGATTTGGGTCCAAGTTTGTTAGTGGCATGACGTCTAGCGTAAGCCTCACAACCCCAAATCTTCATAAAAGACATACTAGGACGCTTCCCAGTTCATATCTCATATGGTATCTTTTCCACTGATTTAGATGGAACACGGTTGTAAGAAAATCGTTGTTTCTAGAGCATGTCCCCAAAATGATATCGGAAGATCTGCATGACTCATCATTGATCTAACCATGTCTAACAAGGTTCGATTTCTCCTCTCGGATACACCATTCCATTGTGGAGTATACGGAGGAGTGAGTTGTGGGACTATCCCACACTCCTTTAGATAGTCATGAAATTCTTGGCTTAAGTATTCACCTCCTCGATCTGATCGAAGGATTTTGATACTTTTGCCAAGTTGGTTTTGTACTTCTTTCTTGAAATCTTTGAACTTTTCAAAGGTTTCATGCTTATGCTTCATTAGGTACACATACCCATATCTACTGAGGTCATCAGTAAATGTAACGAAGTATTGAAAACCACCTCTAGCCTGTGTACTTATTGGCCCACATACATCACTATGTATTAGTCCCAATAAAACATTTGCCCTTTCAACATGTCCCTTGAAAGGGGCTTTAGTCATCTTGCCCATTAAACAAGACTCGCATGTTTCATATGATTCAAAATCAAATGAATCTAATACTCCATCCTTATGAAGTTTAGATATGCGGTTCTCGTTTACGTGGCCCAAGCGACAATGCCTGAGATAAGTCGGATTACAATTATTTTTAATCCTTTTAGTATTTATGTTATAGATAGGCATATCAAGATTTAATAAATAAAGACCATTCACCATTTGTGCACTAGCATAAAACATATCATTTAAATAAATAGAACAACAGTTGTTCTTTATCATAAATGAAAATCCACACTTGTCTAAACAAGAAATAGAAATAATGTTTTTGGTAATGGATGGCACAAAAACAGTCTTTTAAAATCAACGATAAACCAGAAGGCAAAGATACCCCTATAGCTAATGCATCAACTCTTGCTCCATTTCCAACTCGGAGATCAACTTCGCCTTTCGCCAACAATCTACTCTTTTTGAGGTCCTGCACATTTACACAAATGTGAGATCCACATCCAGTATCTAATACCCATGATGAAGAAGTAGATAAATTTACTTCTATAACAAAAATACCTGAAGTGGAAGTCACACTTCCTTTCTTTAGATCCTCCAGATATACTTTGCAGTTTCTTTTCGAATGGCCGGTCTCACCGCAATGGAAACAGTTCCCTTCCTTTGCTATCCCTCCCTTTGGCTTCAGTGCATAAGACTTTGGCTTAGATTTAACAAAGACCTTCTTTGCTTTCTTATTGCCTTTAGCTTTGGCCTTTCCTTTGCCCTTATTCACAATAAGAACGTTTGTGGCCTTAGTCTTCTTTGTATTTGCTTCATATGTTCTCAACATACCAAGCAATTGTGGTAGAGTCTTTTCCATGTCAGTCATATTGTAATTTACTACAAATTGACTGAAGCTCTCAGGCAACGATTGCAAGATTACATCGGTGGCCAACTCTTGGTCTAATGGAAAACCTAGCTTCTCCAGATTCTCAATGTACCCAATCATCTTGAGCACATGAGTTCCAACTATGCTTCCCTCTACCATCCTGCACTGGAACAACGCTTTAGAGACGTCATACCTCTCTTGTCTAGCTTGCTGTTGGTACAATTGCTTTAAGTGTTCGATCATATCGAACGCCTCCATTTCCTCATGTTGCTTCTGAAGCTCAGAGTTCATGGTGGCAAGCATAAGGCAGCCAACATCAAGTGCGTCATTCTGATGCTTCTTGTAAACATCCTTATCGGCTCTCGTAGCCGTCAGGGGAGGTTCCTCAACAGGTAAGGGTTCCTCTAGGACATATTGTTTCTTTTCTTGCTGAGGACTATCCTCAGATTCCTATACCAGTCTAGGAAGTTTGTCCCATTTAATTTGTTCTTCTCAAGGACCGATCGCAGTGATAATGTGCTTGTTGTATTGTTAGTTGCCATGGATATCTACAATATAAATATGCAAAATAAGTTTATGATTTAATCATTTAACATGGTCTTATATTAAATGATGCTCCCACTATTTTGTTTAAAAAATATCAACCCTCGAAACTCTTTAGTGGGCCAAGATCCATATTTCGCCTAATCTTGAGTTAGCTTTGGCTAATCGCCCAAGACTTGGTTATTTAGGTAGACAACACTTTGGCAATTACATCATATGTAATTCTTGGATAGTTGGACGAACAACACTTTGTTCAATTCATCAAATGAATTATTATCCAACCCATGCCTCTAGGTTCCCAATCCTATTGAGATGACCTAGTTAAGTCGTACCCAATTTAAAGTATAACGGATATCACTTTTATCCTTTCGCGCCTTACTAAGATTGCCACGGTGCTTTGCTTTGGCAAACCCACACATGTACAATCGAAGTTATTGACGAGTACTTTTAATTTTGGAAGGCATCTTAAAACTTAATATTTTAGAGGGATTTATTGATCTCATGATTAGTTTGATAATTTAAAATATGTCCACTACATATAGGTGTATACATATCTACATATATGTGTAATACAATTATCAATCTAAAACATAAGATAAATCATGCATCAACATACATAATTAAACGTGACATGGTTATAGCCCCTACTAGCGATTTTCTCAAGCCAATGAGAAAATCCTAAGAGTCAACCTAATGTAACTTCACAAGCACCTTCCTTTGGCTCCAATTTGTGAATGACCTCCTCATCCCGGCACGATGCTCCATCTTCATTGATCAACATCAACAAATAAACTATACTATTTACAAGATATAGAATTCCTCGATTCACATTCGAGGGGAACATAGGGGAGGGATAACATTTAGAATAAAATAGAGAAGGCACGACACGCAGGTCGTATTATAAATTACAAACATTCACAAATCCTATCTAATAGGTCAAAGGGCTATAACCATGCACCATGCTCAAACAACACATAAAACATGCTTTAACATTTAATTAATTAAATTCTAAACATTTTAAAATTTAATTCTAAATAAAACTGTAAAATAATTTTTGAAAAATTATCGTACGCTCGGGACATCACATGCCACGAACTTGTGATGCCCCGAAATTAATTAATGGTAACCTGGACATTAATTATGTTTATATGATGAGTTATTATGATGATTAAGTTATGTGTGGAAATGAAGAATTAACATGATTTAAGGATGTTGATTTTTATTATGAGGAAGATATGGATTTAATGAAGTTTATTTCAATTGTAAATACTTGCCATGTTAATGTATTTTACATACATCATGATGGATTTTGGGGTACAAGTTAAATATAAGATTTTATATTTAACCCACCTTCTTTACCTCACTTTACTTTTACCCTCAATCCCCAAAATCACTTTCCCAAACCCCCCTTTCCCTTATTTTCGAATTTTGCCCTAAAGGTGGGAAGGAATCCTTGTAAAAGTTTTATTCTTGCACTTCTTGGTAAGATTTAGTGCTTATGATGTTTTTATATCACTTAATGATGTTATTGAAGTGTTGTTTGAGTTTTGGAAGGGTTTTAAAAAGGGTTTAAAGTGGGTTTGTTTGGGTTAGGGTGATTCTTGGTGGGATGTTGGATTTTTAATGGTTTTATGATGTGTGTTGAAGGTTTTGGGTGTTTTAATGTTTATGAGTTGTTGGTATAAATGTGGGTTGAAGTTGGTGTAGGATTTAATGCTCAAAGATGAAGAAATCCCGTGTCTGCGCGAGGCGATCGATCGCCTGAAAAGCAGCGATCGATCGCCGAGGGGCAGTACGCGAAGAAGGGGATAGGTGATCGATCGCCTCAAATGGCGCGATCGATCGCCAACGTCCAGTAGCCAAATGAACATCAGGCGATCGATCGCCTCATTTTAAGCGATCGATCGCCGCTAAGAGAAAAATCGGGCGATCGATCGCCTCATTTTGAGCGATCGATCGCCACTGTTCAAAAGTTGAAAAATGTCGATTTTTGTTAAATTTTTGGTATCGGGCTATTGTTTAACTTCTAATAATGAATTGTATGGTTGTGTAGAACCATCCCAGGCACCAACAACCTCAAGGAGATAAAGTTCCACAATTTCTCCTCCTTTTGGAATTAAGGTACGTAAGAAACGTACGAGCATCATACGGTAACACGTTCCTAAACTATGACCTTGCATTAATTGCATGAGTAATTATGATGATGATTATGACGACTATGATGAATAAGTTATGATGATATGTTGTGGTAAACAAAGATGATATGATGTTACGATGACAATTATGATGAGATGATGATGTTTGAAATGATGATGTTTATAAGATGATAACGCATGCTTGACTATGCTACTTAGAATGGTTGAATGTCCGGTGACTATTATGGGCAAGCGAGGAAGGTCTTGCCGCTCACATAACTGAGCGATGGGGTACATCCGCTATCAAGGTGTAGCGATGGGTATCATCCGCTGAGCGATGGGGTACATCCGCTATCAAGGAGTAGCGATGGGTATCATCCGCTGAATAAGAGATACATCCGCTATCAAGGCGTAGCGATGGGTATCATAAGATGTGTTATGTCGAGCGAGGGGGCCAATTATGCCGCTGTCATAATAGCACCCGGACAGTCCCATTTCTAATTAACATGGATTGTTGTGAGCTTATATACGAAATATGATGTTATTCACTCATGTTTTGAGCTAATGATTATATGCGTAATTATGATACAGGGACAACCAAGGAAGGATAGTACTATTATAAACAGGAAGTATATGTTATCAACTATTTCCATGCATTATTTAATGCCATTAATTCATGATGTTAAGTAACGATGTACATGCTCACGATGAGTTGTTCCTGTAGGTACACTTTTGGATCGAGACTAAGGGTCGGGTTGAGATGGTGAGCTAATGGAGCATAAGAAGATAGATACAGGATTTTGTTAGCCTTAACATTCATTTTGGGGAATGTAATTAACTAACTGTTGAAGTTTCATTTTGGCCTGTAATTACATTAAGCTCACATAACAACCAGAACTCTAAGATGTCTCTAATACATGTTTAGTTCATAATACGCTATCAATATGATGTAAAGGTAGGAAGACCCTACAGAACTTAATGCGACTTAGCTACGAACCACGATGGTTCGAACCAACCATACACCACGGCTGGACCAGTTATGGGCCTAGGGTTCGAAACCCTAGCCCACGACTTGGTCCGAGTCGTTGGCTTGGGTGCGGCGCCGCTAGGGTTCCAAACCCTAGCCGCCTTGCACCATGTTGGTTTCTATCGAGCCAACTTGTTCGAAACGCCGGAATTCATGAGCCACGAGCCACGGTCCAACCATGCACGGTTCATGACGGTGGCGGCTCAACCATCTCGAGCCAAGGGTTCGAAAACCCTAGCCCTCATGTGGTGTAGCCGCCAACACGTATGATTCCGAGAATCATGGTCCGAACCATTATCGAGCCAAAGAGTTCAAAACTCATCCACGTCTCGAAACCTCCATGCATGTACATGAGCCACAACGACTAGACCATCTCGAGCATAGGAGTCCGAAACCCCTAGCCCTCACGTGGCTAAGCCGTGGGTCAAATGCATAGGTGGTGGCCGAATACAACTTGTTACGGGTTCGATTGTTCGCTTCGTGTATCGTATACATCAAACATCAATTATATCAAATATAATTTCATGATAATTTCACAAACTTAATATTAACATATCATATATGTTCATACAATTTTAAATATCATGCAATAATAGTTCTAATATGATTAACACAATTTAATCACAAAATCCGATATGAGCCTTGTACACGGCTCTGATACCACTGAAAGTAATCCAACATGCATAGCAACGCAGCGGAATAAAATATTTATGGATTACTAAACACCGGATCTATACATAGGTGTTCATATCGGATAAAGGATCAAAGGTCTCACCCTTGTAGCGTGTTTGAGCAGATTCCACGGAGCAGCACCACGTCCAACGTCTTCTACGAGTCACAAGCAAAACTTATCAAGTTTTGTCTAACGGTATCCACACGATCAAATCGGGTGAAGGGATAGTCTAAGAACAAGTTGCTAGACTCGTTCTTAGACCGGAACAAGAAGCACACTCGATTCACAATCGAATAATTGCCGGAAATCACACAAGAATACCCCACGACTATGAAGAAGCCGAGAGCAACCTTGTAGCGTGAAGGAGGCGGCCGTGTGCTTGTTTTGTGTAGGTTGGAATGATATTAAAATTGTCTCCTACAATTAATTATACCATGTAATTAAAAGGGCTTAATTAAGTTCAAGACTTTCTCAAAGTCTTATGGGCCCAAACCCATGATTTAATTAAAACCTTTTAATTACTTAATTAAGACTCTTCTTAATTAATTAATTCATCCAATGAATTCAATTTTCCTTCTCGATTTAATCTTTTGTGCGACCCGATAGGATATTGTAATGTTGGTAGTGACATAAAATCTCATTTTATGTCGCAAGCAATGAGCGGTATCTAGCAACACATCAATGCTACCCAAATTACAAGAATGTCAATGACTCGACATAACCTAGGAACTTGTGATAATATTAACCATGTAACTTAATCCCTTTGTCCTTTGTGTTTAGATTGAACACGAGTCATGGAATAGTCATACTCGTATATTCAATCTTTATTTCTTGATCCCCAAGTAGAACTAGAATAAACGAATAAGCTCGATATCTCATATCGACTCATTCGAGCATGGCCATGCATTTTAGTTCTCACTTGATCAAGGGCCAAACACATCTCCTGTTATATAGGAGGGACAAATCCTATCTCGATCAGTCAACATCCCTCTACATAATTCGTAGTGTATCCAATAATCGCCTTTATAGTTTACCCTGTTACGGGTAACGTTTGACAATATCAAGATACATAACTCCTTATGTTGGGATCTCTGATGATCACAAGTCGTAAGGATTACATACATTATTATCACTATGAGAATTGCTTATGACACTCATATAACTATCCATGTAGCATTCTCATGGTGGGTCTGTCCAGTACATCGTTTTCTAACATGTACCCATGTGTTGATTTGATATCTCATATCAATGAACAATTCATCAATCAACACATACTAGTCTCTACGTATTATCATTATCCCTATTCATGATAATACTTGACTAGGGACAATGTTTAAGAATAATACAATATTATTCTAAGGACATTAACATATATATTAATTCACATTGCACAGTTAAACGAATAATATATAATAATGAATTGTCATTCATAAAATCATAAACATTGTACGTCCAAACAATCATCCAATGACTTGTCTTAGGGCATATCCCAACAGTTCTGCAGGACACGACCATCATACTATTCACATCGTCATACTTCAACCTAGCATTACTTGGAAAATGGTGTTGGAAGCTTTTACAAGGGGGTGACAAACTGTGGATCAAGGTAGTCACATCGAGGTATAGTAACCCAAACCAACTATTATTAGAGGATGAAAGTCGGACAGGGGAAAACATGAGATCTATTTGGTGGAGAGATTTGGTTAAAGTCGTGTTTAAGCTCCAAACTGATGGTTCTCTGGTGGGATGACATTGAAAGTGAGTAATGGTTCGAAAACAAAATTCTGGTTGCATAAATGGATAGGCGAAATAAACTTTGCTCGGCTTTTGAAAGACTCTTCAACATCGCCCTTGACAAAAATTACTCAATAGCATCCAAAAGATCTAGAGTTGGGAACGAGTTAGAATGGAATTGGCATTGGAGACGGCCTTTGTTCTCTTGGGGAGAAGAATCATTTAAAGTGCTACTAACCCTCCTTGACAGTTTCGAATTTAGACAGGATGACAGTGACATTTGGATATGGAATCATGCTGCAGACAATGTTTATTCCACAAAAACAGCCTTCCAGTCGTGCATTTTTGTACCAACAGAGAACTCTGAGTGAAACACACTGCTGGCTAAAGTTTGGAACAATCTATGTCCAACCAAAGTTTCTTTCCTAACTTGGAAACTCCTTCAAAACAATTTGGGAACCAAGGTTAATTTAATTAGAAGAGGTGCTCTCAGCGCATAACTTACTTTGGCTTGTCCTTTGTGTAGAGATCATGAGGAAGACGTAACACACCTTTACTTGTAAACTCTCGCATTCGCTCTGGATGGATTGCATCAGTTGGATAGGCATTCTCTCAGCAACTCACTCAATACCAGCCTCCCACTTTTCCCACTTCACAAATTTATTGCCTGGAAAAGTCGGGTCTGACTTCGGAATTGCAATGTGGTACTGTGTAGTTTGGAGTATGTAGAACCTACGAAACGCGGTGGTTTTCAAAGAAGCAAACCGTCATATTATTGATTATCGCTTAGCGATTTACCATCACTAACCTCCTTGTACCAAACCATTGTACCATTTGAGCACTCTCAGTGCTCGTCAATAAATTTTGGCTTATCTAAAAAAAATTCATACCGTCATATTATTTATGCTGCAAAGTGTAATCATTAGAATTTTTTGTATTCATACACTGGGTCCGGGATTAGAGCATAGCTTAGAAAATTCAATCAAGAAGGCATCTGTCTACATTTTCATTCGACCGCTTTTACTGTCATGCATCAAATCATACTTTTCTTCATAATCATTTCAAGTAGTGGTAATCATGTTCACATGGTATTTTGTATAATGATGATTTCAGCCATATGTTTCCGGCCATTCATTGTTGAACACTTCATGTTGTATTTTTTATACAATATAGATTATCATTTCTAAAAATAGTACAATGGTGGCTTATATGTCATTGCCATGCATTATGAAATATGTCATTGTCCATGCATTATGAAACAACACATGTTGTATCTTTTACTTTTAGCCGTATGTTTTTCAACTTAAACTTGGGTTTTAATTACACGCTTTTGACCATTCACTACTGTTCCTCTGACATCATTCTTATCATGTCTTTTCTAAAAATATGCATACTTCTTCCTAGGTTAAGATAAATGGAGACCTCGGTTTTTTAGATCAGACCTCGGTCTCTTTTAGATCAGGTTAGGATAAATGTATTTTGGGGGAACTAAGTTACATTAAGTGCTTCAGGCTGAAATCTCCAAGTTTGAATCATCCTACCTCGTTTGTAGTTTAACTTATTTTAGTTATATGACAATTAAAAAATGATCTTGAGGTCCCACAGACTTTCCCGAGGTCTTAGTAATGCATTTTAATTAAATTGTTATACCTGAATTTGTTGCAGGTATAACATCTGTTTTATTGCATCATCGTTCGTTCATTCTGGCATATTATTTGCTAGGGTCGGATGGGAATGTTTAGAGAGGGGGGGGGGGGGGGGGGCGGGGTGAATGAACACTCCTCTAAAAATTAATCCTTATTGATTTCACTCAGGTTAGTGAATGAAATCTGTTTCTTAATCAATACCAAGGCAGAACAGACCACTGAAATGAGAGTGCTAAAACGGTCTGTTCTTAGCTAGTAAGAACGGTTGATAGCTTATGAAATGCAAAGCAGTGCGAGCTGTAAGTAGACATGATATGTTTCTGGAAGTTCGAAGGCAAATCCTTCTACGTCTCCCCTTTCTCCCAATCAAGGAAGGATTCACTAGAAGACTTTGTGTGATATCCCCGAAATAATTGATTGCAATTTGGGCATTATTGTGTTTATATGATTAATTATGGTGGTAATTAATTATGTACTGGATTTATTTATTATGTTGAAATGCTTAGTCACATGGTAGGCGTGACCGGGAATGCATTTCGGGGTGCATGTGATGCATGTTGGATAATTGAGTGTTTTAATGACTTACGTATGTTGGTAGTCATTTATTGGTAAAACATGCATTTATTTGAGATTGTGGAGCATTATGATGTAATGCTTTTAAAATACCATGTTGGGGTATTTTGGACATCATGTTAATTGTTGGGGTACAATTTAATTGTCATAAATTAACAATTACCCCACCCACACCCATCACTTTACCATTCACTCCTTAAATCCCCAAACACTCCTTCCAACCCTAACCCACTCTCATTTTCGTTTTTGGCTCCAAGGGGGAAAGGAAACCTTTGCAAAATCTCATTTGGTGTGATTCTTGGTAAGATTTGGAGTCTAGGAAGGGTATATAACCTTCCTTGTTGTTTTTGCAAAGATTTGTTTTGATTTGAGTTTGATATTTGGGTTTTGAAATGGGTTTGATGGGGTTGGTATTATTTTGGTTGGGTGTTGGATTTATGAGTATATGAGAATGTTTATTGAAGGTTTTTAGTGATTTAGTATGGTTGATGTTTTAATATTTGAGTTTGTTTGAGTTGGGGAAGGAGAAGGATGAATAGTGCCCGAAAATCGGGTGTACAAGACTCGGCGATCGATCGGCACTTTCCACCAATCAATCGCGAGCTGCAAGGGTGAAGGCAGTAGCCTTCAGCGATCGATCGCGAGTTTGGCGCGATCGATCGGCGAGGTCGCGATCGATCTGCGCAAACTCAGCGATCGATCGCGAATTGGATTTTTTTGTTGAACGAGGCAGTGTAGTCTCGCGATCGATCGGGGCTACATAGAGATCGATCGCGAGACACCAAAATGGGTGTTTTTGGTTATTTTTGTGGGATTTTTGGTATTGGACTATTATTGGGTTCTAATATTGATTTGTGTGAATATGTAGAACCATCCCAGGTGGCAACACAGCCAAGGAAGTGAAGTCCTACCACATCCTACATTTTGGAAAGGTACGTAGAAGACGTACGGGCACCCAACGGTACATGTATCTAATATACTCATTGTTTATGCATTGTGGATGTGAGTATATATGGAATTATGCATTGTGGATGCAAATACATGTTGAATTATGCATGATGATTGTATATGCATATGATGGTTATTGGTGCACATCCCATGAGTCGTGGTCATCCCTTGATGATTTTAATGCTTGCCGCTATTTGATTTGTTGCCGCCAAATGTGAAGCGAGGGGTGGGAGCGCCGCATGTCACATTTGAGCGTGGTTATCATATAGGGCTAGGAAAGAATATTTGCGGCTCAATGTGAAGCGAGGGGTGGGAGCGCCGCATGTACATTGAAGCGAGGTTATTCTATGCCGCCTATATGTAAATAAGCGAGGGGCATTAAAATACATTGTGATGGACAGACTAGGGATTGGTGATTGGTATTTGGTGTTGATGAAATGGTATTATGTCATGACATGTGTAGACCATTAAATAATCTATTGATTATACTCATGAGTTATGGTACAGGGACAACCAAACTGGAAGCGTTTAAAATGCATGGGAAAAACAGGAAGTGTTTTATTGTGATTTATGCATTTAAGCCTTATATTCATATTGTGTTGAATATGAATGATATTATTGCTCATGTTTGGGGGTTGTCCTTGTAGGTACACTTTTGGCATGATAAGAAGGGCTAAGGCGGGTTGAGGCGGTGAGCTTGAGAAGAACACTTTCGGGAAAAGAAGGACAGGATTACTTTTCTATAGTGTCTACTCTAGGAGTAGTGTAAAGCTATAGTTAATAACATTCATTTTGATTGGAGATGTAATTAATCCATTGATAGTCCTTGAATTGGCATGTAACTCTTAAGGCTCATAGTCTCAACACGATTATTTCACTCTGATGATTTATATTAGCTCTAATTATGCCCTTAATCCGCACTTAAGGAACTAGGGTCCTTACATTAGTGGTATCAGAGCCAGGTTAGAGAACCCAGGAACGAGTGAAGGGTAGCCTTAGCATGATTGGCTAGGTGCTTACATTTGAAGCATGTTTATGCATGTGATGCATATTGTTGTATATACTGTTATACTAACATGCTTATTATCATTCCTGTTGTCTAACGGCATAACATATATAGTTGTTTTGGAAATTGTTGTTAACCTTTGTGTTACAACATGGCTGCTATGAACGCGGGGAACCTTAATGAAGAGGTTGGTGATGTTGGGAGCGTGAACGCTAGCATTGGTCAGGCAAACCCTCTACCTCCACCAGCTGTAGGCATGGAACCAGTGGCTCAGTTATTACTACCTGGTGAGATCAGCTTGACTCAGTTTCTGTCTTACCACCCGCCCCAGTTTGAGGGGACAGAATCAGGAGAGGAGGCTGAGGAGTGGCTAGAAAGGCTTGAACAGATATTTGTATCGGCTCCTTGTGTTGTTACAGCATGGCTGAGGCTGGCGAAGTTCCAGTTGGCAAAGAAACCTTCCATGTGGTGGAGGAGCACGGTAATGGAACTGAGAGCACAGGGTGCAGTAATCGATTGGACCCTTTTCAGAACCCGGTTTCTAAACCGGTACTTCTCTGCGGCGGCGAGACAGACGAAGGAAGACGAGTTTGCAAGCTTGAAACAAGGGAACATGTCAGTGTCAGACTATGCCATGCATTATTCCTTGTTGCTGAGGTATGTTCCACACATTGCCACCAGTGGACATGTGAAGATGAGAAACTTCATGAAGGGGTTGTGACCGGAGCTTTTTGACCGGGTTATCACCAATAACCCCACTTCCTTTGACGATGCTCTCACGAGAGCAGAGCTTGCGGAGATTGGAGTTGGAGCCTATCCTAGTGCTATACCCCCACAAGTGCCACAACAGAGGCAAGCTACTGATAGCTTGAGGCCCCGAGGAGAGCCATTTAAACCTCGTGGTGCCTCTTCATCCTCACGGTTCAGTGGAAAGAAATCTTATGGTCAGAAGCAAGAGAACAAGAAGAACAATTGGTCGGCCAATCGAGGGCCTACGCAAGGAAATAGATCGGGGGAGTTAAGGTGCGACAATTGTGGAGGGCCACATTCTTCGAGTAAATGCCCTGTCTGTTATAGTTGTGGCAAGATGGGCCACATCTCTCGGTATTGCCCCACTCGGGGAGGACAGTCAGATTTCCAAGGGAATAGGCCGAGATTTGAGGACATGACAGTGCACCAGAGGCAGCAGTTTGTGCCTCGACCATCAGGAGGTCAGACAGTGGGACCGTCCCAGGGACAGGTGTATGCACTGACCAGAGAGCAGGCTCAGGCAGCCCGGGAGGAGGTGATCGCCGGTACGCGCCATTTATTTACGTACCCTGCTCTTATTTTGATAGATACAGGTGCCTCCCACTCTTTTGTATCTGTGGGCTTTGTGGAGAGACACCATATGCGCACGTCTTCTTTACCCACGCCTCTCATGGTCTCGACACCCACTGGAAGAAATGTTGTTGCCGATCAGTTTCTTGCAGATTGCCTCATTTATTTTGAGGGCAAAGAGTTGAAGGCCGATTTGATTGTGTTAGGCATGTCAGACTTCGACTGCATCATGGGTATTGACATTTTGAACAGATACCAGGCAGTGGTAAATTGTCGACAGAGAACAGTGAGGTTCAGATCTGATTTGGGAGTACAGTGGACTTTTTATGGCAACGGTTCTCGTGCCAAGATCCCGTTGATTTCGGCAATCAAGATGTCTCAGTTGTTGGAACGTGGCCACACGGGCTATCTCATCTATGCCGTGGACACGTCTGGGAAGAATAAAGATTGAGAGTTGAGGATGTACCAGTGGTAGCAGAATTTGTTGATGTCTTCCCAGAGGATATCCCAGGATTTCCACCGGCTAGAGAAGTTGAGTTTGGGATCGAGTTGTTACCAGGGACATCCGCTATCTCTCGTGCACCTTACAGGATGGCACCGACAGAGTTAAGAGAGTTGAAGGAGCAGTTGTAGGACCTCCTTGACAAGGGATATATACACCCGAGCGTATCGCCATGGGGCGCACCGATTCTCTTTGTGAAAAAGAAGGACGGTTCGATGCGATTGTGCATCGATTACCGGCAACTGAATAAAGCCACAGTGAAGAACAAGTATCCTCTCCCAAGGATCGATGATCTGTTTGATCAGTTGCAAGGTACCAGACTTTATAGCAAGATTGATTTGAGGTCCGGGTATCACCAGATTCGAGTCAGGGAGGAGGATGTACAGAAGACAGCATTTCGGACTCGGTATGGGCACTACGAGTTCTTAGTGATGCCGTTCGGTGTGACGAACGCCCCGGCTGTCTTTATGAGCTTGATGAATTGGGTGTTCCAACCCTATCTTGATCAGTTCGTCATTGTATTCATCGACGACATTCTCATCTACTCCCGGAGCGAGGAAGAGCACGTGAAACACTTGAAGACAGTGCTCCAGATTCTCAGAGATCACCAGTTGTATGCCAAGCTCAGCAAGTGTGAATTTTGGTTGAGCAGTGTAGTATTTCTGGGGCATGTCATATCGAGCAGCGGGATATCTATGGATCCCAGGAAGATTGAAGCTGTGATGGAGTGGGCTACACCCACTTCTGTGCCTGAGATACGGAGCTTCCTTGGTTTGGCCGGTTATTATCGACGCTTTGTCGAGGGATTTTTGAAGATCGCCAAGCCATTGACACAGTTGACCCAGAAGGGAGTACCATTCTTTTGGTCAGAAACTTGTGAGGAGAGCTTCCAGGAGTTGAAGCACCGTTTGGCGATGGCGCCAGTATTGGTGATTCCTACAGAAAACTCCAGATTTGTTTTGTATACCGATGCATCACTTCAGGGCCTTGGGTGTGTACTGATGCAAGATAAGCATGTGGTAGCTTATGCATCGAGGCAGTTGAAGCCACATGAGACGAGATACCCAGTCCATGACTTGGAATTGGCGGCTATCATCTTCTCCCTAAAGATTTGGAGGAATTATTTGTATGGTACGTCGTTTACCATATACACGGACCATAAGAGCCTAGTTCTTATTCACTCAGGCGGAGCTGAACATGAGGCAGAGAAGGTGGATGGACTTACTCAAGGACTATGATTGTGAGATTGAGTACCATCCTGGAAAGGCTAATTTGACAGCAGACGCCTTGAGCCGGAAGGTGAGGAGTACTGCTGAGGACGTCATCCATTTGTCGGCTATGATGACTTCCTATTGCCATCTGGGCTATGATTTCGACATAGATGCATCACTTGTGTATGTATCGACCTTTTTAGCTGAGCCAGATATCTATGAGAACATCAGAAAAGCTCAGAAGTCAGATGATGAGATTCAGAGATGGTTATCTTTATTGCATCTTGGTCAGCCATTGAAGTTCAGAGTGGCCGATGACGGATCTTTGAGATTGGGTAGCCATTGGGTGGTTCCGAGTACGCCGGAGTTGCGTAGAGGGATCTTGGAGCGAGCTCATAGTAGCAGACTTAGCATCCACCCAGGCGGGAAGAAGATGTATAAAGATCTGCGTGGTCAGTTTTGGTGGAAGAGAATGAAGTATGACGTCGTCACTTTTGTTAAGAGGTGCTTGATCTGCCAGCAGGTCAAGGCAGAGAGACAGAGACCTGGCGGCGAGTTGAAAAGCTTGGAGATACCGAAGTGGAAGTGGGAACACATTTTCATGGACTTCGTGACTCACCTGCCGAGAACTACGTCAGGTTTTGATGCTATTTGGGTGATTGTGGATCGATTGACTAAGGTAGCTCATTTCATCCCCTATAGCATGACTTTCACCTTTTTGAGGATGGCGCAGTTGTATATTCGAGATGTCGTGAGATTGCATGGGATCCCCATTTCCATAGTGTCGGATCGAGATCCACGGTTCACATCTCATTTTTGGGAGGGTCTTCAGTCAGCCTTGGGAACTGAAGTTAGGTTGAGCACTACATATCATCCTCAGACGGATGGCCAGACCGAGCGTACTATCCAGACGCTCGAGGACATGTTGAGGGCTTGTGTATTGGAGTTCGATGTTTCTTGGCAAGATTCGGTAGCCTTGGTAGAGTTCTCTTATAATAACAGCTACCAGGCGAGCATTCAAATGGCTCCTTTTGAAGCTCTTTATGGCAGACGGTGTAGATCACCCTTGTGTTGGGATGATTTGGACCGCAAATCGGTCGGAGGACCGGAGTTGATTCAGGAAATGGAAGAGAAGATAAAGATGATAAGGCAGAAAATGAAAGCAGCCCAGGACAGACAGGCAGCTTATGCGAATAAACGACAGAGACCGTTGGAATTTCAGTTGGGAGATAAGGTCTTTTTGACGATCTCGCCTTTTAGAGGCGTTGTGCGATTTGGGATGCGCGGAAAACTACCTCCAAGGTATGTTGGACCGTACGAGATTTTGCAGCGCATTGGTACCTTAGCTTACCGACTGGCTTTGCCACCTTCTTTATCTGGTATACATGATGTGTTTCATGTATCGATGCTGTGGAAGTATGAGCCGGATCCATCTCATGTGTTACAGCCTTCCGAGGTCCAGTTGGAATCCGATGTGTCTTATGTGGAACGGCCTGTTAGAATTCTGGATCGAGCAGACCATAGACTTCGGAACAAAGTGATACCTATGATCAAGGTTCAGTGGGATCGCAGGGGTGTCGAGGAGGCTACGTGGGAGACGGAGCAGGATATGGTGCAGCACTACCCGGAACTATTCTCTGGTATGTGATTATGTTTAGTTTCATTTTGGGGTAAGTGCATGTGATTTCGAGGACGAAATCTTATAAGTAGGGGAGTATTGTGATATCCCCGAAATAATTGATTGCAATTTCGGCATTATTGTGTTTATATGATTAATTATGGTGGTAATTAATTATGTACTGGATTTATTTATTATGTTGAAATGCTTAGTCACATGGTAGGCGTGACACCGTCAATGCATTTCGGGGTGCATGTGATGCATGTTGGATAATTGAGTGTTTTAATGACTTACGTATGTTGGTAGTCATTTATTGGTAAAACATGCATTTATTTGAGATTGTGGAGCATTGTGATGTAATGCTTTTAAAATACCATGTTGGGGTATTTTGGATATCATGTTAATTGTTGGGGTACAATTTAATTGTCATATATTAACAATTACCCCACCCTCACCCATCACTTTACCATTCACACCTTTAATCCCCAAACACTCCTTCCAACCCTAACCCACTCTCATTTTCGTTTTTGGCTCCAAGGGGGAAAGGAAACCTTTGCAAAATCTCATTTGGTGTGATTCTTGGTAAGATTTGGAGTCTAGGAAGGGTATATAACCTTCCTTGTTGTTTTTGCAAAGATTTGTTTTGATTTGAGTTTGATATTTGGGTTTTGAAATGGGTTTGTTGGGGTTGGTATTATTTTGGTTGGGTGTTGGATTTATGAGTATATGAGAATGTTTATTGAAGGTTTTTAGTGATTTAGTATGGTTGATGTTTTAATATTTGAGTTTGTTTGAGTTGGGGAAGGAGAATGATGAATAGTGCCGAAAATCGGGTGTACAGGACTCGGCGATCGATCGGCACTTTCCACCGATCGATCGCGAGCTGCAAGGGTGAAGGCAGTAGCCTTCAGCGATCGATCGCGAGTTTGGCGCGATCGATCGGCGAGGTCGCGATCGATCGGCGCAAACTCAGCGATCGATCGCGAATTGGATTTTTTTGTTGAACGAGGCAGTGTAGTCTCGCGATCGATCGGGGCTACATAGAGATCGATCGCGAGACACCAAAATGGGTGTTTTTGGTTATTTTTGTGGGATTTTTGGTATTGGACTATTATTGGGTTCTAATATTGATTTGTGTGAATATGTAGAACCATCCCAGGTGGCAACACAGCCAAGGAAGTGAAGTCCTACCACATCCTACATTTTGGAAAGGTACGTAGAAGACGTACGGGCACCCAACGGTACATGTATCTAATATACTCATTGTTTATGCATTTTGGATGCGAGTATATATGGAATTATGCATTGTGGATGCAAATACATGTTGAATTATGCATGATGATTGTATATGCATATTAGGGGTGGTTACCGGTTCGAACAGGTCCGATCCGGACCGGAACCGGCCGGTTCCGGGCCCGTTATGGGCGGAACCGGTCCGATCAGGTAAGGAACCGGATCGGATCCGGTTCCGGTTCCACCGGTTCCGGGTTGGACCGGTTCCAACCCGGAACCAGATTTTTCTTTTTTCTTTTTTTTTTTTTTAAAAAAGGAAAGGATTTATCGAATTTTTTTTTTTTTTAAATGGATCCGGTTCCGGTTCAATCCGGAACCGGATCCGTTTGGTCCGGAATCGGTAAGATACCGGATCCGGAACGGTAGAACCGATCCGGTCTGGTATCAAACCGGTTCCGGACTGGTTCGGGACCGGTTAGTCCGGTTCCGGTTTCGGACCGGACTAACCGGTCCGATAAGCACCCCTAATGCATATGATGGTTATTGGTGCACATCCCATGAGTCGTGGTCATCCCTTGATGATTTTAATGCTTGCCGCTATTTGATTTGTTGCCGCTAAATGTGAAGCGAGGGGTGAGAGCGCCGCATGTCACATTTGAGCGTGGTTATCATATAGGGCGAGGAAAAAATATTTGCGGCTCAATGTGAAGCGAGGGGTGGGAGCGCCGCATGTCCATTGAAGCGAGGTTATTTTATGCCGCCTATATGTAAATAAGCGAGGGGCATTAAAATACATTGTGATGGACAGACTAGGGATTGGTGATTGGTATTTGGTGTTGATGAAATGGTATTATGTCATGACATGTGTAGACCATTAAATAATCTATTGATTATACTCATGAGTTATGGTACAGGGACAACCAAACTGGAAGCGTTTAAAATGCATGGGAAAAACAGGAAGTGTTTTATTGTGATTTATGCATTTACGCCTTATATTCATATTGTGTTGAATATGAATGATATTATTGCTCATGTTTGGGGGTTGTCCTTGTAGGTACACTTTTGGCATGATAAGAAGGGCTAAGGCGGGTTGAGGTGGTGAGCTTGAGAAGAACACTTTTCGGAAAAGAAGGACAGGATTACTTTTCTATAGTGTCTACTCTAGGAGTAGTGTAAAGCTATAGTTAATAACATTCATTTTGATTGGAGATGTAATTAATCCATTGATAGTCCTTGAATTGGCATGTAACTCTTAAGGCTCATAGTCTCAACACGATTATTTCACTCTGATGATTTATATTAGCTCTAATTATGCCCTTAATCCGCACTTAAGGAACTAGGGTCCTTACACTTTGAGTAATACAAGTACTTGTACAACCCCGATTCAGCTGGATTTACCTCACTACCAGACTGAAACTCTTAGTCTCTCAATCTGTTTAGACACAATCCGTATGAGAGTTACAATCAAATTTCACTCTTCTATTATAGCACAAATACACAAGATAGAGTGAATTAATCTATGCACAATTGATCCTTTAGATGATCAAATATTACAATAGGATGTGCTATAAAAACTTTGAGCAGACTGGTAAGATAATAATCTTTCTGCGATGGTTCTGCTAAAGAATGTTTTGACTTGTAAGCTTGTGTTGTTCAGTGTCTTAATTGATCAATGAAAGTCTATCTTGAGCATTTTAGTTGCATCCTTATATAGCCGTTTATACCAACGGCAATATTTTCTTTTCTGTACAGCCCTTCTCTTTGGTCAATGTCTAAACAAGCTTCAGTCTGCTTCTTTAGGAACTTTCCGTTCTGTTCTGTTCTTTCGGCGCTTGTCATATAGACTCTCCTTTGTCTATTTACCATTTGAGGTAATCTTCAGTCCTTGGTCTTTTTCAGCTTTAAATGCATCATTAAATGCTTCAATAAATAGCCGTTGATTATTCGGACTGAAGAACGAAGCTTACTAAACTTCAACTGCTCTGATCTGATCTTCATCGAGTTGGTCTGGTCTGATCTTGTTGTTCGATCTGGATGTACTTCGATCTGGTCAGACTGGTTTACATTGATCCCGTTCTGTTTTGAGATAGACTATATCAGTCTGATCTGATTTGTCATGCCTCGATCGGTCTGGTCTGTTTTGTCATCTTTAAAATCCGGAACAAACAAATTCCCCCTTTTTGATGATGACAAAACCTAGCTTCTAAATCCTCTTATAAAGTCTTTTATTTCTTTGAAGAATAATCTTTCAGACCGATTAAGTCTTCTTGTTGAAAATAAATAAACACTGGAAGTTGTAGTTCAGATCGATTAAGTCTTTTTGTTCAAGTAAATGAACTATTCAAAATAAATGAATAAGACTCAGAGATTCGATTGAAAGACTTTGATTTTATTAATATGTCTGATGAATACATTTACATGTCATAATTCAGACAGTTATTTATTTCTTCGTTGCCGAGGACTTCTCTGCTGGCTTGACTTCCTTGTTCTTTTCCCCCTTTTTGTCAGCAGCAATCTCCAGGAGGAAATCCACGATCTGCGTAACCTGAGCGCAAATAGCATCCAGGCGAGTGTCTTGAGCAAGGAGGGATTTAGCAACTGTAGTTTTTATTTCAGTAGCCAGCTCGATCTGTTCTTTTCTCACGCTGTTCTTATATGATGATTGCTGAGAGAACAGATCATTCAGTCCACGCTGAATACTGTTGATGCTTGCCATCATCTTGTCTTTGAAAGATTCAAAATCCAGATGCGTAGTCCTCTGGCTTTGATGAACTTCTCTTACTCGTTGAGAGAGAAAGAGACAGTTTTCAGAGAGTTCGTGAAGGGACTTGACTATTGATGGGGCATCATCAACGGGGTCTGGGGAGTGATCAGCAGGTGACACAGTCAGATCAATTTCTTTTTCAACCGGTACAATGGTAGAGTCAGCAGATTGGCGAATATCGGATCGGATCAGTTCGACCAAATCCGTAGAAAATTCTTGCAAGAATGCCAAATCTGCAGCAGACTGAGCTGGAGGAGTGATAGATTCAGTAGGCTCCTCAACCTGCAGAGCTGCAACTATGTTTGACACAACTTGATCCGGATAGTCAAAGTCTTGTGGGACAACTGTCGGAGGTGCGTCTAGCATGCTGATCTGAATATCTGAGACTGAGGACACAAACGGAATGGAGGTAGTAGGAGATTCCAGCAATACGTCCATTGCCTCAGTCTCTGCAGCAGACGGAGCATTAGGCAGTGGCTGCTCCGCTGTCTTAGAAGTAGGTGGCTCAGAGCTTGGCTCTGCCACAATCTTGCTTGCTGTTGTAGGGCCTTCCTACCTTAACATCATAAGCAAGAAATAATTAGGGCTAAACATGCATAACATACAGTTTAGGGCTCCGGTTATTAAGTGAGTTATTAGGATTACAGGCCAAAATAAAACTTCAAGCAAATTAATTTAATTCTCAAATGGATGGCGCTATAGAATTATACTACTCCTGGAGTAGAGACTATACCAAATCCTGAATCCTAATTCATAAGGCATCTCGAAGCTCACTTCTTCAACCCTGCCCATAGCCCTCCAAATCCAAATGTGTACCTACAGGAACAATCCATCGTGAGCATATACATCATTACTCAACATCATAGGGTAATGGCATATAAATAAATGCATGAAGTAAATGGGTAACGTATACTTCCTGGTTAATCGCATTAACCCTCTTTGGTTGTCCCTGTTTCATAGTCATGCATATAATCGTTAGTTCTCGGCATAATGATTAAAATCATACTTCACATATATGATCACATCAAACTATGTTATTTAGAAGTGGAACTGTCCCGGTTCTATCATGACAGCGGCACAATTGGCCCCCTCGCTCGACATAACACATCGTATGATACCCATCGCTACACCTTGATAGCGGATGTATCTCTTTATTCAGCGGATGATACCCATCGCTACGCCTTGATAGCGGATGATACCCTCGCTACACCTTGATAGCGGATGTACCCCATCGCTCAGTTATGTGGGCGGCAAGACCTTCCTCGCTTGCCCATAATAACCACCGGACATTTAACCATTCTTAATAACATAGTTTCATATTCATCATAAACATCATAGCATCTTATAGACATCATTATCTTGTAAACATCATTATCATATAAGCATTATCATCTTATAGACATCATCGTCTCATCATAATCGTTATAGTAACGTCATATCATCTTCATTTATCATAACATCATCGCAAGCATCTTATCATCTTTATTCATCATAAACATCATCATCATTTATCATAATGTCACCGTAAGCATCTTATCATCTTTATTCATCATAAACATCATCATCATTTATCATAATATCATCGTAAGCATCTTTATTTATCATAATATCATCGTAAGCATCTTCTCATCTTTATTCATCATAAAAACCATCTTTATTTATCATAACATCATCTTAAACATCTTATCATCTTATTCATTATAAAATCATCTTCATCGTGGACTTACTTATCATAACATCATCTACATCATCTTAAACATCTTATCATCTTTATTCATTATAAAATCATCTTCATCGTGGACTTACTTATCATAACATCATCTTAAACATCTTATCATCTTTATTCATTATAAAATCATCTTCATCGTGGACTTACTTATCATAACATCATCTTAAACATCTTATCATCTTTATTCATTATAAAATCATCTTCATCGTGGACTTACTTATCATAACATCGTGACATCATTTAAACCATCATAACATATAAACATCATTCCATGTAAACGTCATCATTTCATCGTACATACTTACGCGATAAATGCATAGTCATAGTTAGGAGTGTGTTACCGTCCGATGCCCGTACGCTTCTTACGTACCTTAATTCCAAAATGGAGAAGTTGTAGAACTTTATCTCCTTGAAGTTGTGGGTACCTTGGATGGTTCTACATAACCATACAAATCGATATTAGAAGCTAAATATAGTCCAATATCCAAAAATCCCACAGAAATAACAAAAACACATAATTGTGTGACTCGCGATCGATCGCTGAGATGCCCCGATCGATCGCGAGATCGCACTGCCCGTTGCTGACTTTTTGTGCCTTCGGCGATCGATCGCCACTTTTGGCGCCATCGATCGCCAACCTCGCCGATCGATCGCCAACCTCGCCGATCGATCGCCCAAAAGTGGCGATCGATCGCCAAATTGTTCTGGAGCCTAATGCTGGCTCGCGATCGATCGCCAAAAATGGGCGATCGATCGCCAATCCCTGTACATCGAAAATTCACCATTTTTGAGCATTTTTCAAGCTCCACTTCAAACCCTTCAAATCCAAACTTTTCTACAACATCAACATCATCATAACACACTAAAACCCACATAAAGCACTTCAAAAATAATACCTCAACAACATACAACACATACGCAAAACAAAACCACATAATCACTTCAAAATCATCCCCATTTCAAAACTAAACATTATAAAAACTTTAGGAAGGGTTCCATACCTCTTGAAGGCTCCAAATCTTGACAAAAATCACACAAACACAAGTTTTGTGGAGTTTTCCTTCTCCTTCCTTGGGGAATTTCGAAAATGTGGTAAAGGGGTAGGGTTTGAGAGTAATTGGGGATTTAAGAGTGAAAAGGGTAAAGTGAGTTGGGTAAGGTGGGGAAAGAGATAATTAAATTATACCCAAAAATTAACATGATTTATAAAATACCCTAACATGGTATTTTAAAAGCATTTACAAAATGCAACAACTTCCACTAAATTCATATCTTCAACCTAGACAATTAAATCGTGTTAACACTTCATTTTCTATCATGCATAACATGCGCCCTGAATTGCAACCCCCGGGTCACGCTTATCATGCGACTATGCATTTCATCATGATAATTAATTTAAACACATAAATCAATTATCCACATAATTAAACATATGAACATAATTAATGCCTTAATTACAATTACTTATTTCGGGGACATCACATTACTCCCCTACTTATAAGATTTCGTCCTCGAAATCGTATGCACTTACCCAAAAAGAAACTGAACATAAATCACATACCAGAATAGTTCAGGGTAGTGCTGTACCATATGCCGCTCCGTCTCCCACATAGCCTTCTCGACACCCCGACGATCACTGAACTTTAATCATCGGTATAACTTTACTTCGTAATCTGCGATCCTCACGATCCAGAATTCTGACCGGTCTTTCAACGTAGGATACATCTGAATCCAACTGCACTTCAGTAGGCTGTAAAACATGAGATGGATCTGGCTCATATTCCTCGGGGATAACTTCCACCGCATACCAAACGAACTACACCCCTGAAGGGTGAGATTTTCAAGAAGACCTTGTCTTCTACTTGGAATTCTAGCGGTCGTCGTCACTTATTGGCATAGGCTGCTTGCCTATCCTGAGCCGCTTTCATCTTTTGACGTATCGTCTTAATCTTGTCTTCTATATCCTTAATCATATCCGGTCTTCCGACCGCCTTACTAGTCAGGTCCTCCCAATACAGCGGTGACTTACATCGTTGTCCATAAAGAGCTTCAAAGGGCCATTTGAATGCTCGCCTGATAGCTGTTATTAAAGGAGAACTCTACCAGTGGTATAGAATCTTGTCACGGAGTATCAAACTCCAATACACATGTCCTCAACATATCCTCGAGTGTCTATATAGTACGCTCTATCTGACCGTCTGTCCGCGGGTGATACGCTGTACTCAGTCTCACCTCTGTGCCCAAAGTTGTCTGGAGACCCTCCCAGAAATGTGAAGTAAACCTTGGGTCTCTGTCAGACACGATCGAGACTGGAACCCCATGCTACCTCACCACATCCCGCACATATAATCGGGCCATCTTTAGGAATGTGAAAGACACATGACAAAGGATGAAGTGAGCTACTTTCGTCAGCCTAACCACGATCACCCAGATCGTATCAAATCCAGAGGCCGCTCTTGGCAAGTGGGTTACGAAGTCCATAGATATATGCTCCCACTTCCATTGGGGTACTTCCGAGCTCTTTAGCTCCCCACCAGGCCTCTGTCTTTCTGCCTTAACCTGTTGGTAGATTAAACATCTTGACAAAGGTCATAACATTACGCTTCATGAGTCTCCCCCAGGGCTGACCACTTAGGTCCTTATACATTTTTCTTCCTCCTGGAGGATACTGAACCGGCTACTGAGAGCTCGATCCTAGATTTCTTTACGTAACTCCGGTGTATCTGGGACTACCCAACGGTTGTCCAATCTCAAGGAATCATCCTCAGCCACTCCAACTTTGATGGCTAACCCCGAAGTACCAATAATGACCACCTCGGAACCTCATTATCTGACCTCTGGGCTTTCCTGATAATCTTGAATATGTCTGGCTCAGCCAACAAGGTTGACACTCGCACCGGCGACTGCGTCCACATCGAAATCATAGCCCAGATGGCAATAAGAAGTCATCATCGCTGATAACCACATAGCGTTCTCAGCAGTACTTTTCACTTCCGACTTAAGGCGTCTGCTATCAAATTTGCTTTACCTGGACGGTACTCAATTTTACAATCAAAATCCTTGAGTAAGTACATCCATCTTCTTTGTCGCCTATTCAGCTCAGCCTGTGTGAACAAAACTTCAGGCTCTTATGGTCCGTGTAGATGGCAAACGACGTACCATGCAAGTAATGCCTCCAAATCTTCAAGGCAAATATAATGGCTGCCAGCTCCAAATCATGGACTGGGTACCTAGCCTCATGTGGTTCAACCGCCTCGATGCATAAGCCGCCACATGCTTATCTTGCATCAACACATAGTCCAAACCCTGCAGTGATGCAGTCGTGTACATCGTAAACTTCTTATTCTCAGAAGGAATCACCAATATAGGTGTCATAGTCAAACGACGCTTCAATTCTTGGAAGCTTTCCTCACAAAGCTTCGGACCAATAGAACGGCACTCCTTTATGAGTCAGCTGTGTCAGGGGCCTGTCAATCCCTAAGGATCTGGAGTACTGTTCTCAAGTGCTTCACGTGTTCCTCTTCAGTTCGAGAGTAAATGAGCATATCGTCAATGAAAACTATGACGAACTGATCCAAATATGGTTGGAGCACCCTGTTCATCAGGCTCATAAAATAGCTGGGGCATTCGTCACCCCAAAGGGCATGACTAAGAATCCGTAGTGCCCATATCAAGTCCTGGAAGCTGTCTTCTGTACATCATCCTCTCGAACTTGAATCTGATGATACCCCGATCTCAGATCGATCTTACTGTAGAGCCTCGTACTCTGCAGCTGCTCAAACAAATCTTCAATCCTCGGAAGCGGATACTTATTCTTTATAGTAGCTTTGTTCAGTTGTCTGAAATCCACGCGCAGACATATCGAATCATCTTTCTTCCTAACAAACAAAACTGGCGCACACTAGGGCGTATATAGCCCTTATCAAGGAGCTCTTGCAACTGAACCTTTAACTCCCTTAGTTTCGCTGGTGCCATCCTATACGGGGCACGAGAAATGGTAGACGTCCCTGGTAGTAACTTAATCCCAAACTCGACCTCTCTCGTCGGTGGGAATCCGGGAATGTCTTCCGGAAATACATCAGGAACACCGCCACTACGGGCACATCTTCAACCTTTAACTCTTCCCTCTTTTTAGTAATATCAACAGTATAGATGAGATATCCTTTGTGGTCTCATTCTAATAACTGTGCCATCTTGACAGCAGATATCAACGGAATCTTTGAACGGGAACCATCCCCATAGAATATCCATTGGACTCCCATAACATACTTGACTCGGATAGTCCTTGCCTGCAGTCCACAACTGCCTGAAACTTGTTCAGCACATCGATGCCCACAATGCATTCGAAGTCTGACATTCCCAGATCAATCAAGTCTGTCCTCAGCTCGTTACCCTCAAAACTAAATGAGGCTGTCATAAACCACCTGGTCAGTTATTAAACTTCTTCCAGCGGGTGTCGAGACTACAAGAGGCATGGGCGACGGAGAAGTGCATATGAAATCGCATCATCTACTTCAGCATTTGCTGCTAGGCTGTAATACAAGGGTTAACAACAATACCCAAAAGCAGTTCATATAATACATCGTTAGGGAAACAAAACATGTTAGTACGACATCATATACTTCATATGCAACATATGCATAAAACATGTTTAAAATTAAGCACCTAGCCAACTTATTGCTAAGGCTACCCTTCGCTCATTCCCGGGTTATCTAACCACTGCTCTGATACCACTAATGTAGGGCCTTCCTACCTTAACATCATAAGCAAGAAATAATTAGGGCTAAACATGCATCACATACAGCTTAGGGCTCCGGTTATTAAGTGAGTTATTAGGATTACAGGCCAAAATAAAACTTCAAGCAAATTAATTTAATTCTCAAATGGATGGCGCTATAGAATTATACTACTCCTGGAGTAGAGACTATACCAAATCCTGAATCCTAATTCATAAGGCATCTCGAAGCTCACTTCTTCAACCCTGCCCATAGCCCTCCAAATCCAAATGTGTACCTACAGGAACAACCCATCGTGAGCATATACATCATTACTCAACATCATAGGGTAATGGCATATAAATAAATGCATGAAGTAAATGGGTAACGTATACTTCCTGGTTAATCGCATTAACCCTATTTGGTTGTCCCTGTTTCATAGTCATGCATATAATCGTTAGTTCTCGGCATAATGATTAAAATCATACTTAACATATATGATCACATCAAACTATGTTATTTAGAAGTGGAACTGTCCCGGTTCTATAATGACAGCAGCACAATTGGCCCCCTCGCTCGACATAACACATCGTATGATACCCATCGCTACGCCTTGATAGCGGATGTATCTCTTTATTCAGCGGATGATACCCATCGCTACGCCTTGATAGCGGATGTACCCCATCGCTCAGCGGATGATATCCCTCGCTACACCTTGATAGCGGATGTACCCCATCGCTCAGTTATGTGGGCGGCAAGACCTTCCTCGCTTGCCCATAATAACCACCGGACATTCAACCATTCTTAATAACATAGTTTCATATTCATCATAAACATCATAGCATCTTATAGACATCATTATCTTGTAAACATCATTATCATATAAGCATTATCATCTTATAGACATCATCGTCTCATCATAATCGTTATAGTACGTCATATCATCGTCATTTATCATAACATCATCGTAAGCATCTTATCATCATTATTCATCATAAACATCATCATCATTTATCATAATGTCACCGTAAGCATCTTATCATCTTTATTCATCATAAACATCATCATCATTTATCATAATATCATCGTAAGCATCTTTATTTATCATAATATCATCGTAAGCATCTTCTCATCTTTATTCATCATAAAAACCATCTTTATTTATCATAACATCATCTTAAACATCTTATCTTCTTATTCATTATAAAATCATCTTCATCGTGGACTTACTTATCATAACATCATCTTAAACATCTTATCATCTTTATTCATTATAAAATCATCTTCATCGTGGACTTACTTATCATAACATCATCTTAAACATCTTATCATCTTTATTCATTATAAAATCATCTTCATCGTGGACTTACTTATCATAACATCAGCTTAAACATCTTATCATCTTTATTCATTATAAAATCAACTTCATCGTGGACTTACTTATCATAACATCGTGACATCATTTAAACCATCATAACATATAAACATCTTTCCATGTAAACGTCATCATTTCATCGTACATACTTACGCGATAAATGCATAGTCATAGTTAGGAGTGTGTTACCAGTCCGATGCCCGTACGCTTCTTACGCACCTTAATTCCAAAATGGAGAAGTTGTAGAACTTTATCTCCTTGAAGTTGTGGGTACCTGGGATGATTCTACATAACCATACAAATCGATATTAGAAGCTAAATATAGTCCAATATCCAAAAATCCCACAAAAATAACAAAAACACAACTCGCGATCCATCGCTGAGATGCCCCGATCGATCGCGAGATCGCACTGCCCGTTGCTGACTTTTTGTGCCTTCGGCGATCGATCGCCACTTTTGGCGCGATCGATCGCCAACCTCGCCGATCGATCGCCCAAAAGTGGCGATCGATCGCCAAATGGTTCTGGAGCCTACTGCTGGCTCGCGATCGATCGCCAAAAACGGGCGATCGATCGCCAATCCCTGTACATCGAAAATTCGCCATTTTTGAGCATTTTTCAAGCTCCACTTCAAACCCTTCAAATCCAACTTTTCTACTACATCAACATCATCATAACACACTAAAACCCACATAAAACACTTCAAAAATCATCCTCAACAACATACAACACATACTCAAAACAAACCCACATAATCACTTCAAAATCATCCCCATTTCAAAACTAAACATTATAAAAACTTTAGGGAGGGTTCCATACCTCTTGAAGGCTCCAAATCTTGACAAAAATCACACAAACACAAGTTTTGTGGAGTTTTCCTTCTTCTTCCTTGGGGAATTTCGAAAATGTGGTAAAGGGGTAGGGTTTGCGAGTAATTGGGGATTTAAGAGTGAAAAGGGTAAAGTGAGTTGGGTAAGGTGGGGAAAGAGATAATTAAATTATACCCAAAAATTAACATGATTTATAAAATACCCTAACATGGTATTTTAAAAGCATTTACAAAATGCAACAACTTCCACTAAATTCATATCTTCTTCGTAATTAACAACCTAGACAATTAAATCGTGTTAACACTCATTTTCTATCATGCATAACATGCGCCCTGAATTGCAACCCCCGGGTCACGCTTATCATGCGACTATGCATTTCATCATGATAATTAATTTAAACACATAAATCAATTATCCACATAATTAAACATATGAACATAATTAATGCCTTAATTACAATTACTTATTTCGGGGACATCACAGCTGTTGGATGATCTGGACTTGGAACCGGAGTAGAGATGTTGAGCTCTGACGATGCATGAGAACAACCATGTGGAGATTGAGAATGTCCATCTCCAGCTGAGCTAGGATCGCACCGTCATCCTTGGCAGTCGGGCTGGTGGCATCAAAATTCGCCTTCTTGACTTGGATAAGCAAATTTGCGAGCCTCAGTCTGTGGTTTGCCCGAAATAGCTCCTTGCGATGTACCGCAATCCGGACATCATCAGTTTATGTCCCTTTCAGGACCTCTTGTTCCATCTTATGTAGCAGCTTGAGCTTGACAAAGAACAGATTGAAGTGATTGACCGTTCTGTATTCGACCCATTCATCGAATACGACGGTCAGCTCCTGTACTTTGTCTTCTACATATTCCATGGCAATATCAATGGCTGTTTGAGCAGCTGATTTGGGCTTGGAAGAGATAGGCTCAGTCATTACAGCTTTACCCTTTCCAACATCAGACGAGGGCTTAATCCCGGATTGGGTGTAGTCACCTAGTTCTTTAATGACAATTCCCTTGACAACAGGGATATTGGTGGGAAATCGGATGGTAACCTTGGGTGCAGTGGGTGGAGCTTTGGATGTAGGGGCTTTGGATGATTGCGGTGGAGCTTGGGATTTTGGGGGTGGAGCTTGGGTTACAGTGGTGGCTTTTGTTGAAGGAAAGATGGATATGGGTTTAGGGTTTAAGGTTGACAGTGGTTTGGTGATTTGGGTGGTTTCTTTGGAAGAGGTTTGGCTGGGGATGAAGTAGTGGAGGCAGACTGAGTTTCATCTGAATCAGTCTGGACTGTCAGCTTGCGCTTGACGCTTGTCTTCTTTCCAGCATCCTGCTCTTTTCCAACTTCTATCTTTACTTCCAACAGATCAGAAGGAGTGGGGGGAACACTCTTTGACTTGAGTAAAGACAATCCCAAAAGCTTGCTGAATGGAACAGCGAAGCAGACAACCTGTTTTGCTAAAATGACCGTCTCCAATAAAACTTCAAAAAGAATAGCGGACAAGTTCACCTTCAGTCCGGAATGGATAGCAGCCATTGCTCTGAACTTTTCAGAAGTGACTGCATCAAAGCTGCCAGCCTTTCCTAGCAGTGGTTTGCCAACAATATCACATAGAACCTGAAAATGGAATAGCATCTCTGTCTTTTTGAATGATGGCTGCAGATTCTGTCCAAATATGGATACTCGGCCCTGAAAGTTTTCAAGAGTGGCCTGAGATATCTGACTAAAGTCGGACATTCCAATGGTAGGAAGCCCAAAGGTCTTTGAGAGCGTCGCCTAAGAGATTTCAATGGTTTTTCCTTTGACGGAGGAAGAGGTGTACGTCTTATGGGAAACAGCGTTGGAGAAAATCTCTCTAATCTCCGAATCGTATATCACCGTTCCACATTCCAGAAATCTCCTCAAGCCTGAAGATTCCAGGGATTTGAATATGGAGACCATATCTGAGTCTTCGTCCATGTAAATCGTGTCAAACTCGACAGGTAACGAGTTGTGAGTGATAGTTGCCATTTGAGTGATTGTAATGCAAGTAGAGAGGATGTAAAGATTTTGAAGAGGGATAATTGGACAGCAGTAAATGAGAAAAGTGAAAAGGCTAAATGAAATCTACTGCCTGATAAATAGGAGATGGCATACACGTGTCTGTATCTCAATGACTTATATTTTAAAATTCAAATTTTAACGATCAAGATGATAGAATAGTAAGGCGGTTAAAATTACGATCAGTCCAGGCTAATAAAATGTTACTATGTTAAAGACTGATAGTGTTTTAAAAACAGATCACAGGATAATATCAGATCGATAGAGATCGGTCTGAAAGTCCGGACCGGTCTGTATCTTTCTGACCATTGTATTATCGATCTGTGCTAACACTAATTCTTTAAAAACAAAATTAAGCAATCGTCAAATATATTAAGATAAATCTATTAAACCAAGATTTTGACGAAAATAATTAAACTTAGCCTCAGGGAGTGGTTTATTGAAGATGTCTGCAGCTTGCTGGTCTGTTGAAATATACTCGATCCAAATCTCTTTTTTGACAACATGATCCCGAATAAAATGATGCCTGATGTCAATATGCTTCATTCGAGAGTGCAAGACTGGATTATACGTTATAGCAATTGCACTTGTGTTGTCGCAGAAGATCAGAGACTCAGCAGCTTGAATGCCATAGTCTCTGAGCTGATGTTGAACCTAGAGCATTGGAGCGCAACAGCTTCCAGCGGTGAGATATTCTGCCTCAGCTGTGGATGTGGCAATTGATGTTTGCTTCTTGCTAAACCACGAGATCAATCTTTCACCTAGAAATTGACAAGTTCCACTGGTGCTCTTGCGATCGATCTTACACCCTGCATAGTCAGCGTCTGAATATCAATTAAATTAAAATTTGGATCTTTGGGATACCAGAGACCAACATTCTGAGATCCTTTCACGTATTTAAGAATACGCTTAACAGCAATAAAGTGAGATTGCTTAGGATCAGATTGAAATCTAGCGCACATGCAGACTGAAAACATAAATCAGGCAGGCTCGTTGTAAGTTATAACAGTGATCTGATCAGACCTCGATACATTGTTACCTCAACTGCCGTTCCCCATTCGTCTTTATCTAGCTTGATTGATGGAGTCATTGGAGTTGAAGCAGTTGAGCAAGTTTCCATACCAAATCTTTTGAGTAGCTCCTTGGTATATTTGGTTTGATTGATGAATATACAATTGATGAGCTGTTTGACTTGGAGACCCAGGAAGAATGATAATTCTCCCATCATACTCATCTCAAACTGTCCATGCATTAACTTAGAGAACTTCTCGCAAAGTTTGGGCTTCGTTGACCCAATAATATATCATCTACATATATTTGAACTAACAGGGTATGTTCCCCCTTAATAAATTTAAATAAAGTTTTATCTACTGAACCGATCTGAAAATCATGATCCAGAAGAAATTGAGACAGAGTGTCATACCTTGCTCTTGGAGCTTGTTTCAGTCCATACACTGCTTTATTCAGTAAGTATACGTGATCTGGAAACGAGTGATTTTGAAATCTAGGAGGTTGCTCGATGTAGACTTCCTCCTGAAGTTTACCATTAAGAAATGCACTCTTCACGTCCATTTGATATAATTTGAAGTCTTTAAAGGCGGCGAATGCAAGAAAGATTCGGATGGCTTCAATTCTGGCGAATGGCGCAAAGGATTCATCGAAGTCGATTCCTTCTTCTTGTCTGAAAACCTGTGCAACCAGTCTAGCCTTGTTACTAACTACCACACCATCTGCATCTAGCTTGTTTCTGAAGAGCCACCTGGTCCCAATAATAGGCAGATCGCTTGGTCTGAGAGTTAAGCTCTATACTTGATTTTGTTCAAACTGGTTGAGCTCTTCTTGCATGGCATCTATCCAGTTATAATCAGTCAAAGCTTCGTTAATCTGTTTGGGTTCTAGATTAGATATGAAAGCAGCGTGAGTGAACTCATCCATCATCTGTCCTCTGGTTCTTATATGTGCAGATGTACTTTCAATCACTAGATCAGGTGGATGCCTCTTTGTCCAGCGGTAGTTTGATTCTAGAACATCTGGTCCTGATGGAGAAGCAGTATTGGCATTATCAGCATATGTCTTAATATTAGAGTTCATGCCCTCTGGATCAGCGATATCAGCTCGATCTGTTATGACTCCAGTGCCTTGAACCTGCATGTCTGGTATTTCAGGTTCCAGTGGATTGTCTCTTGACCTGTTAACTGCAATCTCATCATCACTGTTAGCTTCGAGATGGATATTTTTCATCTGATTTTGAATTAATTCCTTATGGTCCTAAATACACAAGGATTCATCAAAAACTACATGAACTGACTCTTCTACAATTAAAGTTCGATTTTGAAGATACGAAATACTTTACTAACAGATTCCATTATCTGACTTAGCTTCGAATGCTGTAAGATGATTCTTACCATTGTTATGGACGTAACATTTGCAGCCGAATATATGAAAGTAAGTGATAGTTGGTCTGTTACCTGTCCATACTTCATATGGTGTTAAGTTAAGCTTCTTGTTAATCATGGATCGATTTTGTGTATAGCATGCAATATTTATAGCCTCTGCCCAGAACTTTTGGGAAATACCAGAGTCAGAAAGCATTGGTCTTCCTGCTTCCTTAAGCGTTCTGTTCCGACATTTTGCAACTCCATTTTGTTGAGAAGTTCGAGCGGTTGAGAATTCATGCTTAATTCCTCGGTCTTCTAGAAAGGATTCAAGATTCTGATTTGAAAATTCAGTGCCTTTGTCACTTCGAATCCTGTCTATACCAGATGATCTTTCATTTTGAGCGCGCTTCAGCAGCTTGATCAATTTCGGGCCGGTCTGGTCTTTACTGCTAAAAAATATAGTCCATGTAATGCGGGAGTAATCATCAATAACAACAATAGTATACCGCATTTCTCCTAAACTTGTTATTGGTATAGGACCAAACAAGTCCATATGCAATATTTATAAGCAACTTGAGGAGGATTTGTCATTCTTGTTCTTGAAGGATGATCTGATATGTTTGCCCATTTGGCAAGCTTCACAGATCTTATCATTAGCAAAGTCGATCTTGGCCAGACCGATAACTAAATCATGTTTACACAGGCTAGAAATAGTCTTGAAGTTAAGGTGATTCAAGCGTTTATGTCATAGCCAGTGTTTATTATCATTATTCGCGATGAAGCAGGCAGGATTATCAGGTTGAACATAATTCCAGTTAATCTTATAAGTATTCTAATTTCTGATTCCTACAAGCATGGTTATACCATCTGATGATTTGATAGTGCAAGTGTGTTTGTGAAATTCTACAGCATAGCCATTATCACATAATTGACTTATGCTAATCAGATTATAGCATAAATTTTCAACTAAGAGCACATCATTGATAATAATATTACCATGGACAATTTTAGCCTTCCCACGGTCTTACCCTTTGAGTTATCCCCGAAAGTAATCTTAGGACCAGTGCATTATGTGATTTCAGACAGCAGCTCGATATTTCTCGTCGTGTGTCAAGAACATCCGATGTCTAAGTACCAGTAATACACTTGCTTCTGCAGTACCTGTCATCAAACAAAATTATTGTTGATACCCAATCCTACTTTGGTCCGGAACGGATTAGCCCTTTGGGAACCCACACCTGAATCAGCTTTATTGGCTTGTGTGTGTCTGGTGTGGTGTGTGCTAATCTGTTTTGGTGTTGTGTCTGATAATGTGTGTGATATGGAGGCCTTTGATTCCTATTAGGCAACAAATATCTTCGTTGAACCGGTTGTGAGTTGTGATAGTTGGGTGGTCTTCTTTGCCTTAAATTTTGCACCTCTGGGTTTGGTCTGATAGACACAAAGCTTGCTGGTGCCTTTTCCTTGGCTTGGTTAACGTACCCAATGCCCTTCCTCAAACCTTGATCCTTAAAGTAGGTTCCCGTTTGAATTGTAGGCACTTCATATTCATATATTGTGCTGGATCTGTCAAATGTCATTTGTTTGATTTTGTTCTTTTCCAGCAACAACTCAGATTCATCTTTGGTGCTTTCATTGGTGCCAAAGCCTATGCCAGTGATATCACCGACACTTCTTTGTACCTCTTGCAACTCTTCCAATGAGGCTCTTGATTTTGTCCATGTTTTGAAAATGTGAGAAACTTTAGCATTTTGTGTGCTAATTCTCTGATTTTCTTCATGGAGCTGTTCGTAAGATATTTTCAGCTTATCCAGCTCGATCTTCAGACTGTTGCATTCACCTAGCGCAGAACAGCTTGGTTTGATATGCTTGTCTGTTTGATCTTTGGCTTCAGCTTTAGTTTTCTCAAACGATTCAGCTAATATTTTGTAATCATTAGCCATGTCTTGTAGTGCAGACATAAGCTCTTCTCGTGTAAATTCATTTGAGTCAAAGTCGAATACCTTGTCTATCTGACTCGTCTGCCATTTGGCATTGGATTTCCTCCTCGCTTTCACTTGATGAACATTCTGAGCTCTCTGATTCTGAGTCAGTCTGAGCCCACTTGCTGTCACCTTCCTCTGCTACCAGAACCTTTTGAGCCTTTCCGTGATGACTTTTACGATCTTTGTAATGCTTCTTTTTCTTGTCATCACGATGCCTTTCTTTTCTTTCATCTTTCTTCGGTCTGGTGCAATCTGCAATAAATGTCCGGTCTGACCACAATTGTAGCAAGCCTGATCGTTAACAGTATCATCTTTTCTTGATTTATACTGATGATAAGGCTTAAAATTCCTTTTATTCTTAGACATGAATTTACCAAATTTTTTGATGAATAATGACATAGCATCATTACTTATCTGTTCGATAGACCGGTCTATTGAAGGGGACTGGTTTGCAATGGCCGCAAGTGCCTTGTTTGGCTGAGAGGTGGATGGCTCTGCTTCACCTCTGGGGATCAGCTCAATCTCATACGCCTTAAGATCTGTGAACAAGTCATGGAGTTCAACCTTGTTCAAATCTTTACACTCCCTCATTGCAATCATCTTGACGTCCCATTTCTTTGGCAATGCTCTCATCACCTTCAGAGCAATCTCTCTGTTGGAATAGTCCTTGCCCAGACCGTTCAGTTCATTTATGATGCCAGTAACTCTTTCATCAAACTCGCATATTTATGCTCTCAAATTTTTGTAGAGCTACAATTAGCTTTTTTTCCTTTGTCTGGTTGTTCCCTTCACATAGCTGTGCAATCTTCTCCCAAATTTTTTTGACAGTGGAGCATATCTTAATCTTGCTGAACATGTTTTTGTCCAACATCTTGAACAAGATGTCTTTGGCTATATTGTCTAGATTGGCTTTCTTTCTTTCTTCATTTGTCCAGGTAGCCCTTTTTTTCTTGATCATTTGAGGTTCGCCACTTAATCCTCCTAGTGCAGGATTCACTTTTAATATTTTCATTGGTCCGTCTGTAATGACGTATGACATATCGTCATCATGTGCTGCCAGGTGAGCTTGCATTATGATTCTCCAATCATCATAATTTTCTTTTGAAAACATGGGAATCTTGTTGAAGGATGCCATCAGTCCAAGTTTCTTTAATGATTAAGAAGACCTGCTCTGATACCACTTATTAGGATCGAATGTGAGTGTTTGGGGGGGGGGGGGGGGGGGGGGAGGGTGAATGAACATCCCTCTAAAAATTAATCCTTATTGATTTCACTCAGGTTAGTGAATGAAATCTGTTTCTTAATCAATACCAAGGCAGAACAGACCACTGAAATGAGAGTGCGGAAACGGTCTGTTCTTAGCTAGTAAGAACGGTTGATAGCTTATGAAATGCAAAGAAGTGCGAGATATAAGTAGACAGGATATGCTTCTGGAAGTTCGAAGGCAAATCCTTCTACGTCTCCCCTTCTCGCAATCAAGGAAGGATTCACTAGAAGACTTTGAGTAATACAAGTACTTGTACAACCCCGATTCAGCAGGATTTACCCCACTACCAGACTGAAACTCCTAGTCTCTCAATCTGTTCAGACACAATCCGTATGACAGTTACAATCGAATTTCACTCTTCTATTATAGCACAAATACACAAGATAGAGTGAATTAATCTACGCACAATTGAGCCTTTATATGATCAAATATTACAATAGGATGTGCTATTAAAACTTTGAGCAGACTGGTAAGATAAAAATCTTTCTGCGATGGTTCTGCTAAAGAATGATTTGACTTGTAAGCTTGTGTTGTTCAGTGTCGTGAATGATCAGTGAAAGTCTATCTTGAGCATTTAGTTGCATCCTTATATAGTCGTTTATACCAACGATAATATTTTCTTTTCTGTGCAACCCTTCTCTTTGGTCAATGTCTGAACAAGCTTCAGTCTGCTTTTTAGGAACTTTCCCTTCTGGTATGTTCTTTCGGCGCTTGTCAGATAGACTCTCCTTTGTCTATTTACCATTTGAGGTAATCTTCAGTCCTTGGTCTTTTCAGCTTTAAATGCATAATTATGCTTTAATAAATAGCCGTTGATTATTCGGACTGAAGAACGAAGCTTACTAAACTTCGACTGCTCTGATCTGATCTTCATCGAGCTGGTCTGGTTTGATCTTGTTGTTCGATCTGGATGTGCTTCGATCTGGTCAGACTGGTTTACGTCGATATGTTCTGTTTTGAGATAGACTATATCGGTCTGATCTGATTTGTCATGGCTCGATCGATCTGGTCTGTTTTGTCATCTTTAAAATTCGAAACTAACATTATTGTTCCGATTTGCACCTCATTGTATTCATGTCGATATCGATCTAGCTGATAGCCAGGACAATTGATTTATATTTATCATTGTGCTTTATTGTATCATGCTGGACATTTTATTCATCCTTCAGTATTATTATTATTATTGGATGAGTAGCACTTTTGGAATTGAATTACATGATGTTTTGAAGATTATATGTTAACGTATATCATATAGGCTGGGATAATTATCCTGCGTATTTTAAACTTTCTTGCGTATAATCTGTGAATTTGTTGAATGATTCTTGTATTTTGTTGTTATATAGCAACAATCGGTAACAACACAACAACAACAAAGACGACAACAATAACAACGACGAGACGACGACGACGACGACGACAACAACAGCTGTTAGCATAAATGCCCTACAAGCCAATCGTTGGCCCAATGGGCTTTATATTAACCCTGGCCCAATTAGCTTATACAACTATAAATATGACATTTGTATCAAAAGAAAAAAGTATGACCTAATCACTCTCAATCAATTCACGCTCTCTAAAAGTTCATACCAAACTAGCACTGGTGCTGAGCTTGTAGATCTGGTCAGGTTGATTGGACTCGAGGGTCACCGCTATCAGATTCACGTCGGTGAACGGTAATTCCTTTTCGTGCATTTATTCGATTTATGCATGTTAATATATGAATCAGGCGCGATCGACCGTCCCCGGGTCAGATCTATTTATTGTATTATTTCCGCTGCGTTTGGATCTGGCGCCGGGGTACGGAAACCCAACAGTGGTATCAGAGCCAGGTTGCGCTTTTGATTCATGTATTTGATAATTATGTTTATTAGATCGTTTCCCATCGTCACTAACCATGTTTGAAATCTCAGAAATTTTGGAATCCGGTAAACATAGAAAATTGGAATAAAATGAGTTTTAATCCGGATTCAAAACCTTTCACCGAAAACTGTCTCCGGCTCTCCATCACCGGTGACGCGCCGGCTGCTAGCACCACGCACGGAGGAGCCTATCACGGCGGCGCAGATGTGGAGAATTGTTCTCCGCGCGCAGCCAGGGAGAGGCGACCATGCGCGCTGAGAGAATCGCGAACAGAATCCCATGGGTGGACGCGCACAGAATCGCGACCTGATTTTTGGAAATTGTTTCCAGAAATCTGTGACTTCCGCCGGGTGTTGGATGCGACGGGAAGCTGACGGCGTGAAATCTGGTGGCGAGAGGCGGCGGCGGCTGCTGCTGAATCTATGGTTTGAGAAACCCTAATGTCAATTTGGGAAGGATGATGAACAGTGCAATTCGAAAAAAATAAAAAATAAATTTTTTTTTTGATAAATTCGAAAATTAAGATAATTTTTGTGTTGAAATTGCATTTTTAATTTTGGATCCAAATTGTTTGGAGTCCATAAATTATTTGGGTCATTTTAGATGTTTTATCCGGATATCATTTTTGAAATAATAAATTATACTGGTTAATTTATTAAAAATGTGATTTTTTATTTATTAAGTGTAAAATTGAGATTTTACAATTAGTTGGAAATTTAATTAATTGAAAATTGAATGAAAATGTTTCATTTAATTTGTTAATTTTATTTTTGACTAATATTATGATTTGAGGTAAAATAGTGATTTTACCAATTAATTGATAATTTAATTAATTATAAATTAAATGAAAGTGTTTCATTTAGTTTGATAATTTTATTTTCGATTAATATGATTTAAAGGTAAAATAGAGATTTTACCAACTAAATGAAATTTAATTAATTAGAAATTAAATGAAATGGTTTTATTTAATTTGTTAATTTGTTTTTTCAATTAATGATGTGATTAGTGGGAAACGATAGAATAAATTAATTATTGTGCCCTAATTACATGTGATGTAATTAGTCCAATTACATATGATGTAATTGGTTAGTTTAATGTTTAATTACATATGTTGTGATTGCATGATGGATGATTACGGGCCTTGACCAATGTGTTTAGGTGAATGTTTAGGTTTTTATTGTTTCATTATTATTGTGATTTTGGTTATCGGGCCTGCGAGCCCGCTCTCTCTCTTTTCTGATGTATCCCACCCCGGATTTGTATCCCTATTCTCTTGTTTGCACGATTTAAATGTAAAATCTTTAGAATTAGTGGGAGATCGAGATTGAAGATGGAGCATCAAGAATCAAGACATGTATAATGGAAGCAAAAATGTAATAGGATTGCATTACATACCTGCATTAGACAGACTTGTGATCAACGTATGGCTCACATGGATCAATTAGGAAAAGGCCGTAATCGTCCATATTTATTTTTATTATGCATGTGATGTATGATAAATGTTTGTTTGTATGTTTTATTAGTACATATGACTGCATGAATAAAACATAGTTGCATGAATCCGGCAATCAAACAAACAAGTACTTGATGAGATTTGAAAATTATTAAATCCCTCTTTTGAATATGATTCAAAAATTTTTAATATCAAACTGTAAAGGGAGCTCAAAGGAGTTTGTTGTTTCCTGTCTTCCATCAACAGTTAAGCCATGAGACGCTACTTGTGTCAGGTGTCTTGTCTCACCCTCGTGGGGGGCATCTGGCATGGGAAAGCTGTGTGTTTAATTGCCACTTAATTATGGATAGGGTTCTGTTAACCTTTAAGATTACTCACCCTCGTGGGGTCTTAGTGGCGGACATTACCATCCGTGGGATGGGTTAGTTTGACGTGAGAAGGCATAATTGGCCTGCCTCCGTAGGGTTATGTCAATCACGAGACGAATATCTTGGGGGTTGCATATGATGCAATTGTGAGCTACCTTTAGTATCATGAGGTCGGTTGGACCCTCGCCCGGGGCTATCATGAGCTAGTTGGACTCCAAGCCCACTAAGAAAATACGATTTTCCGTTCATTTGTCATGAGGGTGATGAATTCGAAAAATTTAGTGGGAGCATTCAATAACTAAAGTCCATAGTTTTTGAATTATTTAATAATCAAACGATTTGCATGTATTTTCTATTTATTCTCAGTATTGTGATTGCCGTGAATCCGATTGCATCAATTCTCGATATAAACAAAGTAACCGCACCAAATTATTCTGATTGACTATTAATGTAAAAATAGTGCTTGCTTCTAAAAGATTGCTATATACCCTTGGTGGGAGTCTCATGTTGAAGTGTCTCCCGGTTCGTCTCATGAAGAGATTGCCACACTTGAGAAGTGATGTGACGATGATCTCTAGACTATGTGCTATATGATAGCATCAATGTCACCAATGAGTTTCAACACAGATATGAGAAATTCGTTCGCATTGATGATATTTTCCAACACCTACAAATGTTGTTTGGTGAACGGACGCGATTACTGAGACTCGCGATTTCAAAAGAGCTATTTTCATTTCACATGCGAGATGGGGCTTCGGTCTATGAGCATGGTATAAGAAAAATATCTCTTGTTGAGAAATTGAAAAATCTGAATGTGACAAATCCTCATTAACTGGCTATAGATTTGATCTTATAGTCAAAATGTTGGAAACTCATGAGTCCTTAATTCAAAATGAGAAACGAGTTCTTCTTGTCGAATCTTCTACCAATGGTAGGAAGAGTTCAAGGATAAAGAAGAGGAAGAGAAATGGTTCCCAACCTTGAAAGACGAAAAAGGATATAGTAGCAACTAAGAAAGGAGAGGCATCTATGTTTTCACTGCTGGTCACTAGCGCAAAATTGTAAGGAATACATATACTAGAAACGTTCTAGAAATTGTATGTTATATATTAAAATTAAATGTTTCTATTGGTTCTACTTCTTTGGTATATGATGCCAGTTGTGCTCGCATTTTTGCAAAGAGTTGCATGTGATGTGAAGAAGTAGAGAGCCCTAGGAAGGTGAACCTACCTGAGGCTAAGCATTGTAGCAAGAGTTGTTGCAATGGCTGTTTGAAACATTTATTTAATATAAAATCTTGAACTGGTTAGGAACTGGTTTGAGCAATTATTTATTTGTTCTAGATTTAATCATGAACATTGTTCCTATTTTGATAGAGAATGATATTCTTTTAAATATGCGAATGTGATTTGCATTATTTTTAAGAATGCATGTTTTATTGAATCTGGTGAACTTATGAATGATTAGTATGATTATATTCAAAGAATATAAAAGAATGATAACTTAAATCCAACATATATTTAGCATGTGCTGAATGCCATTGAATCTGATTCATATGGACGTATGTGGAGCACTAAATGTTAGTGCAAGATGTTGTTGAGTTATCTTAAAGAGAATGCGATTCTCTCTGAGTAACTATCTAAAGTTACATATTTGTTGAATATAATTCATACCAATGCAGTGACCAAAACTCCATATACGATATGGATTGAAATATAATCCAAATTTATATTTTGAGATTGTTCTGCTTATGTGAAGCAGCCAGTGGGAGATGAGTTGGATAGTTGATCCATCTTATGTTATGTTGTGGACATTTATATTATCAATTGCAGGCAAAGAGTTTGTTTCGCAAGTGCAATCTTTCTAGAGAAAATGTTTCTATTAGAAAGGATGACAACATAATATAACTTGAAAGGGTTCAAGAACCACAAACCACTAGAAAAGTGAAAACGGTGAAATTAATTGAGTCAATCATAACCTTTGATTTACACGCACGAAGGAGATTTGAAAATGTTTCAAGAACTCCTGATAAATTGAATTTACTCATAGAAAGTAGTCAAAATGATTTTGACCATGGATGTGATCCTAGAACTTTCAAGGAGACGATGTTGGACATCGTTTTGGATATTGGCGAGATGCCGTGAAATTTGAAATAGACTCCATGTACTCCAATAAGGTATGGGCCTTAGTAGATCCTCTTTGGGAATTGTTCTCATTGGCTGCATGGATTTACAAGTGAAAGCTTGGAGTGGATGGGAAGGTAGTGACCTTCAAAGCTTGACTGGTGAGAAACGATTATTCTCATAGGCAAAGAGTTGTTTATGAGAAAATTTTCATCGGTTATGATGCTATAGTCTATTTAGATTTTATTAGTTATATCTTTATATTATGAATATGAGATATGAGTAATGGATGTGAACACAACATTTCTCAGTGGTGGCATTGAGGTAGAAATGTAGCAACCAAATGTGTTTACAACTTCTTGTAGTGAGAAAAATGTTTTCAAACTCCAGAGGTCCATTTATGGGCCTAAAAAGGCATCTCGAAGTTTGAACTTCCGTTTTCATAACTTCATCAAAGTGTTTGGTTTTGTTAAAATCCGGAAGTGACATGTGTGTGCAAAAGGGTTAGTAGGAGCATGGTTACATTTGTGATGCTTTAAGTCGATTATATCATGCTCATTGTGAATGGTATTGGATTAATCAATTAAAGCATGATTATCTACTAATTTCTCCATGTAAGATTGAGAGAAGCATCATAAGTGCTTAGCATAAGGATCTATAGGGATAGATCTAAAGGATGCTTGAAATCTCTCAATCTACGTACATAAACACTGTGCTAAAAGGGTTTAGCATAGAATAGTCGAAAAATGAGTTACTTCATAATATGTCATAGTATTCATCTCTCGAGTCAATGGGTCTTAAGATTGATGAGGAGAGAGAAAAGATAACATTGGTACCTTATATTTCTACTTTTAATAGCATACTGTATGCTATGGTATGTACTTGGCCTGATGTATGTTCTTAGAGTAATGGGCAGACATCAGACAGATCCCGGTGAAGGTCACTGGAAAACTGTGAAAATAATCCTCATGTTCTTATGAAGAACTTATGATATGTTCATGGTTTTTGGATCTGTAAGTGGAGAAATAAAAGTTGAAGGCAAAGCTGATGCTAGTTTTTAAATTGGATGTAGATGATACCATATCGATGGTCGGATTTGTATTTAAGCTCAATGATGGTGATGTCTCTTGGAAACGTTCCAAGCAAGACACCACATTGGATTCCACCACTGAAGCTGAATACATTGCAGCATACGATGCAGCAAAGAGGCAGTTTGGATAAGAAATTTCATCCAAGAGTTGTGTTTAATTTATAGTGCAGTTGACACAGTCTCTGTGTACTGTGACAACATTTGAGCTATTATGAATAGCCAAGATCTCATCAGGATCCAAACATATATTGAGAAAATACTATCTAATGAGAGAGATGGTATACACGACATTATTATCGAGAGAATCGCTTCAACAGAAAAATATAGTGAATCCACTGACAAAGCATTTACAATGATTGGTGTCTGTTAGACATCTTGGGAAGATGGTCTTAAGACACATGAGTAGTTGGCTTTGGGAAAGTGAAAGATATTGTTGTCATACATGATTAAGTAAATCAATAGTTGATTGATTGTACCTATAATCTTATTATGACAAATCTTTGTTTGAATATTAATATATATGGCACTTCTTCATCTGTTTACCCATGCATCTTGATGCATTGATGAAGTCCTTGAGATTGCTATAGTCCATAGAATGTGGTTACGCATATGATGGTGATCATGAAATACATTCTTGACTGCGATTTCTAAAAGTTCCTGGTCGATGAGCCTTCGAGAATGGGATATCGATATATGCTCGTTAGAGACTGGTATTCATGATGTGTCTAGTGTAGTGCGCTGCGTTTCATCGGCGTTGGCTTGGAGAAGTCAGCACACATGAATAGGTGCTCATTAGGAATGAGTTCACTGAACGACCCTACTCGGAATTCTATAAGTGGTTACCATTTGTCGAGTATAGAATTTCTAGTCATAGTTGTGCACCATTACTCCTCATGACCCGAGGCGTCATTGAGGTCTTGATAGATAGCTGTGTACTTTGATTTAATGACTGATCACATGTGGGTCATAAAGTCATTATTTTGGGTATTCAGTGATGCTATCAGAGGCCTATGATTGTCGTTGGGGATTCACCACTGGTCTTGATGAACCAGGATGTCCTATGTGTTTTTCTATATATGATTCGAGGAATCTCTGGCCAGAGTGGGTAGTGCTTGTGAAAAATGAGTTTTTCATATATGCACACAATGAATCATATAACGTGAAACAAATACATAGTTATTGAAATCATAATGGGTCTCGATCAACCAATGCCCTAGATTCAATCGGGACATATTGAGTGAAAGGAATGTACTGCACGCTAACTATGGCTGACAGGTTCTCGTACGTTGCTAGTCATTTGTATCTAGCTCTTCGTGAAGCGTAGATGCTAGGCGCTACCCACGATCGGTAGGTTGTTGCTGGAATTATATTTCAGCCATTGTCTATTAAAGAAGTTTAATTGACAACGAGGCATTCAGGGTAAGCCCAAAGAAGTTGTTTGACTTCAAAAATCACAAAGGTTGTGATCCTACTGCTATGATACACTTGAGCCTCGCTGGGTCACAATCAACCGGCCGCCGATCTATTGATGAGAATTGAGACTTAAATGTTAAGTGCTCAAATTGAGTGATTTACAAGAGATGAATTTAATTTTTGAAAGCTCCTCACTTTAGTGGAGTTTCTATATTTGAAAATGTTTCATCTGTAGAAAGTTCTAAATTAAAACGTTTGATATATTAATGTCTCATAATTATGTACATAGTAGTACATCAAGTTATTCAATAGGATTGAGTTACTTGGATTATGAGTTTGTAGTTTTGTTTTGGCTTTTGGGCAAGTGGGAGATTGTTAGCATAAATGCCCTATAAGCCAATCGTTGGCCCAATGGGCTTTATATTAACCCTGGCCCAATTAGCTTATACAACTATAAATTTGACAATTGTATCAAAAGAAAAAAGTATGACCTAATCACTCTCAATCAATTCACGCTCTCTAAAAGTTCATACCAAACTAGCACTGGTGCTGAGCTTGTAGATCTGGTCAGGTTGATTGGACTCGAGGGTCACCGCTATCAGATTCACGTCGGTGAACGGTAATTCCTTTTCGTGCATTTATTCGATTTATGCATGTTAATATATGAATCAGGCGCGATCGACCGTCCCCGGGTCAGATCTATTTATTGTATTATTTCCACTGCGTTTGGATCTGGCGCCGGGGTACGGAAACCCAACAACAACAACAACAATAATAATAATAATAATAATAATAATGCATTTATGTTAAATATATAAATCCATTTTTCCGTGGTCATGCAATGGTCCCGGTATATATTTCTCGAGAATATATTCTTCAAAACTTGTAAACCACATAAATAAATTATCGAATAACGGTCAAGCAACAATGAACTACATCCATTTGCTTTAACATATTGACTAAAATTCACATCTAAGAAAATGAAAGATTAAATCTATTAAATCAAATCTTCAATCTATTATTATATCATTTATAAGTTCGTTAAAAATAATTTTTTAAGTAAAAATGCGATCATAAATTTGAGAGACGACTCAATATACTAAAAATAATAAGGGATAATTATATATGTCTCCATTATAGAATCACTTCTTTACAAATTTTTCCCTCTATTTTGAACAATTATATAGGTCTCCCTTGTAGAATAGTTGTATTACAATAACACACCCTCTAGTTAGTGAATATATAAGAAAAATTAAAACTACCTCCCTTCTGATTTGACATAAAAATACGCTATTGGGAAAGTAGATATTATTTTTCAAATTAGAAACGATAATTATAAAAACTAGAGGAGTCTATACGAAGTTCATCCAAATAATAATAATAAAATGAGAAAATGGTGATAGATTGAATCTAATAATTGGGGTCAAAGATGCTATTATCCACACATTATTATAGCTTAGCACATGCATCTATGATGCTAAAATAATTCTCTCAAATATTTTGTCCTAAATAAGCTTATAGTTGAGGACTTGATGCGACAATCATTTCACATGAGACACCTAAGTCCACATTATTTTGAAGATTGATTAATTAATTAACAAGTTAATTGAGAATCAATAATTGTCCATACTAAGATAACGATCGAAGCACTATATTTGGACTGTTGTACGATTTAAAAGATTTCAGTTGTACCATTTACCAAAACGACAAACACTTGATTCTATAATTGGTATCAGAATGATTATGTGTTCGATTCTCATCAATTGTCAGGAATGCAATTATCAGGAGAAAGATTATTAGGAAACAATAATTGTTGTAAGAGTGATCGAAGCACGATACTTGAACTACTATATGATTTAAAAGGTTTGAGTTACAACGTTATTGTTAGCAATAACTTTTGGTAAAATGACAAGTGTAAGTAATAATTGTATGTAACTAAATTTTTTGTCCCATAAGTGTAATCAAAGTATTTTTTTATTATTATTGCTTATCTTAAAATATATATGTTGATTAACAATAGTTTTTTTTTTTATTCTTAGAGCTTAGTAGTTTACGTCAAATTTATCAAACTATTATTTAAAAAAGGCCAAGGAAGTGGAATTAATTCGATAGGAGCAATTGGTGGGCCTAATATTTTATCAACTGTCCTTTCACATCTGGAAAAGACAGTTACTTTGAAGCAAATGGAATTACAACGAAACATAATATAATATAATGCAATGCATGGTTTAATAAATAAATAAATGTACAATAATATTATTAAATAATTACTATATGGTATTGTACATTTATATTATTGAAAGAAAAGTGAGGTGCTAACTCTGCACATAAATTAATTATTTAAAACCCTAAAATCAGAAAAACTTTCTGCTTCTACTCCAACTTGCTGGAAACTGACATTAATGGATTCCATCATGTTTTCCATATACTAATTAAGGATTTATATCTGCTGCTTTATATTAACTAATTGCGACGTCCCACAATTTATAACTAATACATGATCTTATTTCAAGTGTAATATATGTAATAATTTATGGTCGTTGATTTAATTACAATGTTTTTTTATTTATTTTTACATGGGTTTAAATATACGCCTCTCCTTTATCGGAGAGGTTTATGCCTTTACACCACTTAGGGTAATGACATTTATTTATTATTTAAATTGTCCTTTGTTATTAATTTAATCTTTTCTAGGAATTTAGGATTTGTTAATTGATCATTTATTGTGATTGTATTAACTTCAAATTTTAAAAATTATAATTGATTCATTTTATTTTGTATATGATCATGTATAATATTAATATATCTTGATGAAGAAGCATCTAAAATTTTATAAAATTTGATTTTCTTTCAGATGTTCCAAGAATGCCTAAATTATCAATATTTTTAATTGGATACAACTGTGTGATAAATGGAGATCCAAGTATTACCTAGTTGGTTATGTCTTTAGCTAATAAAAAGCTAGTTTTTATGCATTCATGATTTATGCATATAGAAACTTGTGGAAGTTTATATTGTATATCTAATTTTTTTCCTATCAGTGTGAGATAAACTATGAGTTGTTTTGGTGTAATGCCTTTTAGGAATTAATCCTTTCTGAATGACATTTAGATCTGCACCATTATCAATTAGTGATGTAAATGTTTTATTGAAATAATTATCAATTAATAAAGTCACCATTTTTGTGAAACTAGAATTTCTAGTGTGCAAAGAAAATCATGTGCGGGTGGCATCTGAAAAGTATCTTTTTCTGGATACCTTTGAGAGCTAATTGGAGAATTATAAATTTGATTTTCTTCTAATTTAGAGATGCGAGTATCAAATGACTTATTTTCATGTTGAAGATGTAAGTAATCCTTAGAGCATACAACACAGCGGAATAAAAAAATTGGATTACTAGAACAATGGATCTATACATAGGATATCATATCGGATAAAGGTTTACAAAATTCTCACCCTTGTAGCGTGTTTGAGCAGATTCCACGGAGCTGCACCACGTCCAACGTCTCCTCCGAGTCACTAGCAAAACTTGTCTAGTTTTGCCTCAACGGTATCCACACGATCAAATCGGGAAGGGATAGTTTAAGAACAAGTTGCTAGACAAGTTCTTAAACCGGAACAATAACCACACACGATTCTAAATCGAAGATGATGGCCGGAAAACAAAAGGGGACCAAGACGGCGGCGGCCGAGAGGTCGATTTTGATGGTGGCCGAGAGCTTCCTCTTGGGTGGCTAGGTTATGATATGAATTGTATGATTGAACCTTTAATCATAACCTTGTATATCATTATATAAGATTTAATTAAAAAGCTTTCATAAAGCCTCATGGGCTTAAGCCCATGATTATAATTTAATCCTTATAATTATTAATTAAGACTCCTCTTAATTATTTAATTCATCCCATGAATTTAATTTCCCTTCTCGATTTAATCTTTTGTGCGACCCGATAGGATCTTGTAATGTTGGCAGTGACATAAAATCTCATTTTACGTTACAAGCAAAGAGCGGTGTCTAGCAACACATCAAGGCTACCCAAATTACAAGAATGTCAATGACTCGACATAACCTTTAGAACTTGTGATAATATTAACCATGTAACTTAATCCCTTTGTCCTTTGTGTTTAGATTGAACACGAGTCATGGAATATTCATACTCGTATATTCAATCTTTATATCTTGATCCCCAAGTAGAACTAGAATAAACGAATAAGCTCGATATCTCATATCGACTCATTCGAGCATGGCCATGCATTTTAGTTCTCACTTGATCAAGGGCCAAACACATCTCCTGTTATATAGGAGGGACAAATCCTATCTCGATCAGTCAACATCCCTCTACATAATTCGTAGTGTATCCAATAGTCGCCTTTATAGATTATCCTGTTACGGGTAACGTTTGACGATATCAGGATACATAACTCCTTATGTTGGGATCTCTGATGATCACAAGTCGTAAGGATTACATACATTATTATCACTATGAGAATTGCATATGACGATCATATAACTATCCATGTTGCATTCTAATGGTGTGTCTGTCCAGTACATCGTTCTCTAACATGTACCCATATGTTGATTTTGATATCTCATATCAATGAACAATTCATCGATCAACACATACTAGTCTCTACGTATTATCATTATCCCTATTCATGATAATACTTGACTAGGGACATCTTTAAGAATAATACAATATTATTCTAAGGACATTAACATATATATTAATTCACATTGCACAGTTAAAAGAATAATATATAAAAATGAATTGCCATTCATAAAATCATAAACATTGTATGTCAAAACAATCATCTAATGACTTGTCTTAGGGCATATCCCAACAAATCTCCCACTTGCACTAATACCACTCAGACATATACCTAATGCCTAGAGATCTAGTATGACGATCATGCTTCTGCTGTGACAGTGGCTTCGTCAATGGGTCAGATACATTATCATCTGTTGGTACTTTGCATATTTTAATATCTCCCCTTTCAACGATTTCTCGAATGAAATGGAAACGCCTAAGTATGTGCTTGGATCTTTGGTGAGATCTTGGTTCTTTAGCCAATGCGATCGCTCCATTGTTGTCACAATAGAGTTCTATCGGATCTTTAATGCTAGGCACCACTCCAAGTTCAGAAATGAACTTCCTCATCCAAACAACTTCCTTTGCTGCATCCGAGGCAGCAATATGCTCAGCTTCCGTTGTAGAATCGGCTACTGTTTCTTGCTTTGAACTCTTCCAGCTCACAACACCTCCATTTAGGCAATACACATATCCAGATTGCGATCGAAAATCATCTTTGTCAGTTTGGAAGCTTGCATCAGTGTAACCCATTACATTGAGCTCTTCCTCACCTCCATAAATCAAGAATGTATCCTTAGTTCTTCTCAAGTACTTCAGGATTTTCTTGACAGCAATCCAGTGACCTTCACCTGGATCAACTAGATATCTGCTCGTCATGCTCAAAGCATACGATACATCGGGACGAGTACATATCATGGCATACATGATAGATCCAATAGCTGACGCATATGGAATCTTACTCATGCGTTGTGATGTCCCCGAAATGATTAATTGTGTTTAATTGTGTTTAAGGCATTAATTGTGTTCATATGATTAAATATGATTAATTATGGTGGTAATTGCCTTATGTGTTAAAATTAATTGCCATGTGGAAATGCTTGGTCATGTGGGCTGGTAGAGCATTTCAGGGTGCATGTTATGCATGTTGGGTAATTGGGTGTTTCAATGGCTTACATGTGTTGGTAGTCATTTATTTTTGTGAAACATGCATTTAATTGGAATTTGGTGCATTGTGGTGAAATGTGTTTAAAATACCATGTTGGGGTATAATTTACATCATGTTAATTGTTGGGGTACAAAATTTAAATAAAAGTTTAACCCTTACCCCACCACCTCATTTCACTTTACTCCTTACACTCTTAATCCCCAAATCCCTTTCCCAAAACCCTTACTTTCCCCCTCAAATTCGTTTTTAGCTTATAAGTGGGAAGGAAGTGCTTGCAAAAGCTTCCTTTTGGTGATTCTTGGTAAGATTTAATGCCTAGAATGTTTATATATCACTTCTTGTGGTTCTTGAAGTGTTTGGTTTGAGTTTTGATAGGATTTAAAAAGGGTTTGAAACGGGTTTGTTTGGGTTAGTGTGATTTTTGGTGGGATGTTGGATTTTTAGTGGTTTTATGATGTGTGTTGAAGGTTTTAAGTGTTTTAATGTTTTTGAGTTGTTGGTATAAATGGTGTTGAGGTTGGTGAAGGTTTCAAAGTGCAAAAAGGTTCGTGGTACAAGGGCTGGCGATCGATCGCCCGTTTTTGGCGATCGATCGCCCGTTTTTGGCGATCGATCGCGAGCAGGCAGTATGCTCCAGAAGCCTTTGGCGATCGATCGCCACTTTTGGGCGATCGATCGGTGAGCTTGGCGATCGATCGTCGAAAGCAAAAATTTGTTGGTTCGGGCAGTGTGATCTCGCGATCGATCGGGATGTCTTGGCGATCGATCGCGAGACACACAAAAGTGTGTTTTTGGCTTTTTTTGTGGAATTTTTGGATATTGGACTATAATTGGCATCTAATATTGATTTGTATGGTTGTGTAGAACCATCCCAGGTACCAACAACATCGAGGAGATAAAGTTATACAACTTCTCCACTTTTGAAACTAAGGTACGTAGTGAGACGTACGAGCATCGGACGGTAAAACGTGTTACAACTTTGATGATGTATATTGTGAATATTGTGTCCTTATATGTGATGAAATATGTGAAATGATAATGTTATATCATGATATTGGAATCAATTGTGTTTGATTATTGTGGTAGAATTGATGAATGTTCCGGTAGCCTTTATCTCCGAGCGAGGGAGGTACTTGCCGCTGTCATATGAAGCGATGGTAGTATGATATTTGCCGCTGTCATGTCTAAGCGAGGTAACATGCCGCTGTCATTGTCGAAGCGAGGGATATCATATGATGCCGCTATATGTCGAAGCGAGGGGTCCTAAAATTCCGCTGTTGTATTGGGACCGGAACAGTCACAATTCTAGTGATTAATGTGGAATATTGTGGAGATAATTGGAAACACGTTATCGATCATTATATTGTGAACTAATGATTTTGTGCATAAGTTTGTGAAACAGGAACAACAATGAAATGTGCTAATGTGGTGATCAAGGAGCATATCTATTATTTGTCTCATGCACTTAATTATTTTATTAATTTGAATTGTGTTAAGTGGTGATATATATATGCTCATGGTGAGTTGTTCCTGTAGGTACGCTTTTGGACAAAAAGGGGCTAAGGGTTGGGTTGAACTGTGAGCTGAAGGAGACATGAAAGAAGATAGAATACAGGATTTTTGTTAGTCTTAACATTCATTTTGGGGATGTAACTAACTAACTATCGAAGTTTATTTTTGGCCTGTAATTACATTGAGCTCACATAACAACCAGAACTCTAAGATGTCTCTAATACATATTTAGCCCTGTTTATATCTTGATTTCACTGTTAAGGTAGAGAGGCCTTACATTAGTGGTATCAGAGCAGTGGTTAGAGAACCCGGGAACGAGTGAAGGGTAGCCTTAGCAATAAGTTGGCTAGGTGTCTACTTTTAAACATGTTGTGCGCATATGAAGTATGCAACTGTTATGCTAACGTGTTATGGCTTTCTAACTATGTATTATGTGAATTGTTTTTGTATATTGTTGTTAACCCTTGTGTTGCAGTATGGCAGCAAATGTCGATGTTGGTGATGCAGTAAGTGTAAATGCTAGTGCTAGGCACACAAATCCCCTACCGCCGCCAGCCTTGGGCGAAGAGCCGTCCGAACAGCAGTTATTGCCGGGAGAGCTGAGTTTGACTCAATTTCTAGCTTATCGACCCCCGACTTTAACATGGGAGAAGGCCGAGGAATGGCTAGAGAGGTTGGAGCAGATATTTGTAGCTGCCCCGTGCGCAAAGACAGCTTGGATACGGCTAGCAGAGTTTCAATTGGCCAAAAAAGCGCTGATGTGGTGGAAGACCACAGTGATTGAACAGGAGGCTCAGGGTCAGGAAATAAACTGGAAGCTGTTTAGGACTCGATTTCTGACCCGATACTTCTCAGCGGCGGCACGGCAGGCTAAAGAGGACGAATCCACTAGCTTAAAGCAAGGTACTATGCCGGTGTCTGACTATGCTCTCCAGTACTGTTCCTTACTTAGATATGTGCCTCATATCGCTGCTAGCACCCAAGCGAAGATGAGGAACTTTATGAAAGGCTTGAGGCCGAAGTTGTATGACAGGGTGATCACTTACGGCCCTACTTGTTTTGATGACGCCCTGGCACGAGCTGAACTGGCAGAATTAGGAGTGGGTGCATATCCGATTGTGGCACCGCCTCCAGCACCATCACAGAGGCCGACCCCTGAAAACTTGAAACCAAGGGGCGATCATTTTAAGTCTAAGGGAAACTCATCATCTTCCAGATTCAGTGGTAGATGGTCGGATGCTCGTGGAAGGGGTGGTCATGGAAGTAATGCTCCGCCTAGGGGACAGTCGCAAGCTAGCAGCTTCGAAAAAGTTAAGTGTTTTCTGTGCGGAGGACCCCATTCAGTGAAAGGATGCTCTGCTTGTTATGAATGTGGGAAACATGGTCACTTGGCCCGAAATTGTCCTAACCAGGGAGGGCCACAGAACACTATGGGGAGACCTTCAGACAGGCCAGCACAGCAGAGACCACCATTTGCACCGAGGCCATTGGGAGGACAGCCGTTGGGGCCACCTCAAGGGAAAGTGTATGCCCGCACCAGGGAGCAGGCTACAGCAGCTCCAGAGGAAGTGATAACGGGTACGTGTTATTTATTTACGCACCCTGCTTATATTTTGATAGATACAGGTGCGTCACACTCCTTTGTGTCGACGAGTTTTGTGGAGAGGCACCGTATATGCACGACTCCGTCACCCACGCCTCTTGTGGTTTTGACACCCGCTGGAAAAAGTGTGATTGCAGATCAGTTTGTTGATGGCGGCCTCATTTATTTTGAGGGCAACGAGTTGAAGTCAGATTTGATTGTTCTGGGAATGTCGGACTTCGACTGCATTGTGGGTATTGATGTGCTGAACAGATATCAGGCAATAGTGGACTGCAGTCAGAGGACAGTACGGTTCAGATCTGATTTAGGGGTTCGGTGGACTTTTTATGGGGATGGTTCCCGCTCAAGAATTCCGTTGATATCGGCCTTAAAGATGACTCAGTTATTGGAACGTGGGCACGAGGGTTATCTTATTTATGCCATTGACATTGCTGGAAAGAAAGAAGAGTTAAGAGTCGAAGATATACCCGTGGTTGCCGAGTTTGCCGATGTATTTCCGGAGGAGATTCCCGGATTCCCGCCGGTTAGGGAAGTTGAGTTCGGGATCGAATTATTACCGGGGACATCCGCTATTTCTCGTGCCCCTTACAGGATGGCACCAGCGGAGTTAAGAGAACTGAAAGAGCAGCTACAGGAACTCCTTGATAAGGGTTACATACGCCCCAGCGTATCACCTTGGGGTGCGCCTGTATTATTTGTGAAAAAGAAAGATGGGTCGATGAGATTGTGCATCGACTACAGGCAATTGAATAAGGCCACAGTGAAGAATAAATACCCTCTTCCGCGGATCGATGACTTGTTTGATAAGTTGTAGGGCACGAGGTTGTACAGTAAGATTGATTTGAGGTCGGGGTACCACCAGATCCGAGTTAGAGAGGATGATGTGCAGAAGACAGCCTTCCGGACCCGTTATGGTCACTATGAGTTTTTGGTCATGCCGTTTGGAGTGACAAACGCCCCGGCTGTGTTTATGAGCTTGATGAATCGAGTGTTCCAACCCTATTTGGATCAATTCGTCATCGTATTTATTGACGATATACTTATCTATTCTCGGAGCGAGGAAGAACACAGGAATCATTTGAGGACAGTGCTCCAGATTCTGAGGGACAATCAGTTGTATGCAAAGCTGAGCAAGTGTGAATTTTGGTTGAGCAGCGTGGTATTTTTGGGGCATGTGATCTCTAGTGATGGGATTTCTGTGGATCCCAGGAAAGTGGAGGCAGTGATGGATTGGTCTGCGCCTACATCTGTGCCCGAGATCCGTAGCTTCCTCGGTTTAGCGGGTTATTACCGACGTTTCGTCGAGGGATTCTCTAAGATCACTAAACCGTTGACGCAGTTGACTCAGAAGGGTGTTCCGTTTTCTTGGTCTGAGGCATGTGAGCAAAGCTTCCAAGAGTTGAAGCACCGGTTGACTACAACACCTGTTCTGGTGATCCCCTCGGAGAACGAAAGGTTTGCTTTGTACACGGATGCATCACTGCAGGGATTGGGCTGTGTACTGATGCAGGATAAGCATGTGGTGGCTTATGCATCGAGACAGTTGAAGCCTCATGAGACCAGGTACCCGGTTCATGATTTGGAACTGGCGGCCATTATTTTCGCTTTGAAAATTTGGCGGCATTATCTTTATGGTACTTCTTTTACCATTTACACGGACCATAAGAGCTTGAAGTTCCTATTTACCCAAGCGGAACTGAATCTGAGGCAAAGGAGGTGGATGGACTTGCTCAAGGACTATGATTGCAAGATAGAGTACCATCCAGGGAAGGCGAACCTGACAGCTGACGCCTTAAGTAGGAAGGTGAAGTATACGGCAGAGGATGTTATTCAGTTATCGGCCTTGATGACCTCTTGTTGTCATATGGGATATGACTTTGATTTAGATGTATCGCCGGTGCTGGTATCGACCCTATTGGCAGAACCGGACATCTTTGAACTTATCAGGAAATCTCAGGTGAAAGACGTTGAGGTACAGAGATGGTTATCATATTTACGTCTGGGTCAGTTATCGAAGTTCAGAGTAGCAGAAGATGGTTCATTGAGGCTTGGTAACCCTTGGGTAGTGCCGAGGGCACCAGGGTTGCGTCAAGGAATCTTGCATCGTGCTCATAGTAGCAGATTTAGCATCCATCCAGGTGGGATAAAGATGTACAAGGACTTGTGTGATCAATTTTGGTGGAGACGGATGAAGAGAGACGTTATATCATTCGTTAAGAAGTGTCTGATTTGCCAACAAGTGAAAGCAGATAGGCAGAGGCCCGGAGGCGAGTTGAAGAGTTTAGAGATACCAGAGTGGAAGTGGGAGCACATCTCTATGGATTTCGTGACCCACTTGCCAAGGACTGCCTCGGGATTCGATGCGATCTGGGTAATTGTGGATCGACTGACGAAGGTGGCTCACTTCATCCCATATTGTATGTCTTTCACATACTTAAAGATGGCCCAGTTGTATGTACGGGACGTGGTGAGATTGCATGGCATCCCAGTCTCGATTGTGTCTGATAGAGACCCGCGGTTCACATCGCACTTTTGGGAGGGTCTTCAATCGGCTTTGGGTACAGAAGTGAGGCTGAGTACGGCTTATCACCCTCAAACAGATGGTCAGACAGAGCGTACCATACAGACGCTTGAGGACATATTGAGGGCATGTGTTTTGGAGTTCGATACTCCGTGGCAAGATTCAGTGCCACTTGTGGAGTTCTCTTACAACAACAGTTATCAGGCGAGCATTCAGATGGCTCCATTCGAGGCCCTTTACGGTCGACGATGTAGGTCACCATTGTACTGGGAAGATTTGACTAGTAAGACTGTCGGAGGACCGGAATTGATTCGAGAAATGGAAGAGAAAATCAAAGTGATCCGTCAGAAAATGAAAGCGGCTCAAGATAGGCAAGCTGCCTATGCTATTAAACGACGGCAACCACTGGAATTCCAAGTGGGAGATAGAGTCTTTCTGAAAATCTCACCTTTCAGAGGTGTAGTTCGTTTCGGTATGCGCGGGAAGTTTTCTCCGAGATATGTTGGGCCGTACGAGGTATTACAGCGCATCGGCACTTTGGCTTATCGTTTGGCCCTACCGCCGTCCTTGTCTGGTATACATGATGTCTTCCATGTATCTATGTTGAGGAAGTATGAGCCAGACCCGTCTCATGTGTTGCAGCCTTCAGAGGTTCAGTTGAGTTCAGATGTATCCTATGTTGAATGGCCAGTCAGAATTCTGGATCGAGAGGATCGCAGACTTCGAAGCAAGGTTATACCGATGGTCAAGGTTCAGTGGGATCGTCGGGGTGTCGAAGAGGCCACGTGGGAGACGGAACGGCATATGGTGCAGCACTACCCGGAACTATTATCTGGTATGTGTTTATGTTTAGTTTCTTTTGGGGTAAGTGCATGTGATTTCGAGGACGAAATCTTCTAAGTAGGGGAGTATTGTGATGTCCCCGAAATGATTAATTGTGTTTAATTGTGTTTAAGGCATTAATTGTGTTCATATGATTAAATATGATTGATTATGGTGGTAATTGCCTTATGTGTTAGAATTAATTGCCATGTGGAAATGCTTGGTCATGTGGGCTGGTAGAGCATTTCAGGGTGCATGTTATGCATGTTGGGTAATTGGGTGTTTCAATGGCTTACATGTGTTGGTAGTCATTTATTTTTGTGAAACATGCATTTAATTGGAATTTGGTGCATTGTGGTGAAATGTGTTTAAAATACCATGTTGGGGTATAATTTACATCATGTTAATTGTTGGGGTACAAAATTTAAATAAAAGTTTAACCCTTACCCCACCACCTCATTCCACTTTACTCCTTACACTCTTAATCCCCAAATCCCTTTCCCAAAACCCTTACTTTCCCCCTCAAACTCGTTTTTAGCTTATAAGTGGGAAGGAAGTGCTTGCAAAAGCTTCCTTTTGGTGATTCTTGGTAAGATTTAATGCCTAGAATGTTTATATATCACTTCTTGTTGTTCTTGAAGTGTTTGGTTTGAGTTTTGATAGGATTTAAAAAGGGTTTGAAACGGGTTTGTTTGGGTTAGTGTGATTTTTGGTGGGATGTTGGATTTTTAGTGGTTTTATGATGTGTGTTGAAGGTTTTAAGTGTTTTAATGTTTTTGAGTTGTTGGTATAAATGGTGTTGAGGTTGGTGAAGGTTTCAAAGTGCAAAAATGGTGATTTTTCGTGGTACAAGGGCTGGCGATCGATCGCCCGTTTTTGACGATCGATCGCGAGCAGGCAGTAGGCTCCAGAAGCCTTTGGCGTTCGATCGCCACTTTTGGGCGATCGATCGGTGAGCTTGGCGATCGATCGCCGAAAGCAAAAATTTGTTGGTTCGGGCAGTGTGATCTCGCGATCGATCGGGATGTCTTGGCGATCGATCGCGAGACACACAAAAGTGTGTTTTTGGCTTTTTTTGTGGAATTTTTGGATATTGGACTATAATTGGCATCTAATATTGATTTGTATGGTTGTGTAGAACCATCCCAGGTACCAACAACATCGAGGAGATAAAGTTATACAACTTCTCCACTTTTGAAACTAAGGTACGTAGTGAGACGTACGAGCATCGGACGGTAAAACGTGTTACAACTTTGATGATGTATATTGTGAATATTGTGTCCTTATATGTGATGAAATATGTGAAATGATAGTGTTATATCATGATATTGGAATCAATTGTGTTTGATTATTGTGGTAGAATTGATGAATGTTCCGGTAGCCTTTATCTCCGAGCGAGGGAGGTACTTGCCGCTGTCATATGAAGTGATGGTAGTATGATATTTGCCGCTGTCATGTCTAAGCGAGGTAACAAGCCGCTGTCATTGTCGAAGCGAGGGATATCAAATGATGCCGCTATATGTCGAAGCGAGGGGTCCTAAAATTCCGCTATTGTATTGGGACCGGAACAGTCACAATTCTAGTGATTAATGTGGAATATTGTGGAGATAATTGGAAACGCGTTATCGATCATTATATTGTGAACTAAGGATTTTGTGCATAAGTTTGTGAAACAGGAACAACAATGAAATGTGCTAATGTGGTGATCAATGAGCATATCTATTATTTGTCTCATGCACTTAATTATTTTATTAAGTTGAATTGTGTTAAGTGGTGATATATATATGCTCATGGTGAGTTGTTCCTGTAGGTACGCTTTTGGACAAAAAGGGGCTAAGGGTTGGGTTGAACTGTGAGCTGAAGGAGACATGAAAGAAGATAGAATATAGGATTTTTGTTAGTCTTAACATTCATTTTGGGGATGTAACTAACTAACTATCGAAGTTTATTTTTGGCCTGTAATTACATTGAGCTCACATAACAATCAGAACTCTAAGATGTCTCTAATACATATTTAGCCCTGTTTATATCTTGATTTCACTGTTAAGGTAGAGAGGCCGTACATGCGTTGTCTCGCATCTGGTGTTGAAGGACACTGTTCCTTCGAGAGATAAATACCATGTGTCATAGGCACGAATCCTTTCTTTGATTCTTGCATGCTAAACCTTTTAAGCACTTTGTCTATGTATGTACTTTGACTCAGACCAAGAAGTCTTCTTGATCTATCTCTATAGATCTTGATTCCTAATACATAGGTGGCTTCTCCCAAGTCTTTCATCGAAAAGCAATTCCCTAGCCAAATCTTTACAGATTGTAAGGCAGGGATATCATTTCCAATGAGAAGTATGTCATCTACATACAACACTAGGAAAATGATTACGCTCCCACTGACCTTCTTGTAGACACAAGGTTCATCTTCGTTTTTGATAAAACCAAACTCTTTGACTGCATCATCAAAACGAAGATTCCAACTCCGAGAAGCTTGCTTCAATCCATAAATGGATCGTTGTAGCTTGCATATCTTTCCAGCATCCTTTGGATCGACAAAACCCTCGGGCTGTGTCATGTACACATCCTCGAGCAGATTTCCATTAAGGAAAGCTGTTTTGACATCCATCTGCCAGATTTCATAATCATGAAATGCAGCTATTGCAAGTAAGATCCTTATGGATTTAACCATGGCCACTGGTGAAAAGGTTTCATCATAGTCAATACCATGAATTTGTTTGAATCCTTTTGCAACCAGCCGACCTTTATAGGTTTGTACGTTACCATCCATATCGGTCTTTTTCTTGAAAATCCATTGGCACCCTATGGGTCGCACCCCTTCAGGTGGATCAACCAAAGTCCATACTTGGTTTGCATACACTGATTCCATCTCAGATTTCATGGCCTCTTGCCATTTCTCAGAATCAGTGCCCATTATAGCTTGTTGAAAAGATGACGGCTCATCCTCATCAATAAGTAGTAAGTCACCTTGTTGAGTCACAAGAAATCCATATCTCTGTGGCTCCCGGTGTTCTCTTACAGACCTACGCTGGGCTTGTGTCTCTTGAGCAGGTACTTCTTCCACAACAGATTGCGGTGCCTGCTCTGTTTCCATCTCAATCTCAGGTTCAGTGTTTTCTTGTGGTTGAACTTCACTAAGTTCTATTTTTCTCCCACTGGTTTTTCTAGAAATAAATTCTCTTTCAAGAAATACACCAGTCCGAGCAACAACTACTTTGTTCTCGGTGGGATAATAGAAATAGTATCCTTTCGTTTCATTAGGATACCCCCACAAATAAACACTTATCAGATTTGGGTCCAAGTTTGTTAGTGGCGTTACGTCTAACGAAAGCCCCACAACCCCAAATCTTCATAAAAGACATACTAGGACGCTTCCCAGTCCATATCTCATATGGTATCTTTTCCACTGATTTAGATGGAACACGGTTCAGTAAGAAAATCGCTGTTTCTAGAGCGTGTCCCCAAAACGATATCGGAAGATCTGCATGACTCATCATTGATCTAACCATGTCCAACAAGGTTCGATTTCTCCTCTCGGATACACCATTCCTTTGTGGAGTATACGGAGGAGTGAGTTGTGGGACTATCCCACACTCCTTTAGATAGTCATGAAACTCTTGGCTTAAGTATTCACCTCCTCGATCTGATCGAAGGATTTTGATACTTTTGCCAAGTTGGTTTTGTACTTCATTCTTGAAATCTTTGAACTTTTCAAAGGTTTCATGTTTATGCTTCATTAGGTACACATACCCATATCTACTGAGGTCATCAGTAAATGTAACGAAGTATTGAAAACCACCTCTAGCTTGTGTACTTATTGGTCCACATACATCACTATTTATTAGTCCCAATAAAACATTTGCCCTTTCAACATGTCCCTTGAAAGGGGCTTTAGTCATCTTGCCCATTAAACAAGATTCGCATGTTTCATATGATTCAAAATCAAATGAATCTAATACTCCATCCTTATGAAGTTTAGATATGCGGTTCTCGTTTATGTGGCCCAAGCGACAGTGCCAGAGATAAGTCGGATTACAATCATTATTTTTAATCCTTTTAGTATTTATGTTATAGATAGGCATATCAAGATTTAATACATAAAGACCATTCACCATTTGTGCACTAGCATAAAACATATCATTTAAATAAATAGAACAACAGTTGTCCTTTATTATAAATGAAAAACCATACTTGTCTAAACAAGAAATAGAAATTATGTTTTTAGTAATAGATGACACAAAATAACAGTCTTTTAAAATCAACGATAAACCAGAAGGTAAAGCTAAACAATAATCTCCTATAGCTAATGCAGCAACTCTTGCTCCATTTCCAACTCGGAGATCAACTTCACCTTTTGCCAACGTCCTACTCCTTTTTAGATCCTGCACATAATGTGAGATCCACATCCAGTATCTAATACCCATGATGAAGAAGTAGATAAATTGACTTCTATAACAAAAATACCTGAAGTGGAAGGCACACTTCCTTTCTTTAGATCCTCCAGATATACTTTGCAGTTTCTTTTCCAATGGCCGGTCTCACCGCAATGAAAACAGTTCCCTTCCTTTGCTATCCCTCCTTTTGGTTTTAGTGCATAAGACTTTGGCTTAGATTTAACAAAGACCTTCTTTGCTTTCTTATTGCCTTTAGCTTTGGCCTTTCCTTTGCCCTTATTCACAATAAGAACATTTGTGGCCTTAGTCTTCTTTGTATTTGCTTCATATGTTCTCAACATACCAAGCAATTGTGGTAGAGTCTTTTCCATGTCAGTCATATTGTAATTTACTACAAATTGATTGAAGCTCTCAGGCAACGATTGCAAGATCACATCGGTGGCCAACTCTTGGTCCAATGGAAAACCCAGCTTGTCCAGATTCTCAATGTACCCAATCATCTTGAGCACATGAGTTCCAACTAGGCTTCCCTCTACCATCATGCACTGAAATAACGCCTTAGAGACGTCATACCTCTCTTGTCTTGCTTGCTGTTGGTACAATTGCTTTAAGTGTTCGATCATATCAAACGCCTCCATTTTTCTCATGTTGCTTCTGAAGCTCAGAGTTCATGGTGGCAAGCATTAGGCACCCAACATCAAGTGCGTCACTTTGATGCTTCTTGTAAGCATCTTTATCAGCTCTTGTAGCTGTTAGGGGAGGTTCCTCAGCGGGCAAGGGTTCCTCTAGGACATATTGTTTCTTTTCTTGTTTGAGGACTATCCTCAAGTTCCTATGCCAGTCTATGAAATTTGTCCCATTTAGTTTGTCCTTCTCAAGGACCGATCGTAGTGATAATGTGTTTGATACGTTGTTAGTTGCCATGGATATCTACAATATAAATATGCAAAGATTTAATCATTTAACATGGTCTTACATTAAATGATGCTCCCACTATTTTGTTTAAAAAATATCAACCCTCAAAACCTTTAGTGGGCCAAGATCCATATTTCGCCTAATCTTGAGTTAGCTTTGGCTAATCGCCCAAGACTCGGTTATTTAGGTAGACAACACTTTGTCAATTACATCACATGTAATCCTTGGATAGTTGGACGAACAACACTTTGTTCAATTCATCAAATGAATTATAATCCAACCCATGCCTCTAAGTTCCCAATCCTATTGAGATAACTTAGTTAAGTCGTACCCAATTTAAAGTATAACGGATATCACTTTTATCCTTTCGCGCCTTACTAAGATTGCCACAGTGCTTTGCTTTGGCAAACCCACACATGTACAATCGAAGTTATTGACGAGTACTTTTAATTTTGGAAGGCATCTAATACTTAATATTTTAGAGGGATTTATTGATCTCATGATTAGTTTGATAATTTAAAATATGTCCACTACATATAGTTGTATACATATCTACATTTATGTGTAATACAATTATCAATCTAAAACATAAGATAAATCATGCATCAACATACATAATTAAACGTGACATGGTTATAGCCCCTACTAATGATTTTCTCAAGCCAATGAGAAAATCCTAAGAGTCAACCTAAGGTAACTTCACAAGCACCTTCCTTTGGCTCCAATTTGTGACTGGCCTCCTCATCCCGACACGATGCTCCATCTTCATTGATCACCATCAATAAAATAAACTACACTATTTACAAGATATAGAATTCCTCGATTCACATTCGAGGGGAACATAGGGGAGGGATTACATTTAGAATGAAATAGAGAAGGCACGACACGCAGGTCGTATTATATATTACAAACATCCACAAATCCTATCTAATAGGTCAAAGGGCTATAACCACGCACCATGCTCAAACAACACATAAAGCATGCATTAACATTTAATTAATTAAATTCTAAACATTTTAAATTTAATTCTAATTAAAACTGTAAAATAATTTTTGAAAAATTATCGTACGCTCGGGACATCACATGCCACGAACTTAAGCGACTAAGACACGAACCACCATGGTTCAAACCACAAAAGCACACGGCTGGACCAATAATGGGCCTAGGGTTCGAAACCCTAGCCCATGGCCGAGCCAAGCTCGAGCGGCGGCGGCGCTAGGGTTCCAAACCCTAGCCGCCACGCACCACCTTGGGTTTTCATTGAGCCATCTTGTTCGAAACGCCGGAATTTGTTAGCCACGAGTCACGGTCAGGCCATGCACGGGGTTGGCTCAACCATCTCGAGCTAAGGGTTCGAAAAACCTTGCTCTCATGTGGTAAAGCTACTAATCCATGCATGCGTGAACCATTATCGAGCCAAAAAGTTCAAAACTCATCCACGTCTCAAAACCTTAGCATAAGAGGCGACGATGGCCGAGCCCATGCACGGCTACTAGGGTTCGAAACCCTAGCCGTCATGAGCTAGCCGTCACGAGCCAATGGATTCTAAACCCTAATCAATTTTCGACACTTCCATGCACAATTATTAGCCACAACGACTAAGCCATCTCGAGCCAAGGGTTCGAAAACCCTAGCCCTCATGTGGCTAGCCGTGGTGTCATTTGTGATGGTGATGGCCGAAAATATTGCCCAATAAATTTGATTATTCGCCAATTATATCAAATACAATTTTACGATGATTTTCACAAACTAAATTTTAACATATCATATATGTTCATACAGTTTTAAATAGCATGCAATATTAATTCTAATATGATTAAACTATTTAATCACATAAATCCGATATGAGCCTTGAACCTGACTCTGATACCACTGTAAGTAATCCTTAGAGCATACAACGCAGCGGAATAAAAAAATTGGATTACTAGAACAATGGATCTATACATAGGATATCATATCGGATAAAGGTTTACAAAATTTTCACCCTTGTAGCGTATTTGAGCAGATTCCACGGAGCTGCACCACGTCCAACGTCTCCTCCGAGTCACTACAAAACTTGTCTAGTTTTGCCTCAACGGTATCCACACGATCAAATTGGGAAGGGATAGTTTAAGAACAAGTTGCTAGACAAGTTCTTAAACCGGAACAATAACCACACACAATTCTAAATCGAAGAGGATGGCCGGAAAAACAAAAGGGGACCAAGACGGCGGCGGCCGAGAGGTCACGATTTTGATGGTGGCCGAGAGCTTCCTCTTGGGTGGCTAGGTTATGATATGAATTGTATGATTGAACCTTTAATCATAACCTTGTATATCATTATATAAGATTTAATTAAAAAGCTTTCATAAAGCCTCATGGGCTTAAGCCCATGATTATAATTTAATCCTTATAATTATTAATTAAGACTCCTCTTAATTATTTAATTCATCCCATGAATTTAATTTCCCTTCTCGATTTAATCTTTTGTGCGACCCGATAGGATCTTGTAATGTTGGCAGTGACATAAAATCTCATTTTACGTTACAAGCAAAGAGCGGTGTCTAGCAACACATCAAGGCTACCCAAATTACAAGAATGTCAATGACTCGACATAACCTTTAGAACTTGTGATAATATTAACCATGTAACTTAACCCTTTGTCCTTTGTGTTTAGATTGAACACGAGTCATGGAATAGTCATACTCGTATATTCAATCTTTATATCTTGATCCCCAAGTAGAACTAGAATAAACGAATAAGCTCGATATCTCATATCGACTCATTCGAGCATGGCCATGCATTTTAGTTCTCACTTGATCAAGGGCCAAACACATCTCCTGTTATATAGGAGGGACAAATCCTATCTCGATCAGTCAACATCCCTCTACATAATTCGTAGTGTATCCAATAGTCGCCTTTATAGATTATCCTGTTACGGGTAACGTTTGACGATATCAAGATACATAACTCCTTATGTTGGGATCTCTGATGATCACAAGTCGTAAGGATTACATACATTATTATCACTATGAGAATTGCATATGACGATCATATAACTATCCATGTTGCATTCTAATGGTGGGTCTGTCCAGTACATCATTCTCTAACATGTACCCATATGTTGATTTTGATATCTCATATCAATGAACAATTCATCGATCAACACATACTAGTCTCTACGTATTATCATTATCCCTATTCATGATAATACTTGACTAGGGACATCTTTAAGAATAATACAATATTATTCTATGGACATTAACATATATATTAATTCACATTGCACAGTTAAAAGAATAATATATAAAAATGAATTGCCATTCATAAAATCATAAACATTGTATGTCAAAACAATCATCTAATGACTTGTCTTAGGGCATATCCCAACAGAAGAAATTTAATTTCTTGTTTGAGATTATCATTCTCTATTAAATAATCCTTTGTTGGTGTAGGAGTATTATTAGATTGTCTTTGTCTTAGCAGTTTATAAACTTCTAACATAGAAAAAGTGTTATTAGAATTTACAATATCCATTCGAGGAGTATTGTTTGATGTTGAAGAGGAATGAATATCTTCCATTTGATCAAGTAGTTTATAACTTAAATCAGGATCTTAACTGATTTCAAATATTCTAATATATGATTCAAATATTCTAATATATTGGTATTTAGTTAAAGTATTAATATTCAAATCTTGGAATTGTGATAAAACTTTATAATATGGATCATTTGATTCATCAGAAATAGTTTTGATACATTGTTGTCCTATGGAACAAGGTTTACAACAATCTGTATCTGAATTACTAGATTCATTATCTAGAACTTGAAGATTTCTTGATTCATCTGGATATGATGAAGATTACGTTAATTCGTCAGAACTATCTATATTAGAAGAATTGAGTAATATTGTGCTAAGAGCATCTTTGATATTACTAGGAATATCCAAATTATTAATTTTTTCTTTCATTTTGCATCTATTAGCATAATGACCTTGATGACTACATCTAAAACAAGTTATATTTAATTTTTTAGATGTTTTTACTGGTTGTCTTAATTTTTTTCTGTCATTTTTTTATCTAATCTTTTTTTTAGAATATTTTCTCTTTTTTCTATAGTAAGGTTTAGGAAAAGGTTTATCAACCTTAGATGATTTATTTTTTGAATAATTTCTCTATGATAGTAATTTTATACCAAATATTTAACAAAATTGTCCTAATTATTTTCGTTCTGACAAATTTTATCTTTTAATTTGTTGATTTAATTTAATTTCATTACATAAGGCTAAACCTTCTTGGACACATGTACCAATAAGTTTCTCATATGTATATGAATAATAATATTATTATGATATTTTCTTAAATTCTTTCTAACTCTTTCAGCAAAAGATTGGGTAAGCCATCAATAAATTTAGATTTCAATGCGAACTATTACATTATTGGAGTTCCATAACTCTATTAAGATATATCTTTATACCATCTAAAATCAGTTAAAGTTTTACATCTGAGATTTTGTAAAAGAGTTCGAATATTTTCATTTTGTTCAGAATATCTTCCTGTAAAATGTTCAATAATATTAACTACTAAAGTGTAGACTGCATTTTCTATAATGACATTATTTTCTTGTTTCACTGTATTCATGATTTCTGTTTTATTTGCTTGTGTCAAATAGTGATCCCATCAACCTTTTAATTGACCAATAAATCCAGCAATTATGATATTAGCAATATTTTTATCTGTATTGCCATTACTTTTACAAATATTAGAATACATGAGCATTCTATGAGCCAGATTATAAATCTGTTTATCAGGATAACCATCAATATTTCATTCATAAATATTTTTACCATTATAACTATATTAACAAAATGTTCTGTTTCTTCATGAAGAGTATCGATTGGAGAAGGTCTCCTATAATAAAATAATATTTGTGTGGGTCTATCAGCCCATTTATTTTTTAGTTTATTTATTTGATCATTAATAACATGTTTATAATCTCGCTTATTGTTTGATAATTGTTCTTGTAAATCATCATCAAGAACGGAAACTGATAATTTCAAATCTTTAAATTTATCATTTAAATTTTTTTCTAATTCAACCATTGATTTTAATTTAAAATCTTTGGTCTCTGGGGAAGGCTTATACTAGGAGTAGTAAGAATTATGACAGATGGAGGTGTTATAGATACTAAAGGTTGAATTTGTGTAATATTTATATTAATAATTTCAATTCTATTGTGTAATAAATTTATTTGTTCTCCTAATACAACAAGGAAAATATTTGTATAATTTTGTTGCTTTAATAATTTATTAATATGTTGACACGTAATTTATGGTGTCTCATTTTCAAATAATTTTGAAAAAACTGAAAAATTGAGAATTGTTCATTCCTTTTCAATTTCGAAGGTTGTTGAGGAGGGTATATGTGGGGCCTCGTCATTCCTAATCCTCAATTTGAGGTTCAATTCAGTCAATCACATTCTTTATTTGTCAGGATTAAGATCATATCACTATTGATCAAGATTTTTCACCATGTCTTGCACTTACATTATTCATATACATCACATCTTGTATATCATTTACATAGCATAAATCATCCAACCACTTTACTTCCTAGTAGCAGAAGGTAGACTCACAATCGCGGCTTCCCCCAGCTATGAGTCCCTACAGAACAACCACATAACAAATGAGTATATCGAAATGATGTTTACAGTTCAACATCAATATAATGCTTAAAAACGGGATAAAAAACTTACTGTAATTTCATGCATTTGTAATACTCCTTCCTGGTTGTTCCTGTAAATACCCCTTGTAGATATGTCAAAACACAATATACATGCTCAATATGTCATCACATATTCCAGTCAATATCCTGTTATAACGGGACCGGTATGATATGCCTCTTAGCGTGATATGTCAGTGGCTCAGCCTTCACGTCCCATATTAGCAGCACATATCATATTTCCGTCCTCACACGTTATAACAGCCGAAGCATATGCCCAACAAGAGCATACCTCTCAAGCCAAATCATATGCTCAACAGTAGCATACCTCTCATGGCATCAACTAGATACCTCAACAGCATTAATATAACAACCAAAGCTGCCCAACAAGAGCATTCCTCTCATGCCAAAGCATATGCTCAACAGTGGCATACTTCTCATGGCATCAACTAGATACCTCAACAACATTAATATAACATCCAAAGCATATGCCCACAATGGTATACCTCTCATATGGCATCAACAATTTCATCATCATATAGAAACAGCCAAAGCATATGCCCAACAATGGCATACCTCTCGCATAGCATCAACGTTCTCATCATCATATAGAAACAACCAAAGCATATGCCCTACAAGAGCACACCTCTTATGACATCAACGTTCTCATCAGCATATAGAATAATCATAAAACTAATCATATGCCTCAACAGCATCGTGCCTCACAGCATGAATCACATATGAGATTCATAAAAATCTATGCCTCAACAGCACCGTGCCTTACAGTACCAATCACAGATGATATTCACAATAAGCTATATCTTAATAAACAAGATATCATCATCATATCATCATATAGAAGAACCACAAATGAATATCATACTCGTACGTCAACACGTACATGTTGTGCTGTACAACATATAAATAAGGTAGGCGTCAATGCGTAGCCGCCCCTCTGTCCTATCTCCTGTGATGATGCCACATGAATATTAATAATGTATCATGTATAGGCTTCATCATCAATCTCTCCACAAATTATCACCTGTTCAACAAATTCATCATAGAGAATGATCTGTCATTTTTCGCAATCGATCTCTTCAACCCTAGCGATCGATCGGTCACTGCTAGCGATCGATCGCTATTTAAATCCAATTTTACAAAATATTTCGGTCTTATAGCGATCGATCAATACTCGTTAGGGATCGATCAATAAACACTTTCGCTTTGAGCGATCGATCGCTACACTCCTAAGATCAATTGTTATGCTCTGTAAAATTCAGAACATGGCAATTTTGATGTCTATCCTCATGGTTCTCCACCTACATCACATAATTCACCACTACAACAGCAGGAAACATTACTTAATCATAATATTCACATATTTCCTTGCTAAAGCAACTTATTTCATGGACTTCCATTCACATATACCATCAATAGATATCACTTTGAGTTTCATTCACTTTACTTTCAACCAACTTATAAACAAGTGCACAAAATGCATATTCCTTACCAAGAAGGTATAAATTGACTTCACAGAATTTGCTCTCTTGATTTCCAAGGTGAAATCCAAGAAAAGGACATAAGAATACATGGAAAAAAGAAGGAGCTTAGTAGCGTTTTTGTAGGTGAAGTAAGGTGAACTATGTATTCCAAATGTGATGTGCATCTCTTTATAGGTAGGAATAACTTATGTCCAGGTAATTCCATGTGTTACCATGCATCAAATACATACTCTCTATGTAGAATTACTACTACACTATGTAGAACTCAATTTGTAACTCAAATCCAAGGCATAATCAATATGCATTACACCAACTTCATATATTTTGTAAGGACCCCCGTGCCCTTAACCCGTTATTAGTGTATTAACCCATGAATTTAGTGCATACAATCATATAATCAGGGGAAAAACCACTTGCTACCATAGCAAAACATGCCAACAATAAAATTTCTTGTAATAAACCGCTTAATGCTCAAATTCCCCATACCACTTGACTCATAAGTATGCATGCACCTTATAATACACTAACTGTTCTCAGTCCATTTAGCAATTCATTAAATAATTGCATGCAACCCATAAATGAAGAGAGAAAGTTCGATGCCCTTTATACCAACCATATACACATATAGAAGTGCTCACATGCGAGCATCAAATGAATGTATGTGTATCTAATGTATAAATATTACGCTCAATACCGTCACTGGTACTTCGATCCTGGAAGCACCTCCAATTCATAGCTCGATCTCAACTCTGGAGCTACCGATGTACGTGTTCAACCTGCCCCAATAGAGACAGCCCCCACATGGGGTGAGAATACCAATACCACCATTCCACTAATCACAGTATATAATTTACATATCAAACTGTAATGTAAAATATACTCCCTGTATAGTATCATTACCACTTAGGATCCCTCGTATGGTTCCTGTTCTCAAAATAACCAAAACCATCAAATTCCCAAAACCAGTTAATCACCACATTGATTAACTAAAATCATTCCTGCCACACCAGTATCATAATCAAATATGATTAAATCATTAAATGAAGGACCATAGATATCACATATGTCTAACCAATGATTCCATAGTTCTATTTCATCGCTCGCTCCACAATAGCGGCATTCTAACCTCACGCACGCTCAACAGCAGTGGCGTCATAATTGATGTTCGCTCAATAGCGACAACATACCAATCATCATTGCTCGCTCAAAAGCGGCACCATATAATTCCCAATGCCCATTCATTTATTGCAAACATAATATACCATGCATTCAACAATTGCAATATTATAAAAGGCTATGCTCGTACGTTATACGTACCTTATAATTCCGTAGTTCGAATCCAACCTTGCCTTGGTCCTGTGACCCGATGAATTATGTGCTAAACACATTTAATAATTCATGATTAATTACAGGTATGCAACCACGTGTCCAAGCACATTCACTAACCCCAATTATATCGTCAATCCATGACGATTAACCATTTAAAACGACCAGGGCTAAGCATGCATCGATTCCATAACATTAACACAATATATGTAAGGGCCCTCGTGCCCTTAACCCACAATTAGTGCATTAAACCAAACATTTGGTGCATTTAATCACGTGTAAAGGGAAACTACATGTAAACGTGGCACACAATACCACCTATAAAATTTCTTGCTTCATCTATTCCTTTCCATGCAATATCCGATTTCCAAATTTAGACCATTCAACACATCATGCACCTATGTAATACACTAATCACAATCTCAATTCATCTAGCAATTCCCTAGTTAATTGCTCACACATATGAATGAAAAGAGAAAGGTTCATGCCTTTTTATACAACCCATATATACATAATTATTGCTCAAACACGAGCATCGAATAAACCTATGTGTACGTAATGTATAAAAAGGGCATACACAATATCCAGCTCCACATGAGCTCCGGTGCCTCGATCCTGGAATCACCTTCAATCCATAGCTCGATCCCAGCTCCAGAGCTACCGCTTTACCTATTTCACCTGCCCCAACAGAGACAACCCTCACACGGGGTGAGCATACCAATACCACCAAACCAATAATCACAATTATATAATTCATAAATTACAACAATGTAATTGCCAAGAATTTAAATGATACTCCCTGGATGGCATCATCCTCATCCGGGATCCCACTGTATTGTCCCTGTTCTCACAACAACTAAAATCATCAAATTCCAAATATCCAGTTAATCATTATACTGATTAACTATGTCCCTGATCCAATTCAATATCCATAGGGGAATAAATACAGATATCCTAGATATCTAGTCAAAAGTCACATTTCCTCGCTCACTCAAAAGTAGCGGCATCACTTACCGATGTTCGCTCCATAGCGACCACATCACGACAATTGCTCGCTCCAAAGCGGCACCATACATTACATAAGACCAATCAATATAACACAACCCAGTCCCGTTTCCATTAACCTATTTATGCAAGACACAATATACTAAGCATCGACTAATAACCCTTACCATTCATCTATCTCATGCACAATAATTGCAATAATATAATTAAGGTCATGCTCGTACGTTACACGTACCTTATGATCCCATAGTCCAAGCCAAACCTTGCTTGAGTTCCATGCCTCGAGAAATATGTGCTAAAACACATAAACAACTCAAAATCAAGCATAAGTATGCAACCACGTGCCCACGCACGTTTGCAACCTCAAAACCCATCGTCAATCCATGACGATTACCAAAATATAAGCCCCCGGCTAGGCATGCATAAAACCCAAAAATAATCCATTTAAAACGTTTAAAAGATAGCAAAAAACTCAACCAAGAGTTCCGTTTAAATAACTTGGCTCCAACCACACCATTTTAAAGTCTAGCATTCCAATTGGAATGTGAACATTGCCCCGGGAGTCGACCATTTAAGTCGCAAATCCAAAAACCCACGAAAAAGCCAAGAAAACCAACGTACACCTGCTGGCGATCGATCGCTATACCGGGCGATCGATCGCTAGCCCCTTGGCGATCGATCGCTCGATATAGCGATCGATCACCAGACCTTACTGGCGCGAGGCGATCGATCGCTCAAAAGTGGCGATCGATCGCCACCTCGAAGAAAAGCCTACTGCTCGCATGCGATCGATCGCCTGCTTCGGGCGATCGATCGCCATGCCCTGCAACTCGAAAATCTCCATTTTTGAAAGCTTAAAACCTCCACAAAACACGCCCCAACTTCTCCCAACTCAAATCCACAACAAAACCACACACAAGAACCTCCAACAAGGGTGTTAAACTCAAAATACAACAAACCCAAAAGATTACATGATTTTCACCAAAATCACCAAAATCACCCAAACCCAAAACTCAACCAAATCCAACAAAAATACAATCAAAACGAAGATGAAAGCGAGGGGAAGGAGATTACCAACTTATTTTCGAAGAATCCGGCTCCTAAACCGAGCCTCCGGTCATTTTTCTCCAAAGAGAAAAGATAAGGGTTAGGGGAAAGAAGGGGTTGGGCGATAGAAGGGGGGAGAGAAGAGAAAGAAGTGATTCCGTGCAAAATGACGGAAATCTCGAGTCCAACTGGTATATATACCAAAAATGCCCCCAACATACCAATACCTCCACAAATACATCATAATTCATTAAAAATCATCTGTTTTCAAAAACTCTCTCTCCAACATCAAATCCCCATACCAGCCCCAACATAAAGCACCCCGGATTCCAAGTCCCACCAAAAACCCAACTCATAGGTTTTTCACCAAAACGAGAATACAATCTCAACCTTTGGATCCAACGATCCCAAATGCCCGATTTAACAACTTCGGGAGATCCAAAACAACAATTAATTCCTAATTGCCACAATTAAAATAATCCGTTAAGGATTATTACCACACCGGGATTAACACCATTAATCCCCGGGCGTCACAATATATACCCTAAAAACAGGGCTCTCGATCGATCGGCCAGAAGTGCTCGATCGATCGAGAGCTCCAAAAAATTGTTGCCCAAAATTCGCTCTCGCTCGATCGACCGACAATCTCGATCGATCGAGCCCACTATTCATCGTCTTCCAGGTTCCGGAATTACGCTTGATCGATTGTGCCCTTATTGTCGATCGATCGACGAGCACTGAACAAGCCCAAAAATGGCGTTTTATGGTTTAAAACCCCCAAATAAACAAACCTGACACCCATTTTTACCAATAAACCTCAACATAAACACCACAAATCTTCCTTAAACATACTACCCCAAAAATCTTTAAATCCAAAAACTCATACCCAACTCAAACCTTAACCAAAGAGTAAAAAACTACTACCAAATCTAAGATAAACGCGAGGAGAAGAATAATACCTTATTATCTTCGAGAAATCCGGCTCCCAATCGAGCCTCCATCGATTTTTGCTCAAAGTAGAAAAGGGGAAGGGTTGGGGAAATGGGTTGGCGTGAGAGAGAGGAGATGAGAGAACAGTAATCCAAATCCTTGAACAACCGAGTCCTCCACAAATACATCATGACTCATTAAAAATCATATGTGTTCAATAATTACCTCTCAATCTCAATTTCCATTACCAGTCCCAGCACAAAGCACACCAGACCCCAGATACCCTACCAAAAATCCAATTCCAAGGTTTAACACCACGATGTGGATACAATCTCATCCCTTGGATTCTACGACCCCTAATACCGGATTTAAAATCCTCGGGAGTCCCAATACCTCAATTAATTCTAAAGTACCACAATTAAAATCCTTTAAGGATTAACACTACACCGGATTTACATCAATAATTCCCGGGCATCACAATTATCCCCCACTAACAAAATTTCATCCTCGAAATTTTTACGGGCGTACTCCACGTATCGCCGAGACCACACAATCCAAACGAATCTACATCGTCGAATCATGGACATATCATGAACGTCACACCAACCGCGAGGACACCGACCTCGCACCAAATCCTGGAATGGAGTAAATCTCCCAAACCATCAAAATCTCAAAAGAACGTCAGCATGCCCCGATGCTAATCATCCAAAAGCAGTCAGTCAACCCTAACTGTTAACCAAACAAATCCTTCGTGATTCCAACATAGATATCGCCCCAAAGATATCTCTACAACTTAGCCTACGATGTTAGACATACATCGTTCCCAAAGAACCACTAGTACACCATAGTGTACTTGAACTAAACCCGGTTTCCATTCTCCAAATCCATCTCCATCAACGGAGTAGTTGCATCATTTTGCACCTCGGATCAGACAACTCATCCCTACCGATCGACACCAAACACATCTCTAAAGATGCCTACGCCCGTGTGTTCCAAGAAGTCATATCTTGGTCCAAACACACCATCGAGACTCCACAAGGTCTCAAGTTCCAGCAGAAAACATGCAAGAAAATCGATTGCATTCTCGCCACCTGTGTCGACAACGACACCAAAAAAAAATCCAACCATGGTCATCCTTCGATTACCCTAGGAATCAACAATCCTAACACATGAATGCTATCAAATTACCCAGTAATGAATTAGCATGGCCTCAATACCCGACAATCCCTCTTCAAGGGAGACCTCACGATATTCTTCAGAATATATCGTGCCATTGAGATTACCAATCTCAAGGTGCCACAATCTCTCACCGGAGATTCATTTATCCAAGTATACTAACTCGATGCTCGACAAGTACCAAGAAAAATAAAGCTGGTATTCTTAAACTCACACCAGTATACATGCCTAAGAACCACGCCACATGCATACTCAATGCACTCGGCTCGGGTATCTCCAATCATACCCATAAGCCCCAAATACAACTGTCAATCCCTAGTTATTCTCACCCCGCGGAGAATATTGATTGACGAACCAACAACCAATGGTGTGATCCCAACATCAACACCACACAAACCGACTCATCGAATCTTCCAAAGATTCCTAATAGGTACATAAATATCGCCTTCTCACAAGGAAAAATGTCATGAACCCATGCCCCTCCAACTTCAAACCACCGTTTGGGAAAACCGAATATATTGATACCAAAATATATCCCGGAACCAATAAATACGCACTGGTTCAAAATAATGCATCATTGCCACTATTACCAAATCGAGATCCGTATATACGATGTATACTCATTCTAACGATGTTATGTACTAATACCATAGTACTCCACATATTCGAGTATCTCCCAGAGACGTCTCCTCGTACGTTTCACCGAAACATAAAGCCATACCTAGTCCAACACAGTAATGCTTACTATGGCTGATTCACAATCAACCCTCGACCAATGCCGACTGTCTCCAAGACAGTACGATCCAAATCTCTCCAAGAGATACAATCAATATAGTAGTGTCACCCTACTAACTATGTCCCACAATTCCAGTTGTGTCCTCCATTGCATTCCATATGCAAGGATGCTCAACCAGAGCCAACAATGACTTGTCTACACTCACGTTGGTACTCCCAACAGAATTGAGCTGTCCCAGTACAAGTCCCTCAAAATATTTAACGTATAAACGCTCTCATGAGGCATTCCCTGCCTCAATCCTTATGCCACATAGTGACTACTAGAGTCCACTATAAACCCTCATCGTATCATCATACGATTCACCAAACTCGGTTCCAACAAGCAGTACAATGGCTACAACAAGCTCACTATAATACTGCAACAATACCTGGCTAGCAAATCGCTGCCTCCTTAGGTTTATACCAAACCTACCAACGTATCATACGTTCCACCCCGGTATACCATACTGTAACATCCATTTAGAGTAGTGGGTCATCACCCAATATTTCTCTAAAACACCAAAGCACAATGGACATCCCGTGTCCTTACTCAACCACAAAGCAATCCTAATCCATTAGGATTGCTTCCACACCTCCATATGTGGGTGTGACCATGTCTACCATACGTCACATCGATAAATGCAAGTAGTTTCCTCAATAACTACTCCTACCACAAGTCACTTGGCCATATCCATCCCAATGAGTGTACCCGAAGGTACCACTACTCATTAAATATTTACCTCAAATATGCTGCTGCACGGCGCATCCATGTTAGGAATCCGATCAAGCAATACGCAGCAGAAAATAAAATTTGGATTCCTACCATGGACCTATACAAAGTAATCATATCGAGATTGATAAGAATCATACCCTTGTAGCGTATTTGTAGCAGAATCCTCGTTGCAATACCACGAGTCACGAACTAAGATTTGCAACTTCGTCTCTACGGTATCCACACAATCAAATCGAAAAGGGTGTTCAAGAACAAGTTGCTAGACTCGTTCTTAAACAGGAACTAAACTCACGGTTCAAAACCGTTCAACGACGGCCGTTCCTACCACCACTATTCACGGCGACGTGAAGATGAAGGGTGAGAGGAGGCGGCGGCCGAGAGCTCTTAGTTGGTGGCTATTAGGTTATCAATAATTTAACTCTTCATTTCATCCTTGTTAGCATATTATATTTTATATGTGAGATTTAATTAAAAGGCTTTCAAAAAGCCTTATTGGCCCATACCCAATATCTTAATTAAATCCATATATCTAATATTTGTAATTAAGACTCTTCTTAATTAATTAATTCATCCAATGAATTTTATCCCCTTTTATTGATTTAATCTTTTGTGCGAACCGATAGGATCTTGCAATGTTGGCAGTGACATAAAATCTAATTTTATGTCACAAGCAATGAACGGTATCTAGCAACACATCAAGGCTACCCAATTACAAGAATGTCATTGACTCGACATAACCTACGGACTGTGATAATATTAACCATATAACTTAATCCCTTTGTCCAATGTGTTTCGATTGAACACGAGTCATGGAATAGTCATACTCGTATATTCAATCTTTTATTTCTTGATCCCCAAGTAGAAATAGAATAAACGAATAAGCTCGATACCACATATCGACTCATTCGAGCATGGCCATGCATTTTAGTCTCACTTGATCAAGGGCCTAAACACTTCTCCTGTTATATAGGAGGGACAAATCCTTTCTTGATCACTCAACATCACTCTACATAATTCGTGGTGTATCCAATGATTGTCTTTATAGTTTACCCTTTACAGGTAACGTTTGACAATATCAAGATACATGACTCCTTATGTTGAGATCTCTGGTGATCTAAAGTCGTAAGGATTACATACATTATTATCACTATGAGAATTGCTTATGACGTTCATATAACTATCCATGTAGCATTCTCATGGTGGGTCTGTCCAGTACATCGTTCTCTAACATGCACCCATGTGTTGATTTGATATCTCATATCTATGAACATTCATCAATCAAAACATACTAGTCTCAATGCATTATCATTATCCCGATTCATGATAATACTTGACTAGGGACAATCTTTAAGAACAATACAATATTATTCTAAGGACATTAACTTATATATTAATTCATATTACACAGATACTCGAATAATATATAATAATGAATTGCCATTAATAAAACCATAATACATTGTATGTCATAAACAATCATCTAATGAGTTGTCTTAGGGCATATCCCAACAAATCTCCCACTTGCACTAAGACCAATCAGACATATACTTAATGCCTAGAGATCTAGTATGACGATCATGCTTCTGCTGTGATAGTGGCTTTGTCAGTGGGTCAGATACATTATCATCAGTTGGTACTTTGCATATTTTTACATCTCATCTTTCAACGATTTCTCGAATGAAATGAAAGCGCCGAAGTATGTGCTTGGATCTTTGGTGAGATCTAGGTTCCTTAGCCAATGAGATGGCTCCATTGTTGTCACAATAGAGTTCAATCGGATCTAGTATGCTAGGCATCACCCCAAGTTCAAAAATGAACTTCTTGATCCAAACAACTTCCTTTGTTGCATCTGAGGCAGCAATGTATTCAGCTTCAGTTGTAGAATCGGCTACTGTCTGTTGCTTTGAACTCTTCCAGCTTACAGCACCTACATTTAGGCAAAACACATATCCTGATTGCTATCGGAAATCATCTTTGTCGGTTTGGAAGCTTGCATCAGTGTAACCTATTACATTGAGCTCTTCCTCACCTCCATAAATCAAGAATGTATCCTTAGTTCTTCTCAAGTACTTCAGAATATTCTTGACAGCAATCCAGTGACCTTCACCTGAATCAGCTTGATATCTGCTCGTCATGCTCAGGGCATACGAGACATCGGGACGAGTACATATCATGGCATACATGAGAGATCCAATAGCTGACGCATATGGAATCTTACTCATGCGTTGTCTCTCATCTGGTGTTGAAGGACACTGATCCTTCGAGAGATGTATCCCATGTGTCATAAGCACGAATCATTTCTTTGATTCTTGCATGCTAAACCGTTTTAGCACTTTGTCTATGTATGTACTTTGACTTAGGCCAAGTAATCTTCTTGATCTATCTCTATAGATCTTGATACCTAATACATAGGTGGCTTCACCCAAGTCTTTCATAGAAAAACAATTCCCTAGCCAAATCTGTACAGATTGTAAGGCAGGGATATCATTCCCAATGAGAAGTATGTTATCTACATACAATATTAGGAAGATAATTATGCTCCCACTGACCTTCTTGTAGACACAAGGTTCATCTACGTTTTTGATGAAACCGAACTCTTTGACTGCATCATCAAAACGAAGATTCCAACTCCGAGAAGCTTGCTTCAATCCATAAATGGATCGTTGTAGCTTGCATATCTTTCTAGCATCCTTTGGATCGACAAAACCCTTAGGTTGTGTCATGTACACATCCTCAAGTAAATTTCCATTAGGGAAAGCTGTTTTGACATCCATCTGCCAGATTTCATAATCATGAAATGCAGCTATTGCAAGTAAGATCCTAATGGATTTAACCATGGAAACCGGTGAAAAAGTTTCATCATAGTCAATACCATGAATTTGTTTGAAACCTTTAGCAACCAGTCGACCTTTAAAGGTTTGTACATTACCATCCATGTCGGTCTTTTTCTTGAAAATCCATTTGCACCCTATGGGTCTTACCCCTTCAGGCGGGTCAACCAAAGTCCATACTTGGTTTGCATACATGGATTCCATCTCAGATTTCATGGCCTCTTGCCATTTCTCAGAATCAGGGTCCAATATAGCTTCTTGATAAGATGACGGCTCTTCCTCATCAATAAGTAGTAAGTCACCTTGTTGAGTCACAAGAAATCCATATCTCTGTGGCTCACGGTGTTCTCTTACAGACCTACGCTATGAATGTGTCTCTTGATGTAATACCCCCGGAATGTTATATGATTATGTGCTACGATGATGATTTAAGATGTGTTTAAGAGGGTTGTGGTACTTTAATTGGGGGTTATAATTATGATATGATGATATGGTTTAGGGAGCATGTTAGGTGTTTTTAATTGTTGTATTGATGTAGTAAAATTATAAAATATCAAGGGGAGATATTTTTATACATCGTATGAAATACCGGGACACAATTAAACACCACATGGCACCCCAACCTGACCACCACCCCCAATCAATCAGCCACTCCCACTTGCCAACCCCTTCCCCCAACCCATACCTCATCCTCCTCCCCCACCACTCCACCTCCAACCACATGCTCTTCTCATTCTTTTCCCTCAAAAATCATCCTGCTAAGCTTCATTAGGAGGAGGAAAAACCTTGGTAAAAGGTGTACAAATCCTTGCAAAAAGAGGAGCAAAAAGAGAGGGGTAAGTTGGTACCCTGTTTTCTGGGTTTTTGGTTGAGTTTAGGTTTTGTAGTGATGCTTTTTATGCATGCTAGTGTGGGTATGAACGGAACCTTGGTATGTATGTTTACATGGAAGTATTATGAAGTTCCTAGCATGTTTGTTCGAGCATATTACTTACGTTATGTGTTGGTTTTCTTGTTATGAAAGTAAGTGCTCGAAATTCTGGGCAAGGAAGAACATGCTCTGTTTTCTGTATAAGTGGGTTGAGGCTGAAGATTTTGATAAGGTTATGTTGCATGCTAGCTTAGGTTTTGTTGAACCTTGAATTTAAGTGCTTACATAGAAGTTTTATGAAGCCCCTAGCATATTCGTTTGAACATGTTGCATGGTTTATGTGTTAGAATTCTTGTTATGAAAAGTAGTGCTCGAAAATCTGGGTAAAAACTATGATGCCCTGTTTTTGGAAAGATTGGATGAGTACTGATAAAGTTGGGCAATTTTAATGCATGTCAGTTTAAGTTTTGAGTGGAACTTTAATTTGAATACATGCATGGAAGTGTAATGAAGCTATTGATATGCTTGTTCAGGCATTTTACGTATGTTATGAAGTAGTTTGAAGGGCATGAAATGAAGTGTTCGAGATTTCTGGAAAATCTCGCATGAATAAGAACGACCGATCGATCGGTGATGAACACCGATCGATCGGCGCAAATGCCGTAGCAAAAGAATGAAAATGATGAACAGTTAGCGATCGATCGGTAGGGGAGACCGATCGATCGGTAGTCACTGTTCATGTGTTATAAAATTATATATATTTTTTTTTAGGAAATTGATTACGATTCTCGTATCGGTGCCTAATATTTTATTATGTGGTTGTGTAGAGCCATCCCAGGTACCAGCACAATCAAGGAGATAAGTCTGTTGACTCCTCCTCCTTTTGAAAAGGTACGTAAGAGACGTACGGGCATCGGACGGTAAAACACATCTTTACACTACGACTATGCTTTTATTGCATGAGTATTCATGATGAAATGATGCTGTTTATAAGATGTTTACGATGTTTATAAGATGTCTACGATGTTGATAAGATGTTTATATATATATATCCATACGATGTTAATTGTGGTAAGATGCCACGGGGTAAGATGCCCCATATGGTAAGAGGCCATACGATGTTATTTGTGGTAAGATGCCAAGGGGTAAGATGCCCCATATGGTAAGAGGCCATACGATGTTATTATGTGGTAAGATGCCACGGGGTAAGATGCCCATATGGTAAGAGGCCATACGATGTTATTATGTGGTAAGATGCCACGGGGTAAGATGCCCATATGGTAAGAGGCCATACAATGTTATTATGTGGTAAGATGCCACGGGGTAAGATGCCCCATATGCATGAATATGAATCAGGGATAACAAAAAGAAGTTAATGAATAACCATCATGTTTACTTAACTAAGATTTCGTACATTTACTGTTATATTTTGTTATGATGCTATAAGATGATGATGCTATAAGATAATGATAGTTATAAGATGATGATTGTGATGTCCGGGGATTATGGTGTTAATCCCGGTGTGGTATTAATCCTTGATGGATTTTTAATTGTGGCAATTAGGAATTAATTGCGGTTTGGCATCTCCCGAGGTTATTAAATCGGACATTAGGGATCGTTGGATCCAAAGGATGAGATTGCATTCTCATTTTGGTGAAAAACCTATGAGTTGGGTTTTAGTAGGGCTTGGTGTCCGGGGTGCCTTATGTTGGGACCAGTCTGGGGATTTGCTGTTGGAGAGAGAGTTTTTGAAAACAGATGATTTTTAATGAATCATGATGTATTTGTGGAAGTATTGGTATTTGGGGGCATTTTTGCTATATATACCAGTTGGACTCGGGATTCCGTCATTTGGAATCCATTTCCCTCCTCTCCTCTCCTCTCTCTCACCCCAAACCCTTTCCCTTTTCCCCTTTGAAGCAAAAATCGATGGAATTCGATTTAGGGGCCGGATTTCTTGAAGAAGGATAGGTAATCTTCTTCTCCTCTCTTTTGGCTTCATTTTGATAGTGGTTTGGTGTGTTTTGGTTGAGCTTTTGGGTTGGATTTGTGTTTGGGGGGTTTTGGGTTAAAATCTAAAAAGTTGATTTCAGTGTTTTTATGGAGTTTAATTGTTGTATTTGAGGTGTTGAGGTTGTATGGGGTGTTGGTTTGGAGTTTGGGTGTGAAAAACACCATTAAAGCTCGAGTTTTCGGAAAATCGCAGTACGCGATCGATCTTGGCGATGCTCCGATCAATCGCGACATGCTACTGGATTTGGGAAGGCGATGAGCAGTAGCGGCGATCGATCGCGAGAAGTGGGCGATCGATCGCGAGGGCCTTGGCGATCGATCGCGAGATGTGGCGATCGATCGCGGCTTGTTTATTTTCGGACAGTAGGGTATGGCGATCGATCGCGGCTTGGCGCCGATCGATCGTGGCCCTGTTCCCTTTGTTTTTTTCAAAATTTTGGAAAATGTTGGGATTTTGGAATCGGAGTTTTAAGGGGCCGTTTCCGGGGCAATGTCTACATTCCAATGGGAATGCTATGCTTTTAAAATGGATTGGTTGAAGCCAAAGTTTAATTAAACGAAATTTTTAGTTGGGTTTTTGGCTATTTATTAAACATATAAAATTGAATATTTTGGGTATTATGCATGCTTAGCCGGGGGGCTTTTATTTTGGTAATCGTCATGGATTGACGATATGATTGGGAGTCTTGAACGTGCTTGGACACGTGGTTGCATGCTTATACTTGATTGTGAGTTGTTTATGTGTTTTAGCACATATCTCTCGAGGTAAGGAACTCAAGTGAAGTTTGGACTCGAGCTACAAAATTCTAAGGTACGTATGACGTACGAGCATAGCCTTTTATATGATTGCAATTGTTGAGTGCTTGGTACACTGTATTGCAATGAATGTGTGTGGAAATGCATGACACATGGTATTAGCAATAGACGGAGATTGAAATGCATGGTTTATGGTACTTGCTTCAAATATCTATATATGCATTGAGAATTGCATGGTGCCGCTTTTGAGCGAGCAATGATTGGAATGTTGTCGCCTGTGAGCGAACATCGATTATGACGCCGCTGCCATCGAGCATGCGTGGAAATAGAATGCCGCTATTGTAGAGCGAGCAATGAAATAGAGCTATGAGACCATAAGTGAGAAACATGGATTGTCTATAATCATTGTTTAATGATTTGATATTATTGATTATGATATTGGTATATGGCTCATGGAATTGTTAATCAATGTAATGATTAACTAGCATTTGGGAATTTAATGGTTTCAGTGTTTTGAGAACAGGGACAATACAGGAAACCCCGGATGAGGATGATACCATCCAGGGAGTATATTTTGTAATTCATAGCATTTACATTTATGTAAATTATGAATTGTATTGTTATGATTATTGGATTTGGAATATTGGTATGCTCACCCCGTGCGGGGGCTGTCTCTGTTGGGGCAGGTGGCACAGGTGTAGCAGCAGCTTCGGAGTTGAGCTCGGGCTGTTGATTGAGGTACTTCCAGGATCAAGGTACCAGAGCTGGATGGATAGGCGCTCAGATCCAGAGTCGAGATCGAGTTGCGCTTGAGAGGTGCTTCCAGGATCGAAGCACCAGTAACGGTATCCAGCAGAGTGTTTTATACATTAGATACACGCTTATTCATTGGGTGCTCTTATGTGAGTACATATTACGTGTATATGGAATGTATAAACGGGCTACGGCTCTTCTCTGTTCATTTATGGTTTGCACGCAATTAGATATAGAATTGCTAAATTAACTAAGAGCGTGATAGTGTATTATGAGGGTGCATGTTATATGGATAATCATGGTTGGGGAGTTGGAATATTATGTGGTTTAAATGCAAGAAATTTTCTGGATAGCATATGGTGTTGCACTTGCATATGGTTTTCCCCTGATAGTATGATTATATGCACTAATGATATGGCTTAATACACTAATAACGGGTTAAGGACACGGGGTCCTTACATTAGTGGTATCAGAGCAGTGGTTAGCTCTTTGGGACTGTTGAAGGCCTGGAGCACGCTGATAAGGATGGGTAACACATATTTATGCATGATAGTAGTTAGTGTTGTGTGGCACAACTATTTTGCTTATGTGCATTTGTGATATGTGATCATAGTGAAACGATTATATGTCATGACATCTATAGAATCATAATATAACCTGTTGATTATGATTGTGAGTTGTGACACAGGGACAACCAAATGGAGCATTCTGAAATGCATTGGGATATGGGAAGTACTTTGTACTCATAATTTATGCACTTACTCATTGTAATCATATTGTGGGGAATATGGATTATCGTATGCTCATGGTTTGGGATTGTTCCTGTAGGGACACTATGACGTGAAAGGCTAAGGCCATGGTTGAAAGACACGAAACTGTAACCTGCGTTTTATATACATCATGAAATTATGCATTGTGGTAGCATGTGTACATGTAGTGATGATTTTAATGCTTTGCCGCCAAATGTTGAAGCGAGGGGTGGGAGTGCCGCATGTCGCATTTGAGCGAGGTGCATTAAAATACACTCATGATGATGTATGTTGGAATATGGATTATGCTTTGTGATGCAGGTATGGATGAAATACTTGGTGAATATCCCATGAGTCATTGTTATGGATGAGTGATGATTTTAAATGCTTGCCGCTATCTGTTTGTTTTGTGCCGCTAAAATGTGAAGCGAGAGGTGGGAGCGCCGCATGTCACATTGAAGCGTGGTTATCATATGAGGCGAGGAAAGAATATTTGCCGCTAAAATGTGAAGCGAGGGGTGGGAGCGCCGCATGTCCATTTAAGCGAGGTTATTCTATGCCGCCTATATGTAAAGCGAGGGGTGGGAGTACCGCATGTTGTATTTGAGCGAGGGGCATTAAAATACACTACCGTGACAATGACTAGGGATCGGCTATTCTTTGGCGATGGTTCATGCCGCCAGGTATATTGATAGCGATGGTTCATTCCGCTATATTGATTGGCGATGGTTCATGCCGCCAGGTATATTGATAGCGATGGTTCATTCCGCTATATTGATTGGCGATGGTTCATGCCGCCAGGTATATTGATAGCGATGATTCATTCCGCTATATTGATTGGCGATGGTTCATGTCGCTAGGTATATTGATAGCGATGGTTCATTCCGCTATATTGATTGGCGATGGTTCATGCCGCCAGGTATATTTATAGCGACGGTTCATTCCGCTATATTGATTGGCGATGGTTCATGCCGCCAGGTATATTTATAGCGACGGTTCATTCCGCTATATTGATTGGCGATGGTTTATGCCGCCAGGTATATTGATAGCGACGGTTCATTCCGCTATATTGACTGGCGATGGTTCTTGCCGCCGGATATATTGATAGCGATGTCTCATTCCGCTATTCTATTGGCGATGGTTCATGCCGCCGGGTATTCTATTGACGATGATTCATACCACCGGATATTATATAGCGACGGGTCATTCTGCTACACCTATGGCGATGGTTCATACCGCCGGATATCTATAGCGACTTTTTATGCCGCTGACTCTATGACGAGAGATCATGCCGCTGATTCTATAGCGATGGGTTATACCGCTATGTGCGTAGCGCTGGATTATGTCGCCTACGAGCGATGGATGCTACTTGTGTGCCGCTGGTGGACGATGGATACAGGTATTCCGCTATCTTGATAGCGATGATGTATGGCGTATTACTTTTGTTAGCATCATTGTGGATACTACATGTTGTTATATACGTCATGTGTTTGACGATGAGATTATGGATATCGTGTATTGACATGTACCGTCATATGTTTGACGATGTTAATTGGATGTCATATGTTGACATATGCCGTCACGGGATGACGATGACATAGTTGATGTTCTATGTAGACGTGTAGCGTCGTTTTGATGATTAATACATTTATGTTATGTATTGAGTTGTATGGTTTGAGTGCCTTTGGTGGGCACATGGTAGTGTCTGGGTCACTAGTTGACGAGACTATTATGCCGAGCAAGTTGCTCGAAGAATTATTGGGTGCACCGTACATGGATTGTACCGCAGCACATATTTGGAGTATATATTGTTCGAGTAATGATACCCTTGGGTATACTCGCTGGTTTGGCTTAGGCCAAGTGATTGGTGGTAAGAGTAGTCCTTGAGGAAACTACTCGCTTGTTGTTGTGATCTGCGGTAGGCGTGATCACACTCACCCTGAGGGTGTGGGATAAGTCCTAATGGATTAGGATTGCTTCGTGGTTGAGCAAGGACACCGGGATGTCCATTATGCTTTGGTTTAGAGAAATTTTGGGTGATGGCCCACTACTCTAAATGGATGTTACGGTATGGTATACCGGGTGGAACGTATGAGATGTTGGTAGGATTGATATGAGCCTTTGGAGGCAGCGCTGGTTAGCCAGATATCGTGGCAATGTTATAACGTGCTTTTGATAGCTGTTATACTGCTCGTTGGATTCGAGTTCAGTGAATCGTATGATGATACGATGAGGACTTTTGGTAGACTCTTGTAGTCTCTTTGTAGCATGATGATTGAGGCAGGGAATACCTCGCGGAGACGTTTATACGTCAAATGTTTTAAGAGGCTTGTTTTGGGACGACTCAATTTTGTTGGAAATACCAACGTGAGCGTCGACAAGTCGTTGTTAACTCTGGTTGAGCATCTTTGCATATGGTATGCGACGGAAGTCACAATTGAAATTGTGTAGTATAGTTAGTGGAGTGACACTACTATATTGACTTTATCTCTTGGAGAGATTTGGGTTGTACTGTCATGGAGGCAGCTAGTTTTGGTTGAAGGTTGATCGTGAATCAACCAGGGTAAGCCCTACTAGTGTTGGACTAGGTAATGGCTTCGTACTTCCAGTGAAACGTTCGAGGAGATGTCTCTGGGATGATGCTCGAGTGTGGAGTACTATGGCAATAGTACAGGGCATCGTTGTATGAGTATACATGGCGTATACGAGTTTCAATTTGATGATAGTGGCTTCGATGCACTATTCTGAACCAATTGCATAATTTGGTTCCGAGATATATGTTGGTATGTATATCCAGTTGTCCGGACGGTGGTTCGAGGTTGGAGGGTCATGGATTTATGACGCTATCCTTTTGGGAAAGGCGGTATTGTTATACCTACCGGTTGAATCTTTTGGGAGATTCGTTGCTTTGATTGTGTGGTGTTGATGTTGAAATCACACCCTTTGGCTTTGGTCTGTCGACCACTATTCTCCGTGGAGTGAGAATGATCGAGGTTTGACAGCAGATTTTGGGACTTTGGGTATGTTTGGAGATACCCGAACCTATTGCTTTGAGTATGCCTGTTGTGGGTGCTTAGTCATGTATACCCGTGTATGTATACGGATGCCAACTCTATTTCGTTCCTTGTTGAACGTCGGTTTAGTGCGCTTGGTTGATGAATCTCCGGTGGGAGATTGTGGCAATTCGAGATCGGTAATCTCGATGACACGATACATTCTGATGAATGATCGTGAGGGTTGTTTGACTTTCCTTGAGGAGGGATTGTCGTGTTTTGGGACCTTGGTAGTTCTTGTTGGATAATTCGATAGCCTTCCTGTTTCAGGATTGTTGAATCCCAGGATAAATGAGGGATGGCCAGGATTCGGATTTGTTCAGTGTCACGGTCGACGCGTGTTTGGGAATGCAATTGTTTGTCTTGCATGTCCCCTGTGGAACTTGAGACCTTGTAGAGTCTCGATAGTGTGTTTTGGACCAAGATGAGATTTCTTGGAACACATGGTTGTAGGCATCTGTAGTGATGTGTTTTGTGTGGATTAGTGACCATGGGTTACCCGATCCGGATTGCAAGTGGTGCAACTACTCCTTTGGAGGAGATGATCGGGAAAGCGAAACTGGATTTTTTCGGGAGTATACTGATTGTATACTAGTGGTTCCCATCTTAACGATGTGTGTTAAGCATCGTGGGCGAGTGGTGGATATCATTGAGAGATATCTATGTTAGAACCACTGGGGTTTTGATTGATTTAAAGTCATGGTGGACTGACTTCCGGGATGATTCACGTCGAGGTAAGTTGTTATCTTTCGGGTTTATATTGGTTTTGGCATTTGCCCTATTGTAGAGCTTGATGCGAGATTGGTGTTCTCGCAGTTAATGATTCGATTCTATTGTGGTCCAGAATCGGGGTTGTGGCCTTACTTTGTTTGTGTAGTCCTGGTGCTACGTAGAGTATGCCGTGCAAATTTCGAGGACGAAATTTTATTAGTGGGAGATAATTGTGATGTCCGGGGATTATGGTGTTAATCCCGGTGTGGTATTAATCCTTGATGGATTTTTAATTGTGGCAATTAGGAATTAATTGCGGTTTGGCATCTCCCGAGGTTGTTAAATAGGACATTTGGGATCGTTGGATCCAAAGGATGAGATTGTATTCTCATTTTGGTGAAAAACCTATGAGTTGGGTTTTAGTAGGACTTGGTGTCCGGGATGCCTTATGTTGGGACCAGTCTGGGGATTCGCTGTTGGAGAGAGAGTTTTTGAAAACAGATGATTTTTAATGAATCGTGATGTATTTGTGGAAGTATTGGTATTTGGGGGCATTTTTGCTATATATACCAGTTGGACTCGGGATTCCGTCATTTGGAATCCATTTCCCTCCTCTCCTCTCCTCTCTCTCACCCCAAACCCTTTCCCTTTTCCCCTTTGAAGCAAAAATCGATGGAACTCGATTTAGGGGCCGGATTTCTTGAAGAAGGATAGGTAATCTTCTTCTCCTCTCTTTTGGCTTCATTTTGATAGTGGTTTGGTGTGTTTTGGTTGAGCTTTTGGGTTGGATTTGTGTTTGGGGTTTTGGGTTAAAATCTAATAAGTTGATTTCAGTGTTTTTATGGAGTTTAATTGTTGTATTTGAGGTGTTGAGGTTGTATGGGGTGTTGGTTTGGAGTTTGGGTGTGAAAAACACCATTAAAGCTCGAGTTTTCGGAAAATCGCAGTCCGCGATCGATCTTGGCGAGGCGCCGATCGATCGCGACAGGTTACTGGATTTGGGAAGGCGATGAGCAGTAGCGGCAATCGATCGCGAGAAGTGGGCAATCGATCGCGGCTTGTTTATTTTCGGACAGTAGGGTATGGCGATCGATCGCGGCTTGGCGCCGATCGATCGCGGCCCTGTTCCCTTTGTTTTTTTCAAAATTTTGGAAAATGTTGGGATTTTGGAATCGGAGTTTTAAGGGGCCGTTTCTGGGGCAATGTCTACATTCCAATGGGAATGCTATGCTTTTAAAATGGATTGGTTGAAGCCAAAGTTTAATTAAACGAAATTTTTAGTTGGGTTTTTGGCTATCTATTAAACATGTAAAATTGAATATTTTGGGTATTATGCATGCTTAACCGGGGGGCTTTTATTTTGGTAATCGTCATGGATTGACGATATGATTGGGAGTCTTGAACGTGCTTGGACACGTGGTTGCATGCTTATACTTGATTGTGAGTTGTTTATGTGTTTTAGCACATATCTCTCGAGGTAAGGAACTCAAGCGAAGTTTGGACTCGAGCTACGAAATTCTAAGGTACGTATGACGTACGAGCATAGCCTTTTATATGATTGCAATTGTTGAGTGCTTGGTACACTGTATTGCAATGAATGTGTGTGGAAATGCATGACACATGGTATTAGCAATAGACGGAGATTGAAATGCATGGTTTATGGTACTTGCTTCAAATATCTATATATGCATTGAGAATTGCATGGTGCCGCTTTTGAGCGAGCAATGATTGGAATGTTGTCGCCTGTGAGCGAACATCGATTATGACGCCGCTGCCATCGAGCATGCGTGGAAATGGAATGCCGCTATTGTAGGGCGAGCAATGAAATAGAGCTATGAGACCATAAGTGAGAAACATGGATTGTCTATAATCATTGTTTAATGATTTGATGTTATTGATTATGATATTGGTATATGGCTCATGGAATTGTTAATCAATGTAATGATTAACTAGCATTTGAGAATTTAATGGTTTCAGTGTTTTGAGAACAGGGACAATACAGGAAACCCCGGATGAGGATGATACCATCCAGGGAGTATATTTTGTAATTCATAGCATTTACATTTATGTAAATTATGAATTGTATTGTTATAAGATGATGATGCTTATATGATGATGATGTTATAAGATGATGATATTTATAAGATGATTTTAATCATTCATGTCAAGAATTAATGATTTTTTTATGCATGGCTATGAAACAGGGAGACCAGGAAGTATACGTTACCAATTATTTTCATGCATTTATTTTTATGCCATTGCCTTATGATGTTAAGTAACGATGTACATGCTCATGATGGGTTGTTCCTGTAGGTACACTTTTGGACTAAGGGTCGGGTTGAGGCAGTGAGCTACGAGGAACACAGGAACGTATAGGATTCAGCTTCTGTTTAGTATCTACTCTAGGAGTAGTATAAATCTAACATGTTAACATTCATTATGGGAATGTAACTAATAAGCTTTGAAGTTTTATTTTGGCCTGTAATTCTGTTAGCTCGTTTAACAACCAGAACCCTAAGATGTTATTAATGCATGATTAGTCATTCTTATGTCTATTAATCACTGTTAAGGTGGGAAGACCCCACACTTGAGAGCAGGCATTTCATCCACAACAGCTTGTGGTGTCTGCTTTGTTTCCATCTCAATATCATGTTCAATGTTTTATAAACTCAAGGTGTAAGGACCCTAATCCTTAAGTGCGGAAATAAGGCATAACAGAGCTAATATAATGATCAGAGTGAGAAAAGAACATGTTGAGTCTATGAGCTTAAGCATTACATGCCATAATAATAAGGACTTCCAAAAAGAATGGATTAATTACATTCCTCATCAATGAATGCTATCAACTAGTTTTACACTACTCCTAGAGTAGACACTAGACAAAATAATCCTGTCCTTTAATCCTCAAAAGAATGCTTCACAAGCTCACCACCTCAACCCGTTCAAAGCTTGCTATCATGCCAAAAAGGTACCTACAAGGACAACCCCCAAACATGAGCAATAATAATCATTCATATTCAACACAATATGAAGATAAAGCGTAAATGCATAATCAATATAAAACACTTCCTGTTTTCCATGCATTTCAAACGCTTCCCGTTTGGTTGTCCCTGTACCATAACTCATGAGTATAATCAACAGATTATTTTTTTTATGGCCAAAACATGTCATGACATCATATACCATCTCAACTGTGCCAAATATTGGTCACCATTCCCTAGTCTGTCCATCACAGTGTATTTTAATGCCCCTCGCTTATTTTCATATGGGCGGCATAGGATAACCTCGCTACAATGGACATGCGGCGCTCCCACCCCTCGCTTCACAGAGAGCGGCAAATACCCTTTCCTCGCCCCATATGACAACCACGCTCAAATGTGACATGCGGCGCTCCCACCCCTCGCTTCACATTTAGCGGAACCAAAACAAAAAGCGGCAAGCATTAAAATCATCAAAGGATGACCACGACTCATGGGATGTGCATCCAATAATCATAATATGCATCTAACACCAATATGCATAAATTACCATGTATATGCATCCACTATGCAATACCACATATGGCATAAATCAACATGTATATGCATCCACAATGCAATACCACATATATACTCGCATCCACAATGCATAAACAATGAGCATATAAAATACATGTTACCGTTGGGTGCCCGTACGTCCACTACGTACCTTTCCAAAAGTGGAATTGGTCCGGCTTCAATTCCTCGGTTGTGTTGCTACCTGGGATGGTTCTACACAATCACACAACCCCATATTAGAAGCCAAATAATAGCCAAATACCAAAAATTTGACAAAATAAACCATTTTCCAAAATTCCACAGGCGGCAATCGATCGCTTCCCATAGGCGATCGGTCGCCTCAAAATTTACACAGCGGCGATCGGTCGCCCCAAACATGGCGATCGATCGCCATTCCTTTGAAAAACCTACTGCCTCTCGGCGATCGGTCGCCCCATTTTAGGCGATCGATCGCCTAACCCGTAAAAATGCCACTGTCTCTTGGCGATCGGTCGCCTCTTTTCAGGCGATCGATCGCCTCGCGCAGACATGCGTTTTTCACCATTTTTGTTCCCAAAATTTCTTCCAATCCATCCCAATACTCAAACCAACCAACCAACAACATAAATACCAACATGAACCACCAAAACATACTTCAAAACAAGTATAAATCCAACCTTTAAACAAAACCACAACAACCCACACAAACCCATTTCAAAACCATTCAAAATCAAACCAAACTCAAACAAAACCTTACAAAATTAAAGCATGAGGTACCCATACCTCTTGGGGATCTCAAATCACCCAATATGCTCCACAAATCAAGATTTTTGAAGGGTTTCTCCTCAACCCTAGGCTTGAGCTCGAAAATTTGGAGGGGAAGGGTTTGTGGGTTTTGATTTGGTAAAGTGAAAGTGAGGTTGAAAGAGTGGGGTTGGATATTAAAATGTGAGTTTATTAAAATGATTCCCAAAAGAATTCCATGGTGTATAAATGATGTGACTAGAAATAGACACATCTATTACGCTTAATTGTCTACGATTTGGTATATTTTGATGGATAAATTGATACATATGCTACCTAATCGTATATTTGTGTAAATGTAGGGAAAAGTGAAGAAATCAAGCTAAAATGATGAAAGAAGCAATAAAGTTGAAGAAAAGAGGAAAAAACCGGAATCAAAGACACATGTTGCTCCTTTCTCCTCAAATTTCTATGTATTCCAGCCAGGTTTTGGGAATGTGGTCCATATAAAAGTTGTAGAACTTTGAGTTATCTTCGCGTGGACAGCTGACTCGTCGAATTCGGAGTTTGTATGTGAAAGTTATGGCCAAAATACAAAACTTGCCAGAAAAATGGAGGACAGGCGTAATTACGCCATTCACAGGCGTAATTACGCCAACGCTACGGCATTACAGGCGTAGCTACGCCATTCTGAGGCGTAATTACGCCAGAAACGCAGAAAGCCATTTTGTGACACGTCACCAGGCGTATTTACGCCACTTTCAGGCGTAATTACGCCTATAGAATTTTGGAAAATTAAAATTCTTGATTTCTTTCCTTTCCACATGGATTTTACCCTACTCCATCAGCCTCCATACCTCATATACACGATTTTTACCTCATTTTAAGCATAATTTCATACTCTTAGAATATTTAGAGATTTTAGATTAATTTTCTTTCAAAGTTTTCTTCAAGAACGACGAAGAACGGAACCGGAATTGACAAGCCGGAATCGTGATTTATATTAGTAATTTCTTTTCCTTTATTTATTTAATGTTTTCCATTGAAATTTTATTGCTTTTAGATTTAATTATGCTAGGCTAAAACCCTTCGATTCTTGGTTGAAGGGATACCTACTTTTGGATTTAAATCTTTTATGAAAATTCGGTTTGATTGTTGAATTAATCTTCGGTTTCAATTGGTTTCTCAGAATTCGAATTCCATGATTGTTGTGTTTGTGTATTAGACCGATCACCTAATATTCAATAACATAATCGATAGTTTGCTAAGAAACAACTAAGATTAATAATTAACCGGCTGTAGGTGTTATTGAATTCTTAGGAGAAACGATTGAGTAATCAATTCTAACGGCTGTAGTTTTTATTGATTAGATTTGTCGAACTCATTAGTTTTGAAAACTATCATTGATTTAATCATTTACGGCTGTAGTGGTGATTAGAGATTTGGTAAGAGTTGAATTGGATGCTGTTTTCTCTTTGACTAAGAATAAGATGAGTAGGAATTGAATTTCCAATCGATAGATAATCGAAAGAATTCGAATGTTTTGATTTGATGACCAAAAGATAATTTTCCAAAAGTACGGTTACCTGAAAACCAAGAATCGCTTTAATCCCATAAGTTTTAATCATTTTAGTTAGACTCGTTAATTAGTTTGATATTTGCTAAGTAGTAGTAATCCAGTCCAAATCCCCCATTGTTACTAGTTCTTTGATAATTGACACAAAATAAATTTACCTTCCCTGTGAGATCGATCCCTATTTCCACTACTACATATTTTTTTGTTATTAACTGAAGAAGGGTTAATTTGGGCGTACACGATAAACGCTACCAAATTTTGGCGCCGTTGCCGGGGAGGGCAACATTTATTTGTGTCGATTTTTTTTTATTTTTTTATCCCGCATTACTACTTTGGTTTGTTAATGAGTACAGGTGGATCGTTCAATCACGAAGATAACTTTCACTACGATCCTGAGATTGAGAGGACGCTACATCAGAGAAGGAGAGAAGCAAGGCTGCTTGAAGAGGAAGAAAGGAACAACATGGCTGCAAATCAAAGCTTGAGGCAGCTCGCAAATCCTAACTTGGATCAACAACCGCTCTGCATCAGTTTCCCTGCTCTGGCCAATAACGTAAATTTTGAACTCAAATCTGGTTTAATTCACTTATTGCCATCTTTTCATGGTCTTGCAGGTGAAAACCCACATAAGCATCTGATGGAATTCCACGTGGTGTGCACTACCATGAAGCCGACCGGAATCACTGAGGATCAAATAATGCTAAGAGCGTTCCCGTTTTCTCTAAAGGACGCTGCAAAAGACTGGCTCTTCTACTTACCATCCGGATCGATCACCACGTGGAATGACTTACAAAGAGTATTCCTAGAAAAGTATTTCCCAGCTTCACGGGCAACGAACTTGAGGAAAGAGATATATGGTGTGAAGCAGCTCTACGAGGAATCACTACACGAGTACTGGGAGAGATTCAAGAAGTTGTGCGCAAGTTGTCCACAACACCAGATAAGTGAACACCTTCTCATCCAATACTTTTATGAAGGTTTACTTTCTTCTGACAGGAACTTAGTGGATGCGGCAAGCGGAGGAGCATTTATAGACAAAACAGCGGAGGAAGCTAGAAGGTTGATAGCTAACATGGCGGCCAACTCCCAACAATTCGGATCTGTGCGCCATGGACAACCGCAAAGAAAAGAGGTAAACGTATCAAACTTAGAACAACAACTGATAGACCTCACTTTTCTTGTGCGTGGTATGGCAGGTGGAAATGTAGGAAAGACAAAGCCGTGTGGAATCTGTCTGGCTGCGAACCATTCCACAGACGCATGCCCCTCACTACAAGAGACAACCACGGAGAACGTAAATGCTGCAGGAGGATTCCCAGGTCCCCCACAAAGGAATTATGACCATCCACCAAACAACTACAATCAAGGGTGGAGGGACCATCCGAACCAAGGCTATGGAAACCCACAGATGCACCAACCTCAACCCTACAGACCGCCATATCAGCGACCTCCACCACCGCCAGTGCACCCTCCCTCTGACAGGTTAGAACATAGCATCCAAATTATTGCTGAAAATAGCTTACAATTTCAACAGGAGACGAGGGCAAGCATCCAGAGCTTGACGACGCAGATGGGACAATTGGCAACTTCAATCAGCAAGATCGAAGCAAGGATTTCAAATGGACTGCCATCACAACCAGAGATGAACCCCCGGGAAAATGTGAGTGCTATCACAATGAATGTGAATGAAGATGCAACCGAAGAGAAGGTGGTACTGACGCCACCCCAAAAAGAAGAGATGACGGAGACAGAGACAGAGTTGAAGAGCCAATGCAAGGGGAGGAACCACGAGGTAAGTACCACAAACTTTCTGAATATAAAGAACCACCCCCTTTCCCCCAAGCATTGAAGGACAATAGGAAAGGTGCCGGACTCAAAGGCCTCTACGAGATGAGTCCACGCTACAAAGAGCAAGCCCCATTGCATGAAACCGTGAATGAGGATCGAAACAAGGAACACAAGGGGCAGCCCAAGGTCGAGCTCAATGACAATGTTTCAGCGGATAACCAAAGAAGCATCCCCATTAAATGCAAGGACCCAGGTATGTTCTTTATCCCATGTGAGATTAGAGGTATTAAAATTGAGAAGGCTATGCTCGATTTAGGGTCGTCCATAAATGTCTTGCCTTACTCAATGTACTCTCAACTGAAGATGGGACCTTTAAAAAGAGATAGAGCAGCTATTCACTTAGCTGATAAATCCATGGTCATACCTAAGGGGATAATAGAGGACGTAGTTGTGCATGTAAAGAATTTGGTCTTCACAGCCGATTTCTATGTCTTAGACATGAGAAATGGTGATCCTTCTAGTCTAATTATTTTAGGAAGACCATTCTTGAAATCATCAAATTCAGTAATCAATATGAATAGCGGGTTGATAACCATGGAGTCTAATGGTGAAATTGAAAAATTCAACATGTATGAACCCATTAAACCTCTTGAGCATTCTAGTTACGCTATTGATGTACATGATGATTATGATTCTGATTTTGATAATGATGAGTTGTGGGAAATGGGAAAGGCTACTGATGGCCTTGACGAGAAGAGAGGTATGGATCCCCCTCCTGTGCATAATGTTCATACTATTGCTGCTTTATCTACTCATGATACTGCTGATCCTCTTATGTCTCACTTGCAGGATCGTACCGTTGGAAAGAAGCATCCTCCGGATCGACCATGTCAATCACGTGCCGAAAGAGTAAGGACTGGGCATAACCACTCAAAGACCAACAAACCGAACTATCGAGGAGTGAAAAAGATATTGAGGTGGTTAAGGAAGGATAGAGCAACACTGCATCAACCACCTTGATAGAGGATAGCGTCGGGCCACCGACGTTAAACAGAGGCGCTGCTTGGGAGGCAACCCAAGGGGAGTTAGTTTCTTTTCTCCCTTTTATTTTTTATTGCTTTATTAGTTAGACTTTTCTTTTCTCTTGTATTTTTGCCTTACATTGGGGACAATGTAAGATTTAAGTATGGGGGAGGGATAAGTAATTAGTTTTGCTTTCCTATTACAAAAATACAAAAAAATCGAAAAATTTAAAATTTTGAGCTCATAGTTAGTAATGAACGCATTCTTAGAATCACTAGCCCATGATGAAACCTAATTGATATCATGCATGCTTTTGAACATAGGTGAATTGTTAACCTTGGAACACTTTGAACTCTAATGCAGATTTTACTTTAACTTAGTAGTTGAATATTTTGAGCACGATTTTGTCATGACTTGTGAAATGTGCATCACTTAGTGAAGATTGTGTAAATTTTGTGATAGTCTTAAGAAGTCTCTAATACATGCTAGAACTTAACTACATGCTCTTTGAGGCGTATGTCTAGACTACTTGCAAACATGAAAGTGATATAGGCGATCTTTGATGCGTTTGAGCCTTTCAAGCCTACCATGTAAACAAAATCATTCTCTAGTACCTATTTCGAGCCTTAAATGTAAAAGAATGGTAGTATGCTAAGCATACTAAAGACCCCCATTCAATATTTCTTGACTAGCTTATCATCCTACCCTTTAAGCCTAAATGTAATTTTAATCCATACCTTTTAAGGGAGTATGATGTATTTCATTCAAATACACTTGGGAATCATTGAAGTTTATTTGTGAGCTTAATTGTCAAAAGAATGGAATGCATGAAAGAAAAAGGGATGCCTTGAAAAATAGATGAAAAATATGACTCCAAGGGGAGCTAAGGCACAAAAGAAGCAAAGTGTTGAAATAGACCTTGTGAAAAAGAACAAAGTTGAAAAATTCATACAAGAAGAGAAGCTTTTAGTGTGCATTTCATCATACTCTCTTGTTTGAATATCCTTACCCTTTCTTTCATAAGCCAATACCTAGGCCAAGCTACAAGCTAATAAAGACCTACTTGATTTGTGTTTGCAAAGTAGCTAAGATAGTGGAGAAGAGTGTGCAAGTGAGCTTATACTTGTGTTAGTGTATGACTTGAACTATTATGGCTTTGCATATTTTGAATCTATAATTTGTACACAACACTTGTTTATGACCACACACACACGTTCACTACTTCGTTGGGTACGAAATGTTTAGGGATTGAACTTGTTCCACTGTTAACTTTTCACCGCCGTTCATTATTATGCATGTTAAAATTGTTGAGGCAGTAAAGTGAGGACAAGTTGCTTTGTTATGAACCTATGAGCCAACCAAAAATATTGTAGGTTTGATTGTTTACTCGAGGTCGAGTAAAGAGTAAGTATGGGGGTGTTTGATGTGACTAGAAATAGACACATCTATTACGCTTAATTGTCTACGATTTGGTATATTTTGATGGATAAATTGATACATATGCTACCTAATCGTATATTTGTGTAAATGTAGGGAAAAGTGAAGAAATCAAGCTAAAATGATGAAAGAAGCAATAAAGTTGAAGAAAAGAGGAAAAAACCGGAATCAAAGACACATGTTGCTCCTTTCTCCTCAAATTTCTATGTATTCCAGCCAAGTTTTGGGAATGTGGTCCATATAAAAGTTGTAGAACTTTGAGTTATCTTCGCGTGGACAGCTGACTCGTCGAATTCGGAGTTTGTATGTGAAAGTTATGGCCAAAATACAAAACTTGCCAGAAAAATGGAGGACAGGCGTAATTACGCCATTCACAGGCGTAATTACGCCAACGCTACGGCATTACAGGCGTAGCTACGCCATTCTGAGTCGTAATTACGCCAGAAACGCAGAAAGCCATTTTGTGACACGTCACCAGGCGTATTTACGCCACTTTCAGGCGTAATTACGCCTATAGAATTTTGGAAAATTAAAATTCTTGATTTCTTTCCTTTCCACATGGATTTTACCCTACTCCATCAGCCTCCATACCTCATATACACGATTTTTACCTCATTTTAAGCATAATTTCATACTCTTAGAATATTTAGAGATTTTAGATTAATTTTCTTTCAAAGTTTTCTTCAAGAACGACGAAGAACGGAACCGGAATTGACAAGCCGGAATCGTGATTTATATTAGTAATTTCTTTTCCTTTATTTATTTAATGTTTTCCATTGAATTTTTATTGCTTTTAGATTTAATTATGCTAGGCTAAAACCCTTCGATTCTTGGTTGAAGGGATACCTACTTTTGGATTTAAATCTTTTATGAAAATTCTGTTTGATTGTTGAATTAATCTTCGGTTTCAATTGGTTTCTCAGAATTCGAATTCCATGATTGTTGTGTTTGTGTATTAGACCGATCACCTAATATTCAATAACATAATCGATAGTTTGCTAAGAAACAACTAAGATTAATAATTAACCGGCTGTAGGTGTTATTGAATTCTTAGGAGAAACGATTGAGTAATCAATTCTAACGGCTGTAGTTTTTATTGATTAGATTTGTCGAACTCATTAGTTTTGAAAACTATCATTGATTTAATCATTTACGGCTGTAGTGGTGATTAGAGATTTGGTAAGAGTTGAATTGGATGCTGTTTTCTCTTTGACTAAGAATAAGATGAGTAGGAATTGAATTTCCAATCGATAGATAATCGAAAGAATTCGAATGTTTTGATTTGATGACCAAAAGATAATTTTCCAAAAGTACGGTTACCTGAAAACCAAGAATCACTTTAATCCCATAAGTTTTAATCATTTTAGTTAGACTCGTTAATTAGTTTGATATTTGCTAAGTAGTAGTAATCCAGTCCAAATCCCCCATTGTTACTAGTTCTTTGATAATTGACACAAAATAAATTTACCTTCCCTGTGAGATCGATCCCTACTTCCACTACTACATATTTTTTTGTTATTAACTGAAGAAGGGTTAATTTGGGCGTACACGATAAACGCTACCAATAAAACACCCCAACATGATATTTTTCAAAGCATTTACTCATAATGCACCAAATATCAATTAAACACATGATTTCTAATCAATTGCTACCAAAGGCAAATAAATCATGCTTCCAATAATATTTACCCAACATGCACCACATGCACCCTAAAATGCAATCCCGGGTCACCCCTATCCACATGACCATGCATTTCCATAAGGTAAATAAATCCCAAAACATAATCAATTACCACATAATTAATCATGTAAACACAATTAAAGCCAAATAGCAATTAACCATTTCGGGGATGTCACAATACTCCCCTATTTATAAGATTTCGTCCTCGAAATCACATGCACTTACCCCAAAAGGAAACTAAACATAAACTCATACCAGAGAATAGTTCCGGGTAGTGCTGCACCATATGCTGCTCCGTCTCCCACGTAGCCTCCTCGACACCCCTGCGATCCCACTGAACCTTGATCATCGGTATCACTTTATTCCGAAGTCTACGGTCTGCTCGATCCAGAATTCTAACAGGCCGTTCCACATAAGATACATCTGATTCTAACTGAACTTCGGAAGGCTGTAATACGTGAGACGGATCCGGCTCATACTTTCGCAGCATCGATACATGAAACACATCATGTATACCAGATAAAGAAGGCGGCAAAGCCAGTCGGTAAGCTAAGGTGCCAATGCGCTGCAAAATCTCGTACGGTCCCACAAACCTCGGAGACAGTTTCCCGCGCATCCCAAACCGCACAACGCCTCTGAAAGGCGAGATCTTCAAAAAGACCTTATCTCCCAACTGAAATTCCAACGGTCTCCGCCGTTTATTCGCATAAGCTGCCTGTCTGTCTTGGGCCGCTTTCATTTTCTGCCTTATAATCTTTATCTTCTCTTCCATTTCCCGGATCAACTCAGGCCCTCCGACTGGTCTACTGTCCAAATCATCCCAACATAAGGGTGATCTACACCGTCTGCCATAAAGAGCTTCAAACGGAGCCATCTGAATACTCGCCTGGTAGCTATTGTTATACGAAAACTCTACCAAAGGCACTGACTCCTGCCAAGAGGCATCGAACTCCAAAACACAAGCTCTTAACATGTCCTCGAGCGTCTGAATAGTGCGCTCGGTCTGACCATCCGTCTGAGGATGATAAGCAGTACTCAATCTGACTTCAGTTCCCAAAGCTGACTGAAGACCTTCCCAGAAATGAGATGTGAATCGCGGATCTCGATCTGACACTATCGAAACGGGGATCCCATGCAATCTTACCACATCCCTAATATACAACTGCGCCATCCTCAAAAATGTGAAAGTCATGCTATAGGGGATAAAATGAGCCACCTTGGTCAATCGATCCACAATCACCCAAATAGCATCGAAGCCTGAAGCACTTCTCGGCAAATGAGTCACGAAGTCCATGGAAATGTGTTCCCACTTCCACTTTGGTATTTCCAAGCTCCTCAATTCGCCGCCAGGTCTCTGCCTCTCTGCCTTAACCTGCTGGCAGATCAGACACCTCTTCACAAAAGCGACGACATCAGACTTCATTCTCTTCCACCAAAACTGACCACGCAGATCTCTGTACATCTTCTTCCCGCCTGGGTGGATGCTAAGTCTGCTACTGTGAGCTCGTTCCAAGATCCCCTTACGCAACTCCGGCGTACTCGGAACTACCCAGCGGTTACCCAATCTCAAAGATCCGTCGTCGGCCACTCTGAACTTCGTCGGCTGACCAAGATGCACTATAGACAACCATCTCTGAACCTCAGCATCTGATCTCTGAGCTCTCCTGATGTTCTCATAAATATCTGGCTCAGCTAATAAGGTAGAGACATACACTGGTGATGCATCTATATCAAAATCATAGCCGAGATGGCAATAGGAGGTCATCATAGCCGACAAATGGATGACGTCCTCAGCAGAACTCCTCACTTTCCGGCTCAAGGCGTCCGCTGTCAAATTGGCTTTCCCGGGATGGTACTCTATCTCACAGTCATAGTCCTTGAGTAGGTCCATCCACCTCCTCTGTCTCATGTTCAGCTCCGCCTGAGTGAATAGAAACTTGAGGCTCTTGTGATCCGTGTATATGGTGAATGAAGTACCATACAAATAATGCCTCCAGATCTTCAGGGCGAAGATGATAGCCGCCAATTCCAAGTCATGAACTGGATATCTGGTCTCATGCGGCTTCAACTGCCTCGATGCATAAGCTACCACATGGTTATCTTGCATCAGAACACACCCAAGGCCCTGCAGTGATGCATCAGTATACAGAACAAATCTGGAGTTCTCCGTCGGGATCACTAATACTGGCGCCGTCGTCAACCGGTGCTTCAACTCCTGGAAGCTCTCCTCACAAGCTTCTGACCAAAAGAAAGGCACACCCTTCTGAGTCAACTGAGTCAGCGGCTTGGCAATCTTCGAAAAGCCCTCAACAAAGCGCCGATAATACCCGGCCAAACCAAGAAAACTCCGGATCTCAGGCACAGAAGTGGGGGCAGCCCACTCCATCACAGCCTCAATCTTCTTGGGATCTACAGATATCCCGCTGCTCGATATGACATGCCCCAGAAACACTACACTGCTCAGCCAAAACTCGCACTTACTGAGCTTAGCATACAACTGATGCTCTCTAAGAATCTGAAGCACTGTCCTCAAGTGTTTCACATGATCTTCCTCGCTCCGGGAGTAGATAAGAATGTCGTCAATAAACACGATGACGAACTGATCAAGATACTGCTGAAACACTCTGTTCATCAGACTCATGAAGACTGCTGGAGCATTCGTCACACCGAACGGCATCACTAGGAACTCATAATGCCCGTATCGTGTCCGGAACGCTGTCTTCTGTACATCTTCCTCTCTGACCCGAATCTGATGATACCCGGATCTCAAATCAATCTTGCTATACACCCTGGTACCCTGCAACTGATCAAACAAGTCATCTATCCTTGGGAGAGGATACTTGTTCTTCACTGTAGCCTTATTCAGCTGCCGGTAATCGATGCACAGCCGCATCGAACCGTCCTTCTTCTTCACAAAGAGAACTGGTGCGCCCCATGGCGACACGCTCGGGCGTATATAACCCTTGTCAAGGAGATCCTGCAACTGTTCTTTCAACTCTCTCAGCTCAGCCGGTGCCATCCTATAAGGTGCACGAGAGATAGCGGATGTCCCTGGCAACAGCTCGATCCCAAACTCAACTTCCCTAGCCGGTGGGAATCCTGGGATCTCTTCTGGGAATACATCAGCAAACTCTGCTACCACTGGTACATCCTCAACTCTGAGTTCCTTACTCTTCCCAGACGTGTCCACGGCATAAATGAGATAGCCCGTGTGACCACGTTCCAACACTTGAGTCATCTTGATCGCTGAAATCAACGGAATCTTCGCACGAGACCCGTTGCCATAGAAAGTCCACTGACTGCCCAACTCAGGTCTGAACTTCACTGTCCTCTGTCGGCAATCTACCACTGCCTGATATCTGTTCAGAACATCTATGCCCAAGATGCAGTCGAAGTCTGACATACCCAGCACAATCAAGTCCGATCTCAATTCGTTGCCCTCAAAATAAATGAGGCAGTCTGCCATAAATTGATCAGCAACAACATTTCTTCCAGTGGGTGTCGAGACAAGGAGAGGCGTGGGTAAAGAAGACGTGCGCATATGGTGTCTCTCCACGAATCCCACAGACACAAAAGAATGGGAGGCACCTGTATCTATCAAAACAAAAGCAGGGTACGTAAATAAATGGCATGTACCGGCAATCACCTCCTCCGGAGCTGCCTGAGCCTGCTCCCTGGTCAGTGCGTACACCTGTCCCTGGGGTGGTCCCACTGTCTGACCTCCCGATGGACGAAGCCCAAACTGCTGCCTCTGCTGCACTGTCCTGTCCTCAAACCTTGGCCTGCTGCCCTGATACTCTGACTGTCCTCCCCGTGCGGGGCAATACCGAGCAATGTGGCCCATCTTGCCACAGACATAACATGCAGGACACTTGTTTGAAGAATGTGGCCCTCCACAATTATTGCACCTCGGCTCTCCCGGCCTATCCCCTTGTGAAGATCCTCTATTGGCCGACCAATTACCCTTCTTGTTATCCTGCTTCTGTCCAAAATGTTTCTTTCCACCATACCGCGAAGATGAAGAGGCACCACGGGGTTTAAATGGCTCACCCCGAGGCCTCAAACTGTCACTAGTCTGCCTCTGTTGCGGTACCGGTGGTGGCATGGCATATGCTCCCACTCCTAGCTCAGCAAGCTCCGCTCTTGTGAGAGCATCATCAAAAGAAGTTGGGTTATTGATGATAACCCGGTCATAGAGCTCCGGTCGCAGTCCTTTCATGAAATTTCTCATCTTGGCACGTCCATCAGAGGCAATATGGGGGACATACCTCAGTAGTGATGAGTACTGTGTGGCATAGTCTGCCACTGTCATGTTCCCCTGCCTCAGACTTGTAAATTCATCCTCCTTCGTCTGTCTTGCTGCCGCGGAGAAGTATCGGTTCAAGAACCTGGTCCTGAAGAGCGTCCAATCAATCACGGTACCTAGTGCTCTCATCTCCATCACTGTGCTCCTCCACCACATCAATGGTTTCTTAGCCAACTGGAACTCCGCCAGCCTCAGCCAAGCAGTAATAGCACAAGGAGCCGATACAAAGATCTGCTCAAGTCTCTCCAGCCACTCTTCAGCTTCTTCTCCGGACTCTGTCCCCTCAAACCGGGGCGGATGATAAGACAGAAACTGAGTCAAGCTAATCTCACCCGGTAGCAATAACTGAACTACTGGTTCCATCCCTACGGCCGGTGAAGGTAGAGGATTAGCTTGTCCAATACTCGCATTCACACTCCCAACATCTCCGACTTCCTCATTAGCAGCCATGCTGTAACACAAATGTTAACAACAATCCAAAGCAATATATATCATGTCGTTAGATAACAGGAGTGATATAAGCATGTTAGTATAACAGGATATACATCAATATGCACCACATGCATAAACATGCTCCAAATGTAAGCACCTAGCCAAACATGCTAAGGCTACCCTTCACTCGTTCCCGGGTTCTCTAACCACTGCTCTGATACCACTAATGTAAGGACCCTAATCCTTAAGTGCGGAAATAAGGCATAACAGAGCTAATATAATGATCAGAGTGAGAAAAGAACATGTTGAGTCTATGAGCTTAAGCATTACATGCCATAATAATAAGGACTTCCAAAAAGAATGGATTAATTACATTCCTCATCAATGAATGCTATCAACTAGTTTTACACTACTCCTAGAGTAGACACTAGACAAAATAATCCTGTCCTTTAATCCTCAAAAGAATGCTTCACAAGCTCACCACCTCAACCCGTTCAAAGCTTGCTATCATGCCAAAAAGGTACCTACAAGGACAACCCCCAAACATGAGCAATAATAATCATTCATATTCAACACAATATGAAGATAAAGCGTAAATGCATAATCAATATAAAACACTTCCTGTTTTCCATGCATTTCAAACGCTACCCGTTTGGTTGTCCCTGTACCATAACTCATGAGTATAATCAACAGATTATTTTTTTTATGGCCAAAACATGTCATGACATCATATACCATCTCAACTGTGCCAAATATTGGTCACCATTCCCTAGTCTGTCCATCACAGTGTATTTTAATGCCCCTCGCTTATTTTCATATGGGCGGCATAGGATAACCGTGCTACAATGGACATGCGGCGCTCCCACCCCTCGCTTCACAGAGAGCGGCAAATACCCTTTCCTCGCCCCATATGACAACCACGCTCAAATGTGACATGCGGCGCTCCCACCCCTCGCTTCACATTTAGCGGAACCAAAACAAAAAGCGGCAAGCATTAAAATCATCAAAGGATGACCACGACTCATGGGATGTGCATCCAATAATCATAATATGCATCTAACACCAATATGCATAAATTACCATGTATATGCATCCACTATGCAATACCACATATGGCATAAATCAACATGTATATGCATCCACAATGCAATACCACATATATACTCGCATCCACAATGCATAAACAATGAGCATATAAAATACATGTTACCGTTGGGTGCCCGTACGTCCACTACGTACCTTTCCAAAAGTGGAATTGGTCCGGCTTCAATTCCTCGGTTGTGTTGCTACCTGGGATGGTTCTACACAATCACACAACCCCATATTAGAAGCCAAATAATAGCCAAATACCAAAAATTTGACAAAATAAACCATTTTCCAAAATTCCACAGGCGGCGATCGATCGCTTCCCATAGGCGATCGGTCGCCTCAAAATTTACACAGCGGCGATCGGTCGCCCCAAACATGGCGATCGATCGCCATTCCTTTGAAAAACCTACTGCCTCTCGGCGATCGGTCGCCCCATTTTAGGCGATCGATCGCCTAACCCGTAAAAATGCCACTGTCTCTTGGCGATCGGTCGCCTCTTTTCAGGCGATCGATCGCCTCGCGCAGACATGCGCTTTTCACCATTTTTGTTCCCAAAATTTCTTCCAATCCATCCCAATACTCAAACCAACCAACCAACAACATAAATACCAACATGAACCACCAAAACATACTTCAAAACAAGTATAAATCCAACCTTTAAACAAAACCACAACAACCCACACAAACCCATTTCAAAACCATTCAAAATCAAACCAAACTCAAACAAAACCTTACAAAATTAAAGCATGAGGTACCCATACCTCTTGGGATCTCAAATCACCCAATATGCTCCACAAATCAAGATTTTTGAAGGGTTTCTCCTCAACCCTAGGCTTGAGCTCGAAAATTTGGAGGGGAAGGGTTTGTGGGTTTTGATTTGGTAAAGTGAAAGTGAGGTTGAAAGAGTGGGGTTGGATATTAAAATGTGAGTTTATTAAAATGATTCCCAAAAGAATTCCATGGTGTATAAAACACCCCAACATGATATTTTTCAAAGCATTTACTCATAATGCACCAAATATCAATTAAACACATGATTTCTATCAATTGCTACCAAAGGCAAATAAATCATGCTTCCAATAATATTTACCCAACATGCACCACATGCACCCTAAAATGCAATCCCGGGTCACCCCTATCCACATGACCATGCATTTCCATAAGGTAAATAAATCCCAAAACATAATCAATTACCACATAATTAATCATGTAAACACAATTAAAGCCAAATAGCAATTAACCATTTCGGGGATGTCACACAAGGATTTCGCCCAATACCATACCCATTACACCACTTTTTACATTGAGGGATATTTTATAAAAATTTGGGCAGAGTCTCCCCATAAACTGAGCTATCCGGAAATAAAAACACATCACATAACATAACTCCCGACCAGGGACAACAAAATACTAAACAGAATACAGAAACACTAAGTAATTCCCAGCCAGGGAAGACACCACACTAATAAGACAACAAAAGTGGGTTTCAACACCCTTATAAGTCCATATACAGATACAAGTGCTCACAGAAGAGCAACGAATAACGGATATTCATCCGGATGCATAATTAGTATATATACCAACCGCTTAACCTCGTATATCGGCTCAATCTCATACTATGCTTCTGGAAGCATCATCCAACAAGGTTCGAGCCTAGTACTCCAAATCGGCATCGTACCTGTTGTACCTGTTTCAACAGAAACAGCCCCCACACAGGGTGAGCACACTCCCACTCAATATTCAATCACAAATCAGCATACAAAATCATAATGCAATAATTTAGATTATTCAAAACTCATAAAATATACTCCCTGTTCAATTCCGAATTTGAATAGCTTCCACACACTGTTCCTGTTTCAAACTCACGCACCTTCATAATGTCAAGTTTAGTATTATCACTGAAAATGTGATACTCAACAACGCTTATGAATTCAATACAACGACAATATATTATTTATGCTCAAACATAAATAGTTCAATATCAATGTAAACCTGGTTATCCCAATGTAAACCTGGTTATCCCACCATCTCATTCTCGATACTTTCTCATATCGCTCCTGCCCACGGCATCACTACTCAACAAGTAAAATCGGATCACGTACCACTACGTGTCCCCCATAACTCGTATATGAAACTCAATTATTAAAGTCAAACACTTACCTGAAACATCATATTCAAAATTGCATGTATACATGAATGTTTAGATACTAGATATACCTGCTCGTACGTCACCACGTACCTTATAGTAGACAACATGAACAAGCTATCATCAACGTCCGAAGTCTCCTGTAGAGTCTATATCGAATATCAATTCAATATTAGCTCTTAATCCAAGCAATGAATATCCATCAATAGTTCTTACTTTCATTTCCATATCACAAATCAATAACTCAATATTATGAATCAAATCATAATCAATACTTTGATGCACACATCCTCACATTAATCATGATATATCATTGGTAATGCAAAACCACATCATCTCCCATCATCCGCTACATCACACACATGATGCAGGATACATACACCCATACGTGCAAGATCACGCCCAACTCACATAGTAGTTCACTAGACACACCAGTTCAACAGAGGGAAAGGAAGTGCAAGGGTGTTTGAATAATAACATCCAACCAGTGTCTAACCAAAACAATCCAATTAAGCCAATTAACATGCTCCAAACATTCAAACCCACACCAAGGTGATTCAAACCAAGACATGAAAGGAAGAATCCATGTTTATAAGATATTCCATAATTTATATCAAATTCCCTTAATCCTAACATAAGATCATTTATTGCTTTAAATTCAACTCTAAATAAATTAAAGATGCATTAGCTCCAAAATTCTTGATTTAGAACTCACTACTAAGAGTAGTAATTCAATAAAGTGACATAAGTCAACAATACATGTCATGATACACATTCAAGCATATACATCACCATAAACTCTATCCCATGTTAACACATACTAGCATGTATCTAACCCATTTATTTATACACTACACATGCTTCCAATTGTAACACATCTCATGCCATAGCCCAACATCTACCAAATATCACAATGGCTACAACCCATAAAAGTTAGTCATTTTCACCCCACTAACAAGACTTAGACCCACACTTGAATCTCATTTAAGCCTATTAACAAACATATTCCATGCATGATTTTAATCTTCATCTTTTAACCAATAATAATACTAAGCCAAGACATATTCCACAATTTATTTTCAACAATTAACCATTCAATAAAGTGAGCCCCAATTAACTTCCAACAATCAAAACATTCCTCATGCTATCTCATTCCCAATTACAATACTTCAATACATGAAGGAATACATACATAAACACCATCTTCACACACAATTACATGCTGGACACACACACACATGCAGAAACACACTCACGCACACACATTGCTGCACACACACGAACACACACTAGCAAACCCTTCCAAAATGCTAGCAAAATGGAACCAAAGTTTCATCAAAAATCGAGGGATTTCAGGGGAAAACGATTGAAGGATGAGGAGGATTACCCACAAAATTATTGGAAGAAAATCGTCCCAAAATCGGACTAATTTGGAAATCGAACCGCTGCGTTTCCTTGCAAGATCCGGACGTAATCCACGACGAAACTTCAGATTGTTGGTATGGAAAGATGCGCCTGGAAGAGACGAAGGCGGTGGTGGTTCGGACGCGCCGAAAGGAGGTCCGACGGCGGCGGGCGCACGCGATTTAGCGGCGACGGTCGCGATGGTGCAGAGAGAAAAGAGGGGATCGGATTTTTAGTGCGTGAGTTTACACGTTTTATTGTGTGTCCCGAAAATGCCCAACATAACATAATTATATTTGTATCTTGGCCCGTTTTGTACATCGAAGTGTCGCCGGTGCACTGATATATTATTTATAGACAACGATTGGGATATATACACACTCCAAAAACCCAAAACTTAAATTCTTCATTTTAATTAACTTATCTCTAAAATACTATCGGAGTATACTTTACAATCTCAAAATATTTTATGATCCGATTAACTTGTCAGTTGACCTTCACTTGGTCAATTCCACTTCTAATTAATTAATTCTAAAATTAATTATCAATAAAAATCTAAATCATATTTAGTCCAACAAATGATTATAATAAATCTGGACATCACAATTCTCCCCAACATTTAAAATTTCGTCCTCGAAATTTCAACGCATGCTTACCATAAAAGCCAACTGTAAAATTCACGTACCCTATGTAGCTCGATATAGTGACTTTACCATCTGTAGGATGACAGTTATCGGAATCATCGTGGCTCACACATGTGCCCCATTGCACCAACGATCGCAAGAAGTGTTTAACCGTCAAGCTTCTTTGTCATATCTCACTATCTGTGTACTTTCATCGACACAATTCCATTGCACAATCTTATTTCCCGTCATATACTTTTATCACAGTACCCATCATATAATCTCGTTAAATCATGCAATCCAAGCTTTCATGTATATTCAAGAATATATGACAATACATCAACATTTATCTTAATTAACTCCATACCTGTGTCGTTGCAAATGTATGCAACTTATCCGCACATCATCACCGTCATCCGTATGAAGTAACGGTACTCTTGAGCCTTTACGCATCAATCTTTCATATATCATCCCGTGGCTATTATCTGGTGCAAGGTAATGACTAGAAAACCCATTAGTCATTCTCACATACATATCTCCACATTATACGCACCAACAGCCAAAGATCATCAATATCAAATAATTCTTCTCATACTTTTATAGACGGAATCATCTACAATACACAATGGCATCATAATATCATGTTAATCACAGCACTCACATACTCTTAAGTATCAACATTTCCACATTACTTCACCCAACTATTATCTGTCATAGGACAAGTACAAAATAAACTCGTTAGCATTTCTCAAATACTAGTAACATAACACGTACCTTGTCATTTACGCATTTCGATATTCATAATGTTTCTGTCATCAAACATTAATTCTCTGCATCAGAAGTTCCTCGCAGTTCTATACACAACATGTTACAGCACACTGTCTCATAGGGTGATTGAAATTTAACATAAGAATTAATTGCATGCCTCAATGACGCAATTTATATCAATCTTTAACTCATCCTCGAAACATAATAATTTATTAATCATGAATATTCACAATGAACACATGTCCACACACGACATTCGTAGTAATCACGCGTCATCCCGTGACATACTCATGTCATCCCGTGACACACTCATTAAACTCATGTCTATCTGATTGTATTCCATTCAACATAATAGGTGATTAATCAATTATTAATCCTACCACATACAAAACTAGCATGCTTTCACAGCAATAATTATCATCACAAAATGATTAACATCTATTTTCAATATCTCATCACTACACACCGTAGATATGAGAGTGTTATCACAGAGGTTACACTCCTTCTTGCCTCGTTATCGCAACAAAAATATGATTATGACACATCTAGGTTTCACTTCAATTCAATTATCAACTTTTCTACATGTACATGATTTCGAAATCAATATAATTCAACAAAATAACTCGAATCAACATATATCAATATGTTTAACCAACTGAAACGGTTTACCTCGATATTTCGTCCTCCTGGATCGATCCAATATCTTCTTGGGCCTAAATCACATGTACCCAAGGAACAATAACATAACTGTATATAGCACAACTTCTATTGCCATCTGCACTCAAAGCATCATTAATATTCATCGCTAACACAATAGCGGTACAACAATATTTATTGCTAACACAATAGCAATATATTAATCTTCATCGCCCAACGGCGGTACATAATACTCATCGCCAACGCTGGCATACATAATATCCATAATCACAATGAATATACATTCTTAAGACAATAAGATGTAATAACACTTACTGTACACAGTTGATCCACACTTGATCCTTTAAACTGTCCCTGCTCTCAACATAAATACTCCACAAAATATGATTTCATATCAATACACAAATTGATATACTCACCATCCACAGAATAGCGGAATGAGACGTAGCTATATATACAATCGGCGGCAAGAACCATCGACATGGAATCAGCGGAATGCACCATCGCTAAACACATGTCTGGCGGCATGATCCATCGCCAATGACATAGCGGAAAGAGGCATCGCTATACGTGTACCCGGCGGCATAAACCATCGCCAATCAATATAGCGGAATGAGACATCGCTATCAATATACCTGGCGGCATGAACCATCGCCAACCAATAGAGCGGAAAGAGACATCGCTATCAATATACCTGGCGGCATGAACCATCGCCAACCAATATAGCGGAATGAGACATCGCTATCAATATACCTGGCGGCATGAACCATCGCCAACCAATATAGCGAAATGAGACATCGCTATCAATATCGATAATGTGGTTGTTCCGGTCTTGTTATAGCAGCGGAATTTTAGGACCCCTCGCTTCGACATATAGCGGCATCATATGATATCCCTCGCTTCGACAATGACAGCGGCATGTACATCGCTTCGACATGACAGCGGCAAATATCATATTACCATCGCTTCATATGACAGCGGCAAGTACCTCCCTCGCTCGAATATAACAACCACCAGAACTTCCACTAGCTCCATGTACCTGCATCCAGGTTAATACAACAGTTCACAATATAATGATCGATACCACGTTCCAGTTATAACCACAATATCCCACATTAATCACTAGAATTGTGACTGTTCCGGTCCCAATACAACAGCAGAATTTTAGGACCCCTCGCTTCGACATATAGTGGCATCATATGATATCCCTCGCTTCGACAATGACAACGGCATGTTACCTCGCTTAGACATGACAGCGACAAATATCATACTACCATCGCTTCATATGACAGCGGCAAGTACCTCCCTCGCTCGGAGATAAAGGCTACCAGAACATTCATCAATTCTACCACAATAATCGAACACAACAGTTGATTCCATTATCACAATATATATCACTATCATTTCACATATACCATCACATGTAAGGGTTCACTATCCACGATATACATAATCAAAGGTGTAATACGTTTTACCGTCCGAAGCCCGTACGTCTCACATTTCCTGATTTTCCTACAAAATCAGATCCTTAACACATAATACATGAAGTGCCAGACATTACCATTAATGTCATCCCATCACATTCTACACGATTCCTGCAACCACAATGATTAGTAATACAACTTTCCATATCGTAAAAGCACATAAGCAATTAGTTGTGTCACACAACATTAATACCACCATGTATAAATATGTGCTACCAATTCCTATCAACAAGTTCCTAGGCCCTTAACAGCCCCAAAGAGCTAACCACTGCTCTGATACCACTAATGTAAGGCCCCAACACTTAAACTTGTCATTAGTTCATTTATGACGTCGTATGTGTATAAATTTTTCATTTTCTTTTCATTCTTTAAAAAGGAATCATTTCATGTTTCCCATAATCCCATGACATAACCAATGTTCAACATTATATGATCATCTCGACCAACAAATAGACTCAGGGATTTCGCCCAATACCATACCCATTACACCACTTTTTACATTGAGGGATATTTTATAAAAATTTGGGCGGAGTCTCCCCATAAACTGAGCTATCCGGAAATAAAAACACATCACATAACATAACTCCCGACCAGGGACAACACAATACTAAAAAGAATACAGAAACACTAAGTAATTCCCAGCCAGGGAAGACACCACACTAATAAGACAACAAAAGTGGGTTTCAACACCCTTATAAGTCCATATACAGATACAAGTGCTCACAGAAGAGCAACGAATAACGGATATTCATCCGGATGCATAATTAGTATATATACCAACCGCTCAACCTCGTATATCGGCTCAATCTCATACTATGCTTCTGGAAGCATCATCCAACAAGGTTCGAGCCTAGCACTCCAAAGCGGCATCGTACCTGTTGTACCTGTTTCAACAGAAACAGCCCCCACACAGGGTGAGCACACTCCCACTCAATATTCAATCACAAATCAGCATACAAAATCATAATGCAATAATTTAGATTATTCAAAACTCATAAAATATACTCCCTGTTCAATTCCGAATTTGAATAGCTTCCACACACTGTTCCTGTTCAAACTCACGCACCTTCATAATGTCAAGTTTAGTATTATCACTGAAAATGTGATACTCAACAACGCTTATGAATTCAATACAACAACAATATATTATTTATGCTCAAACATAAATAGTTCAATATCAATGTAAACCTGGTTATCCCAATGTAAACATGATTATCCCACCATCTCATTCTCGATACTTTCTCATATCGCTCATGCCCACGGCATCACTACTCAACAAGTAAAATCGGATCGCGTACCACTACGTGTCCCCCATAACTCGTATATGAAACTCAATTATTAAAGTCAAACACTTACCTGAAACATCATATTCAAAATTGCATGTATACATGAATGTATAGATACTAGATATACCTGCTCGTGCGTCACCACGTACCTTATAGTAGACAACATGAACAAGCTATCATCAACGTCCGAAGTCTCCTGTAGAGTCTATATCGAATATCAATTCAATATTAGCTCTTAATCCAAGCAATGAATATCCATCAATAGTTCTTACTTTAATTTCAATATCACAAATCAATAACTCAATATTATGAATCAAATCATAATCAATACTTTGATGCACACATCCTCACATTAATCATGATATATCATTGGTAATGCAAAACCCCATCATTTCCCATCATCCGCTACATCACACACATGATGCAGGATACATACACCCATACGTGCAAGATCACGCCCAACTCACATAGTAGTTCACTAGACACACCAGTTCAACAGATGGAATGGAAGTGCAAGGGTGTTTGAATAATAACATCCAACCAGTGTCTAACCAAAACAATCCAATTAAGCCAATTAACATGCTCCAAACATTCAAACCCACACCGAGGTGATTCAAACCAAGACATGAAAGGAAGAATCCATGTTTATAAGATATTCCATAATTTATATCAAATTCCCTTAATCCTAACATAAGATCATTTATTGCTTTAAATTCAACTCTAAATAAATTAAAGATGCATTAGCTCCAAAATTCTTGATTTAGAACTCACTACTAAGAGTAGTAATTCAATAAAGTGACATAAGTCAACAATACATGTCATGATACACATTCAAGCATATACATCACCATAAACTCTATCCCATGTTAACTCATACTAGCATGTATCTAACCCATTTATTTATACACTACACATGCTTCCAATTGTAACACATCTCATGCCATAGCCCAACATCTACCAAATATCACAATGGCTACAAGCCATAAAAGTTAGTCATTTTCACCCCACTAACAAGACTTAGACCCACACTTGAATCTCATTTAAGCCTATTAACAAACATATTCCATGCATGATTTTAATCTTCATCTTTTAACCAATAATAATACTAAGCCAAGACATATTCCACAATTTATTTTCAGCAATTAACCATTCAATAAAGTGAGCCCCAATTAACTTCCAACAATCAAAACATTCCTCATGCTATCTCATTCCCAATTACAATACTTCAATACATGAAGGAATACATACATAAACACCATCTTCAGACACAATTACATGCTGGACACACACACACACACGCAGAAACACACTCACGCACACACACTGCTGCACACACATGAACACACACTAGCAAACCCTTTCAAAATGCTAGAAAAATCGAACAAAAGTTTCATAAAAAATCGAGGGATTTCAGGGAAAAAACGATTGAAGGATGAGGAGGATTACCCACAAAATTATTGGAAGAAAATCGTCCCAAAATCGGACGAATTTGGAAATCGAACCGCTGCGCTTCCTTGCAAGATCCGGACGTAATCCCGACGAAACTTCAGATTGTTGGTATGGAAAGATGCGCCTGGAAGAGACGAAGACGGTGGTGGTTTGGACGCGCCGGAAGGAGGTTCGACTGCGGCGGGCGCACGCGATTTAGCGGCGAGGGTCACGATGGTGCAGAGAGAAAAGAGGGGATCGGATTTTTAGTGCATGAGTTTACACGTTTTACTGTGTGTCCCGAAAATGCCCAACATAACATAATTATATTTGTATCTTGGCCCGGTTTTGTACATCGAAGTGTCGCCGGTGCACTGATATATTATTTATAGACAACGATTGGGATATATACACACTCCAAAAACCCAAAACTTAAATTCTTCATTTTAATTAACTTATCTCTAAAATATTATCGGAGTATACTTTACAATCTCAAAATATTTTATGATCCGATTAACTTGTCAGTTGACCTTCACTTGGTCAATTCCACTTCTAATTAATTAATTCTAAAATTAATTAAAAATAAAAATCTAAATCATATTTAGTCCAACAAATGATTATAATAAATCTGGACATCACAAGAAAGATGTACAAGGACTTATGCGACCAGTTCTGGTGGAGACGCATGAAGCGTGATATTAGAACTTTTCTCAAAAGATGTTTGATCTGCCAGCAGGTAAAGGCAGAAAGGCGGAGGCATGGTGGCGAGCTTAAGAGCTTAGAGGTACCTGAATGGAAGTGGGAGCACATATCTATGGACTTCGTGACCCACTTGCCAAGGACGGCCTCTAGATTTGATGCGATCTGGGTGATCGTGGATAGGCTGACGAAGGTGGCTCATTTCATCCCCTACTGTATGACTTTCACATACCTAAAGATGACCCAATTATATGTACGGGATGTGGTGAGGTTACATGGGGTTCCAGTCTCGATTGTGTCTGACAGAGACCCAAGGTTTACTTCACATTTCTGGGAGGGTCTCCAGAGAGCTTTGGGCACAGAGGTGAGACTGAGTACAGCTTGTCACCCTCAGACAGATGGTCAGACAGAGCGTACCATTCAGACGCTCGAAGATATGCTGAGGGCATGTGTATTGGAGTTTGATACTCCGTGGCAAGATTCATTACCGCTAGTAGCGTTCTCGTATAATAACAGCTATCAGGCGAGCATTCAAATGGCTCCTTTTGAAGCTCTTTACGGATGACGATGTAGGTCACCGCTGTAATGGGAGGACTTGACTAGTAAAGCGGTCGGAGGACCGGATATGATAAAGGACATGGAGGAAAAGATTAAGTTGATACGCCAAAATATGAAAGCGGCCCAGGATAGGCAAGCAGCCTATGCCAATAAGCGACGACGACCGCTAGAATTCCAAGTAGGAGACAAGGTCTTCTTGAAAATCTCGCCCTTCAGGGGTGTGGTCCGTTTTGGTATGCGGGGGAAGTTATCTCCGATGTATGTTGGGCCGTATGAAGTATTGCAGCGTATCGGTACTTTGGCCTACCGTTTGGCTCTACCGCCGTCTTTATCTGGTATTCATGATGTTTTTCACGTCTCTATGTTACGGAAGTATGAGCCAGACCCGTCTCATGTGTTGCAGCCTACTGAAGTGCAGTTGGGCTCAGATGTATCATACGTAGAACGACCGGTCAGAATTCTGGATCGAGAGGATCGCAGATTACGAAGCAAGATTATACCGATGGTCAAAGTTCAGTGGGATCGTCGGGGTGTCGAGGAGGCACGTGGGAGACGGAGCGGCATATGATGCAGCATTACCCAGAACTATTTTCTGGTATGATTTATGTTTAGTTTCATTTGGGTAAGTGCATGCGATTTGGAGGACGAAATCTTATAAGTAGGGGAGTATTGTGATGCCCCGAAATTAATTATATGCAATTTGGGCATTAATGATGTTTATGTGATTAATTATTATGGTAATTGATTTATGTGTTGGGAATTAATTATCATGATGAAATGCTTAGTCACATGATAGGCGTGACCCGGGGGTTGCATTTCAGGGTGCATGTTATGCATGTTAGAAAATGAGGTGTTAACATGATTTTATTGTATTGATTGTTAATTATGAGGAAAGTATGGATTTAATGAAGTTTGGTGCATTTTTGTAAAAATGCTTTTAAAATACAATGTTGGGGTATTTTATAGTTAACTTTGAGGTTCAAATTTTAATTAACTTATAACCCTTTACCCCACTACACTTTATTCACTTTATCCCTTTTCTCTCTTAAATCCCCAACTCACTCTCAAACCCTACCCATTTACCCCATTTTCGAAATCTAGCAAGGAAGGAGAAGGAAAGCTCCACAAAACTTTTGTTTGTGGGATTTTTGTTAAGATTTGGAGTCTTCAAGAGGTATGGAACCCTTCCTAAAGTTTTTATGATGTTTGGTTTGGTTTTGAAATGGGTTTTGATTGTTTGAAATGGATTTATTTTGGGTTGGTATGATGTTTGGATGGGTGTAGGATTTTTAGTTGTTTAATGGTGTAAAATGAAGGTTTGAAGTGTTTTATTTTTTTGAGTTGATGGTATAAGAGTTGTGGAGGATGGTGAAGTTTTTATGGTGCAAAAATGGAGACATCGCACGCACAGTAGGCAGCGATCGATCGCTACGAACACAGCGATCGATCGCCTAAGGCTAGTGGCGATTTGCATAGCAGGCGATCGATCGCCATATATACAGCGATCGATCGCCGCGAGGCAGAATGGTCAAGCGATCGATTGCTACATCGAAGCGATCGATCGGTAAGGCTCGCAATCGATCGCCTCGATGCAGGGATCGATCGCCAGTAGCAGAATTTTGGAAAATGTTGATTTTTGTTGAATTTTTGGTATTTGGCTATTATTTAGCTTCTAATATTGATTTGTATGGTTGTGTAGAACCATCCCAGGTACCAACAACATCAAGGAGATAAAGTTCTCCAATTTCTCCACTTTTGGGAATTAAGGTACGTATGAAACGTACGAGCTTCGGACGGTAACACATTCTTATACTATGACTACGCAATAATTGTATAAGTATTCATGATGTTTATGATGATGATTATGATAAGTAAGTTTATGATGATGATGTTTATGATGAATGAAGAGATATGATGTTCATGATGATGATCATGATAAGTAAGTTTATGATGATGATGTTTATGATGAGTAAAGATGATATGATGTTCATGATGATGATCATGATAAGTAAGTGTGAGACGATGATGTTTATGATGTGATGATGATGTATGTGTTTAACTATGTTATTGAGAATGGTTGAGTGTACTGGTTGTTGTTATGGGAAAGCGAGGTACTTACCGCTGACATAGCTAGCGAGGAGATTACATCCGCTATCAAGGTGTAGCGAGGGGTAATCACAGTACCGCTATATGTCGAAGCGAGGGGGCCAATTGTTCCGCGGACATAACAAGGCCAGAAACATCCCCATTTCTCAATAACATTGTTAATTATGAGCATATATGTGTAGAATGATTTTAATCATTTATGTCAAGAACTAATGACTATATGCATGACTATGAAACAGGGACAACCAAAGTGGGTTAATACAATTAACCAGGAAGTATATGTTACGATTATTTTCATGCATTTATTTATATACCATTACCTTATGATGCTAAGTAATGATGTACATGCTCATGATGGGTTGTTCCTATAGGTACACTTTTGGACTAAAAGACTAAGGGTCGGGTTGAGGCAGTGAGCTATGAGGAGCATGAAAGAAGATAGGAATACATGATTTTTGAATAGTCTCTACTCTAGGAGTAGTATAATTCTATCGCTTTAACATTCATTGTCAGGAATGTAATTACTTAGCTTTTGAAATTTTATTTTTGGCCTGTAATTCTATTAGCTCAAAGCTACAACCGGTACCCTAAGATGTTATGAATGCATGTTTAGTCCATAATCCGTTATTAGTATGATGTTAAGGTAGGAAGACCCTACAAGTATATGCTTTGGTTGTTATAACGTGTGAGGACAGTGCTATGATATGTGCTACTAATATGAAGATGTGATGAGGTTCCACTGACATATCGAGCTGAGATAGGCATATCATATCGGTCTCGTTATAACAGGATGATGGATGAGACATGTCATGACATATTTGCATTTGATGATGCATGATACAGAACAACCAGAGTTGATGTTTATGATAGTGCTTTATCGTTATATATTTCTTATTTATAGCACTGAGATGGTTCTTTATCTATACTCATGTTGTGTGATTGTTTCTGTAGGGACTCATAGACGTGGGAGGACGGTATTGTGAGTCTTATTCCGCTGCGAGGTGAACCACTCTTAGGAGTTGTATTGATCCAGGTTGTTTTGCTGTACATATGATATATTATGACAGGGTTTTGTCAATATTGTAACAACCTACATGGTAAAACTCTTAATCAGTGTATGATTTACTTAATTCCTACGCACATATGTATAATGAACTGATACATAATAGATTAAGTAACGAGGACCCCATATTAGTGGTATCAGAGCAGTGGTTCGAGAATGGGGTGAACAAGGGTAGAGGAAGTGTATTAGGGAGTTGCTTAATCACTTGAAAGCACGTTGAGAGTATTGATATGATGTTATACTGACATGCTTTATATATTTGTCTGTTGTTGTTAACCAAGTATTTGCAGTAATGGCAGATAGAGTACCTCACGATGATGCTGGGGATGCCATGAGTGGCAATGCTAGTGTTGGGTTGGCGCCTGATGTTATTCGAGATTTTGATTATAAGGTAAAATAACGTGGTAATGCAAAATAACGATAAACACACCAAGATTTTTTACGTGGAAAACCCTCAAATTGAGAGAAAATCCACGGGACCTAGTCCAGTATAAAACTTCACTATGAATATTGGTGACTTACAAGATTTTCTAGACACACAAAATAATCGCTCAATGACTTACACGAATATTTTTAGAGAAATAACGAAAAGAACCGAACAGACATAAGTTTGCTCTCTTCGGAGTCTTTTTCCCCAGAAAAATCCAACATCCTCTATGAGGTTATCTAAGGGTATTTATAGGACTGCCCTCAGTAACTAACTCGCGGAAAACCAGCAACATGATGTCCTTTGATCGTGGCTTGATGGGAGCCAAGCGTGTCCGAGAAATCCGCCCCATTAATGTACGTTCAATCCCAGCCGGTTAATTAGTTTTAATTATGACCGGGTCTTCCGCTACACTTTGACCAAAATCCCGAAGAGGGTAAAGGATGCTCAATAATATGCTGATCAGTATCCTGTGTTCGGTAACCATTTCTTCGGTCTAACTTCTGCTCGGCGTTTTTAGAGTTTGTATCTTCATAATGGATTTTACCCGAGAAAATCAATATGTAGAAGGGAAAATAACCCTCGAGAGGCAGGTGGGGGCGAGATCCGGGAGGGGGAACAATAATAGATGTCCCCTCGGAAATCCCCCATTTAGTTTGGATACTGGATAGGTGCCGTTGTGATTTAATCCCAGATTCAAATATCTCAAACCAGGGAACGCGGGCTTTTATCAGGTCCTGCTCGGTCGTAGCCTGAAGCTCTTCTCTGCGAGCATCAGAGGCTGACGACGAGCTGGAAGTCTCCTCACTATCAGAGGAAGAAGAATGCCGAGGAGAGGGACTCAGGATACCCTCCTCCTCGAACATGTCTATAGTTTTCGAATAATCGTCAGAAGAAGACATACTCGATGAATGGAAAGAAAATAAGTAGGAAGGAAAAGTTAGTCGGACGTCTAATGCTAGCTCGGAAGCAAATTGCAGAAAAGTAAGTTAAAATCAACGAAATGAGCGAGTATTTATAGCTTAGTATATGGATCGGAGGCCCTCATTCCAGTAGAAATTGGAGTGGAATCTCTTCGAGTACAAAGCTATAATCCCGATCAGAATGAAGAAAAAAGGAAGTTGGAGTTAGATGGGATTATGGAGTTGAGAGAAAAAGCTTTGGCTAAAGTGGAATTGTATAAAATAAGGGTGAAAATGCTTACAATCGGAGGGTTCGCCCAAGGGCTTTTCAGGTGGGAGATCTAGTGCTGCGAAGAATCAATCCCGCGGGGGAAGTAAAGAAAATAGCACCCAAGTGGGAAGGCCCCTATAAAATAAAAGGGGTGATTGGAAGAGGAGCCTACAGGCTGGAAGATCATGAAGGTCGGGAACTGGTGAGACCTTGGAACATTCATAATTTAAGAAAGTATTTTGTGTAATCTTTCAGTTATCATTGCTGTTCCCATGTATATTTCCTAATTAAATAAATTTCCTTTTATTGGGCAATGTTCGGTTTACTCGTTGGATCGGGATGTTTGGTCAACGTTTAAACTTAAAAACACCATCGTTTACTCGTTGGATCGGGATGTTTGGTCAACGTTTAAACTTAAAAACACCATCGTTTACTCGTTGGATCGGGATGTTTGGTCAACGTTTAAACTTAAAAACACCATCGTTTACTCATTGGATCGGGATGTTTGGTCAACGTTTAAACTTAGAAACACCATCGTTTACTCGTTGGATCGGGATGTTTGGTCAACGTTTAAACTTAAAAATACCAAGTGATTATGCTCGGGGTAGCGAGCAATGTTCGGTTTACTCGTTGAATCGGGATGTTTGGTCAACGTTTAAACTTAAAAATACCATGTTATTGTGCTCGGGGTAGCGAGCTAATGTTATTATAGTCCATTGTTGGCGGGTTAAATGCAGGATCGGGAAGTTCGGTCTGTATTTGAACCTAAAATGGGATAAGTGATTATGCTCGGGGTAGCGAGCAATGTTCGGTTTACTCGTTGGATCGGGATGTTTGGTCAACGTTTAAACTTAAAAATACCATGTTATTGTGCTCGGGGTAGCGAGCTTATGTTATTATAGTCCATTGTTGGCGGGTTAAATACAGGATCGGGAAGTTTGGTCTGTATTTGAACCTAAAATGGGACTAAGTGATTATGCTCGGGGTAGCGAGCAATGTTCGGTTTACTCGTTGGATCGGGATGTTTGGTCAACGTTTAAACTTAAAAATACCATGTTATTGTGCTCGGGGTAGCGAGCTTATGTTATTATAGTCCATTGTTGGCGGGTTAAATACAGGATCGGGAAGTTTGGTCTGTATTTGAACCTAAAATGGGACTAAGTGGTTATGCTCGGGGTAGCGAGCAATGTTCGGTTTACTCGTTGGATCGGGATGTTTGGTCAACGTTTAAACTTAAAAACACCAACATTTACTCGTTGGATCGGGATGCTTGGTCAACGTTTAAATTTAAGTTGTATCATGTTATTATGCTGGGGATGTTCTCTCTGAAGCCCGACCATATTTATCTGCTAGGGATGTCTTTTCCCCGAGCTCGGTTATATTCATTACTTCGGGATATTTTCCAATCAAGCTTCATTTGCTTAAAATTTTGCTTGGTGGAGAGACTAGCTTGCACAAGATTGTAAGAAGACAAGGAAAGTCATACTATCATTCCCAAAAGATTACAATTTTAAAAAAGTTAAAACAAAAGGGGTACATCCCTAAATCTACAGGTGGAGGAACTCATCGGGAACGGTATTCAGGGCCTCATCAAAATTTATAAAGTCTGTTGAAGTTCCTTCAAGGGGATAACCAGCGGCTTTAAATTGACGAACAGACGCTTCAAAGCCATAGTTAAGGAACTTGGCTGCGCGTTCGTCCAGAATATCACCATACTCCTCAGACTTCATAAACTTCTCTTTCTTGATGAGCCAGGATTCTTCGATCTGAGCAGCCCGAGATAGTTTCTCCTGGTCAAGCTGTTCAGAAAGGGACTTGTTCTCTTCAGCTCGCAATGATTTCTCTTGTGAAAGTTGCCCTAAGAGGGACTTATTCTCTTCAGTCACGGACCTGAACTGCCCGGATAAAGTGGTGTTAGCCTCCTCAAAGTCGGCTAACTTCTTGTGTGCTTCCTCGAGAGCTTCCACTGTCTTATCCCGAGTAGCAACGGCAGCAGAGTATCCTTCCTCCAGTAGCTTTATGGATTTCTTCATCTCCTCGCCGATACCTTCTAGCTGTTTGAGATGTTTCTGATTCTCCCCATCTGAGGATCTCATAGATTGGAAGCGAGTCATAATCTCGTCGGCCATTAGATTGGTCTGAAAGAGAATAAATGAAGTTAATATACCGAAGACAAAAAGTTTATCAGATGGAAATGGATATAAGTTACCTGAGTGAGGGAAGTGGAAAAATCATTTATCAAGTTGCTGAAGGCCAATCCTCCGAGGTATTTACGGTCGGGAGAATTGGCCCAATTGCAATTAATAGAGTGAGAAATTTTGGGGTCCGGTTTTCTCAGAATGGGGACGTTGGGGGGATAAATCCAATCGGGTATATGATATCGGGAGGTTGGCCGAGAAGAGCTAGAACCACCAGGAGCAGGTTGAGAAACAGCTCGAGTTTGAAGAGGTGGACTAGCTCGGTGGGTAAGGGAGATTCGAGGAGAAGGAGTTTTCTTGGTAGGAGGAAGTTTAGAGGAAGAACCTTGGCCCTCGGGGGCCGCCCTCTTCAATGATCGAGGAATCAAGGCTTCCGCCTCAGGTACTTCTTCAATCACCTTCCGGGGGAGCAGGTGTAATAGATGGGGGAGGATTTGTTCCAGTGGTCGGTTTAGTAGCCTTCTCTGGTGCGGCAATTTTCTTCAGGCTATCAGCAATCTTGGCTTTCAGCATCTTGGTTTCTGCAAGAAAGAAACATCATAGCAATTATTCAAGCATGTTAAAACAAAATAAGCAAACAAAGCAAGATGCTCGGTAAATAATCACCGAGGGGCAATTTTAGGGAAACACCCTTAGGACTAAGCTGGAACAAATACAGCAGTCCGTCGTCAATCAGCTCCCCAAGGTTAAAACACTGATCGCCAAGCTTACGACGAACTGATAGATATGTTTCTCCCTCAAGTAGCCCCTTGATTGACTTGCCCTTCGGTAAGTTTTCTTTCCACTCCATGGGACAATCCCAGGGTTGGAGTGGGCGAGCAAAGAAGAAAAATCTTTTCCAATTTTTTATGGAAGATGGGTAATTTTTCAGAAAACCCATCCCTGTTCGAGAAGAAAAGTAAAAAAGCCCGATCTCCTTTCGATTTAATTGAAAGAAACAATGAAAGAGTTCGGGAGTCGGAGAAAAGCCAAAAAAGGATAAGACTATGTAGAAAGACGCCAACAATCGATAATTGTTGGGGAATAACTGACTTAGAGAGATGGCAAAATAGGAAGCAACATCTACAAAAAAAGGAGGGATAGGAAAACGAAGTCCCCCTCGGATTTGGTCTATGTAGAAGGGAAAATAACCCTCGGGAGGCAGGTGGGGCGAGATCCGGGAGGGGGAACAATAATAAATGTCCCCTCGGAAATCCCCCATTTAGTTTGGATACTGGATAGGTGCCGTTGTGATTTAATCCCGGATTCAAATATCTCAAACCAGGGAACGCGGGCTTTTATCAGGTCCTGCTCTGTCGCAGCCTCAAGCTCTTCTCTGCGAGCATCAGGGGCTGACGACGAGCTGGAAGTCTCCTCACTATCAGAGGAAGAAGAATGTCGAGGAGAGGGACTCAGGATACCTTCCTCCTCGAACATGTCTATAGTTTTTGAATAATCGTCAGAAGAAGACATACTCGATGAATGGAAAGAAAATAAGTAGGAAGGAAAAGTTGGTCGGACGTCGAATGCTAGCTCGGAAGCAAATTGTAGAAAAGTAAGTTAAAATCAACGAAATGAGCGAGTATTTATAGTGGGGGGCCACTTGAACAGTCGTTAAATCGACACCGTTCAAAATAAATCCCATGAACAGTTATAGATGTGCCTCGGGAAACGAAACGTCGCAAGATTTTTGAAATTTTTAGGCGGGAAAATTGGGCGGTTAAAATACCCCGAGCATATCAGGATTTTACCCGAAGACAATAAACCAAGATTTCACTACTCTCATCTTACTTTACTTTGGGGGGGGGGGGGGGGTGAGGTGATGTCATATGACATATTGATTTTCTCGGGTAAAATCCATTTATGAAGATTTAAACTCTAAAAACGCCGAGCAGAAGTTAGACCGAAGAGATGGTTACCGAACACAGGATACTGATCAGCATATTATTGAGCATCCTTTACCCTCTTCGGGATTTTGGTCAAAGTGTAGCGGAAGACCTCATAATTAAAACTAATTAACCGGCTGGGATTGAACGTGCATTAATGGGGCGGATTTCTCGGACACGCTTGGCTCCCATCAAGCCACGATCAAAGGACATCATGTTGCTGGTTTTCCGCGAGTTAGTTACTGAGGGCAGTCCTATAAATACCCTTAGATAACCTCATAGAGGAGGTTGGATTTTTCTGGGCAAAAAGACTCCGAAGAGAGCAAACTTATGTCTGTTCGGTTCTTTTCGTTATTTCTCTAAAAATATTCGTGTAAGTCATTGAGCGATTATTTTATGTTTCTAGAAAATCTTGTAAGTCACCAATATTCATAGTGAAGTTTTATACTGGACTAGGTCCCGTGGTTTTTCTCTCAATTTGAGGGTTTTCCACGTAAAAAATCTTGGTGTGTTTATCGTTATTTTGCATTACCACGTTATTTTACCTTATAATCAAAATCTCGAATCACATCAGCGCCTGTGCCACCACCACCACTTGGGCAAGGGCCAGTAGAACAGGTACTGTTACCTGGGGAATCAACATTGACCAAGTTTCTGAGTTATCAGCCACCTCGCTTTGAGGGTACTGAATCAGGGGAACAGACGGATGAATGATTGGAACATGTTAAATAGATCTTTGTGTCAGCACCATGTGCCAAGTCAGCCTGGTTACGTTTGGCTGAGTTTCAGCTGGTGAAGAAATCAATGATGTGGTGCAAAAGCAACATTGATTGAGCTGAGAGCTCAGGGACAGACTGTGGATTGGGATTTATTCAGAACTCATTTTCTTCATCACTATTTATCTGTGGCTATGAGGCATCGGAAAGAAGATGAGTTTACTAATCTGAAACAGAGAACCATGACAGTGTCTGATTATGCATTGCAGTATTCTTCATTGTTACGGTATGTACCGAAGGCAAAGATCAGACAGTTTGTGAAGGGCTTGAGGCCCAAGTTGTTTGATAGGGTGATTTCTAATAAACCTATGTCATTTGAGGAAGCGCTGACTAGAGCCGAGATGGCTGAATTGTAGTTGGAGTTTATACAGATGTAGGACAATCCAAACACTACATCAGATAGCACGAGACCTAGAGGGGAATCGTTTAAATCATCACGAGGTGCATCTTCCTCTAGATTTAGTGGAAAGCGGTTTGCTATGCGGAAGGGTGGTGAACGATGGGTCAAGGGACAGTCCCAAGGTAGTAGTAGTGGTCGCGGTTTGCAATGTTTTAAGTGTGGAGGACCACATTATAAACGAGATTGTCAACAACTGAATAATCCAGTTTGTTTTTAATGTGGAAGGGCGGGACGCATGATAAGAGATTGTCTCCAAGGTAGAGGACAATCATTTGGAGGGAATGTATCTGACAGTACAGTGCAACAGAGACCACAGATTCTACCACGGACTGGTGGGGGACAGAGAGCAGGACAGCCTCAGGCTCAGGTGTATGCGCTGAACAAGGAGCATGCAGAGGCAGCTCCTGATGATGTGATAGCAGGTAACTGTAGTTTATTTACTTATCCAGCTTTTGTGTTGATTGTTACTGGTGCATCACATTCATTTATTGCACAAGCTTTTATTGTCCGGTATCATATATGATCGTCTCCACTGTTGATGCCTCTGTATGTCTCGACACCCATGTGAACTACTGCGATGACTTGTCAGAGTGTGTCTGATTGTGCTATTCAGTTTGATACTGATTATGGAATACAGGTCAATTTGATTGTGTTAGATATGACGGATTTTGACTGTATTCGTGGTATTGATGTGTTGAGTAGATATCAAACTGATGTAGATTGTTGTCAGAAGATAGTACGGTTTCAGTCTGATACTGGAAACCAATGGCTCTTCTATGGACAGGGATCGCGTGTAAAGATTCCTTTGATATCAGCTATTCGAATGTCTCATTTGTTAGAACGTGGACATAAGGGATATTTGATTTATGCTCTTGAAGTAGCGGAAAAGAAAGTGGAAAGAAGAGTAGAGGATATACCAGTGGCTGCAGAGTATGCAGATATATTTCCAGACGAGATTCCTGGATTTCCACCAAGTCGAGAGGTGGAATTTGGCATTGAATTGATACCTGGTACCTCTGCAATCTCACGAGCACCATACCGTATGATACCAACTGAATTGAGAGAATTGAAAACTCAGTTGCAAGATTTATTTGACAAAGGATACATACGTCCTAGTGTATCGCCTTGGGGTGCTCATGTATTGTTTGTTAAGAAGAAAGATGGGTCGATGCGACTGTGCATTGACTATAGATTGTTGAACAAGGTAACCATAAAGAATAAATATCCTCTTCCTCGTATTGATGATTTGTTTGATCAGTTACAGGGATCAATGATCTATTCTAAGATTGATTTGAGATCTGGTTATCATCAAATACGTGTGAGGGAAGAAGATGTGCAGAGGACAACATTCAGAACTCACTATGGACATTATGAGTTCCTATTGATGCCATTTGGTGTGACAAATGCTCCAGCTGTCTTCACGAGTTTGATGAATCGAGTTTTTCAGGAATATCTTGATCAATTTGTCATTGTGTTTATCGATGATATACTGATCTATTCTCGGAGTGAAATAGAGTATGTCCAACATTTGCATTTGGTGTTGCAAATATTGAGAACACATCACTTATACGCCAAACTCAGTAAGTGTGAGTTTTGGTTGAACAATGTAGGATTTTTGGGATATGTGATTTCCAGAGATGGGATATCAGTTGATCAGAGAAAGATAGAAGCGTTGTTGAATTGGTCAGCACCTACTTCCGTGCCAGAGATTCGTAGTTTCTTGGGTTTTGCAGGTTATTACAGACGGTTTGTTGAAGGCTTTGCAACAATTGCCAAACCATTAACACAGTTGACACAGAAGGGAGTACCATTTAGATGGTCAGAGGCATGTGAACATAGCTTTCAGGAATTAAAACATCGGTTAACTACTGCTCCGGTGTTGATTGTTCCATCAGAGCATGACAGGTTTGCTCTTTATACTGATGCATCATTACTTGGTTTAGGTTATGTACTGATGCAGGATAAACATGTTGTGGCTTATGCATCAAGACAACTGAAGCCACATGAAATTAAATATTCAGTACATGATCTGGAGTTGGCGGCCATAGTCTTTGAGTTGAAGATATGGCAACACTATTTATATGATACGTCGTTTACCATATATACAGATCATAAAAGTTTGAAGTTTTTATTCACTCAGACAGAGTTGAATATGAGGCAAAGGAGATGGATGGATCTCTTAAAAGATTATGATTGTGAGATCGAATATCATCCACGAAAGGCTAATCTAATAGCAGGTGCCTTAAGTCGAAAGGTACACAACACTGCTAATGATATGATTCATTTGTCAGCCTTGATGACTTCTTGTTGTACATTGGGATATGAGTTTGATGTAGAGACAGTGCCAATAAGGGTATCAACATTGTTGGTTGAACCCGATATCTATGAGAAAATCAGAACGACACAAACTACTGATGATGATGTACAACACTGGAAGAAATGATACGCCAAGGACAAACATCTCAGTTTATGATAGCAAGTGATGGAAGTTTGAAACATCGAAACGGTTGGGTAGTACCTGCTTCTTTAGGACTACGCCAAGAAATACTACAACGTGCTCATTGTAGTAGATATAGTATATATTCTGGAGGAAAGAAAATGTACAAAGATTTGCGTACTCAATTCTGGTGGAAACGCATGAAACAAGATGTACTGGACTTTGTGAAACGTTGTTTGATCTGCCAACAAGTAAAAGCAGAGAGACAAAGACCAAGAGGTGAATTGATGAGTTTAGAGATTCCTCAATGGAAATGTGAACACATTACAATGGATTTTGTTACCCATTTGCCACGGACTTCTTCTGGCTTTGATGCGATTTGGGTAGTCATTGACAGACTGATGAAAGTAGCTCACTTCATACCATACAGTATGACGTTTACCTACTTGAGAATGGCTCAATTATACATTCAAAATGTAGTGAGATTACATGGCATACCAGTTTCAATTGTATCGGACCGAGATCCGAGATTTGCTTCTCATTTTTGGGAAGGATTACAGTCAGCACTGGAACAGAAGTACGATTAAGTATAGCTTATCATCCTCAGATAGATGGACAAACAGAGCGTACGATACAGACGCTTGTGGATATGTTGCGGGTCTGTGTATTGGAGTTTGATAACTCTTGGCAAGAGTTATTGCCATTAGTGGAATTTTTATACAATAATAGTTATCAAACTAGTATACATATGGCACCATTTGAGGCATTGTATGGGCGACGATGTAGATCGTCATTGTATTGGGATGATGTAGATCAATCTTCACTAAATGGACCAGATATGATACGTGAAATGGAAGAGAAAGTGAAACTGATCAGATTGAAATTAAAAGCTGCTCAGGATCGACAAGCTGCTTATGCCAATAAGCGACTTAGACCACTTGAATTTCAAGTTTGTGACCGAGTATTCTTGAAAATCTCACCTTTTAAAGGTGTGGTATGATTTGGTAGGCGTTGAAAGTTGTCTCCACGATATGTTGGTCCTTATGAGGTATTGCAACGTATTGGTACGTTGGCATATCGATTGGCACTACCGCCAGCATTGAGTAGCATCCACGATGTGTTTCATGTTTCGGTATTGAGGAAATATGAACCAGATCCGAGTCATGTATTACAACCATCTGAAGTAGAGTTGGATACAGACGTGTCTTATGTGGAACAACCAGTTAAGATCTTGGATAGAGCTGAGCGAAAATTGTGAAATAAAGTGATGCCAATGGTAAAGGTACAGTGGGATTGATGGGGTGTCGAGGAGGCAACGTGGGAGACGGAGCAGCATATGATACATCAGTATCCTGAGTTATTTTCTGGTATGAATTTACGTTTTTATGATACTGTTGGTGAGTATTTACTGCAATATTGTATATATGATTTTGTTTCTTTCCTTATTGCAGTAGGGTTGTAGGATTGAGTATATATGCATGTTACGTATATGCAATTTCGAGGACGAAATTCAATGAGTAGGGGAGAAATGTAATGCCTCGATTTGACGTATACATGTGTGATATGGTTATGGCGTAATTATGAATAATTACGGTATGATGTGGACTCTGGTTCGGGTTGAACCGAGCAGGACTAATGCCATGCAAGAATTAAATATAGTGGGAAACCAATGAATGAATATGCATATGATAAAGTAAAGATAGTGAGTTAAGAACATAGACATGTGATCTATGGACTTAACATTGTTGTGCTATAGTGGATAAGAGAATTGAAAATATCATAGAGTTGGATATTGAAATGCATCACATAGTTGGATACTATTGTGTTTTACATGTGATATGAATTGGACATTCATTACACCTGCATTTGTGTTGAATTTGGAGAGTATATATAGTATGAGAAATCAGATTGAGAATACATACTACACCATATCTCACCTACAATTCTCTACACAAGCACCTCTCAAACCCTTGCTTGCTCTTGCCCTCTTGTCTTGGAGTTACACTTGCAAGGACCTTTGTAGACTAAGAGGAAGTGATTTACTTGGTAAGGAGAATAAACTTTCATTACTTTATCATGGTATTAAGAAGTTCTTTGGTTGTGTTTGAATTATGAAGAATGGTCACTTGTTGCATCAAGTGTATTTGAATCTAAGAAACAAGGTGTAAAAGTGTGCAAACATGTTTCTATTATGCTAGATTGCATGGAACAAGTTGTAATGGTGGGAAGTGAGGTGTACGAGAAGCACCATGAAGATAAGCTGAAAATCGCCATTTTCTAAAACTGTTGATGTCAAGCGATCGATCACTAGCTTGTACTGATCGATCGCTGAAACAGGGGAAATGTAAGGCGGTTTTAATACCGATCGATCACTAGCTTTGTACCGATCGCTCACCAGGGTGAGTGATCGATCGCTAGGAGTGACGATCGATCGCAAGACCCAGATTATGAAAATGTTGTATTTTCTTAGTAATGGTTTCATAGCATGGTTGATGACATTATACATTGTTGATATTTATGTAGCATCATCACAGGGGACGGGACAACGAGGCGGTTAAACATTGACAACTGATTTCTATCTTTTGTGTCACACAACAGGTACGTGTTGACGTACGAGTATATGATATTACTGTGATGATGATGTGGAAATTGTATCATATGATTTGTGGTATCATATACATGTACATTCATGAGATTCATTGTTGAGATGAATGCCACGATAGGTATGTCGCATATGCTTTGGATGGGGTTGTTGCCACGATAGGTATTGTAAGGACCCCCGAGCCCTTAACCCGTTATTAGTGTATTAATCCATGCCATTAGTGCATGTAATCATACTATCACGGGGAAAAGCCATGTGCAAATGCAACACCATATGCTATCCAGAAAATTTCTTGCATTCTATCGGCATAATATTCAAATTCCCCAACCAAATTATTTATATAACATGCACCATTATAATACACTAACATGCTCTCAGTTCATTTAGCAATTCCATATTTAATTGCATGCAAACCATGAATGATCGGAGAAAAGCCGTAGCCCATTTATACATGCCATATACACGTAAAATGTACTCACATTAGAGTACCACAATGAATAAGCGTGTATCCAATGTATAAAAGCACTCTACCGAATACCGTTACTGGCACTTCAATCCTGGAAGCACCTCCCAAGCACAACTCGATCTCAACTCTGGATCTATGCACTTATTCAACCAGCTCCGGTACCTCGATCCGGGAAGTACCTCTAATCGACAGTCCGAGCTCAACTCCAAGATGCTGCTACACCTGTATCACCTGTCCCAACAGAGACAGCCCCCACAAGGGGTGAGCATACAAATACCTCCAATCCAATAATCATAACATTGCAATTCAAATACAGAATGTAAATGCCATAATTTAAATGATACTCCCTGGATGGTAACACCCTCATCCAGAATCCTCTGTATTGTCCCTGTTCTCAAAATAACCAAACTCATCAAATTCTCAAAGCCAGTTAATCTTCACATAGATTAACTAATACCGTTCTATTATGCCAGTTCCATAATCAATATGGTAAAATCATTGTATAAAAGACCGTAGATCTCACATATATCTAAGCAGTGATTCCATGTTCCTATTTCATTGCTCGCTCCACAATAGCGGCATACTAAACCCCGCGCACACTCAACAATAGCGGCGTCATAACCGATGGTCGCTCAACGGCGACAGCATCCCAATGTATAACCATTTGACGCAAATACCATTTACCATGCATATTGTTATCCATTTATAGTAAATATCATGCACCATGCATTTCAATACCTATCCGATGCAATTACCACATGCCACATATTTCAATGTCCATATAATGCGATTACCACACACCATGTGTTCCAATACCCATTTAATACAATTATTATACACCATGCATTTTACAGTTGCAACACTATAATAGGCTATGCTCGTACGTCATACGTACCTTAAGTCTCCGTAGTCCAAGCCAAACCTTGCTTGAGTTCCATGCCTCGAGAAATATGTGCTAAAACACATAAACAACTCACAATCAAGTATAAGCATGCGATCACGTGCCCACGCACATTTGCAACCTCAAAACCCATCGTCAATCCATGACGATTACCAAAATAGAAGCCCCTGGCTAAGCATGCATAATACCCAAAATATACCATTTAACAAGTTTAAAAGATAGCAAAAAACTCAACCAAGAGTTTCGTTTAATTAAACTTTGGCTCCAACCAATCCATTTTAAAAGTATAACATTCCCATTGGAATGTAGACATTGCCCCGGAAACGGCCCCTTTAAACCTCGGTTCCAAAATCCCGACATTTTCCAAAAATTTTAAAAAAACCAAATTCCTTCGGGTGGCGATCGATCGCCACCTTTATCGCGATCGATCGCCACACTCCAGTGGCCAACCAGTGCCCTCTCGCGATCGATCGCCAATCCTCGCGATCGATCGCCAACCCGCTCGCGATCGATCGCCGAGACCTCGCGGTCGATCGCCAGCACTGTTCATCGCCTTCAAAAATTGGACTGCTCATCACGATCGATCGCTACCCCTCGGCGATCGATCGCCACCTGCGATTTTCTGAAAAATTCGAGCTTCCATGTTGTTTTTGACACCCAAAATCAAAACCAACACCCCATACACCACCAACACCTCAAATACAACATTTAAACTCCATAAAAACACTAAAATCAACATTTTAGATTTTAACCCAAACCCCCAAACACAAATCCAACCCAAAAGCTCAACCATAACACACCATATCACTATCAAATCGAAGACAATGACGATGGGAAGAAACTTACCAACTTATCTTCGAGAAATCCGGCTCCTAGGACGAGCTTCCATCGATTTTGCCCATCAAAGGGAAAGGGGAAAGGTTTGGGGAGAGAGAGTGGCGTGAGGGAGAGGAGAGGAGAGGAATAGATTCCGAATGATGGAATCCCGAGTCCAACTGGTATATATAGCAAAAATGCCCCAAAATACCAATACCTCCACAAATACATCATGATTCATTAAAAATCATCTGTTTTCAAAAACTCTCTCTCCAACATCAAATCTCATACAGGCCCCAACATAAGCACCCCGGACTCCAAGTCCCACTAAAGACCCAACTCAAAGGTTTTCACCAAAATGAGAATACAATCTCAACCTTTGGATCCAACGGTTCCAACTGCCCGATTTAACAACCTCGGGAGACCCAAAACCGCAATTAATTCCTAATTGCCACAATTAAAAATCCATCAAGGATTAATACCACACTGGGATTAACACCATTAATCCCCGGACATCACAATTATCCCCCACTAATAAAATTTCGTCCTCAAAATTGCACCGGTGTACTCCACGTAACACCAGGACTACACAAACAAAACAAAGCCATGACCCCGATTCTGAACCACTTTAGAATCGAATTAACAACTGCGGGAATACCAGTCTCGCACCAAGCCCTAAAATAGAGCAAACGCCAAAATCCATACAAACCCAAAAATAACAACATACCTCGATGTGAATCGTCCCAGAAGTCAGTCCACCACGACTACAAATCAACCAAATCTCCCTTGGTTCTGACATAGATATCACTCTGTGACATTCATCACTTGCCCACGATGCTTGACACGCATCGTCATGATGGGGACCACTAGTATACAACAGTATACTCACTATAAAATCCGGCTTTCGCTTCCCAGTCCATCTCCTCCAAAGGAGTAGTTGCATCAATTGAGACCCGGATCGGGTTACCCAAGATCACCGATCTACATAAAGCATATCTCTGAGGATGTTTACACCGGTGTGTTCCAAGAAACCATATCTTGGTCCGACACACCATCAAGACCACCACAAAGTCTCAAGTTCCACAGGGGACACGCAAGACAACCAAATGCATTCCTACACACGTGTCAACCATGACACTAAACAAACCCGAATCCCGGCCATCCCTCATTTATCCTTGGATCCAACAATCCTAAAATAGGAAGGCTATCGAATTATCCAACAAGAATTACCATGATTCCAAAACACGATGATCCCTCCTCAGGAGAAGTCAAACAACCCTCACGATCATTCATCAGAATGCATCGTGCCATCGAGATTACCGATCTCGAGGTTTCACAATCTCACACCGGAGATTCACCAAACCAAGCATACAAACTCGACGTTCAACAATGAACAAAATAACGTTGGCATTCGTATACACTCACGGGATACATGCCCAAACACCAATCACAACATGCATACACAATGCAATAGACTCGGGTATCTCCAATCATACCCAAATCCCAAAACCAACTGTCAAACCTCGATTATTCTCACCCCACGGAGAATGATGGTTGACAAACCAAAACCAAAGGGTGTGATTTCAACATCACCACCACACGAACCAAAATAACGAATCTCCCCAAAAGATTCAACCGGTAGGTATCATAATACCGCCTTCCTCTCAAGGAAAAAATCATGAATCCATGATCCTCCAATCCTCGAACCACCGTTCGGAAACCTGGATATATTTACCAAAACATATTATGGAACCAAACGTACGCAAATGGTTCAAAATAGTGCATCAAAGCAACTATTACCAAATTGAAACCCGTATACGCCATGCATACTCAGACTAAAGACGCTCTGTACTAATGCCATAGTACTACACAATTCGAGCATCTCTCCGAAGACGTCTCCTCGAACGTCTCACCAGCAGTACTTTGCCATCACATAGTCCAACACTAGTAGGGCTTGCCCCGGTTGATTCCCATTCAACCCTCAACCAATGTCAGCTGTCTCCATGACAGTGCAACCCAAAGCTCCCCAAGAGATAGAATCAATATAGTAGTGTCACCCCACTAACTATATCTCACAAACCGTTGTGACTCCCATTGCATGCCATGTGCAAGAGTGCTCAACCAGAGCTAACAACGACTTGTTGACACTCACGTTGGTATTTCCAACCAAATTGAGTTGTCCCGGTACAAGTCACTCAAAATATTCGACGTATAAACGTCCCCGTGAGGTATTCCCTACCTCGATCACCATGCCACCTAGAGACTACAAGAGTCTATCATAACTCTCATCGTATCACCATACGATTCACCCAGCTCGAATCCAACGAGCAGCATAAAGGCTAACACAAGCACACCTGCAACAATACCTGGCTAACGTTTGTTGGTCTCATAGTCTTATACCAACTTATCAACGTGACACACATTCCATCCCGGCATACCATACCGCACAAACCATTAGAGTTGTGGGTCATCACCCAACATATCTCTAAAACACCAAGGCGCAATGGACAACCCGGTGTCCATGCTTAACTACCATGCAATCCTAGGACTTATTCAACACCCTTAGGGTGGGTGTAACCATGCCTACCCCACATCACAACAACAAGCGAGTAGTTTCCGCAATGACTACTCTTACCACCAATCACTTGGCCTTAGCCATCCCAGCGAGCATACCCAAGGGTATCATTGCTCGACAAATATTTACCTCTATAACATGATGCGGTACCCTCACCGGTACAATGCATCAAATGCGCCATCGAGCAAACCTGCTCGGCAAAAAGGTCTCGTCAACTAGTGACCAGACTCTACCACGTGCTCATCCTCAGCACTCAAACCATATGACTAAATACGTACACTCGCTACATAGAACACCATCTATATCATCGTCATCCCGTGACGGTATATGTCAACATATGACATTCAAATAACATCATCAAACATACGACGGTACATGTCAACGACATCCATAACCTCGTCGTCAATCACATGACGGTACATGTCGATGTACGACTTCCATAATCTCATCGTCAAACACATGACGGTATAAAACAACGCATAGTATTCACAATAATGATAACAAAAGTAATATGACATACCTCATCGCTATCAAGATAGCGGAATACCTGTATCCATCGCCCACCAGCGGTACACAAGCATCACCCATCGCTCGTAGGCGGAATAATCCAGTGCTACGCACATAGCGGTATAACCCATCGCTATAGATATCCTGGCGGTATGAACCATCGCCATAGATGTAGCGGAATGTACCATCGCTATATGATACCTGGCGGCATGAACCATCGCCAATAGAATACCCGGCGGCATGAATCATCGCCAATAAAATACCCGGCGGCATGAACCATCGCCAATAGAATACCCGGCGGCATGAACCATCGCCAATAAAATACCCGGCGGAATGAACCATCGCCAATAAACCCGGCGGCATGAACCATCGCCAATATAATACCTGGCGGCATGAACCATCGCCAATAAAATACCCAGCGGCATGAACCATCGCCCATAAAATAGCGGAATAATCGCGGACTCAAGAGGCACTCACACTCATGTAGTACTTTGTTCCCGATCGCATCGCTACGTCATGACAGCGGCATCAGCGCTTCGACGTGACAGCGGCATGTATCATCGCTTTGACACGACAGCGGCATCATCGCTTCGACGTGACAGCGGCATGTATCATCGCTTCGACACGACAGCGGCATCATCGCTTCGACATGACGGTGGTACCATCGCTTCGACGTGACAGCGGCATTTACCATCGCTTCGACACGACAGCGGCATTTACCATCGTTCCGGCATGACAGCAGAAATACCCCTCGCTTCGACATATTAGCGGCATAATATCCCTCGCAATAATAATATGACAGCGGCATTATCCTTCGCTTCGACATATTTGCGGCAAATGTTCTTCATCTCTATAATATGACAGCGGCAAGTATTCACATCGCTACGCCATGCATGCAACTGTAATGCATAATCCGTATTCCAATAATTGTTTCGGCACGACAGCGGCATCATCTCTTTGACGTGACAGCGGCATTTACCATCGCTACGACACGACAGCGGCATCATCGCTTCGACGTGCATGCAACCGTAATGCATAATCCATGTCTCATAAGACCCTGCAACCACCATGGTTAGCAATAACATATTCCAATTATGAACACGTATCATAAATGCACATAAGCAATATAGTTGTGCCACGTAACACTAACTACCATCATGCATAAGTATGTGCTTCTCATTCCCATTATCAGTTTCCTAGTCCCTCAACAGCCCCAAAGAGCTAACCACTGCTCTGATACCACTAATGTAAGGACCCCCGAGCCCTTAACCTTTTATTAGTGTATTAATCCATACCATTAGTGCATGTAATCATACTATCACGGGGAAAAGCCATGTGCAAGTGCAACACCATATGCTATCCAGACAATTTCTTGCATTCTATCGGCATAATATTCAAATTCCCCAACCAAATTATTTATATAGCATGCACCATTATAATTCACTAACATGCTCTCAGTTCATTTGGCAATTCCATATTTAATTGCATGCAAACCATGAATGATCGGAGAAAAGCCGTAGCCCATTTATACATGCCATATACACATAAAATGTACTCACATTAGAGTACCACAATGAATAAGCGTGTATCCAATGTATAAAAGCACTCTACCGAATACCGTTACTGGCACTACTATCCTGGAAGCACCTCCCAAGCACAACTCGATCTCAACTCTGGATCTATGCACTTATTCAACCAGCTCCGGTACCTCGATCCGGGAAGTACCTCTAATCGACAGTCCGAGCTCAACTCCAAGATGCTGCTACACCTGTATCACCTGTCCCAACAGAGACAGCCCCCACACGGGGTGAGCATACCAATACCGCCAATCCAATAATCATAACATTGCAATTCAAATACAGAATGTAAATGCCATAATTTAAATGATACTACATGGATGGTAACACCCTCATCCGGAATCCTCTGTATTGTCCCTGTTCTCAAAATAACCAAACTCATCAAATTCTCAAAGCCAGTTAATCGTCACATAGATTAACTAATACCGTTCTATTATGCCAGTTCCATAATCAATATGATAAAATCATTATATAAAAGACCGTAGATCTCACATATATCTAACCAGTGATTCCATGTTCCTATTTCATTGCTCGCTCCACAATAGCGTCATACTAAACCCCACGCACGCTCAACAATAGCGGCGTCATAACCGATGGTCGCTCAACGGCGACAGCATCCCAATGTATAACCATTTGACGCAAATACCATTTACCATGCATATTGTTATCCATTTATAGTAAATATCATGCACCATGCATTTCAATACCTATCCGATGCAATTACCACATGCCACATATTTCAATGTCCATATAATGCGATTACCACACACCATGTGTTCCAATACCCATTTAATACAATTATTAAACACCATGCATTTTACAGTTGCAACACTATAATAGGCTATGCTCGTACGTCATACGTACCTTAAGTCTCCGTAGTCCAAGCCAAACCTTGCTTGAGTTCCATGCCTCGAGAAATATGTGCTAAAACACATAAACAACTCACAATCAAGTATAAGCATGCGATCACGTGCCCACGCACATTTGCAACCTCAAAACCCATCGTCAATCCATGACGATTACCAAAATAGAAGGCCCCTGGCTAAGCATGCATAATACCCAAAATATACCATTTAACAATTTTAAAAGACAGCAAAACTCAACCAAGAGTTTCGTTTAATTAAACTTTGGCTCCAACCAATCCATTTTAAAAGTATAACAATCCCATTGGAATGTAGACATTGCCCCGGAAACGGCCCCTTTAAACCTCGGTTCCAAAATCCCGACATTTTCCAAGAATTTTAAAAAAACCAAATTCCTTCGGGTGGCGATCGATCGCCAACTTTATCGCGATCGATCGCCACACTCCAGTGGCCAACCAGTGCCCTCTCGCGATCGATCGCCAATCCTCGCGATCGATCGCCAACCCGCTCGCGATCGATCGCCGAGACCTCGCGATCGATCGCCAGCACTGTTCATCGCCTTAAAAAATTGGACTGCTCATCACGATCGATCGCTACCCCTCGGCGATCGATCGCCACCTACGATTTTCTGAAAAATTCGAGCTTCCTTGGTGTTTTTGACACCCAAACTCAAAACCAACACCCCATACACCACCAACACCTCAAATACAACATTTAAACTCCATAAAAACACTAAAATCAACATTTTAGATTTTAACCCAAACCCCCAAACACAAATCCAACCCAAAAGCTCAACCATAACACACCATATCACTATCAAATCGAAGACAATGACGAGGGGAAGAAACTTACCAACTTATCTTCGAGAAATCCGGCTCCTAGGACGAGCTTCCATCGATTTTGCCCATCAAAGGGAAAGGGGAAGGGTTTGGGGAGAGAGAGTGGCGTGAGGGAGAGGAGAGGAGAGGAATAGATTCCGAATGATGGAATCCCGAGTCCAACTGGTATATATAGCAAAAATGCCCCAAAATACCAATACCTCCACAAATACATCATGATTCATTAAAAATCATCTGTTTTCAAAAACTCTCTCTCCAACATCAAATCTCATACAGGCCCCAACATAAGCACCCCGGACTCCAAGTCCCACTAAAGACCCAACTCAAAGGTTTTCCACCAAAATGAGAATACAATCTCAACCTTTGGATCCAACGGTTCCAACTGCCCGATTTAACAACCTCGGGAGACCCAAAACCGCAATTAATTCATAATTGCCACAATTAAAAATCCATCAAGGATTAATACCACACTGGGATTAACACCATTAATCCCCGAACATCACAGTTATGTTGCATATGCTCTGGCATGAGAGGTATACTCCGGTTGAGTATATGCTTTGGCTGTTATAACGTGTGAGGACGGTGCTATGATATGTGCTGCTAATATGAAGATGTGATGAGTTCTCACTGACATATTGAGCTGAGATATGCATATCATATCTGTCTCGTTATAACAGGATGATGGATGAGACACGTCATGACATATTTGTATTTGATAATGCATAATACATAACAATCACAGTTGATGTTATGATAGTGCTTTATCTTTTTATATTTCTTACTGATATAGCACTGAGATGGTTGTTTATCTATACTCACGTTGTGTGATTGTTTCCGTAGGGACTCATAGACGTGGGAGGACGGGATTGTGAGTCTTATTCCGCTGCGAGCTGAACCACTGCTTAGGAGTTGTATTGATCTAAGTTGTTGTAAGGACCCCAAGCCCTTAACCCATGATTAGTGTATTAATCATTATATGTGGCACATGCTTTACCATTGAATGGCAATTACAAAATTTCTTTAATATTCAACATTAATGTCATCTCTACCAACAAATAGACTCATAGATTCCGCCCATTCCATCCCCATTACACCACTTTTTACATTGTGGACTTTTATAAAAATTTGGGCAGAGTCTCCCCATAAATAGAGCCATCCCGAAATAAAAGCACATCACATAATATAGTTCCCGGCTAGGGAAAAGACATACTCAATGGAATACATCAACACTAAGTAAATTCCCAGCCAGGGAAGACACCACACATAAGACAACATAAGTGGGTTTCAACACCCACCTAATACACCAATGACTCTCATATCATTAGCAATTCTACCCTTAATTGCATGCAACATAGAATGAAAGAGAGAAAGGCTCATGCCCTTATATACAACCCATATACAAGTATAACCGTGCTCACATGCGAGCATCATAAATGTGTATATAACCCTCGGGTGTATATAAGTACTCTATACGATACCGTGCTCCATCAAGCCCTGGTACCACGATCCTGGGAGTACATCCAATCAACAGCTCGAGCTCAACTCCACAACCATCGATGTACCTGTTCACCTGCCCCAACAGAGACAGCCCCCAACGGGGTGAGCATACCAATACACAAAATCCCATAATCACAATAATGAAATTCATAATTTACAACAAAAGTAAATACTAATGAATTTTAAATGATACTCCCTGGATGGCAACGTCCTCATCCGGGATTCCGTGTACTGTCCCTGTTCTCACAATCATCAAACTCATAAAATCTCAAAAATCAGTAAATCAACACATTGATTTAACTCATCGCATGCCTGATTCTCAAATATCAATAATTAATGATTCCAAATTCATTATACATACAAATATAGATATCTCAATATCTAATACTGATTTTCCACTTTGCTACCAATCACAGATAGCTCAAATGCCTAGCATTTATTTTACCAATTCTCCATTATACTTAGACACCTCACATGTCTTATAATGAATACATGCTTCCACGATCATTCTCAGGCATCTCAATACCCTACCATGGTCATATACATCCAGTACCCCATATATCTTATGAGGTTATGCAACTCTAAAATCACGCACGCTTGTGGCGGCGATATCAAGATTAGGTCGTCTCATAGCTATATCAACACACATATATATAACCATATGCACAACCATCTAATACAATCAAAACATTATGCATTTCACAAATGCTCTCATATAAAGTAATGGGCGTACGTCGCACGTACCTTAAATCTCCAAAGTCCGAGCCAAACCTTGCTCGAGTTCCATGCCCCGAGGAATGATGTGCTAACACGATAAATAATTCACATTTATTTACGAACATGCAACCCATGCTCAAGCACACCCATAACCCTTATATAAAAATATTGTCAACACTCGACAATTAACCACTTAAAAGACCCGGGGCAGGGCATATGCAGGGAGGGAAATCGAATGAGACATCAACGAAAATTGCTCAAGAACCACCTCTAAAATTTCGAACCCTAACATCTCAATTTCGAACCCAACCAAGCACCATAATTCATCTAATACATGAATTAAACGACCAACAACAAGAAAAATCGTCCTTCCTGCCAAAACCCCAAAATCGAACCAAACCCTCACGCCAACAGCAAGAATTCGAACTAATTAAACACAAAAATGGCAGGGAATTACATGAGAAGCATGAAAAAGGGGTAAGGAAGGTTACCCAAACGAAAATCGGAAGGAAATAGCTCAAAATCGAAGAACCCTAGAAATTGGGCATCTGCGCTTTCTGCAAAAATCCGAACGCAAATCGCAACTAAACTTCGAATTGCTGGTGTGGGAAGCTGCGCCTGGACGAGACGAAGCCGTTGGTGGGTCGGACGCGCCGGAAGGCGGCCGGACGGCGGCGGGCACGGCGCTTGAAGCGGCGGGTGTTGAGGGAGACGGGAATGGTGCAGACGCGAGGAGAGAGAGACGGGCAAGGTGAGGAAAATGGCTTCCAATAATTAAAATCTCGGGTTCAACTAGTATTTATAGCAAAAATACCCCGAAATACTAATAGCCCCACAAATACATCATGATTCATTAAAAATCATCTGTTTTCAAAAACTCTCTCTCTAACTCCAAAACCTCCTACCGGTGCCCACACAAAGCACCCCAGATCCCGAGTCACACTAAAAACCCAACTCTTAGGTTTTTCACCGAAATGAGAATACAATCTCAACCTCGGGATCCAACGATCCCAACTACCCAAATAAACGAGCCTAGAAGGCCCAGCACCGCGATTAAACTCCAAATCGCCACGTAAAACAACTTTAGGGGGTATTAACACTCCGGGATTAACATCTATAATCCCTGGTCATCACAATATCCCCCACTAAAAGAATTTCGTCCTCGAAATTAGCACCGGTGTATCACGTAACACCCAGGCTACACAACAACATGAAGTGATAACCTCGATTCTTGACCATATCAGAATCGCATTAATAAACGCGAGGGTACCTACCTTGCATCAAACTCTGGAATGAACTAAACCTTCAAGTCCACCAAAAACGAAAGAACGTCGGCACAACATAACGCTAACAATCCAAAAGCAGTTAGTCAACTGAAACTGCAAGGATTCGAATCGCTCCCGATTCCATCGTAGATATCATTCAATGACGTCTCTACCATGACTCACGATGTCTAACATACATCGTTACGAGGGAAACACTAGTATACCACGGTGTACACATACCAACCTGGTTTCCACTTTCAAACCTCCTCCATCGAAGGAGCAGTCGCATCATTGCAACTCAATTTGGGCAACTCACGGCCACGGATTCACACAAAAGACATCTCACAAGATGTCCACTTCCGGATGTTCCAAGAACCACATCCTGGTCATAAATAAACAATCGAGACTCCACAGAGTTTCAAATTCTGAAAGGACATGCAATAAATCCATTGCATCCTCAACGCTTGTGTCGTCAGCGACACCCAACAAACCCGAATCCCTGCCATCCCTTGATAATCCTAGGATTTAACAATCCAAACTTGGGAAGGCTATCGAATTAACCAACAAGAACTACCGTGGTTCCAACACACGACAATCCCTCCTCAGGGGAAGTCAAACAACCCTCACGATCATTCCTCAGAATGCATCGTGTCATCGAGATTACCGATCTCAAGTTGCCACAATCTCCCACTGGAGATTCATCAAACCAAGCACACTAATCCGACGTTCAACAAGGAACGAAATAGAGTTGACATTCGTATACACACACGGGTATACATGTCTAAGCACCAACACAACAGGCACACTCAATGCAATAGACTCGGGTATCTCCAAGCGTACCCAAAGTCCCAAAACCTACTGCCAAACCTCGATTATCCTCACTCCATGGAGAATAGTGGTCGACAGACCAAAGCCAAAGGGTGTGATTTCAACATCAACACCACACCACCAAAGTAATGAATCTCCCAAAAGATTCAACCGGCAGGTATATCAATACCGCCTTTCCCACAAGGATAGTGTCATGAATCCATGACCCTCCAACCTCGAACCACCGTTCGGAAAACTGGTTATAAACATACCAACATATAACTCGGAACCAAAATATGCAACTGGTTCAGAATAGTGCATCGAAGCCACTATTATCAAATCGAGACTCGCATACGCCAGGTATACTCAACTAACGATGCCCTGTACTATTGCCATAGTACTACACAACTCGAGTATCACCCCGGAGACGTCTCCTCGAACGTCTCACTGGGAGTACGAAGCCATCACCTAGTCCAACACTAGTAGGGCTTACCCTGGTTGATTCACGATCCACCATCAACCAATACTAGCTGTCTCCATGACAGTACAATCCAAATCTCTCCAAGAGATAAAGTCAATATAGTAGTGTCACCCCACTAACTATACCACACAATTCCAATTGTGACTTCCGTCGCATACCATATACAAAGATGCTCAACCAGAGCTAACAACGACTTGTCGATGCTCACGTTGGTATTTCCAACAAAAAAAAATGAGTTGTCCCAAAACAAGTCTCTTAAAACATTTGACGTATGAACGTCTCCGTGAGATATGTCCTGCCTCAATTATCATGTCACAAAGAGACTACAAGAGTCTACCAAAAGTCCTCATCGTATCATCATACGATTCACAGAACTCGAATCCCACGAGCAGTATAATGGCTATCACAAGCACACTGTAACACTGAAACAATACCTGGCTAACAATTCTCTGGTCCCTTAGGCTCATACCAATCTATCAACATGACACACGTCCCATTTCGGTATACTATACCGTACAAACCATTAGAGTCGTGGGTCACCACCCACACATCTCTAAAACACCAAAGCATAATGGACATCCCGGTGTCCTTGCTCAACCACGAAGCAATCCTAATCCATTAGGACTTGTCCCACACCCTCAGGGTGGGTGTGACCACGCCTACCGCACATCACAACAACAAGCGAGTAGTTTCCTCAATGACTACTCTGACCACTAATCACTTGGCCTAAGCCAAACCAGCGAGTATACCCAAAGGATATCATCACTCGAACAATACATACTCCGAATATGTGCTGCGGTACAATTCCCATACGGCGCACCCAAAAATTCTTCGAGCAACCTGCTCGGTATAATGGTCTCGTCAACTAGTGACCCAGACACTACCATGTGCCCACCAAAGGCACTCAAACCATACAACCAAATACACAACCATAAATGTATTAATCATCAAAACGACGCTACACGTCTACATAGAACACCCGCTATGTCAACGTCATCCGGTGACGGCATATGACATCCAATTAACATCGTCAAACATATGACGGTACATGTCAATACACGACATCCATAATCTCACGTCAAACACATGACGTATATAACAACACGTAGTATTCACAATAGTGCTAACAAAAGTAATATGCCATACCTCATCGCTATCAAGATAGCGGAATACCTGTATCCATCGTCCACCAGCGGTACACAAGCAGCACCCATCGCTCGTAGGCGACATAATCCAGCGCTACGCACATAGCGGTATAACCCATCACTATAGAATCAGCGACATGATCCCTCGCTATGTAATATCCGGCGGCACGAACCATCGCCAATAGAATATCCGGCGGTATGTACCATCGCCAATAGAATAGCGGAATGAGACATCGCTATCAATATATCTGGCGGCAAGAACCATCGCCAATCAATATAGCGGAATGAACCGTCGCTATCAATATACCTGGCGGCAAGAACCATCGCCAATCAATATAGCGGAATGAACCGTCGCTATCAATATACCTGGCGGCAAGAACCATCCCCAATCAATATAGCGGAATGAACCATCGCTATCAATATACCTGGCGGCAAGAACTATCGCCAATCAATATAGCGGAATGAACCGTCGCTATCAATATACCTGGCGACAAGAACCATCGCCAATAGAATAGCCGACCCCTAGTCATTGTTACGGTAATGTATTTTAATGCCCCTCGCTCAATAAAATATGCGGTACTCCCACCCCTCGCTTCACATATAGGCGGCATAGAATAACCTCGCTTAAATGGACATGTGGCGCTCCCACCCCTCGCTTCTCATTTTAGCGGCAAATATTCTTTCCTCGCCTCATATTATAACCACGCTTCGGTGTGACATGCGGCGCTCCCACCCCTCGCTTCACATATTAGCGGCACAAAACAATAAATAGCGGCAAGCATTTAAAACCATCACTCATCCATAACAATGACTCATGGGATATTCACCAAGTATCCCGTCTATACCTGCAACACAAAGCATATACCATATCCAATATATATCATCATGAGTGTATTTTAATGCACTTCGCTCAAATGCGACATGCGGTACTCCCACCCCTCGCCTCAACATTTGGCGGCAAAGCATTAAAATCATCACTCCATTGTACAAATGCAATCCACAATGCATAATCCATGATGTATATAAAACGCAGGTTACCGTTTCGTGTCTTTCAACCCTGGCCTTAGCTCTTCGTGTCATAGTGTCCCTACAGGAACAATCACAAATCATGAGCATATAATAATCCATATTCACCACAATATGATTATAACGAGCAAATGCATAAACTATGAGTACAAAGTACTTCCTGTATCCCAATGCATTTCAAAATGCTCCATTTGGTTGTCCCTGTGTCACAACTCACAATCATAATCAACAGATTATATTATGATCCTATAGATGTTATGACATATAATCGTTTCACTATGATCACACGTTACAAACGCACATAAGCAAAATAGTTGTGTCACACAACACTAGCTACTATCATGCATAAATATGTGCTACCCATCCCTATCAGCATGTTCCAGGCCTTCAACAGCCCCAAAGAGCTAACCACTGCTCTGATACCACTAATGTAAGGACCCCAAGCCCTTAACCCTTGATTAGTGTATTAATCATTATATGTGGCACATGCTGTCAATAAAATCAATCGGGAAACTCACATGATACTTTAGCATTGAATGGCAATTACAAAATTTCTTTAATATTCAACATTAAGGTCATCTCTACCAACAAATAGACTCATAGATTCCGCCCATTCCATCCCCATTACACCACTTTTTACATTGTGGACTTTTATAAAAATTTGGGCAGAGTCTCCCCATAAATAGAGCCATCCCGAAATAAAAGCACATCACATAATATAGTTCCCGGCCAGGGAAAACACATACTCAATGGAATACAGCAACACTAAGTAAATTCCCAGCCAGGGAAGACACCACACATAAGACAACATAAGTGGGTTTCAACACCCACATAATACACCAATGACTCTCATATCATTAGCAATTCTACCCTTAATTGCATGCAAAATAGAATGAAAGAGAGAAATGCTCATGCCTTTATATACAACCCATATACAAGTATAACCGTGCTCACATGCGAGCATCATAAATGTGTATATAACCCTCGGGTGTATATAAGTACTCTATACGATACCGTGCTCCATCAAGCCCTGGTACCACGATCCTGGGAGTACATCCAATCAACAGCTCGAGCTCAGCTCCACAGCCATCGATGTACCTGTTCATCTGCCCCAACAGAGACAGCCCCCAACGGGGTGAGCATACCAATACACAAAATCCCATAATCACAATAATGAAATTCATAATTTAAAACGAAAGTAAATACTAATGAATTTTAAATGATAATCCCTGGATGGCAACGTCCTCATCCGGGATTCCGTGTACTGTCCCTGTTCTCACAATCATCAAACTCATCAAATCTCAAAAATCAGTAAATCAACACATTGATTTAACTCATCGCATGCCTGATTCTCAAATATCAATAATTAATGATTCCAAATTCATTATACATACAAATATAGATATCTCAATATCTAATACTGATTTTCCACTTTGCTACCAATCACAGATAGCTCAAATGCCTAGCATTTATTTTACCAATTCTCTATTTTACTTAGACACCTCACATGTATTATAATGAATACATGCTTCCACGATCATTCTCAGGCATCTCAATACCCTACCATGGTCATATACATCCAGTACCCCATATATCTTATGAGGTTATGCAACTCTAAAATCACGCACGCTTGTGGCGGCGATATCAAGATTAGGTCGTCTCATAGCTATATCAACACATATATATATAACCATACGCCCAACCATCTAATACAATCAAAACATTATGCATTTCACAAATGCTCTCATATAAAAAATGCTCGTACGCCGCACGTACCTTAAATCTCCGAAGTCCGAGCCAAACCTTGCTCTAGTTCCATGCCCCGAGGAATGATGTGCTAACACGATAAATAATTCACAATTATTTACGAACATGCAACCCATGCTCAAGCACACCCATAACCCTTATATAAAAATATTGTCAACACTCGACAATTAACCACTTAAAAGACCCGGGGCAGGGCATATGCAAGGAGGGAAATCGAATGAGACATCAACGAAAATTGCTCAAGAACCACCTCTAAAATTTTGAACCGTAACATCTCAATTTCGAACCCAACCAAGCACCATAATTCATCTAATACATGAATTAAACGACCAACACCAAGAAAAATCGTCCTTCCTGCCAAAACCCCAAAATCGAACCAAACCCTCACGCCAACAGCAAGAATTCGAACTAATTAAACACAAAAATGGCAGGGAATTACATGAGAAGCATGAAAAAGAGGTAAGGAAGGTTACCCAAACGAAAATCGGAAGGAAATCGCTCAAAATCGAAGAACCCTAGAAATTGGGCATCTGCGCTTTCTGCAAAAATCCGAACGCAAATCGCGACTAAACTTCGAATTGCTAGTGTGGGAAGCTGCGCCTGGACGAGATGAAGCCGCTGGTGGGTCGGACGTGCCGGAAAGCGGCCGGACGGCGGCGGGCGCGGCGCTTGTAGCGGCGGGGGTTGAGGGAGATGGGAATGGTGCAGACGGGAGGAGATAGAGACGGGCAAGGTGAGGAAAATGGCTTCCAATAATTAAAATCTCGACTGGTATTTATAGCAAAAATACCCCGAAATACTAATAGCCCCACAAATACATCATGATTCATTAAAAATCATCTGTTTTCAAAAACTCACTCTCTAACTCCAAAACCCCCTACCGGTGCCCACACAAAGCACCCCAGATCCCGAGTCACACTAAAAACCCAACTCTTAGGTTTTTCACCGAAATGAGAATACAATCTCAACCTCGGATCCAACCATCCCAACTACCCAAATAAACGAGCCCAGAAGGCCCAGCACCGCGATTAAACTCCAAATCGCCATGTAAAACAACTTTAGGGGTTATTAACACTCCGGGATTAATATCTATAATCCCTGGTCATCACAGTTGTTTTGCTATACATATGATGTTTATGACAGGGTTTTGTCAATATTTTAACAACCTACATAGTAAAACTCTTAATCAGTGTATGATTTACTTAATTCCTACTCACATATGTATAATGAACTGATACATAATGGATTAAGTGACTAGGACCTCACATGAGTATATTGAAATGATGTTTATAGTTCAACATCAATATAATGCATAACAACTGGATATACAACTTCCTGTAATTTCATGTATTTGTAATACTCCTTCCTGGTTGTTCCTGTACATACCCCTTGTAAATACCTCAAAACACAATATACATGCTCAATATGTCATCACATATTCCAGTCAATATCTTGTTATAACGGGACCGATATGATATGCCTCTTAGCGTAATATGTCAGTGGCTCAGCCTTCACGTCCCATATTAGCAGCACATATCATATTTTCCTTATCACACGTTATAACAGCCAAAGCATATGCCCAACAAGAGCATACCTCTCATGCCAAAGCATATGCTCAACTGTAGCATGCCTCTCATGTCATCAACTACATACCTCAACAACATTAATATAACAGCCAACACATATCGACAACAAGAGCATACCTCTCATGTCAAAGCATATGCTCAACAGTATCATACCTCTCATGGCATCAACTAGATACCTTAATATAACATCCAAAGCATATGTCCAACAATGGCATACCTCTCATATGGCATCAACAATTTCATCATCATATAGAAACAGCCAAAGCATATGCCCAACAATGGCATACCTCTCACATGGCACAACGTTCTCATCATCATATAGAAACAGCCAAAGTATATGCCCAACAAGATCATACCTCTTATGGCATCAACGTTCTCATCATCATATAGAATAATCATAAAACCAATCATACGCCTCAACAGCATCGTGCCTCACAACATCAATCACATATGAGATTCACAAGAATCTATGCCTCAACAGCATCGTGCCTTACAGTACCAATAAAATAGATATTCACAATAAGTTATGTCTTAATAAACAAGATATCATCATCATATCATCATATAGAAGAACCACAAATGAATATCAATACTCGTACATCAACACGTACATGTTGTGTTGTACAACGTATAAATAAGGTAGGCGTCAATGCGAAATTGCCTCTCTATCATGTCCCATGTGATGGTGCTACATGAATATTAATAATGTATCATGTTAAAATAGGCTTCACCATCAATCTTTCCACAAAATATAACATGTTCAACAAATTCATCCTAGCGATCGATCTGTCATTTCTCGCCATCGATCGCTTCAACCCTAGCGATCGATCGCTATTTAAATCCAATTTTACAAAATGTTTCGGTCTTGTAGCGATCGATCGGTACTCATTAGCGATCGATCGCTAAACACTTTCGCTTCGAGCGATCGATTGCTACACTCCCAGCGATCGATCGTTATGCTCTGTAAAATTCAGAACATGGCAATTTTGATGTCTATCCTCATGGTTATCCACCTACATCACATAATTCACAACTACAACAGCAGGAAAAGTATAGACTTTGAATTAAGGTGTTCCGGATTACGATGAGTCAAGTAACTAGTGGAACATGTTTTTAGTGCTTGTGCACGTGGATGATCATGGCACTTGGAGAACACATGTAAGGACCCCCGTACCCTTAACCCATTATTAGTGTATTAACCAATGCATTTAGTGCATACAATCATATAATGAGGGGAAAAACCACTTGCTACCATAGCAAAACATGCCAACAATAAAATTTCTGGCAATAAACCGCTTAATGCTCAAATTTCCCATACCACTCGAATCATAAGTATGCATGCACCTTATAATACACTAACATGTTCTCTGTTCATTTAGCAATTCATTAAATAATTACAGGCAACCCATAAATGAAGAGAGAAAGGCCCTTGCCTTTTTATACAAACCATATACACATAATAGTGCTCACATGCGAGCATCGAATAAGTTTGTGTGTATCTAATGTATAAATATCATACTCAATACCAGCTCTGGTACTTCGATCCTAGAAGTACCTCCAATCAATAGCACGAGCTCAAGTCTAAAGCCATCGATGTATTTGTTCACCTGTCCCAACAGAGACAGCCCCTACACGGGGTGAGCATACCAATACCACCAATCTAATAATCATAATATTACAGTTCATAATTTAAAGAATGTAAATGCCATGAATTTTAAATGATACTCCCTGGATGGTGTCATCCTCATCCGGGATCCCCTATGCTGTTCATGTTCTCAAAATAACCGAAACCATCAAATTCCCAAAAGCCAGTTAATCATCACATTGATTAACTAAATATATTCCTGCCATGCCAGTTTCACAAATCAAATATGATTATATCATTAAACAAATGACTATAGATATCACATATATCTAACCAATGATTCCATATTTCTATTTCATCGCTCGCTCCACAATAGCGGCATTTTAACCCACACACGCTCAACAGCAACGGCGTCATAACCGATGTTCGCTCAATAGCGACAACATCCCAATCATAGCTCGCTCAAAAGCGGCACCATATAATTCCCATTGTATATGCATTTATTGCAAAAAACATATACCATGCATTTCACAGTTGCAATAATATAACGCCCAACAGTGACAACATCCAAGCATTGCTCGCTCAAAAGCGGCACCATATAATTCCCATTGTATATCCATTTATTGCAAAAACCATATACCATGCATTTCACAGTTGCAATAATATAAAAGGCTATGTGTGATGTCCGGGAATTATTGGTGTTAATCCTGGTGTGGTATTAATCCTTGATGGATTTTTGATTGTGGCAATTAAGAATTAATTACGGTTTTGGGTCTCCCGAGGTTGTGAAATCGGCCATTTGGGATCGTTGGATCCAAAGGTTGAGATTGTATTCTCATTTCAATGGAAAACCTATGAGTTGGGTTTTTGGTGGGACTTAGGGTCCGGGGTGCTTGAGTTGGGGCTGGTATGGAGATTTGTTGTTGGAGAGAGAATTTTTGTTAACAGATGATTTTTAATGAATCATGATGTATTTGTGGGGGTATTGGTATTTTGGGGCATTTTGCTATATATACCAAGTGGACTCGGTATTCCGTCATTTGGCACGGAATCTTTCCCTCTCTTCCCTCTCTCATCGCCCAAACCCTCCTCTCCCATTTCCCTCTTCTCCCTTGATGGGGAAATTTATGGTAGCTTGGCTCGGGAGCCGGTTTTCTCGAAGATAATCAGGTATTAATCCGCCCCTCGTCATTGGCTTCGATTTGGTAGTAGTATGGTAGCTTTTGGTTGAGGTTTTGGTTGGTTATAGGTTTTGGGAATTTTTGGCTAAAATCCTAAGTTGAGTTTTTAAAGTTCTTATTGGCTTTAAATGTTGTATTTGAGGTGTTGGTGGTGTTTGGGGTGTTGGATTTGAGTTTGGGTGTGAAAAACACCAAGGAAGCTCGAATTTTTCGGAAAATCGCAGGTGGCGATCGATCGCCGAGGTGGGGCGATCGATCGCGACGAGCAGTCCAATTTTTGAGGACGATGAACAGTGCTAGCGATCGATCGCGAGGTCTTGGCGATCGATCGCGAGGATTGGCGATCGATCGCGAGAGGGCACTTGTTGGCCACTGGAGTGTGGCGATCAATCACGATAAAGGTGGCGATCGATCGCCACCCGAAGGAATTGGTTTTTTTTGGAATTTTTGGAAAATGTCGGGATTTTGGAACCGGGGTTTAAAGGGGCCGTTTTCGGGGCAATGTCTACATTCCAATGGGAATGCTATGCTTTTAAAACGGTTTGGTTGGAGCCAAAATTAATTAACGGAATTCCTGGTTGAATTCTGGCATGTCTTTTAAACTTGTTTAACGGTATATTTTGGGTATTATGCATGCTTAGCCAGGGGGCTTTTATTTTATTAATCGTCATGGATTGACGATATGTTGGGGGTTATGAACGTGCTCGGGCACGTGGTTGCATGCTTGTGTTTAATTGTGAACAATCTATGTGTTAGTGCATAATTCATCGGGTCGTGGGACTCGGGCGAGGTTGGACTCGATCTACGGAATTATAAGGTACGTATGATGTACGAGCATGGCTTATTATATGGTTGCAACTATGAAATGCATGGCGTGTGATAATTGTACTAAATGGGTATTGGAACACATGGTGTGTGATAATTGCGTTATATGGACATTGAAATATGTGGCTTGTGGTAATTGCATCGGATAGGTATTGAAATGCATGGTACATGATATTTGCTATAAATGGATAACAATATGCATGGTAAATAGCATTTGCGTCAAATGGTTATACATTGGGAACCATACGGTGCCGCTATTGAGCGAGCAATGATTTAGGATGCGATCGCTGTTGAGCGACCATCGGTTATGACGCCGCTATTGTTGAGCGTGCGCGAGGTTAAGTATGCCACCATTGTGGAGCGAGCAATGAAACAGGAATATGGAATTATTGGTTAGATATATGTGATATCTACGGTCTTTTACATTATGTTTTTACCATATTGATTATGGAACTGGCATAATAGAACGGTATTAGTTAATCTATGTGACGATTAACTGGCTTTGGGAATTTGATGAGTTTGGTTATTTGGAGAACAGGGACAATACAGGGGATCCCGGATGAGGGCGTTACCATCCAGGGAGTATCATTTAAATTATAGCATTTACATTCTGTATTAGAATTGCAATGTTATGCTTATTGGATGGTGGTATCGGTATGCTCATCCCGTGTGGGGGCTGTCTCTGTTGGGGCAGGTAACACAGGTGCAACAGTAGCTTTGGAGTTGAGCTCGGGCTGTTGATAGAGGTACTTCCAGGATCGAGGTACCAGAGCCGGTTGAATAAGTACACAAATCCAGTGTTGAGATCGAGCTGTGCTTGGGAGGTGCTTCCAAGATTGAAGTACCAATAACGGTATCCGGTAGAGTGTTTTATACATTAGATACACGCTTATTCATTGGGTGCTCTTATGTGAGTACAATTTTACGTCTATATGGAATGTATAAATGGGCTACGGCTTCTCTCTGTTCATTTATGGTTTGCACGCAATTAAATGTGGAATTGCTAAATGAACTGCGAGCATGTTAGTGTATTATGAGGGTGTATGTCATATATGTAATCTTGGTTGGGGGATTTGCATATTATGTGGATTGAATGCAAGAAATTTTATGGATCACTAATATGGTGTAGCACTTGCATATGGCTTTTCCCCATGATAGTATGACTATATGCACTAATGGTATGGATTAATACACTAATAACGGGTTAAGGGCACGGGGGTCCTTACATTAGTGGTATCAGAGCAGTGGTTAGCTCTTTGGGGCTGTTGAGGGCCTAGGAAATGATAATGGGAATGAGAAGCACATACTTATGCATGATGGCAGTTAGTGGTGCGTGACACAACTATATTGCTTATGTGCCTTTATGATATGTGTTCATAATTGGAATATGTTATTGCTAACCATGGTGGTTGCAGGGTCATATGAGACATGGACTATGCATTACGGTTGCATAGATATACATCGGAGTGATGATTTTAATGCTTTGCGCTAAATGTTGGAGCGAGGTGCATTAAAATACACTCATGGCGATGATTATTGGAATATGGGTTATGCATTACGGTTGCATGCACGTCGAAGCGATGATGCCGATGTCGTGTCGAAGTGATGGTAAATGCCGCTGTCACGTCGAAGCGATGATGCCGCTGTCGTGCCGAAACAATTATTGGAATATGGGTTATGCATTACGGTTGCATGCACGTCGAAGCGATGATGCTGCTGTCGTGTCAAAGCGATGGTAAATGCCGCTGTCACGTCGAAGCGATGATACCGCTGTCGTGCCAAAACAATTATTGGAATATGGGTTATGCATTACGGTTGCATGCATGGCGTAGCGATGTGAATACTTGCCGCTGTCATATTATAGCGATGAAGAATATTTGCCGCAAATATGTCGAAGCGAAGGATAATGCCGCTGTCATATTACTATCGCGAGGGATATTATGCCGCTAATATGTCGAAGCGAGGGGTATTTCCGCTGTCATGCCAAGGGGATGGTAAATGCCGCTGTCGTGTCGAAGCGATGGTAAATGCCGCTGTCACGTCGAAGCGAAGATACCATCGTCATGTCGAAGCGATGATGCCGCTGTCGTGTCGAAGCGATGATACATGTCGTTGTCACGTCGAAGCGATGATGCCGCTGTCATGACGTAGCGATGCGATCGGGAACAAAGTACTACATGAGTGTGAGTACCTCTTGAGTCCACGATTATTCCGATATTCTATTGGCGATGGTTCCGCCTGGTATTATATTGGCGATGGTTCCGCCGGGTATTATATTGGCGATGGTTCCGCCGGGTATTCTATTGGCGATGGTTCCACCGGGTATTATATTGGCGATGGTTCCGTCGGGTATTCTATTGGCGATGGTTCATGCCGCCGAGTATCATAGCGATGGCTTATTCCGCTATTCTATTGGCAATGGTTCATACCGCCGGGTATTCTATGGCGATGGTTTATGCCGCTAGGTATCATATAGCGATGGTACATTCCGCTACATCTATGGCGATGCATCATACCGCCGGATATTCTTTGGGCGATGTTTTATGCCGCTGACTCCATGGCGAGGGATCATGCCGCTGATTCTATAGCGATGGGTTATACCGCTATGTGCGTAGCACTGGATTATGCCGCCTACGAGCGATAGGTGCTGCTTGTGTACCGCTGGTGAACGATGGATACAGGTATTCCGCTATCTTGATAGCGATGAGGTATGGCATATTACTTTTGTTATCATTATTGTGAATGCTATGTGTTGTTTTATACCGTCATGTGTTTGACGATGAGATTATGAGTGTCGTGTATCGACGGGTACCGTCATGTGTTTGACGATGTTATTTGGGATGTCTATGTGGACGCGTGGCGTCGTTTTGGTGAATAATACTTTCGTGTTTATGTATTTGGTTGTATGGTTTGAGTGCCGATGGTGAGCACATGGTAGAGTCTGGGTCACTAGTTGACGAGACCTTTTTGCCGAGCAGGTTGCTCGAGGGAGCATTGGATGCATTGTACCGGTGTGTATACCGCATCATGTTGTGGCGGTAAATATTTGTCGAGCAATGATACCCTTGGGTATGCTCGTTGGATTGGCTAGGTCCAAGTGATTGGTGGTAAGAGTAGTCATTGAGGAAACTACTCGCTTGTTGTTGTGATGTAGGGTAGGCATGGTTACACCCACCCTGAGGGTGTGGAATAAGTCCTAATGGATTAGGATTGCATGGTAGTTGAGCAAGGACACCTGGATGTCCACTATGCTTGGTGTTTTAGAGATATGTTGGGTGATGACCCACAGCTCTAATGGTTTGTATGGTATGGTATACCGGGTTGAGACGTGTGTCACGTTGGTAGTTGGTATAAGCCTATGGGGCCAGTGAATCGCTAGCCAGGTATGGTTGCAGTACTTTGGTTGGCTTGTGTTAGCCTTTATGCTGCTCGTTGGATTCGAGATGGGTGAATCGTATGGCGATACGATGAGGGTTATGATAGACTCTTGTAGTCTCTATGTGGCATGGTGATTGAGGTAGGGAATACCTCACGGGGACGTTTATGCGCCATTGTTTTTGAGGGACTTGTACTGGGACAGCTCAATTTTGTTGGTATTACCAACGTGAGTGTCAACAAGTCGTTGTTAGCTCTAGTTGAGCATCCTTGCATATGGCATGCAATGGGAGTCACAATGGTTTGTGAGATATAGTTAGTGGGGTGACACTACTATATTGATTTTGTCTCTTGGAGAGATTTGGATTGTACTGTCTTGGAGACAGCTTGCATCGGTCGTGGATTGATTGCAAATCAGCCATGGTAAGCATTACTGGTGTTGGACCGAATAATGGAATTCTTACCTCGGTGAGACGTTTGAGGAGACGTCTCCGGGGAGATGCTCGATTGTGAAGTACTATGGCATTAGTACAGAGCATCGTTGGGATGTGTATACATGGCGTATATGGATTTTGGGTCGGGTAATAGTGGTAGTGATGCACTACTCTAACCAGTTGTGTATTTCTGGGTTTCGGGATATGTTTTGGTATAAATATACCCAGGTCTTCCGAACGGTGGTTCGAGGATTGGAGGATCATGGATTCATGACTTTTTCCTTGAGAGGAAGGCGGTATTATGATACCTACCGGTTGAATCTTTTGGGGAGATTCGTTATTTTGGTTCGTGTGGTGGTGATGTTGAAATCACACCCTTTGGTTTTGGTTTGTCAACAATCATTCTCCGTGGGGAGAGGATAATCCAGGTTTGTCAGTTGATTTTAGGATTTGGGTATGATTGGAGATACCCGAGTCTATTGCATTGTGTATGCATGTTGTGATTGGTGTTTGGGCATGTATGCCGTGAGTGTATACGAATGCCAACGTCATTTTGTTCATTGTTGAACATCGAGTTTGTATGCTTGGTTTGGTGAATCTCCGGTGTGAGATTGTGGAACCTCGAGATCGGTAATCTCGATGGCACGATGCATTCTGATGAATGATCGTGAGGGTTGTTTGACTTCCCCTGAGGAGGGATCGTCATGTTTTGGAATCATGGTAATTCTTGTTGGATAATTCGATAGCCTTCCTATTTTAGGATTGTTGGATCCAAGGATAAATGAGGGATGGCCAGGATTCGGATTTGTGTAGTGTGGCGGGAATGCAATTGATTGTCTTGCATGACCTCTGTGGAACTTGAGACTTTGAGGAGTCTTGAAGGTGTGTCGGGACAAGATGTGATTTCTTGGAACACACGGGTGTAAACATCTTCTGAGATGTGCTTTGTGTGGATCGGTAACCATGGGTTGCCCGAACCGTGTTGCAAGCGGTGCAACTACTCCTTCGGAGGAGATGGGGGTGGAAAACAGGAACCGGATTTTCTGTGAGTATGCTGTTGTATACTAGTGGTCCCCATCGTAACAATGCGTGTTAAGCATTGTGGGCAAGTGATGGAGATATCATGGGGAGATATCTATGTCGAGACCAAGGAAGATTTGGTTGGTTTGTAGTTGTGGTGGACTTACTTCTGGGACAATTCACGTTGAGGTATGTTGTTATCTTTCGGGTTTGTATTGGTTTTGGCGTTTGCTCTATTTTAGAGCTTGGTGCGAGACTGGTATTCTCGCAGTTGTTAATTCGATTCTAAGGTGGTTCAGAATCGGGGTCTTGGTTTTGTTTTGTTTGTGTGGTCCTGGTGTTACGTGGAGTACACCGGTGGAATTTCGGGGATGAAATTTTATTAGTGGGGGATAATTGTGATGTCCGGGGATTATTGGTGTTAATCCCGGTGTGGTATTAATCCTTGATGGCTTTTTGATTGTGGCAATTAAGAATTAATTGCGGTTTTGGGTCTCCCGAGGTTGTGAAATCGGGCATTTGGGATCGTTGGATCCAAAGGTTGAGATTGTATTCTCATTTCAATGGAAAATCTATGAGTTGGGTTTTTGGTGGGACTTAGGGTCCGGGGTGCTTGAGTTGGGGCTGGTATGGAGATTTGTTGTTGGAGAGAGAATTTTTGTTAACAGATGATTTTTAATGAATCATGATGTATTTGTGGGGTACTGGTATTTTGGGGCATTTTGCTATATATACCAAGTGGACTCGGTATTCCGTCATTTGGCACGGAATCTTTCCCTCTCTTCCCTCTCTCATCGCCCAATCCCTCCTCCCCCATTTCCCTATTCTCCCTTGATGGGGAAATTTATGGTTGCTTGGCTCGGGAGCCGGTTTTCTCGAAGATAATCAGGTATTAATCCTCCCCTCGTCATTGGCTTCGATTTGGTAGTAGTATGGTAGCTTTTGGTTGAGGTTTTGGTTGGTTATAGGTTTTGGGAATTTTTGGCTAAAATCCTAAGTTGAGTTTTTAAAGTTCTTATTGGCTTTAAATGTTGTATTTGATGTGTTGGTGGTGTTTGGGGTGTTGGATTTGAGTTTGGGTGTGAAAAACACCAAGGAAGCTCGAATTTTTCGGAAAATCGCAGGTGGCGATCGATCCCCGAGGTGGGGCGATCGATCGCGACGAGCAGTCCAATTTTTGAGGATGATGAACAGTGCTGACGATCGATCGCGAGGTCTCGGCGATCGATCGCGAGCGGGTTGGCGATCGATCTCGAGAGGGCACTGGTTGGCCACTAGAGTGTGGCGATCGATCACGATAAAGGTGGCGATCGATAGCCACCCGAAGGAATTGGTTTTTTTGGAATTTTTGGAAAATGTCGGGATTTTGGAAACGGGGTTTAAAGGGGCCCTTTTCGGGGCAATGTCTACTTTCCAATGGGAATGCTATGCTTTTAAAACGGTTTGGTTGGAGCCAAAATTAATTAACGGAATTCCCGGTTGAATTCTGGCATGTCTTTTAAACTTGTTTAACGATTTACCATTTAAAAGACCCCGGGCGAAGCATGCATACTACTCAAAATAATCCATTTTACAAGGTTGGCGATGGCCAAAAATACAATCGAGTAGTCCATTTTTATTAAAGTTTAACTCCAATCATTTTTATTAAAGTGTAACTCCAATCATTCCATTTTAAAAGTGTAACATTCTCATTGGAATGTAGACATTGCCCCGAAATTCGGCTGATTAAACCCCATTTACAAAATCCCAACATTTGCCCAAAATTCCAAAAAAACACAAGAAACAGGGCCGCGATCGATCGCCGTTTACGCGCGATCGATCACCCAACCACACTAACCGGAAAAAAAATATAGCCGCGATCGATCGCCTACAAATGCCGATCGATCGCCAACTCTTTTTGTTACTTGCGATCGATCGGTAGCATCTCGCGATCGATCGTGAGTACTATTCATCGTCACCCATTTTCCAGATTCATGTCGCGATCGATCGGCGCCAAGCCGCGATCGATCGGACCTGTAATTTTCCGAAAAACTCGAGCTTTAATGGGGTTTTTCACACCCAAACTCAAAACCAACACCACATACACCTTTTAACACCACCAGTGCTCCATTTAAAACCAATAAAAATACCAAAAACTCAACTTTGAATTTTTACCAAAAATCCCCGTTTCCAAATCCAACCCCAAAACCTAACCAAAATCCACAATACTACTATCAAATCAAAGATAAGGACGAGGGGGAAGAATAATACCTAATTATCTTTCGAGAAATCTGGCTCCTGAGCCGAGATTCCAGCCATTTTTCTCCAAAGAGAAAAGAGAAGGGTTGGGGGAGATGGGGCGCGAAGAGAGAGAGATGAGAGATTCCGTGCAATGACGGAATTCCGAGTCCACTTGGTATATATTGTACCAAGGCGCCAAAATACCAAGTCCTCCACAAGTACATCCTGACTCGTTAAAAATCATCTGTTTTCAATAATTATCTCTCCAACTCAATTTCCAATACCAGCCCCAATACAAAGTACCCCGGGACCCCATATACTACCAAAAACCCAATTCCAAGGTTTTTCACCACGATGAGAATACAATCTCAACCTTTGGATCCAACGATCCCAAATACCCGATTTAACATCCTCGGGTGTTCCAACACCGTATTTAATTCATAATTGCCACAATTAAAATCCATTGAGGATCATTACCACATGGAGATTAACACCATTAATTCCCGGGCACCACAATTATCCCCCATTAATAAAATTTCGTTCTCTAAATTTGCACAGGCGTACTCCAAGTACTATCAAGACTACACAATCCAATCGGATCTACAACGTCGAATCATGAACATATCATGAACGACACACCAACCGCGAGGATACAGATCTCGCACTAAAACCTGAAATGGAGTAAATCTCCCAAACCATCACAATCTCAAAAGGACGTCAGCATGCCTCGACGCTAACCACCCAAAAGCAGTCAGTCATCCCTAACTGCTAACCAAACGAATCATTTGTGATTCGAAAATAGATATCGCCCCAATGATATCTCTATGACTTAGCCTACGATGTTAAACATATATCGTTACCAAAGAAACCACCAGTACACAACAGTGTACTTAAACTACACCCTGTTTCCGCTCTCCAAATCCATCTCCATCAACGGAGTAGTTGCAACATTTTGCAACTTGGGTCGGGCAACTCACGGCCACCGATCAACACGAACACATCTCCAAAGATGCCTACATTCGTGTGTTCCAAGAAATCATATCTTGGTCCAAACACGCCATCGAGACTCCACAAGGTCTCAAGTTCTCGTAGAGAACATGCAAGAAAATCAATTGCAACATCACTCCACGTGTCAACAATGACACCCAAAAGATTAAACTCTGACCATCCCTCGTTTATCCTAGGATTCAACAATCCTAACACAGGGATGCTATCAAATTACCCAGTAATGAATTACCATGATCCCAAATACGACAATACCTCCTCAGAGAAAGTCAACCAGACTTCACAATCATTCTTCAGAATACATCGTGTCATTGAGATTATCAATCTCAAGGTGCCACAATCTCTCACCGGAGATTCATTCATCCAAACACACTAACCCGATGCTTGAAGAGTACCAAGAAAAAATACTAGCATTCGTATACACACACCGTTGTACATGCCTAACCACCAATACCACATGCACATTCAATGCAATCGACTCGGGTATCAACAATCATACCCAAAAGTGCCAATTACAACTGTCAATCTCCAGCTATTCTCACCCCGCGGAGAACAATGATTGATGGACCAACGACCAATAGTGTGATTCCAACATCAACACCACACAAAACGACTCATCGAATCTTCCAAAGATTCCCAATAGGTAGGTGTATCAATACCGCCTTCCTCACAAGGAAGAATGTCATGAACCCATGACCCTCCAACCTCGAACCACCATTCGGAAAACCCGGATATATATTTATACCAAAATATATCCCGGAATCAATAAATACGCACTGGTTCAATATAGTGCATCTATGTCACTATTACCAAATCGAAATCTGTATATACAACATATACACATCTATCGATGCTCTGCACTAATGCCATAGTACTCCACATCTCGAGCATCTCCCCAGAGACGTATCCTCGTACGTCTCACCGAAAATATAACCGTGGCTGTTTCACAATCAACCTTCGACCAATACCAGCAGTCTCCATGACAGTACGTTCCAAATCCCTCCAAGAGATACAATCAACATAGTAATGTCACCCCACTAACTATATCCCCCATTGCATTCCATATGCAAGGATGTTCAACCAGAGCTAACAACGATTTGCCGACACTCAAGTTGGTATTCCCAACAAAATTGAGCTGTCCCGATACAAGTCTCTCAAAACATTTGACGTATAAACGTCCCCGTTAGGTACTCTCTGTCTCAAACCTCATGCCACAAAGTGACTACCGAGTCTACCATAAGTCCTCATCGTATTATCATATGATTCACCAAACTCGGTTCCAACGAGCAGTATAATGGCTACATCAAGCTCATCATAGTAATGCACAATAACCATCTTACTTGGCTAGCCTATCGTAGCCTCCTTAGGTTTATACCAAACCTACCAACATACCATATGTTCCATCCCGGTATATCATACCATTCAATTAATTAGAATAGTGGGTCATCACCCGATATTTCTCTAATACCAATGTATAACGGACATCCCGGTGTCCTTACTCAACCACAAAGCAATCCTAATTCATTAGGATTTTATTCCACACCTCCATGTGTGGGTGTGACCATGTCTACCATACGTCACATCGGTAAAAGCGAGTAGTTTCCTCAATAACTACTCCTATCACCAGTCACTTGGCCATAGCCATCCCAACGAGTATACTCAAAGGTACCACTACTCGTAAAATATTTACCTCAAATGTGTGTGGTGGTACACTTCATGTACGGCGCATCCAATAATTCATCAAGCAAACCTGCTCGGCATAATTGTCTCGTCAACCGGTGATGCAGACACTACCTTGTGCTCACCATCGGCACTCAAACCATACGACTAAATACGCACACTCAGACGTATTATTCATCGAAACAAAGCTGCACGTCTACATAGAACATCCACTATGTCATCGCATCCCGTGAGGATACATGTCAACACATGACATCCACAATAATACTAACAGAATAGTACTCTACCATAACTCATTGCTAATAAGGTAACGGCATACCTGTACCCATTGCCCAATAGCGGTACGAAATCAGTACCCATCGCTTGAAGGCGGCACAATCCCGAGCTATAAAATCAATGGTATGAGTTCTAGCTATATAAAATCAGCGGCATAAATCATCGTTATAGGATCAGCGGCATAAATCCTGGCTATAGAATCAGCGGAATAGATCATCGCTATAGATATCCGGCGGTATGAACCATCGCCATAGATGTAGCGGAATATACCATCGCTATATATATACCCGACGGCGTGAACCATCGCCAAAAATGTAGCGGAATGCACCATCGCTATATATACCCGGTGGCATGAACCATCGCCAATAAAATAGCTGAATGAACCATCGCTATATATACCCGGCGGCATGAACCATCGCCAATAGAATAGCGGAATGAACCATCGCTATATATATATACCCGGCGGCATGAACCATCGCCAATAGAATAGTGGAATGAACCATCGTTGTGATACCCCCAAAATAATTATATGCATGTGGGCATTAATTATGTTTATGTGATAATTATGGTGTTAATTATTATGGTGAAATGCTTAGTTATGCGGTGGGCATGACCTGTTAATGCATTTCAGGGTGCATGCGATGCATGTTGGTAAATTGGGTGTTGGCATGATTTATTTGGGGTGGGTATTAATTATTGTGGTAAAGCATGTTTAAATGGGGAAATGGTGCATTTTAGAAGAAATGCTTTTAAAATATCATGTTAAGATATTTTATACATCATGCTAAATACCGGGGCATAGTTTTAATTAAACCCCCTAATACCCCAACTCCCCAACACTCCCCTCATTTTCTCTCAAATCACTCATTAATCAAAAACTCCCCAAACCCTTCCCCAAACCCACCATTCACGTTTCTTGCAAGGAGGAGGAGAAGAAACTTTGAAGCTTTTAAATCCTTGATTTCTTGCTAGTTTTGTAGCTCAAGAGGTGAGCAATATCCTTGGTTAATGTTCGAGCATGTTTTGTTTGATTTTGGGTTTGTAAAATTTGGGGGAAAATGGGTTTGTTTGGATATATGTCATATATGGTTGGAATATGGTTTTTAATGTGGTTTATGTTGGTTTTATAAGGGATTTTGTTGAATATGAGTAGTATTGTAATTATTGGTGTTTATATTGGTGGTTTTTGAAGTTTTGATGTTAATGGTTGGGAAAGATTTGAGGGTAAACGGATTGGAGAATATGAAGTGTGAAAAATGGGCAAAAATCGAGTGTACAGGCTTCCGCGATCGATCGGGGCATTTTCCCGATCGATCGCGAGCACCAGGGAGGTTCCAGTGTGCTTCCGCGATCGATCGCGAGTTTGGCGCAATCGATCGGCAAAGCCGCGATCGATCGGCACAAACTCGGCCATCGATCGCTGATTGGTATTTTTTGGATATTATTGCAGTAGCCTCTCGTGATCGATCGGGGCTCATTGGCGATCGATCGCGAGACACTGAAAATGGAAATTTTGTTTATTTTTGTGGGAGTTTTGGTATTAGACTATTATTAGCTTCTAATATTGGTTTGTGTGACTGTGTAGAACCATCTCAGGTAGCAACACAACTAAGGAGATAAAGTCCTACGACATCTCCACTTTTGGAACAAAGGTACGTAGTGAGACGTATGGGCATCGGAAGGTAAAATGTGTTTTTACGTGTTGGGCTATGCATTATGGTTGCATACATACATGGGTTATGCATTATGGTTCCATACATGAGTTTGGTTATGCATTATGGTTGCATACATGAATTTGGTTATGCATTATGGTTGCATACACTCATTGGATGCATTGTTGCATGTGATTGTAAGTCGGGATTATATTCCAGTGATGAAGAGTACATGCCGCTGTAATGGCGTAGCGATGATAGAATACTTGCCGCTATCATCCCATAGCGATGAGAGAATATTTGCCGCTAATATGTAGAAGTGAAGAACACGCCGCCGTCATATTATAGCGAGGGATATTATTTGCCGCTTTGTCTAAGCGAGGGGTATTAATGCCGCTGTCATGTTAAAACGATGGGTATTATGCCACTGATATATTGAAACTTGGGAATTGTGTGATATCCCCGAAATAATTAATTGTAATTTGGGCATTAATTATGTTTATGTGATTAATTATGGTGATAATTAAATTATGTGTTGGGATTAATTATCTTGTTGAAATGCTTAGTCACATGGTAGGCATGACCCGGTAGTGCATTCGGGATGCATGTTGTGCATGTTTTGAAATTGGGTATTAACATAATTTATTCATGTTGGTTGTTGATTATTTGGAAAGCATGGATTTAATTGAGGTTTTGGGTGCATTTTGGTAAAATGCTTTTAAAATACCACGTTGGGGTATTTTATACATCATGCTAATAATTGGGGTACATGTTTTTTTTTTAATTAAACCCCCACCTTTATACCCCCACTAACCCCACCTCACCTTTCACTTTACCAATCCCCAACTCACTCTCCCCAACCCTAACCCCTTTCACCATTTTCGAAACTTGCTTAAAAGAGGAGGATAGATCTTCACAAAAGCTTGGTTTGTAAGATTTCTAGTGAGATTTGGAGTCCATAAGAGGTATGGAACCCTCCTTGGTGTTTTAATGGTGTTTGATTTTGATTTTAAAATGGTATTCTAAGTTTTTGAAATGGGTTTGTTTTGGGTTGGTATGGTTTTGTTTGGATGTTGGATTTTTGGTAGTATTGTGGTGAATGTTAGAGGTTTATGGTGTTTTTGTTTTGTTGGATTAATGGTATTTGAGTTGGTTTGATTTCGAGAAGAAGAAATGTGAATAGTGCCCAAAAAATCGCATGTACAGGTTTCCGCGATCGATCGGGACTTTCTCCCGATCGATCGCGAGAACCAGGGGAGGCGGCAGTAGCCTTCCGCGATCGATCGTGAGTTTGGCGCGATCGATCGGCGAGGCCGTGATCGATCGGCATAAACTCGGCGATCCATCGCGGATTGGAAATTTTTGTTGGCCGAGACAGTGTGATCTCGCGATCGATCGGGGCTTTATGGCGATCGATCGCGAGACACCAAAATATGTGTTTTTGGTTATTTTTCTAGGATTTTTGGTATTGGGCTATTATTGGGTTCTAATATTGGTTTGTGTGAATGTGTAGAACCATCCCAGGTGGCAACACAGCCAAGGAAGTGAAGTCCTACCACATCCTACTTTTGGAAAGGTACGTAAAGAGACGTACGGGCACCCAACGGTACATGTATCTATTATACTCATTGATTATCCATTGTGGATGCGAGTATATATGGAATTGTGCATTGTGGATGCAAATACATGTTGAATTATTGTAGGGTCTTCCTACCTTAACATCATCATAATCACGTATTATGGACTAAACATGCATTAATAACATCTTAGTGTTCCGGTTGTAGCTTTGAGCTAATAGAATTACAGGCCAAAAATAAAATTTCAAAACTTAATAATTACATTCCCAAAAACGAATGCTAACATTATAGGTTTACACTACTCCTAGAGTAGAGACTATCAAAATCATGTATCCTATATTCTTTCATGCTCCTTTTAGCTCACTGCCTCAACCCGACCCTTAGCCCTTCAGTCCAAAGTGTACCTACAGGAACAACCCATCATGAGCATGTACATCATTACTTAACATCATAAGGTAATGGCGTATAAATAAATGCATGAAAATAATCGTAACATATACTTCCTGGTTAATCGCATTAATCCACTTTGGTTGCCCTGTTTCATAGTCATGCATATAATCATTAGTTCTTGACATAAATGATTAAAATCATACTCACATATATGCTCATAATCAACAATGTTATTTAGAAATGGGGATGTTTCTGGTCTTGTTATGTCCGCGGAACAATTGGCCCCCTCGCTTCGACATATAGCGGTACTGTGATACCCCTCGCTACACATTGATAGCGGATGTATCTCCTCGCTAGCTATGTCAGCGGTAAGTACCTTCCTCGCTTTCCCATAACAACTACCAGAACACTCTACCATTCTAAATAACATAGTTAAACATACATCATCATCATCATATCATAAACATCATCATCTTATAAATGTCATCATCTTGTAAACATCATCATCTTGTGAACATCATCATCTTATAAACATCATCATCTTATCATAAACGTCCTCATAAACATCATATCATCTTTACTCATCATAAACATCATCATCATAACTTACTTATCATAATCATCAACATAAACATCGTAAATACTTATGCAATCATTGTGTAGTCGTAGTATAGGAATGTGTTTTACCGTCTGATGCCGTACGTTTCTTACGTACCTTAATTCCAAAAATGGAGAAGTTGAATAACTTTATCTCCTTGAAGCTGTGGGTACCTGGGATGGTTCTACACAACCATAAAAATCGATATTAGAAGCTAATTATAGTCCAATATCCAAAAATCCCACAAAATAATCAAAAACATACAATTATGTGTCTCGCGATCGATCGCTGAGATGTCTCGATCGATCGCGAGATCACACTGCCCGTTGCCAACTTTTTGTGTCTTCGGCGATCGATCAGCCACTTTTGGCGCGATCGATCGCCAGCCTCACCGATTGATCGTCCAAAAGTGGCGATCGATCACCAAATGGTTCTGGAGCCTACTGCTGGCTCGCGATCGATCGCCATAAACGGGCGATCGATCGCCGATCCCTGTACATCGAAAAATCACCATTTTTGAGCATTTTTCAAGCTCTACCTCATACCCTTCAGACCCAAACATACCAACAACTCAAACATCATCATAACTCACTAAAACCCACATAAAACACTTCAAAAATCATACCCCAACAACATATAACACATACTCAAAACAAACCCACATAAAAACTCAAAATGCTAACCTATTTTTAAATCAAACATCATTAAAACTTTAGGAAGGGTTTCATACCTCTTGAGGACTCCAAATATTAACAAAAATCCCACCAACAAAAGTTTTGTGAAGATTTCTTCTTCCTTCCTTGCCAAGTTTCGAAAATATGAGATGGGTTAGGGTTGGGGATGAATTTGGGGGTTTAAAAGTGATGGGTAAAGTGAATAAAGTGTAGTGGGCTAAAGGGGTTATAAAGTTAATTAAAATTGAACCCCAAAGTTAACATGATGTATAAAATACCCCAACATGGTATTTTAAAAGCATTTTACAAAAATGCAACAAACTTCCATTAAATCCATATTTTCCCTCATAACTAACACCCAATACAATTAAATCTTGTTAACACCTCATTTCCCAACATGCATAACATGCACCCTGAAATACAATCCCAGGTCACGCCTACCATGGGACTAAGCATTTCAACAAGATAATTAATTTCAACTCATAAATCAATTATCATCATAATTAATCATATAAACATCATTAATGCCCAAATTGCATATAATTAATTTCGGGGCATCACAATTATGCATTATGATTGCATATGTATATGATAATTGTTTGGTGCACATCCCATGAGTCATGGTTATATAGAGTGATGATTTTAATGCTTTGCCGCTGTCACTTGAAGCGATGATAGAATACTTGCCGCTGTCATATTGTAGCAAGGAAAGAATATTTGCCGCCAAATGTTGAAGCGAGGGTATTGCCGCATGTCGCATTTACGCGAGGTTATTCAATGCCGCTAATATGTCGAAGCGAGGGGTATTAGTGTCGTTGTCATGACAACCGAGGTGCATTAAAATACACTATTATAACAGACTAGGGATTGGTAATTGGTGATAATGAAATGGTGTTATGTCATGACATGTGTAGAACCATTAAATAATCTATTGATTATACTCATGAGTTATGGTACATGGACAACCAAAAACGGAGCGTTTATAATGCATGGGAAAAACAGGAAGTGTTTTATTACGGTTTATGCATTTACGCCTTACATTCATATTGTGTTGGATATGGATTATTATATGCTCATGTTTTGGGGGTTGTCCTTGTAGGTACATTTTGGCATGATAAAGGGGCTAAGGCGGGTTGAGGCGTTGAGCTTGTGAAGAACGCTTTTGATAAGGAAGGACAGGATTATTTTGTATAGTGTCTACTCTGGGAATAGTGTAAAGCTATAGTGAATAACATTCACTTGATAGAGAATGTTATTAATCCATTTGAAAGTCCTTAACTTGGCATGTAATTCTTAAGGCTCAAAGTCTCAACACAAACTTTTATACTCTGATAATGTGTGTTAGCTCTAATTATGCCTTTAATCCGTACTTAAGGAACTAGGGTCCTTACAAATTGGATATTGATATTGATGGAATGGATGCATGTCATGACATACATTATTGGCATTATAATCTATTGATTATGCTTGTGGTACAGGGACAACCAAATGGAGCTTTTAAGTGCATATATTACAGGAAGTGAATTGTATTTACGATTATGCATTTTATATCATAATCTTGTTGGCATGATTATGGTTATTATATGCTCATGGTTTGGGAGTTGTTCCTGTAGGTAAATTTTGGCATGAAGGGCTAAGACGTGTTGATACGTGAGCTAGTGATGAGTGCTTTTGGTATAGAAGGACATGATCCTTTTGTATAGTCTCTACTCTAGGGTAGTGTAAAGCTATAGGATTAACATTCATTTGGTTGGGAATGTAATTAATCCTTTTGTAATTTTATTTTGGCACTGTTGGGTAGAATCCTTTACTGCAAGCGCACGGTAGTCAAGTTTTAGTATAAAAGATGTCGAACCCACGGAGATTGAATAAATAGTTAAATCTAAGTACTGAATTAAAATAATCCTTGCTTTATTTAGAGAATCGAATGGTTGAATGTTATGCGAATAATAAAAATCAATTAACTAACGATGATCAAATATTTAGTTGAAAAGAAATCAATTAGAGACAAATCTAGGAGTGCGATTTCACTTGTTCATCTACTACACTTATCATTCCTTGATTTCCATGTTATGGATTTTCCTAGTTTACTAGCCGAGAATTCTTATTTATTTATACTCCCTCTCCCAAGTGTTAAGCAGAAGTAATCATCTAACATCAACCTTGATATCCGTATCTAAGATCAATTATCAAACAATTGTAAATGCGCAGTAATTCCTTTAACTACTTCTATGGAGTTATAGGCCTGTCGAACAATATAACTACCACGATACGAATTCCTTCTTTCCTATTCACAACCCCCTCTCCCGAGTGATAGATCACAAATATAATCAACATTCAATCCATGGCCAGTAGATTAAAAGCATTAAGAACAGGAAAACATAAATAAACCATATGGAAATCCAAATAAACTTCAATCAATTCATAATAAGTGTAGTTTCAAAACAAGCTACATCGTCTCCTAGAAAATAGAATTAGCTCATACTAGAATTAATTAAACACATAGACATGTTCAAAGAATCCATAAAAACTGATAAAAGTTTAGAGATACAAAGCGATTTGCAAGCTATTCTTCGTTCCCCGATGAACGCCGCCGTCTTGTGATGAAATCTCTACTTTTTGCTCCGAGCCGTCGTCGTTTTTCTCTTCCTTCTTCAACCCTAGCCTCTTTTTTTCTATTCTCAACGTCTGTTTCTGAATATCCCCCCGTGCCTTGGTGAATCTCCCTTTTAAAATCCCGTGCATCAGATAAGGAAAGAAGCAAAAATTTTTAAAATTCCATTGGCGTAATTACGCCACAAAGCTGGCGTAACTACGCCTGATGATGTGTCAAGAAGTGTGATTTCTCGCGTGACAGGCGAAATTACGCCTGAAAGTGGCGTCTTTACGCCTGTAAAAATTCTCAAAAGCGGTAGCCTTGGCGTAGCTACTCCTAATGAGGCGTAGTTACGCCTACTGAAATTCTTAAAACTCTGAAATGCCGTGGCTTAGGCGTCTTTACGCCTGAATCAGGCGTAATTACGCCTGATGCTTTGATGAAAAGCGTAGATTTTTTACTTCAATTCATCCTTTCTTTCCGCCATTTGCACCCTTTTAGTCCATAAATCTTGTAATTACCTGGATTCCTGCAAGACAAAATAAAACAACACCAAAAGCGTAATTCTGATCGAAAACTAGCACTAAACCAGCAAAATAAGAAGAAATATAAGTGTATAAAATACACTTATCAAACCCCTAAACTTAAACCTTTGCTAGTCCCGAGCAAAATAATAAAAAAAACAAAACAAAAACACATCAAAACAAAACTGATACGAAAAGACACACAAAACAAAGTTGTAAAACCTTCCAATTGTGTAGGCCTCAGAAATATTCAAACATGCATATCACTTTCTCAAGAATTCTCAAGTGTGTGTGTGCTACCATTTCCATCTAATCATTAACTCAAAGCGCTATTTACTCACACAAATCAATAGGACTTTGCAAGTTATAGGTTCAAATTGCATTGTTCAAAAACAGAGTGTAGCTTTGATAATTGCTAACAATGCATCAATTTGCGCATTCTCATCCCGCTTTCGATTCCTTCTATTGATGATTCATCAATTTGTTTTTTTTTTTTCATTTCAATTCATCCTCTTTTCCCATCCTCCTCATCATTATTCACCTCATTATTTTTCTCTTTTTTTTCATTGTTACCCCACTTCTAATTTTCAATTATGATCATAGGAGATATTTGAACTTTTAAAGCGCAATAGAGGGTGGGAAATAGTGTATAAGCTCTCACCAAGGTGGTTGAGGTGGTATCTTGAAATGATGCCGAATGGGGTTATTCATGTGCCTAAACACATGCCATTCGATTTGTATTAAGCTCAAAATGGTAACTAAAGATTAAATGATGTCATTTGGTGGCTTCAAAGGCTCAAACGATCAAAAATTTGCCTAAATCATTCCTAAGACACATATGTCTGTATTTCACCTCAAAGGTTACTATAGTAAGTTCTATACTACTCTCAATTCACAAATAACTTACATGATTTGGCCAATATGCTCAAATTGCATCTGAAAACCATGGTAATATCAGAAAAAAATTGAATGAGATACTAAAAGATATTGCAAACAATTCAATCCTCATTCTTTTCTACTTAAGCTCAAAGGGGCTACTATGGCAAATTTCTATCAATCGATCAAGGCCCAAATTATCAAGAATCGCCTATATCATTTTTGTGTTCATTCAAATCATCATTGATTAATCAAATGGTCATGGTCTCTTGTGCATGAATATGTGAGAACTCAAGAGCAACGTGAAAACATGAAAATTTTAAAATTTTTCACAAGTCAACTTAATTTTTCATCATTGGCCTCAACTGACTCGTAATACAACTTATGATACGCAAAACTAAACAGACTCTAAACCGAGACAAACCAAACAAAATAAGGAAAAGAAGCAAACAAAAACAACAGGAATCCAAATAATTTGAGACAGTTCAAAGTACCCCCTAAACTTAGAAATGTGAATTGTCCTCAATGCATACACATGACGAAAGATATAGAAAGATGCACATACCTAAGCGACGACCGTCATTGGTCATCGTCATCCATATCATCTGGGGCGGTTATGGAAATGGTGGTGGCTGGAACGTCGGCGGCTGTGGAAACGTCGGCGGCTGTGGAAACGCTCTATAAGGCAACTCCTGAGCGAGGGCTGATGTGAAGTCCACTGCAAAGTTCATGTAGGTGTCTTGACGCTGCTGGAACGCCTCTTGGCGCTGCATGTATGCATCATGACTTTGGTGGACAACCAACCTTAAATGAAGAAATTTTGACTTTTGTTGGATAAGCAAGACCACCTCTTTGCAACCCCCTAAACTTGCTTCCTTGCATGAATGGACTCCAAAATCCTGCATTTATCGACAAAAATATAGACTTTAGAGGTTGGATAGCTTAATTAAGAGAGATTGAAGAGACAAGTTGGGAATTGAGATGGTGGTGGAAAGAGGCGTGAGTTAGGGTTGAAGGTGGAAGAGAGTTTCTGAAAATGATTCTCCCAATTCAGACTTAAAATATGCGAGGTGTAATTACGCCGCAAGAGAGTCGTAATTACGCCTACTGTTCGGCTATTATTTTTTTTATGAAAAATGGCAGGCGTAACTACGCCAAAAACAGGAGTAGTTACGCCTACGCTACGGCATTTTTTTATTTTTCGAAAAATTGATAGGCGTAATTACGCCAAAAAACAGGCGTAGTTACGCCTGTGCTATGGCTTTTCAAAAACAAAATTTTTTGTTTGTTTCAGGAGTAAATACGTCCTTTTTATATGAAATAAATAAACAAAAATAAAGGATACAGAATTTGGGTTGCCTCCCAAAAAGCGCTTAGTTTATAGTCCTCAGCCCGACTGTCTTCCATTCCTTCAGTTAGGCTCGCTCAGATGAACCTGGTCCACGTCTCTTACTTCTTCCCCAAAATAATGCTTCAAACGCTGCCCATTTGCTTGAAATGTGTGACCGTCATTGCATTTCAGTTCAATTGCTCCATATGGGGTCACTTTCTCAATAGTGAACGGCCCAGACCATCATGACTTCAACTTTCCTGGGAATAGTCAGAGACGAGAGTTATAAAGGAGCACTTTCTGACCAGGAATGAACTCTCTTCTCATGATTTGCTTGTCATGCCAATTCTTCGTTCGCTCCTTGTAAATTTTAGCATTTTCATAAGCTTCATTGCGAAACTCATCCATTTCAGTGAGCTGTAGCAACCGTTGCTCACCAGCAGTCTTCAAATCAAAGTTCAGCTTCTTTATGGCCCAGAAAGCCCGATGCTCCAACTCTACCGGTAAGTGGCATGCTTTCCCAAAGACTAGACGATATGGGGACATCCCTATGGGAGTTTTGAATGCAGTTCGGTATGCCCATAAAGCATCATCCAATTTCAGAGCCCAATCCTTTCGGTTGATGCTGACAGTCTTTTCTAAAATTAGCATAATTTCTTGGTTAGAGATTTCAGCTTGGCCATTAGTCTGTGGATGATAAGCCAATGCAATCTTATGCCTCACAGTGTATTTCGTCATCAAAGCACTGAAGATCTTGTTACAGAAGTGGGTCCCTTCATCACTTACAATCAATCTCGGAGTGCCAAACCTTGTAAAGATGTTCTTTTGCACAAACTTAACCACAACATGAGCGTCATTAGTTGATGTGGCAATCGCTTCAACCCACTTAGATAGTCCACTGCTAGCAAAATATATGACTGCCCACAAGATGGTGGAAAGGGGCCCATGAAATCAATACCCCATACATCGAAAATTTCTATTTCCAAGATATTTGTCAACGGCATCTCATGGCGTTTGGAAATATTACCAATGCGTTGACAACGATCACACGTCTTCACCAAAATATAACTATCTCGATGTATCTCTGGCCAATAGAAACCCGATTGAAGCACTTTTGTTGCCGTCCTTGATGCTCCAAAATGTCCTCCATAAGGTGTTGAGTGACACTTTTCTACAATCTCTTTTGATTCCTCCTCAGTTACACATCGCCTGACAATTTGGTCTCCACGGCGTCTGAATACATACGGTTCATCCCAGTAATAATTCTTCACGTCATGAAAGAACTTTTTCCTATGCTGATAAGTGAGGTCTGGAGGCAATAAACCACACGACAAATAATTAGCAAAATCAGCAAATCACGGGGTTTTAGTATCTACCTCAAAGAGATGTTCATCAGGAAAGTTCTCTTGTATGACTCCATGATCCATTTGATCCTCCAACTCCAAACGAGATAAGTGATCTGCTACTTGATTCTCACTGCCCTTTTTATCCAAGATCTCAAAATCAAACTCTTGTAGCAGCAAGATCCATCGAATCAACCGGGGTTTTGCATCCTTCTTTGCAAAAAGATAATGAATAGCTGCATGATCTGTGTAAACTATGACCTTTGTCCCGATCAGATATGCTCTAAACTTGTCGAATGCAAACACCACAGCTAACATCTCTTTCTCGGTGGTCGTGTAATTCTGTTGGGCTCCATCAAGAGTTCTTCTTGCATAGTAAATTGCCCTAAACATCTTGTCTCTCTTTTGCCCCAATACTGCTCCCACAACATAGTCGCTGGCATCACACATTAAAACAAATGGCTCTTTCCAATCCGGCACTATGATAATAAATGCTGATATAAGTTATTTCTTTAGCCTATTAAATGCCTGCAAACACAAATCATCAAAGAAAAAGGTGAGTCTTTTTCTAACAAATTACACAAGGGCTTAGCTATTTTAGAAAAATCTTTAATAAAACGGCGATAAAACCCGGCATGTCCAAGGAAGCTTCTAATAGCCTTCTCATTGTTCGGGAGGTGGAAGCTTTTCAATTGCAACCACTTTTGCTCAATCCACTTCAATTCCTTGAGATGACACCTTATGGCCAAGGACAATACCCTCTTGCACCATAAAGTGACATTTCTCCAAATTTAACACGAGGTTCTTTTCTTGGTAGCGCTGTAACACAAGAGATAGGTTATGCAAACAATGGTCAAAAGAGGAACCAAATACCGAAAAGTCGTCCATGAAGACTTCTAGGATCTCCTCCACCATATCTGAAAATATCGCCATCATGCACCGTTGAAAGGTAGCAGGTGCGTTGCATAAACCAAAAGGCATTCTTCTAAAAGCAAAAGTGCCATATGGACAAGTAAATGTTGTCTTCTCTTGATCCTCGGGGTCTATGGAAATTTGATTGTACCCTGAATAGCCATCTAAGAAACAGTAATAACAATAACCGGCTAACCTGTCGAGCATCTGATCAATAAATGGAAGAGGGAAGTGGTCCTTCCTTATGGCCTTGTTGAGTTTCATATAGTCAATGCAAACTCGCCACCCCGTCACAGTTCGAGTTGAGATCAACTCATTATTTTCATTTCTTACCACTGTCATCCCTCCTTTCTTTGGCACAACCTGTACTGGGGAGACCCATGCACTATCTGAAATAGCATAAATAATCCCAGCATTTAACAATTTAAGCACTTCTGCTTTTACTACCTCCTTCATTGCTGGATTCAACCGCCTTTGATGATCAATGGAGGGAACGAATGAATCCTCCATAAGTATTTTATGCATGCATAAAGACGGGCTAATCCCCTTGATATCAGAGATTGACCAACCCAAAGCAGATTTAAATGTCCTCAATACACGTAAAAATTTATCTTTCTCTAAAGAACAAAGAGATGAAGATATAATTACCGGGTATGTCGAATTCTCACCCAAGAAGGCATAAGTAAGGTGGGCAGGTAGTTCTTTCAATTCCGAGCTCGCCTTCGTATCTTCTTTGACTGATGTATCTCGTACATCTTCCTCTGTTCCAGCAGTGTTGTTCTCCTTATGCAAGCTCTTAAGTGCTTCCACTTGATCATAAAGATCAGACTCAGTTGCATCTACGTGCATAATAGAGTTGACCATGCAATTCTCCAATGGATCCTCAGGTATTGCTCCTACTTCAAAGTTATGCACACATGAGCCAATAACATCCAAAAACTTGCAAGTGCTTACCTCGCCAGGTCCCTTCAGAGCCTTGTAAATATTAAACGTCACTTCTTCTCCTCCAACTCTCAAGGATAATTCTCCTCTCTGGACATCGATAAGTGCCCTGCCTGTTGCTAAGAATGGTCTCCCCAAAATTAATGGAACATCTCCATCTTCTTCCATGTCTAGAACCACAAAATCTGCAGGGAAAATAAATTTGTCCACCTTCACGAGCACATCTTCAATTATCCCTCTAGGATATGTAAGAGACCTATCCGCCAATTGCAATGTGATTGTAGTAGGCTTTACTTCTCCAAGCCCTAAACTCCTGAAAACAGATAAAGGCATTAAATTAATACTTGCACCTAAATCACATAATGCCTTATTGAATGTAGAACTACCAATAATACAAGGAATAGTAAAACTCCCTGGATCTTTCAATTTTTGTGGTAGCTTCTTTTGGAGGATTGCACTACATTCTTCTGTGAGATTCGCGGTCTCAAATTCCTCAAGCTTCCTCTTCCGTGCCATTATGTCCTTCAAGAGACTTCATTGTAGCACCCATGTTGTTCATGTGACCCTCAATCATATCAAGCCTTGACTCAATCTTCTCAAGCCTCAATGCCGAGCTTTGAACAAAATTACCCACCAAATCTTCAAATGATGGTTTACCTTCATTCTTTTGTGGAGCATATACAGGTGGTGGAGTCAGAGCATTATTGTTGTTGGCATATGAGAGCTTATCATTATTGCGGAACCCTTGTTGGTATGGATTGCTTCGGTAGTTGTTATTGTTGTTGGGATATCGATTGTTTATAAACTGAGCTTGTTCTTGGTCTGCTTCCCTTGACAACTCAATTCCAGCTGCAGCTGCAGCCGATTCAATAGTGGGTTGTGCTCCTTGCTTGGTCAGAGCTGCTACCTGCATGGTTAGTGAAGACAATTGTGCAGAAAGTGTACTAAAATGATCAACCTCATACATACCTATGGGTTTCCTCACCATGGCTCGCTCACTGGGCCACTGGAAGCTGTTGGCTGACATCTCCTCAAGTAATTCAAAAGCAGTATCTGCAGTCTTAGAAAATAGTGTTCCTCCTGCTGTAGCATCCACAATGATCTTAGTTGGTCCATTCAACCCATTGTAAAATAACTGAATCTGCACCCAGTTTTCATAATTGTTTTGTGGGCACCTCCTCAATAAATCCTTAAATCGCTCCCATGCCTCATATAGTTGTTCAGAATCAATTTGTCTGAATGTACTGATTTCGGTTCTCAGTTGAGCTGACTTAGCTGGTGGGAAGAACTTTGAGAGAAATTTCGATGCCATTTCCGCCCATGTGCATATACCACCAAATGGAAGAGATTGTAACCAACTCCTTGCATGATCCCTAAGAGAGAAAGGGAACAATCGCAGTCTCACAGTATCTTCTGGAACACCATTCATCTTTACAGTATCAGCTATCTCCAAAAATATCCTCAAATGCAAGTTGGTGTCTTCAACAGGGGAACCACCAATCTGATTCTGTTGCACCATACTTATCAATGCCGGCTTAAGTTCAAAGTTGTTGGCATTGATAGTCTGGTGAGCTATCCCAGAGTAATTGTTGTTGACCGATGGTTTGAAATAATCTCTGATCGCCATTTGAGGTTCAACAAGTTGTTGTGGAGGTGGTTCGTTGTTGTCTCTATTTGCAGCCATTTTTATCAATTCCTCCCTTCTCGTTTTTCTCAGTCTTCTTGCAGTTCTCTCGATCTCAGGATCAAACAGCAACGATTCAGGAGTAGTATACTTTCGCATGCACTGCAAAATCTCAGAAAGATAAAAATCAATCCAAAGTAAAAGGAATAAAAGCTCTAAATTAAAACCAACATTAATTGGTACAGTATCAGAATTTAAGAAATAAATCAATCCCCGGCAGCGGCGCCAAAAACTTGTTGGGTAAAATCGTTTACCGCAAGCGCACGGTAGTCAAGTTTTAGTATAAAAGATGTCGAACCCACAAAGATTGAATAAATAGTTAAATCTAAGTATTGAATTAAAATAATCCTTGCTTTATTTAGAGAATCGAATGGTTGAATGTTATGCGAATAATAAAAATCAGTTAACTAACGATGATCAAATATTTAGTTGAAAAGAAATCAATTAGAGACAAATCTAGGAGTACGATTTCACTTGTTCATCCACTACACTTATCATTCCTTGATTTCCATGTTATGGATTTTCCTAGTTTACTAGCCGAGAATTCTTATTTATTTCTACTCCCTCTCCCGAGTGTTAAGCATAAGTAATCATCTAACATCAATCTTGATATCTTTATCTAAGATCAATTATCAAACAATTGTAAATGCGCAGTAATTCCTTTAACGACTTCTATGGAGTTATAGGCCTTCGAACAATATAACTACCACGATACGAATTCCTTCTTTCCTATTCACAACCCCCTCTCCCGAGTGATAGATCACAAATATAATCATCATTCAATCCATGGCCAGTAGATTAAAAGCATTAAGAACAGGAAAACATAAATAAACCATATGGAAATCCAAATAAACTTCAATCAATTCATAATAAGTGTAGTTTCAAAACAAGCTACATCGTCTCCTAGAAAATAGAATTAGCTCATACTAGAATTAATTAAACACATAGACATGTTCAAAGAATCCATAAAAACTGATAAAAGTTTAGAGATACAAAGCGATTTGCAAGCTATTCTTCGTTCTCCGATGAACGCCGCCGTCTTGTGAAAATCTCTACTTTTTGCTCCGAGCCGTCGTCGTTTTTCTCTTCCTTCTTCAACCCTAGCCTCCTTTTTTCTATTCTCAACGTCTGTTTCTGAATATCCCCCCGTGCCTTGGTGAATCCCCCTTTTAAAATCTCGTGCATCAGATAAGGAAAGAAGCAAAATTTCTAAAATTCCATTGGCGTAATTACGCCTCAAAGCTGGCGTAACTACGCCTGATGATGTGTCAAGAAGTGTGGCTTCCCGCGTGACAGGTGTAATTACGCCTGAAAGTGGCGTCTTTACGCCTGTAAAAATTCTCAAAAGCCGTAGCTTTGGCGTAGCTACGCCTAAATGAGGCGTAGTTACGCCTACTGGAATTCTTCAAACTCTGAAATGCCGTGGCTTAGGCGTCTTTATGCCTGAATCAGGCGTAATTACGCCTGATGATTTGATGAAAAGCGTAGATTTTTTACTTAAATTCATCCTTTCTTTCCGCCATTTGCACCCTTTTAGTCCATAAACCATGTAATTACCTGGATTCCTGCAAGACAAAACAAAACAAAACCAAAAGCGTAATTCTGATCGAAAACTAGCACTAAACCATGCAAAATAAGAAGAAATATAAGTGTATAAAATACACTTATCAGGCACTGAAATATTAATCGCTCGGGGCATCAACAAGAACTTTATACTCTGTTAGATGTATGTTTAGCTCTTCTTATGCCTTTAATCTGCACTTAAGGTACTAGGGTCCTTACAATTGCTATATATAAATATACCTGGCGGCATGAACCATCGCCAATAAAATAGCAGAATGAACCATCGCTATATATACCCGACGGCATGAACCATCGCCAATAGAATAGCTGAATGGACCATCGCTATATATATATATATCCGGCGGCATGAACCATCGCCAATAGAATAACGGAATGAACCATCGCTATATATATATATACTCGGCGGCGTGAACCATTACCAATAGAATAGTGGAATGAACCATCGCTATATATACCCGGCGGCATGAACCATCGCCAATAGAATAGCGAAATGAACCATCACTATATATATACCCGGCGGTATGAACCATCGCCAATAGAATAGCGGAATGAACCATCGCTATATATATACCCGGTGGCATGAACCATCGTCAATAGAATAGCGGAATGAACCATCGCTATATATAATACCCGACGGCATGAACCATTGCCAATAGAACCAGCGGCATGATATCCCTCGCTATAATATGACAGCGGAGTTTTCTTTGCTTTAACATATTAGCGGCAAATATCCTTCATCACTACTTTGCTTCGACGTACCAGCGGCAAATAATATCCCTAGCTATAATATGACAGTGGTCGTGTTCTTCACTTCTACATATTAGCAGCAAATATTCTCTCATCGCTACGTTATGATAGCGGCACCAATACCCCTCGTTTCGACATACCAGCGGCAATTAATATCTCTAGCTATAATATGACAGCGGTCGTGTTCTTCGCTTCTACATATTAGCGACAAATATTCTTTCATCGCTACGTTATGACAGCGGCAAAGTATTCCATATCCATGCGACCCTGCAACCACCATGGTTAGCAACAACATATTCCAATTATGAACACATATCATAAACGCGCATAAGCGACATAGTTGTGTCACACAACACTAACTACCATCATGCATAAGTATGTGCTACCCATTTCCATCAACATGTTCCTAGGCCCTCAACAGCCCCAAAAAGCAAACCTGGCTCAAATACCACTAATATAAGGACCCCCGGGCCCTTAACCCGTTATTAGTGTATTAACCCATGCATTTAGTGCATACAATCATATAATCAGGGGGAAAACCACTTGCTACCATAGCGAAACATGCCAACAATAAAATTTCTTGCAATAAACCACTTAATGCTCAAATTCTCCATACCACTCGACTCATAAGTATGCATGCACCTTATAATACACTAACATGTTCTCAGTTCATTTAGCAATTCATTAAATAATTGCAGGCAACCCATAAATGAAGAGAGAAAGGCCCTTGCCTTGTTATACAAACCATATACACATAATAGTGCTCACATGCGAGCATCGAATAAGTATGTGTGTATCTAATGTATAAATATCATACTCAATACAGCTCTGGTACTTTGATCCTGGAAGTACCTCCAATCAACAGCTCGAGCTCAACTCCAAAGTCATTGATGTACCTGTTCACCTGTCCCAACAGAGACAGACCCCACACGGGGTGAGCATATCAATACCACCAATCCAATAATCATAATATTACAGTTCATAATTTTCAGAATGTAAATGCCATGAATTTTAAATGATACTCCCTGGATGGTGTCATCCTCAACCGGGATCCCCTATGCTGTTCGTGTTCTCAAAATAACCGAAAGCATCAAATTCCTAAAAGCCAGTTAATCATCTCATTGATTAACTAAATCCATTCCTGCCATGCCAGTTTCACAAATCAAATATGATTATATCATTAAACAAATGACTATAGATATCACTATCTAACCAATGATTCCATATTTCCATTTCATCGCTCGCTCCACAATAGCGACATTTTAACCCCACGCACGCTCAACAGCAGCGACGTCATAACCGATGTTCGCTCAACAGCGACAACATCCAATCATTGCTCGCTCAAAAGTGGCACCATATAATTCCCATTGTATATCCATTTATTGCAAAAACCATATACCATGCATTTCACAGTTGCAATAATATAAAAGGCTATGCTCGTACGTTATACGTACCTTATGATCCCGTAGTCCGAACCAAACCTTGACTGAGTCCCGCGACCCGATGAATTATGTGCTAACACATAAATAACTCACAATTAAACACAAGCATGCAACCACGTGCCCAAGCACGTTCATAACCCCCATTATATCGTCAATCCATGATGATTTACCATTTAAAAGACCCCGGGCGAAGCATGCATACTACTCAAAATAATCCATTTTACAAGGTTGGTGATAGCCGAAATACAATCGAGTAGTCCATTTTTATTAAAGTTCAACTCCAATCATTCCATTTTAAAAGTGTAACATTCCCATTGGAATGTAGACATTGCCTCGAAAATCGGCTAATTAAACCCCGTTTTCAAAATCCCAACATTTGCCAAAATTCCAAAAAAAAAACACAAGAAATATGGCCCGATCGATCACGATCGCGCATCCACACTGCCCGAAAAAAATATAGGCGCGATCGATCGCCTACAAATGTCGATCAATCGCCAACTCTTTCTGTTACTCGCGATCGATCGGTAACATCTCGCGATCGATCGCGAGTACTATTCATCATCACCCATTTTCCAGATTCATGTCGCGATCGATCGGCGCCAAGCTGCGATCGATCGGGACCTGCAATTTTCCAAAAAACTCGAGTTTTAATGGGTTTTTCACACCCAAACTCAAAACCAATACCCCATACACCTTTAACACCACCAGTACTCCATTTAAAACCAAAAACTCAACTTTGAATTTTTACCAAAAATCCCCAATTTCCAAATCCAACCCCAAAACCTAACCAAAATCCACAATACGACTATAAAATCGAAGATAAGGACGAGGGGAAGAATAATACTGGTTATCTTCGAGAAATCCGGCTCCCGAGCCGAGCTTCCAGCCATTTTTCTCCAAAGAGGAAAGAGAAGGGTTTTGGGGGGAGATGGGGCGCGAAGAGAGAGAGAGGAGAGAGGAGAGATTCCTTGCAATGACGGAATACCGAGTCCACTTGGTATATATAGTACCAAGGCTCCAAAATTCCAAGTCCTCCACAAGTATATCATGACTTATTAAAAATCATATGTTTTTTTCAATAATTATCTCTCCAATATCAATTTCCAATACCAGCCTCAATACAAAGTACTCGGACCCCATATACCACCAAAAACCTAATTCCAAGGTTTTTCACCACGATGAAAATACAATCTCAACCTTTGGATCCAACGATCCCAAACCTGATTTAACATCCTATGGTGTTCCAACACCGTAATTAATTCATAATTGCCACAATTAAAATCCATTGAGGATAATTATCACACTGGGATTAACACCATTAATTCCCGGGCATCACAACACATGCCACTAATTAATTAACTCTTGTTTAATACATGATTTTGGACCATTAATCTTGCAACATAGTGATGTATTGACACATGGATTCCATAATACATTAATTGATTAAAAAGTCAATCATCGACACTTGAATATTCAGCCATCACTCTTTAGTCATAACTTCCCTCTCTCAGTCCAGTCAAACAATTTTCTCTTCCTTCTCTCTACCCAAATTTCACAAATTTAAACCATTTTAGCTCCCAAATTCTTGTGAATTTGTGGATGCATGTTGCATGCTAACTCTATTTTTTCCTGGCAAAGACCTTCTTGGTTTCATAGTTATTGATTCCGTTATACTGCATGATCTGAGACATATCGCTCAAAAGAGGGTGACTAGGTTAGTTTGAGAAAGTTATGGGCAATCACGCTAAAGTCAACCTCTCAGTGTGCAAATCATATATGTATATTTGAAAGGCATAAGTGGTTGCTTACCTTTAGAGTTAATTCCACTAGACATCTACGAACCTATGAGTGTGAGGGTACATCACAAAACATTCTATTTCTCATTTTAACGTCATGGATCAGCATACCTCTTATCTCACGGCTAGAAACATATGAATATGTCAAGCTATTCTAGGCAATGGTTGAGAATTAAGAAGAGAAGAATTTAAAATTCTATGTATCGATATGAAGCGAAAACCGATTAGTTTAGACAAATATATGAGAAAATAGAATTACAAGATAAATTGATTCCTTATGCTTCACAATGAAATATTGTTGCAGAAATAGACGAAATCAAACACTTCTGGATATGGTCAGATAAATGTTGGCGCAATCGATTCTTCCAATAGTTTTTTGAGGAGAAGAAACGTTTGTCTGCTGCCTATAGTTTGTACCATGTGCCTTCTAAATAGTCATTTCAATTTCTATTTGAGTAATGGCATGGCATAAAAAGATATTTGGAAGTTCTGCACCTTTGAGAATCGATGTGATTTCTTCACAGTATTTTTTTTACAAACATTAAAAGCTCGATCCAAGAGCTTCAAAAATTATATTTTGGAAAATATTCTAAAATTATATTTTAGCGATCGATCGCCGCAAGGCAAAAAGCGAGGCGATCGATCACCTCAAGTAGCGATCGATCGCCACTGTTTAAAAAGTGGAAAATGATGATTTTTGATGCTTTTTTGGTATTTGGCTATTATTTAGCTTCTAATATTGATTTGTATGGTTGTGTAGAACCATCCCAGGTGCCAACGACATCAAGGAGATAAAGTTCTCTAATTTCTCCACTTTTGGAATTAAGGTACGTAAGACGCGTACGGGCATCGGACGGTAACATATTCTTACACTATGACTATGCAATAATCGTATAAATATTTAAGATGTTTATGATGATGATAATGATAAGTAAGTTTATGATGATGTCTATGAAGTGATGATGTTTATATGATATTTATAAAATGTTACGATGTTTATGATATGGTAAGATGCCATAAAATAGCGTAAAATGCCATCGTGGTAAGATGCCACACGATATTTATGATATGGTAAGATGCCATACGATAGGGTAAGATGCACTCGTGGTAAGATGCCACACGATGTTTATGATATGGTAAGATGTCATACGATAGGGTAAGATGCCCATATGCATGACTATGAAACAGGGACAACTAAGTGTGTTAATACGATTAACCAGGAAGTATACGTTACGATTATTTTCATGCATTTATTTATATGCCATTACCTTATGATGTTAAGTAATGATGTACATGCTCATGATGGGTTGTTCCTGTAGGTACACTTTTGGACCGAAGGGCCTAGGGTCGAGTTGAGGCAGTGAGCTAAAAGGAGCAAGATGAATATAGGACATGATTTTGATAGTCTCTACTCTAGGAGTAGTATAATTCTATCGCTTTAACATTCATTTTGAGAATGTAATTAATTAAGTTTTTGAAACTTCAATTTTTGCCTGTAATCTTGTTAGCTCAAGGCTACAACCGGAACCCTAAGAAGTTATTAATGCATGTTTAGTCCATTATATGTGTTTAAGATGATGTTAAGGTAGGAAGACCCTACATTAGTGGTATCAGAGCAGTGGTTAGATAACCCGGGCATGAGTGAAGGGTAGCCTTAGCAATGAGCTGGCTAGGTGATTCTTTTTAAACATGTTATGTGCATAAGTTGCATATGAAGTATATGATGTTACACTAACATGTTTGATTATTTAACGATGTATTATATGAACTGCTTTTGGGTATGGTTGTTAACCCTTGTCTTGCAGCATGGCAGCAAATGTGGAAGTATGAGATGCAGTGAGTGTTAATGCAAGTGCTGGACGTACGAATCCCCTACCCCCGCCAACTTTCGCCGAAGAACCGTCTGAACAACAGTTGTTGCCTGGAGAACTGAGCTTGACTCAATTTCTTGCATACCGACCTCCGACATTTGAAGGAACTGAGACAGGGGAACAGGCAGAAGATTGGTTGGAAAGAATAGAGCAAATATTTGCTGCAGCTCCTTGTGCTAAGACGACCTGGATAAGACTAGCGGAGTTCCAATTGGCCAAGAAGGCGCTAATGTGGTGGAAGACCACAGTAGTAGAGCAAGAGGCTCAAGGTCATGATGTTAATTGGAAGCTGTTCAGAACTCAGTTTCTGACCCGCTATTTTTTGGCTGTTGCACGACAGGCTAAGGAAGATGAGTTTACTAACCTCAAGAAGGTAACATGCCGGTGTCAGATTATGCTCTTCAATACTGTTCCTTGCTCAGATATGTGCCTCATATCGCCACAAGTACTCAAGCAAAGATGAGGAACTTCATGAAGGGCATGATGCCAGAACTGTATGATAGGGTGATCACTTATGGCCCTACTTGCTTTGATGATGCACTTTCACGGGCTGAGCTAGCCGAACTGGGAGTTGGTGCATACCCTGATACCGTACCACCTCCAGCACCCCCTCAGAAATCCACTTCTAATAATTTGAAGCCAAGGGGTGATCAGTTCAAGCCAAGGGGAAACACATCGGCGTCAAGGTTCAGTGGTAAGAGGCCCGACAATCATTGGAAAGGAAACCGTAGGGATGACGCCCCGTCAGGAAGAGGACAGCCTCAGGGATGCAGATTTGGGAAGGTCCTGTGGTCTATTTGTGGGCAACCACATCTGACAAAAGATTGCGTGGGATGCTATGTTTGTGGCAACAAGGGCCACTTTGCTCGGCAATGTCCCAACCGAGAGGGACAACAGAACTCTGCGGGGAGGCCTGCAGACAGAGCAGTACAGCACAGACCACCTTTTGCACCGAGGCAGTTTGGAGGTCAGCCCATGGGGCCACCTCAGGGGCAAGTTTATGCATTGACGAGGGAGCAGGCTACAGCAGCCCCAGAGGAGGTTATAGCGGGTACGTGTCTTTTATTTACGCACCCTGCTTTTATATTGATCGACACAGGTGCGTCACACTCTTTCGTGTCGACAAGTTTTGTGGAAAGGCAACACATATGCACTTCTCCGTCGCCCACGCCTCTTTTAGTCTCGACCCCCGCTGGAAGAAGTTTGATTACTGATCAGATTGTCTATGATGGCCTCATTTATTTTGAGGATAACGAGCTAAGGTCAGATTTGATTATTCTGGGGATGTCAGACTTTGACTGCATTGTAGGCATTGACGTTCTGAACAGGTATCAGGCAGTTGTGAACTGCAGGCAGAGGACTGTCCGATTCAGATCTGATATGGGAGTCCAGTGGACATTCTTTGGGGATGGTTCTCGTTCTAAGATCCCGTTGATATCTGCTGTCAAGATGGCACAGTTGTTGGAACGAGGCCATACAGGATATCTCATCTATGTCGTTGATGTTACTGAAAAGATGGAAGAATTAAAGGTTGAGGATGTGCCCGTAGTGGTGGAGTTTCCTGATGTCTTTCCGGAAGAGATTCCTGGATTCCCACCTACGAGAGAGGTCGAGTTTGGGATTGAGTTACTACCGGGGACGTCTGCCATTTCTCGTGCCCCATATAGGATGGCACCAGCGGAGCTAAGGGAGTTAAAGATTCAGTTGCAAGAGCTCCTTGATAAGGGCTATATATGCCCTAGCGTATTGCCCTGGGGTGCACCAGTTTTATTTGTTAAGAAGAAAGATGGTTCGATGCGTCTGTGCATCGATTACAGACAACCGAACAAAGCCACAGTGAAGAATAAGTATCCACTTCCGAGGATCGATGATTTGTTTGACCAGTTGCAGGGTACGAGACTCTACAGTAAGATCGATCTAAGGTCGGGGTATCATCAGATTTGGGTAAGGGAAGATGATGTTCAGAAGACAGCATTCAGGACTAGGTATGGGCACTATGAATTCCTGGTCATGCCTTTTGGGGTGACAAATGCCTCAGCTGTCTTCATGAGTTTGATGAAAAGGGTATTCCAGCCATATTTGGATCGGTTCGTCATAGTTTTCATTGACGATATACTCATATACTCCCGGACTGAGGAAGAGCACGTGGAGCACTTGCGGACAGTACTCCAGATCCTCAGGGATCATCAGTTATTTGCAAAGCTTAGCAAGTGCGAGTTCTGGTTGAGCAGTGTAGTGTTCTTGGGTCATGTTATATCTAGCAGCGGGATATCTGTGGATCCCAGGAAGATTGAAGCTGTGATGGAGTGGGCTGCACCCACTTCGGTACCCGAGATACGGAGCTTCCTTGGCTTAGCAGGTTATTACCGACGTTTTGTCGAGGGATTCTCTAAGATCGCTAAGCCATTGACACAGCTGACTCAGAAAGGAGTCCCGTTTTATTGGTCCGAAGCTTGTGAGGAAAGCTTCCAAGAATTGAAGCGTCGTTTGACTACGGCACCTGTGTTGGTGATTCCTTCTGAGAATAAGAGGTTTGCCTTGTACACAGATGCATCACTGCAAGGTTTGGGTTGCGTGTTAATGCAAGATAAGCACGTGGTGGCTTATGCTTCGAGGCAGTTGAAGCCTCATGAGACCAGATACCCAGTTCATGATCTGGAACTGGCGGCCATCATTTTCGCCTTGAAGATTTGGCGGTATTATCTCTATGGTACTTCGTTTACCATTTATACGGACCATAAGAGTTTGAAGTTCTTATTCACCCAAGCGGAACTGAATATGAGGCAAAGAAGATGGATGGATTTACTCAAGGATTATGACTGTGAGATTGAGTACCATCCTGGTAAAGCAAATTTGATAGCAGACGCCTTAAGTCGGAAAGTGAAGAGTACTGCTGAGGACGCTATGTGTTTATCAGCTATGATGACTTCTTATTGCCATCTGGGCTATGATTTCGATGTGGACACATCGCTAGTGCGAGTGTCGACCTTATTGGCTGAGCCAGACATATTTGAGGTTATCAGGAAAGCCCAGAGGTCGGATGATGAGGTTCAGAGATGGTCATCGATAGTACTTCGAGGACAGCCATCAAAGTTCAGAGTGGCGGAAGATGGTTCCGTGAGGCTTGGCAAACGTTGGGTAGTGCCGAGGGCACCTGAATTGCGTCAAGGGATCTTGCACCGTGCTCATAGCAGCAGGTTTAGCATCCACCCAGGAGGAAGAAAGATGTACAAACCAGTTCTGGTGGAGATGCATGAAGCGTGATGTTATGACTTTTGTCAAAAGATGTTTGATCTGCCAGCAGGTAAAGGCGGAAAGACAGAGGCCTGGCGGCGAGCTGAAGAGCTTAGAGGTACCTGAATGGAAGTGGGGGCACATATCTATGGACTTCGTGACCCACTTGCCAAGGACGGCCTCTGGATTTGATGCGATCTGGGTGATCGTGGATAGGCTGACGAAGGTAGCTCATTTCATCCCCTACTGTATGACTTTCACATACCTGAAGATGGCCCAATTATATGTATGGGATGTGGTGAGGTTGCATGGGGTTCCAGTCTCGATTGTGTCTGACAGAGACCCAAGGTTTACTTCACATTTCTGGGAGGGTCTCCAGACAGCTTTGGGCACAGAGGTGAGACTGAGTACAGCCTACCACCCTTAGACAGACGGCCAGACAGAGGGTACCATTCAGACGCTCGAAGATATGCTGATGGCATGTGTATTGGAGTTTGACACTCCGTGGCAAGATTCATTACCACTGGTAGAGTTCTCCTATAATAACAGCTATCAGGCGAGCATTTAGATGGCCCCTTTTGAAGCTCTTTACAGACGATGATGTAGATCACCGCTGTATTGGGAGGACTTGACTAGTAAAGCGGTCGGAGGACCGGATATGATTAAGGATATGGAAGAAAAGATTAAGATGATACGCCAAAAGATGAAAGCGACTCAGGATAGGCAAGCAGCCTATGCCAATAAGCGATGACGACCGCTAGAACTCCAAGTAGGAGACAAGGTCTTCTTGAAAATCTCACCCTTCAGAGGTGTAGTTCATTTTGGTATGCGGGGAAAGTTATCTCCGAGGTATGTTGGGCCGTATGAAGTATTGCAGCGTATCGGTACATTGGCTTACCGTTTGGCTCTACCGCCGTCTTTATCAGGTATTCATCATGTTTTCCACGTCTCTATGTTACGAAAGTATGAGCCAGATCCGTCTCATGTATTACAGCCTACTGAAGTGCAGTTGGACTTAGATGTATCCTACGTAGAACGACCGGTCAGAATTCTAGATCGTGAGGATCGCAGTTTACGAAGCAAAGTCATACCGATGGTCGGGGTGTCGAGGAGGCTACGTGGGAGACGGAACGGCATATGGTGCAGCATTACCCGGAACTATTTTCTGGTATGATTTATGTTTAGTTTCTTTTTGGGTAAGTGCATGCGATTTCGAGGACGAAATCTTATAAGTAGGGGAGTAATGTGATGCCCGGAAATTAATTATATGCAATTTGGGCATTAATGATGGTTATGTGATTATTTATCATGGTAATTGATTATGTTATGGGTAATGAAGTGTTAACATGATTTAATTGTATTGATTGTCAATTATGAGGAAAGCATGTTTTAGTGGAAGTTTAATGCATTTTTGTAAATGCTTTTAAAATACTATGTTGGGGTATTTTATACATCATGTTAATTAATGGGTACAAGTTTAATTAAATTAACCCATATACCCCGCCACTATACCTTTTCCCTTCACTTTACCAATCACTCTTAAAATCCCCAAATCATTTCCTCAACCCTAACCTCACCCCATTTTCGAAATTCTTCAAAGGAGGAAGAAGGAAGCTCCACAAAACCTTTGTTTTTAAGATCCTTGTTAAGATTTGGAGTCTTCAAGAGGTATGGAACCCTTCCAAAAGTTTTTATGATGTTTGGTTTTGAAATGGGGTGATTTTGAAGTGATTTATGTGGGTTTGTTTGGGTATGTGTTCTGTGTTGTTGGGGTGTGATTTATGAAGTGTTTTATGTGGGTTTTAGTGGGTTATAATGATGTTAATGTTGTAGGAAAGTTTGGGTTTGAATGGTTTGAAGAAGAGCTTGAAAAATGCTAGAGAATTGTGAAAAATCGCGCACCAGCAGGTGGCGATCGATCGCCCTGTATGAGGCGATCGATCGCCGAAGGCCAGTAGCAAAAATCGCTACAGGCGATTGATCGCCATATTTTTAGCAATCGATCGCCGCAAGGCAAAAAGCGAGGCGATCGATCGCCTCAAGTAGCGATCGATCGCCACTGTTTAAAAAGTGGAAAATGATGATTTTTGATGATTTTTTGGTATTTGGCTATTATTTAGCTTCTAATATTGATTTGTATGGTTGTGTAGAACCATCCCAGGTGCCAACGACATCAAGGAGATAAAGTTCTCCAATTTCTCCACTTTTGGAATTAAGGTACGTGAGACGCGTACGGGCATCGGACGGTAACATATTCTTACACTATGACTATGCAATAATCGTATAAGTATTTAAGATGTTTATGATGATGATAATGATAAGTAAGTTTATGATGATGTCTATGAAGTGATGATGTTTATATGATATTTATAAAATGTTACGATGTTTATGATATGGTAAGATGCCATACGATAGCGTAGAATGCCCTCGTGGTAAGATGCCACACGATGTTTATGATATGGTAAGATGCCATACGATAGGGTAAGATGCCCTCGTGGTAAGATGCCACACGATGTTTATGATATTAGGGTAAGATGCCCTCGTGGTAAGATGCCACACGATGTTTATGATATGGTAAGATGCCATACGATAGAGTAAGATGCCCTCGTGGTAAGATGCCACATGATGTTTATGATATGGTAAGATGCCATACGATATGGTAAGATGTCCATATGCATGACTATGAAACAGGGACAACTAAGTGTGTTAATACGATTAACCAGGAAGTATATGTTACGATTATTTTCATGCATTTATTTATTGCCATTACCTTATGATGTTAAGTAATGATGTACATGCTCATGATGGGTTGTTCCTGTAGGTACACTTTTGGACCGAAGGGCCTACGGTCGGGTTGAGGCAGTGAGCTAAAAGGAGCAAGATGAATATAGGATACATGATTTTGATAGTCTCTACTCTAGGAGTAGTATAATTCTATCGCTTTAACATTCATTTTGAGAATGTAATTAATTAAGTTTTTGAAACTTCAATTTTTGCCTGTAATCTTATTAGCTCAAGGCTACAACCGGAACCCTAAGACGTTATTAATGCATGTTTAGTCCATTATATGTGTTTAAGATGATGTTAAGGTAGGAAGACCCTACATGTGCTTTGCAATTGGATGGTGAGCAAATATAAGAGAAATCCTGAGATTGCCTATTAGATGGCAGTCAAAATGAACTTTCTTTGTACTACAATGAAGATGGTTTGAGAATTGATGGATTTATTGACGCTGATGGGTCACTTGATAGAGATGAGCACAAATCCATTATGAGATATGCATTTATAGTGAAAGGCGCAAATACACTTGGAGTGATAAGAAGCGGTCTTGTATCTCTCTATTTACCTTAGAATCAGAGTAATAGTCTGCACATCAGCAATATAAGATACAATCTAGATAAGAAGATCTCTACAAAGATTGCGAGTTTCTGTGCATGTAGATGATATTGTTGTACCTTTGTTCGAGATTATGTTGCACAAGCAAATGTGGTTTTAAGGCATATTCCTACTAGCGATATGAGCATTGGCTGACCTATGGACCAAGCCCTTGCGCGGAGATTTGTTCCTGCGACATGTTAATCCTATGGGGCTTTGTAGGATTTGTTTTTCCTGTTAGAACAATTGGTTTGTTGAGGTACTGTGTTCATATGTGATTGTCACCAGACTTTGATGGCCCACTCACACAGGCAATCACCTTGGCGCTTTGGTAGCGAGTAGGATGAGACTAGAAGATCATGTATGACATGATCCCTTCGTGCTTGGAAGAGCGATGAAGGTTGCGATGATAATATTATGGTCGCCTTAGCATAAGAGACTAAGATGAGATCTAATTAGATCAAATATGGAGTACGTCCAACCTCCATAGAAGTCTGTTTATAGCCGAATGTGCGAATATTATAGTCGTCTTAGCAATATCAGACGCATCCATTTCACCAATTTTATTCCAATTTGGATTTGCTCTCATTAAGCATGGTAAATATTTTACCTTTTGTTTAATAGTTTGGACTGCATCGGTATGTTGATCAGTCCAAGGTTTAAGAACCTTCTTAGGTCTATCATATAATATGGTTGAATCTTGGGTTAAATTTTTGTAGTAGGCAGAAATATAAATTAAATTACCTAATAATCTTTGTAACTGAGTTTTGTCAGCTATTTTTTCTTGAAATTTGGATGCAAATTCTATACTACGGGAAATATGAATTATATTTCCTTTAGTAATATTATGGCCTAAATATTTATTTCAATTTGAAATAAAGACATTTTGGGTTTGGAGATTACCAAACCATTCTGGATAATATATTTCTTAAACATTTCCAGATGTTTGATATGTAACTCAATAGTTTGGAATATACCAAAATATCAGCTATATAGACAATTATAAACTCACTATAAGGAGTAAAAATATCATTCATAATCTGTTGAAATTCAGATGGTGCATTCTTTAAACCAAAAGGCATGATATTCCACTCATAATGTCCTATTGGAACATTAAAAGCAGTTTTATAAGTATCAATTTGATTAACTTGGATTTGCCAATAACCTGATTTCAAATCAAATTTAGAAAATATAATAGAATCATATAATCTATCTAAAAAATATTTTTTATTTGGAATTGGATGTCTTATCCATTTTAAGACTTTATTCAATGGTTTGTTATTAATAATCAATCTAGGTACTCCACGTTCTTGTTCACTCTTTTTATTAACATAAAAAACAGTAAAAGACCAAGGAGATTGAGATGGCTTATTTTTTTCTGTAATAAAGATTCAATTTTCTTTTTACATAATTTCAAATATTCAGAGCTCATTTGACATGGTCGAGCTTTTGTAGGGATCAATGTTTCATTAAAATCATCTTCATAAGGTAATGATATAATATGTTTTTTCATTCCAAAAAGCATTTGTGTGACAATTGAGCGAATTGAGTGTAGGGTTTATCTTAGTTAGTAATTATATATCATAATTGGGTACTTGGCAGAGCTAAGGATATGGCCAAATGGCTAACTTAGTTTTGTTTAGCCAAATAATTCTGCAAGTGATCTACATTTCATTTAAGTTGGCAAATGTTCGGTAAAAATTATGCAATCTATAATGGGATTCAGATCCTTATCTCATATGTACATTAACATTTTATATATAATGATGAAAAAGTATCTAAATCACCTTTAATAATTTATTAATTTCAAAATAAACCTATACTTCTTCACACCATATGTCTTGATCAAAATGTGATACTTAGGTTAATCTGTGATTGAAAAGTGTTGAATTGCATTGTCACAATCAATTATATGTTTTTAGAATAAACATGTGAACATTTGGTCATGTAATTAGTATCATAAATAAGTTCAGTTGTCAGATCAAGATGAGTTGCACGTTGATGTAATCTAGTAGTGGATTATTGAGAACAATAATCGTGACATCATAAATTTCCTTCATATATATATAGATGAAGGAAATGTTATTGACAGAAAAATTATTGTTGCTGATAGAACAATTTATATGTTAAATTCATGAAATTGATCTTACAGCAACAATAATTGTTCTGACAATATCACAACACATAGATGAATGACAAATAAGATATAACTTTCGAAACCCAGATTTGTAAAGTAAACAGTACCTTCACGACCCAGATTTGTAAAGTAAACAGTACCTTCACGACCCAGAGTGTAATACAATCAAAATATGATCATTTTGCCCCCAGGAGGGTGTCCAAGATGGTGGGATAGGGTGAGCTCGGGACCGTAAAATCATGAGTTTGATTCACCCTACCAATACTTTCTGGGTCAGAGCCTGTCGTACCGGACTTGTATAGTATGATTTACCTGATTGACATGGTTTAAAGGTGTAGATGTATATGGGTTGGGCATGTGGCCCAAGACCCATAGTGCATCCATATTTGACTCAGTCAAAACTCAAAACCCTAATCCCATATGCGCATCTAAGGTTTGGCTTGTGGCCCAAGACCCATGACGTACCTAGGGTTATGGTTTAGTCCCTAGATATATGGGTCTCCTTCTCCTTTGCAAGACACACCAAAGATATATATTACTCTAGTAGTAATCACCAAATACCAACGAGAATTCAAGATCTAGGAGGCTTGTAGACGGGCTCAACGATCTGGGAAATCAGACTATCGCTGCAAACATGTATATCGAAGGACCCTGTTTTGATATTTAATGTTATGCCAGATTTTTCAACAAAAGGCTACTCCGGCAGCCAGGGGGTTTATCCAGTGCGTACCTCAAGGACAGTAGCTGTGGGTTTCCTTGTCATAAAAAAAATGATATTTTTTATTGATCAGTGAATGATGTAATAATTTTGAAATATTGTATAAGATAACTGGATTTTGCATGGTATGTCAAGAAGCAATATTAATGTTACAGGGAATCATGTTGTGACTTGATGATTATGCAAACTCGATATAATTGGGTAACATAATTTATATTTTTACAATATCATATATTAAATATTTTACTTAAAAGAGAATACGTCAATTTCATGAGCCATTTACCCTTATAAATGTATACATATATAAAATTCACATTGGACAAAAACAATGTATGGTGATCTATGATGTACAAATACTGACACGACGATACAGATACAACACATATGTTCAAAAAATTTAGGATATGATATGAGCGGGGCATGCCGATATATTTGTATTATATTATAATCATAACCAAAACCCTAGAACTTAGCATCCAAAAGTATAAAATTAAACAGACGAACCAGATGTGAATATCGAGAACTAGGATTCAACTAACATAATTGAAGTCTTGCGAATTATGATTTTAAGATTTTAAAAATTGGAGAAATTCGAAAAGAGGAACTCTAACAGAGAAAAACGACGGCTGTAATGTTTAGATTATGGTTTTTTTTATTTTAATATTTTGAAAATTTTATTTTAGTCAAAAACTTTTAAAATTTAAAATTAACCCCCCCAAAGTATTATTCCCGTGTCAGACACGCTTCTCGGCCGTGTCCGAGTTTTTAATTTTATTTTTGAAAATTAAGGACATGCCACGTGGCGTGTCCGATACATGCCACAGCCGTGTCTGAGGAGTGTCGATGCCGTAGAAGTATTCAACACTACACGAATTGATTTTTAGGAGTGTATATGCATCATAGATGTGATGTATAGTACATAACATTGATGACACACTTAAATATGAGGGAATTTTGTGTTTGATGGTGGAACCACCATTAATGATGATGGCTCCAGCTATACTTCCTCAATCATACTCACAACACCCACATTTATATTGTTTACTAAACATGCTTGAGGCTCATGTCAAGTTCTAAATATTTCCCAAAAATTTTGGGCATAAACCCTCCTCCTACATAGTATAGCGATTTATTTTACGGGCGAAAACTCGATAAATGCATGTATATCTTCTTAAGAAATCCATATTTTACCTCAAGAAGACATTTCATCGTCCTCTCGACTCGTTTCCTCTTATCTCAATAGTGTTGCGGGAGATGTGAAATGACGTATTCTTGTCCATCTTTATCTATCATTTTTAAAATAATTGAATGGATTTTAGTTAAATCGATGATTGAATTTATTTAAGTGGTCCTAGACAATTAGAAGATGCTGATTGAAAAAGAGACTATTTTGAAGTCAGAATGAGTGTTGTTTAGAAGTTCTTTATGTCTTCAACATATGTCAGCCCTTTGGGGCCAATGAGAAAATTACAAAAAGATATCGCCTAAAAAAATCATTTCTCCCTCCTCATCCTCCCTCCATCCAATAACAACAAGTCTCAAAGCAACGTCAGCACAACCATCACAGCAAGTCTCATGTTTCAATATTCGAATTCTTCCCATTCGGTACACGAGAAATTTGAAGCCCTATTGTGAAGTACATTGAACAGAATCTTGTTGGGTTTCCGTACCCCGGCGCCAGATCCAAACGCAGCGGAAATAATACAATAAACAGATCTGACCCGGGGACGGTCGATCGCGCCTGATTCATATATTAACATGCATAAATCGAATAAATGCACGAAAAGGAATTACCGTTCACCGACGTGAATCTGATAGCGTGACCCTCGAGTCCAACCAACCTGACCAGATCTACAAGCCCAACATCAGTGCTAGTTTGATCTTGGCATTTCTATGAGAGTGAATGGAATTAAATTTTTAACCCTAGAATCAATGTTATATTTATAGTGGTTATGAGTTAAGCAAATTGGGCTATGGTTCATAAAGCCCAACGGGCCAACGTTTGGCTTGCTGGGCATTTATGCTAACAATCTCCCACTTGCCCAAAAGCCAACACAAAACTACAAACTCATAATCCAAGTAACTCAATCTAATTGAACAACTTGATGTACTATCCATGTACATAATTATGAGACATAAATATATCAAACGACTTAATTTTAGAACTTTCAATAAATGAAACATTTTCAAATATAGAAACTCCACTAAATTGAGGAGCATTCAAAAATTAAATTCATCTCTTCTAAATCACTCAATTTGAGCACTTAACATTTAAGTCTCAATTCTCATCGATAGATCGGCGGCCGGTTGATTGTGACCCAACGAGGCTCAAGTGTATCATAGCAGTAGGATCACAACCTTTGTGATTTTAGAAGTCAAACACTTCTTTGGGCTTACCCTGAATGCCTCATTGTCATTTAAACTCCCTTAATAGACAATGACTGAAATACAATTTCAGCAACAACCTACCGATCGTGGGTAGCGCCTAGCATCTGCGCTTCACAAAGACCTAGATACAAATGACTAGCAACGTACGAGAACCTGTCAGCCATAGTTAGCGTGCAGTACATTCCTTTCACTCAATATGTCCCGATTGAATCTAGGGCATTGGTCGGTCGAGGCCCTTATGATTTCAATAGCTATGTATTTGTTTCACGTTATATGATTCATTGTGTGCGTATATGAAAAACTCATTTTTCACAAGCACTACCCACTCTGGCCAGAGATTCCTCGAATCATATATAGAAAAACACATAGAACATCCTGGTTCATCAAGACCAGTGGTGAATCCCCAACGACAATCATAGGCCTCTGACAGCATCACTGAATACCCAAAATAATGACTTTATGACCCACATGCGATCAGTCATTAAATCAAAGTACACAGCTATCTATCAAGACCTCAATGACGCCTCGGGTCATGAAGAGTAATGGTGCACAACTATGACTAGAAATTCTATACTCGACAAATAGTAACCCCTTATAGAATTCCGAGTAGGGTCGTTCAGTGAACTCATTCCTAATGAGCACCTATTCATGTGTGCTGACTTCTCCAAGCCAACGCCGATGAAACGCAGCGCACTACACTAGACACATCATGAATACCAGTATCTAACGAGCATATATCGATATCCCATTCTCGAAGGCTCATCGACCAGGAACATTTAGAAATCGCAGTCGAGAATGTATTTCATGGTCACCATCATATGCGTAACCACATTCTATGGACTATAGCAACTTCAAGGACTTCATCAATACATCAAGATGCATGGGTAAACAGATGAAGAAGTGCCATATATATTAATATTCAAACAAAGATTTGTCATAATAAGATTATAAGTACAATCAATCAACTATTGATTTACTTAATCATGTATGACAACAATATCTTTCCTTTCCCAAAGCCAACTACTCATGTGTCTTAAGACCATCTTCCCAAGATGTCTAACAGACACCAATCATTGTAAATGCTTTGTCAGTGGATTCACTATATTTTTCTGTTGAAGCGATTCTCTCGATAATAATGTCGCGTCTACCATCTCTCTCATTAGATAGTATTTTCTCAATATATGTTTGGATCCTGATGAGATCTTGGCTATTCATAATAGCTAAATGTTGTCACAGTACACAGAGACTGTGTCAACTTCACTAGAAATTACACCCAACTCTTGGATGAAATTTCTTATCCAAACTGCCTCTTTGCTGCATCGTATGCTGCAATGTATTCAGCTTCAGTGGTGGAATCCAATGTGGTGTCTTGCTTGGAACGTTTCCAAGAGACATCACCATCATTGAGCTTAAATACAAATCCGAACATCGATATGGTATCATCTACATCCATTTTAAAAACCAGCATCAGCTTAGCCTTCAACTTTGTAAGGACCCCAAGCCCTTAAACCATAATTAGTGTATTAACCACTATGTGTGGCACATGCTTTCAATAAAAAGCCAATCGGGAAGCTCAGATGATACTCTATCATTGCATGGCAATTTCAAAATAATTCCTTTAACACTCAAGGTTATAAGGTCATCAGCCTAACAACGAAATAGACTCACAAAGTTCGCCCAATACCATCCCTTTTTGCCACTTTTCACATTGTGGACTTTTATAAAAATTTGGGCAGAGTCTCCCCATAAATAGAGCTATCCCGAAATAAAAGCACAACACATAATATAATTCCCGGCCAGGGAAAACATAATACTCATCAGACAGCAGTAATACAAAGTAAATTCCCAGCCAGGGAAGACATCATACATATGACGACATAATGGGTCTCAACACCCACATAATACACTAACGACTCTCATATCATTAGCAATTCTACCACAATTGCATGCAACATATAATGAAAGAGAGGAAGGCTCATGCCTTTATATACAACCCATATACAAGAATGTCCGTGCTCACATGCGAGCATCATAAATGTGTATATAAAGCTCGGGTGTATATAAGTACTCTATACGATACCGTGCTCCATCAAGCCCTGGTACCACGATCCTGTGAGTACATCCAATCAACAGCTCGAGCTCAGCTCCACAGCCATCGATGCACCTGTTCACCTGCCCCAACAGAGACAGCCCCCAACGGGGTGAGCATACCAATACACAAAATCTCATAATCACAATAATGAATTTCATAATTTACAACACAAGTAAATAGTAATGAAATTTAAATGATACTCCCTGGATGGCAACATCCTCATCCGGGATTCCGTGTACTGTCCCTGTTCTCACAATCATCAAACTCATCAAATCTCAAAAATCAGTAAATCAACGCATTGATTAACTCATCGCATGCCTAATACTCGAATATCAACAGATAGTGGTTGCAACTCATTAAACATGCAAATATAGATATCTCAATATCTAATACTGATTTCACAACCTCGCTATCAATCACAGATAGCTCAAATGCCTAGCATTTATTTTACCAAATCTTCATTATACCCAGGCATCTCAAATGTCTTAAAATGAATACATGATCCCACGATCATTCTCAGGCATCTCAAATGCCCTACAATGGTCATATAAACCCAGTACCCCATATATCATGTAAGAGTCATCCTACTCTAGGGTCACGCACGCTACAAGCGGCGATATCAAGATTTGGGTCATTCCTTGGCTATATCAACATATATATATATAATCCTCATGCGCGATTATTCAATGAAATCGAATTTCATTATGCATTCACAAATGCCCTAACATATAGAAATGCTCGTACGTCGCACGTACCTTAAATTTCCGAAGTCCGAGCCAAACCCTGCTCGAGTTCCATGCTCCGAGGAACGATGTGCTAACACGATAAATTAATTCACGATTAATTACGAACATGCAACTCATGCTCAAGCACACCCATAACCCTCAAAATATTGTCAACACAAGACAATAAACCAATATCAAAAATCGTTCAAGAATACCCCACAAATTCTCGAACCTTCACAACACAAATCGAACCCATTTAAACACCATAATTCATCTCATATATGAATTAAACCATCAATAGCAAGAATCATCATCCTTGCCAAAAACCCCCAATTTTCGAATTTCAAAGCCCTAAATTCGAACTCAATTCCTTAAATTTCGAACACAATCAAGCATCATAATGCATCAACAACATGAATTAATCAATCCATAACAAGAATCGTCACAACCCTTCCAAAACCCCCAAAATCGAACCCACTTCATGCACACATCCGAAATTCGAACCAACCCTCACGAATTTACAACACAAAATAGCAGGGAAATACACGAAAAGCATGGAAAAGGGGTTAGGAAGGTTACCCAAACGAAATCGGAAGAAATCGGACGAAAAATCGAAGAACCCTAGAAATTGGGGATCGCCGCTTTCTCGTAAAATTCGACTTCAAATCGCGATGAAACTTCAAATTGCCGGAGGGGTTAGCTGCGTCTCGACGAGACGAAGCCGGCGGCGGGTCGCACGCGCCGAACGGCGGCCGGACGGCGGCGGGCGGAGCGCTGGAAGCGGCGAGGTCGAGGGAAAAATAGGGGGGGCAGCGTGTACGCGAGGAGAGAGAGAAGGTGGGGAAGAAATGAGTTCTAAAATTAAAATCCCGGGTTCGACTGGTATTTATAGCAAAAATACCCCGAAATACTAATATCCCCACAAATACATCATGATTCATTAAAAATCATCTGTTTTCAAAAACTCTCTCTCTAACTCAAAAATCCCCTACCGGTGCCCACACACAGCACCCGAGATTCTGAGTCACACTAAAAACCCAACTCACAGGTTTTCACCGAAATGAGAATACGATCTCAACCTCGGGATCCAACGGTCCCAACTACTCAAATAGACGAGCCCAGAAGGCCCAACACCTCGATTAAACTCCAAATCGCCACGTAAAACCACTTTATTATTAACACTACGGGATTAACACATATAATCCTTGGTCATCACAATATCCCCCACTAAAAGAATTTCGTCCTCGAAATTAGCACCGGTGTATCACATAACACCCAGGCTACACAACAACATGAAGCCATAATTCCTGACCATATCAGAATCGTATAAATAAACGCAAGGGTACCTACCTCGCATCAACTCTGAAACAAGGCGACTTACCAATACCAACATATCACCCAAGAGGTAAAACGTACCTCGATGCGGGTCATCCAAAAAGTCAGTCCCTCATGACTGCAACACAACCGATACTTACGACTATAGATCGGACAGTCACCTTAGTTCTAACACAACTAGTAAGAACGCAACCTGAATGACACCTCAACCGTGAAAAACGTCGACCTCGTGTCAAACTCTGGAGTGGAATAGACTTCCAAATCCATCATAACGTCAAAGAGCGTCAGCACAACTCAACGCTAATAATCCAAAAGCAGTTAGTCAACTGAAACTGCAAGGATTCGAATCGCTCACGATTCTATCGTAGATATCATCCAATGATATCTTTACTATGACTCACGATGTCTAACATACATCATTACGAGGAAAACACTAGCATTCCACGGTATATCCATACCAGACCTGGTCCCCACTATACAGACCACCTCCATCCAAGGAGCAGTTGCACTCTCTGCAACTCGGATCAGGCAACTCACGGCCACCGATCCACACAAAAGACATCTCACAAGATGTCCACCTCTGGATATCTCAAGGACCACATCCTGGTCGTAATAAACAATCGAGACTCCATAGAGTTTCAAATCCTGGAAGGACATGCAATAAACACATTGCATCCTCAACGCTTGTGTCGACAGCGACACCCAATAAATCCGGATTCCTGCCATCCCTTGCTAATCCTAGGATTTAGCAATCCAAACTTGGGAAGGCTATCGCATAACTCGAAGGAAACACCAACAAGGAAATACCTTAACCCACACAAGATAATTCCTCCTCAAGGGAAGTCAACTAACTTCACGATTATTCCTCATAATCATCATGCCATGTAGATTTCCAATCTCAAGGTTTTTCCATATCTCTCATCAGAGATTTAACCATCCTAAAAAAAAAATAGCATGACTCTATGCTAGACAAAAAGGAAATCAATAACTGGCATCCGTATACACATCGGTATACTTGCCTAAGCACGAACACCTCATGCATACTCAATGCACTATGCTCGGGTATCTGCAACATACACCTAAGCCCCAAACACAACCGTCAATTCTAAGTCATTCCCATCCAATGGAGAATGAAAATCGACGATTAATAACACGGCGTGATTCTCAAAATCAACACTACATGCACCAACTTACCGAATCTTTCAAGATTCCCAAATAGGTATAATACTACCTCCTTCCTCACAAGGGAAGTGCCATCGAACTCGAGATCCACTAGTCTCGAACCACCGTTCGGAAAACTGGATACAATAACACCCATTGTATCCCAAATACACTGTTTCCCTTAGATTGAGTCAATAACGACCTGATGACTCTCTTGTTGGTACTCCAACATCATGAGCTGTCCCAGACAAGTCTCACCAAGATTAAACATAAACGTATACACGTTTCAGTGAGGCATGCACAACCTCAGCCTCAACCTCAAATGACATGGTGACTACTAGAGTCCACCACAAACCCCATCGTATCACCTTACGATTTGTCAAACTTGGTTCCAACGAGCAGTATGACGGTTCTAGCAAGCCCATCATGGTGTTACACACACGCGGCAGACAACCTAGTCTCTGCTTCTTTAGGTTTTACCTCAAACCTACCAACAAGACGGATGTTTCCATACGGCACACCATACCGTGGGAAGAAAATCAATAGAGTAGTGGGTCTGCACCCAACGTTCCTCTAATGCCGATACACCCTGGACACTCCAATGTCCCTATGTACGTAACAAAACCTGATCCTACTCACTTAGGATCCATCCCACACCCTCAAGGGTGGTGTGACCATGTCCACCACATGTCACATCGACAGAAAGCGAGTAATTTCCTCCATGATTACTCCTGTCGTCAAATCACATGGCCAAGAGCCATTCCAACGAGCATACCTCAAGGGTATCACCACTCGTAAAATGATCATCCCAAACGTAAGCTGCGGTACAATCACATGTACAGCGCAACCAACCATTCCTCGAGCAACCCGCTCGGTATAAGGGTCACGTCAATCGGTGCCGCACACACCACCTTGTGCTCGGTACTGGCACCCAAGGCATACCACTGAATACGTATGCTCAACGCATCGATCATCGTAACGATGATGCATGTCTAATAAGACATCTCCTACACCATCGTCATCGTCATCCTGTGACGATACATGCCAACTCATGGCATCTAAGGCATTGTCAACTAGTGACGATACATGTCATCCACCATCATGCTAGTAAAATAGGCATAATAAAACATGTATATCAACGCATGCCAGATACAATAAAGCCAATAGAATAGCAATATCTCATACCTCATCGCTAACAATATAGCGGCATACCTGTCTCCGTCGCTCAATAATAGTACAAAATCAGCACCCATCGCTCGAAGGCGGCAAAATCCTGTGCTGAGTACATAGCGGCACAATCCCTCGCTGTAGAATCGACGGCATGACACCTCGTCATATAATAAGTGGCATGAAACCTCGCTACACACCTGAGCATGAATCATCGTCCACATAATAGCGGAAAGAGGCATCGCTATCTATATATACGACGGCACGAATCATCACCAATAATCAGAAAGAGGTGAATCATCATCATCGACACAGCGGAACACACCACCGCTATCATCCGTGTCCGGCGGTATAAACCATCGCAAATCAATATAGCGGAATGAACCGTCGCTATAAATACACCTGGCGGAATGAACCCTCGCCAATCAATATAGCGGAATGAACCGTCGCTATAAATACACCTGGCGGAATGAACCATCGCCAATCAATATAGCGGAATGAATCATCGCTATCAATACACCTGGCGGAATGAACCATCGCCAATACATATAAATCGACACAGCGGGACACATCACCGCTATCATCCGCGTCATCACAATGAAATGAATATAATCGACACAGCGGGACACATCACCGCTATCATCCGTGTCATCACAATGAAATGAATATAATCGACACAGCGGGACACATCACCGCTATCATCCGTGTCATCACAATGAAATGAATATAATCGACACAGCGGGACACATCACCGCTATCATCCGTGTCATCACAATGAAATGAATATAATCGACACAGCGGGACACATCACCGCTATCATCCGTGTCATCACAATGAAATGAATATAATCGACACAGCGGGACACATCACCGCTATCATCCGTGTCATCACAATGAAATGAATATAATCGACACAGCGGGACACATCACCGCTATCATCCGTGTCATCACAAAGGAATGAATCATCATCCTCGACACAGCGGAATACATCACCGCTATCATCCGTGTCATCACAAAGGAATGAATCATCATCCTAACAAGCGGCATCTCATCCTCGCTTCTTCATACAAGCGGTATCTCATCCTCGCTTCGTATGGTATACCCCGCCTCAATGTGCAAGCGAGCCTCCCCCCTCCCGCTCCACATTTAGCGGTATAAAAATAAGTATAAAAATTCTCACTGTGATAAGCAAGACTCCTGGAATGTATAATCATCATTCCTTTTTATACTCCATATTTCCTGTAACCTGCAACCATCATGGTTAGCAACAATAGCATATACGCTATGCATCACACATCCAATGCATATTTGCAACCACTTGCAAGTCAATACGTATACCAAGACATGTTACCTCGGAAATATCCCTTTACCTGATTTTCTCACAATAATCAGATTCCTTGGCACGTAACATACGGAGTGCCAGACATTACCACTAATGCCATCATATCGCGTCGCACACGATTCCTGCAATCACACTGATTAGCAACACCACTTTTCATATCAGAGAAAGCACATAAACAACTTGTTGTGTCATACAACATTAATGCCATCATGCATAAGTATGTGCTATCAATAAATTCTTAGGCCCTTAACAGCCCCAATGAGCAACCACTGCTCTGATACCACTAATGTAAGGACCCCAAGCCCTTAAACCATAATTAGTGTATTAACCACTATGTGTGGCACATGCTTTCAATAAAAAGCCAATCGGGAAGCTCAGATGATACTCTATCATTGCATGGCAATTTCAAAATAATTCCTTTAACACTCAATGTTATAAGGTCATCAGCCTAACAACGAAATAGACTCACAAAGTTCGCCCAATACCATCCCTTTTTGCCACTTTTCACATTGTGGACTTTTATAAAAATTTGGGCAGAGTCTCCCCATAAATAGAGCTATCCCGAAATAAAAGCACAACACATAATATAATTCCCGGCCAGGGAAAACATAATACTCATCAGACAGCAGTAATACAAAGTAAATTCCCAGCCAGGGAAGACATCATACATATGACGACATAATGGGTCTCAACACCCACATAATACACTAACGACTCTCATATCATTAGCAATTCTACCACAATTGCATGCAACATATAATGAAAGAGAGGAAGGCTCATGCCTTTATATACAACCCATATACAAGAATGTCCGTGCTCACATGCGAGCATCATAAATGTGTATATAAAGCTCGGGTGTATATAAGTACTCTATACGATACCGTGCTCCATCAAGCCCTGGTACCACGATCCTGTGAGTACATCCAATCAACAGCTCGAGCTCAGCTCCACAGCCATCGATGCACCTGTTCACCTGCCCCAACAGAGACAGCCCCCAACGGGGTGAGCATACCAATACACAAAATCTCATAATCACAATAATGAATTTCATAATTTACAACACAAGTAAATAGTAATGAAATTTAAATGATACTCCCTGGATGGCAACATCCTCATCCGGGATTCCGTGTACTGTCCCTGTTCTCACAATCATCAAACTCATCAAATCTCAAAAATCAGTAAATCAACGCATTGATTAACTCATCGCATGCCTAATACTCGAATATCAACAGATAGTGGTTGCAACTCATTAAACATGCAAATATAGATATCTCAATATCTAATACTGATTTCACAACCTCGCTATCAATCACAGATAGCTCAAATGCCTAGCATTTATTTTACCAAATCTTCATTATACCCAGGCATCTCAAATGTCTTAAAATGAATACATGATCCCACGATCATTCTCAGGCATCTCAAATGCCCTACAATGGTCATATAAACCCAGTACCCCATATATCATGTAAGAGTCATCCTACTCTAGGGTCACGCACGCTACAAGCGGCGATATCAAGATTTGGGTCATTCCTTGGCTATATCAACATATATATATATAATCCTCATGCGCGATTATTCAATGAAATCGAATTTCATTATGCATTCACAAATGCCCTAACATATAGAAATGCTCGTACGTCGCACGTACCTTAAATTTCCGAAGTCCGAGCCAAACCCTGCTCGAGTTCCATGCTCCGAGGAACGATGTGCTAACACGATAAATTAATTCACGATTAATTACGAACATGCAACTCATGCTCAAGCACACCCATAACCCTCAAAATATTGTCAACACAAGACAATAAACCAATATCAAAAATCGTTCAAGAATACCCCACAAATTCTCGAACCTTCACAACACAAATCGAACCCATTTAAACACCATAATTCATCTCATATATGAATTAAACCATCAATAGCAAGAATCATCATCCTTGCCAAAAACCCCCAATTTTCGAATTTCAAAGCCCTAAATTCGAACTCAATTCCTTAAATTTCGAACACAATCAAGCATCATAATGCATCAACAACATGAATTAATCAATCCATAACAAGAATCGTCACAACCCTTCCAAAACCCCCAAAATCGAACCCACTTCATGCACACATCCGAAATTCGAACCAACCCTCACGAATTTACAACACAAAATAGCAGGGAAATACACGAAAAGCATGGAAAAGGGGTTAGGAAGGTTACCCAAACGAAATCGGAAGAAATCGGACGAAAAATCGAAGAACCCTAGAAATTGGGGATCGCCGCTTTCTCGTAAAATTCGACTTCAAATCGCGATGAAACTTCAAATTGCCGGAGGGGTTAGCTGCGTCTCGACGAGACGAAGCCGGCGGCGGGTCGCACGCGCCGAACGGCGGCCGGACGGCGGCGGGCGGAGCGCTGGAAGCGGCGAGGTCGAGGGAAAAATAGGGGGGGCAGCGTGTACGCGAGGAGAGAGAGAAGGTGGGGAAGAAATGAGTTCTAAAATTAAAATCCCGGGTTCGACTGGTATTTATAGCAAAAATACCCCGAAATACTAATATCCCCACAAATACATCATGATTCATTAAAAATCATCTGTTTTCAAAAACTCTCTCTCTAACTCAAAAATCCCCTACCGGTGCCCACACACAGCACCCGAGATTCTGAGTCACACTAAAAACCCAACTCACAGGTTTTCACCGAAATGAGAATACGATCTCAACCTCGGGATCCAACGGTCCCAACTACTCAAATAGACGAGCCCAGAAGGCCCAACACCTCGATTAAACTCCAAATCGCCACGTAAAACCACTTTAGGGATTATTAACACTACGGGATTAACACATATAATCCTTGGTCATCACAAACTTTTATTTCTCCACTTACAGATCCAAAAACCATGAACATATCATAAGTTCTTCATAAGAACATGAGGATTATTTTTCACAGTTTTCCAGTGACCTTCACCGGGATCTGTCTGATGTCTGCCCATTACTCTAAGAACATACATCAGGCCAAGTACATACCATAGCATACAGTATGCTATTAAAAGTAGAAATATAAGGTACCAATGTCATCTTTTCTCTCTCCTCATCAATCTTAAGACCCATTGACTCCAGAGATGAATACTACGACATATTATGAAGTAACTCATTTTTTCGACTATTCTATGCTAAACCCTTTTAGCACAGTGTTTATGTACGTAGATTGAGAGATTTCAAGCATCCTTTAGATCTATCCCTATAGATCCTTATGCTAAGCACTTATGATGCTTCTCTCAATCTTACATGGAGAAATTAGTAGATAATCATGCTTTAATTGATTAATCCAATACCATTCACAATGAGCATGATATAATCGACTTAAAGCATCACAAATGTAACCATTCTCCTACTAACCCTTTTGCACACACATGCCACTTCCGGATTTTAACAAAACCAAACACTTTGATGATGTTATGAAAACGGAAGTTCAAACTTCGAGATGCCTTCTTAGGCCCATAAATGGACCTCCGGAGTTTGAAAACATTTTTCTCACTACAAGAAGTTGTAAACACATTTGGTTGCTACATTTCTATCTCAATGCCACCACTGAGAAATGTTGTGTTCACATCCATTACTCATATCTCATATTCATAATACAAAGATATAACTAATAAAATCTAAATAGACTATAGCATCATAACCGATGAAAATTTTCTCATAAACAACTCTTTGCCTATGAGAATAATCGTTTCTCACCAGTCAAGTTTGAAGGTCACTACCTTCCCATCCACTCCAAGCTTTCACTTGTAAATCCATGCAGCCAATGGGAACAATTCCCAAAGATGATCTACTAAGGCCCATACCTTATTGGAGTACACGGAGTCCATTTTAGATTTCATGGCATCTTGCCAATGTCTCGAATCAATATCTGACACCGCCTCCTTGAAAGTCCAAGGATCATATCCATGGTCTATTTCTTGACTACTTTCAAGGAGTAGATTCATTTTATCAGGAGCTCTTGAAACATTTTCAAATATCCTTGGTGTGTGTAAATCAAAGGTTGTGATTGACTAAATTAATTTCACCGTTTTCACTTTTCTAGTGGTTTGTGGTTCTTGAACCCTTTCAAGTTATATTATTTTGTCATCATTTCTAATAGAAACATTTTCTCTAGAAAGATTGCACTTGCGAAATAAACTCTTTTCCTGCAATTGATAATATAAAATTCCACAAAATAACATAAGATGGATCAACTATCCAACTCATCTCCCACTGGCTGCTTCACATAAGCAGAACAATCGCAAAATAAAAATTTGGATTATTTTTCAGTCCATATCGTATATGGAGTTTTGGTCACTGCATTGGTATGAATTAGATTCAACAAATACGTAACTTTAGAAATATACTCAAAAGAGAATCACATTCTCTTTAAGATAACTCAACATCATCTTGCGCTAACATTTAGTGCTCCACATACGTCCATATGAATCAAATTCAATGGACATTCAGCATATGCTAAATATATGTTGGATTTAAGTTATCATTCTTTTTATATTCTTTGAATAATATCATACTAATCATTCATAAGTTCACCAGATTCAATAAAACATGCATTCTTAAAAATAATGCAAATCACATTCGCATATTTAAAAGAATATCATTCTCTATCAAAATAGGAACAATGTTCATGATTAAATCTAGAACAAATAAATAATTGCTCAAACCAGTTCCTAACCAGTTCAAGATTTTATATTAAATAAATGTTTCAAACAGCCATTGCAACAACTCTTGCTACAATGCTTAGCCTCAGGTAGGTTCACCTTCCTAGGGCTCTCTACTTCTTCACATCACATGCAACTCTTTGCAAAAATGCGAGCACAACTGGCATCATATACCAAAGAAGTAGAACCAATAGAAACATTTAATTTTAATATATAACATACCATTTCTAGAACGCTTCTAATATATGTATTCCTTACAATTTTGCGCTAGTGACCAGCAGTGAAAACATAGATGCCTCTCCTTTCTTAGTTGCTACTATATCCTTTTTCGTCTTTCAAGGTTGGGAACCATTTCCCTTCCTCTTCTTTATCCTTGAACTCTTCCTACCATTGGTAGAAGATTCGACAAAAAGAACACGTTTCTCCTTTTGAATCAAGGACTCATGAGTTTCCAACATTTTGACTATAAGATCAAATCTATAGCCAGTTAATGAGGATTTGTCACATGCAGATTTTCCAATTTCTCAACAAGAGATATTTTTCTTACACCATGCTCATAGACCGAAGCCCCATCTCGCATGTGAAATGAAAATAGCTCTTTTGAAATCGCGAGTCTCAGTAATCGCATCCGTTCACCAAACAACATTTGTAAGTGTTGGAAAATATCAGCAATGTGAACGAATTTCTCATATCTGTGTTGAAACTCATTGGTGACATTGATGCTATCATATAGCACATAGTCTAGAGATCATCGTCCCATCACTTCTCAAGTGTGGCAATCTCTTCATGAGACGAACCGGGAGACACTTCAACAGGAGACTCCCACCAAGGGTATATAGCAATCTTTTAGAAGCAAGCACTATTTTTACATTAATAGTCAATCAGAATAATTTGGTGCGGTTACTTTGTTTATATCGAGAATTGATGCAATCGGATTCACGGCAATCACAATACTGAGAATAAACAGAAAATACATGCAAACAGTTTGATTATTAATTAATTCAAAAACTATGGACTTTAGTTATTGAATGCTCCCACTAAATTTTTCGAATTCATCACCCTCATGACAAATGAACGGAAAATCGTATTTTCTTAGTGGGCTTGGAGTCCAACTAGCTCATGATAGCCCCGGGCGAGGGTCCAGCCGACCTCATGATACTAAAGGTAGCTCACAATTGCATCATATGCAACCCCCAAGATATTCGTCTCGTGATTGACATAACCCTACGGAGGCAGGCCAATTATGCCTTCTCACGTCAAACTAACCCATCCCACGGATGGTAATGTCCGCCAATAAGACCCCACGAGGGTGAGTAATCTTAAAGGTTAACAGAACCCTATCCATAATTAAGTGGCAGTTAAACACACATCTTTCCCATGCCAGATGCCCCCCACGAGGGTGAGACAAGACACCTGACACAAGTAGCGTCTCATGGCTTAACTGTTGATGGAAGACAGGAAACAACAAACTCCTTTGAGCTCCCTTTACAGTTTGATATTAAAATTTTTTGAATCATATTCAAAAGAGGGATTTAATAATTTTCAAATCTCATCAAGTACTTGTTTGTTTGATTGCCGGATTCATGCAACTATGTTTTATTCATGCAGTCATATGTACTAATAAAACATACAAACAAACATTTATCATACATCACATGCATAATAAAAATAAATATGGACGATTACGACCTTTTCCTAATTGATCCACGTGAGCCATACGTTGATCACAAGTCTGTCTAAGGTGATGCAGGTATGTAATGCAATCCTATTACATTTTTGCTTCCATTATACATGTCTTGATTCTTGATGCTCCATCTTCAATCTCGATCTCCCACTAATTCTAAAGATTTTACATTTAAATCGTGCAAACAAGAGAATAGGGATACAAATCCGGGGTGTGATACATCAGAAAATAGAGAGAGCGGGCTCGCAGGCCCGATAACCAAAATCACAATAATAATGAAACAATAAAAACCTAAACATTCACCTAAACACATTGGTCAAGGCCCGTAATCATCCATCATGCAATCACAACATATGTAATTAAACATTAAACTCATCAATTACATCATATGTAATTGGACTAATTACATCACATGTAATTAGGGCACAATAATTAATTTATTCTATCGTTTCCCACTAATCGCATCATTAATTGAAAATAAAATTAACAAATTAAATAAAACTATTTTTATTTAATTTCTAAACTGAAATTGCGAGAAAAGAACGTGTGGATGATAAAGAAGAGCTGTGAGTAGGTTTACATTTCAATGTTAATGAGGTAGATGAGGAATGGGTAAAGATAGCTTGGTAGCTTCTATTATTGATGGGGTTAATTGTAGTCATGTTCAGTAGAAATTAGTGAAGGGAGGTTATACTGATGTTACTGTCACACCTATGGGAGGGAGTATGGTTCTCATCAATAGTAGTAATAAGAGTGAATTGCTAGAATTGCTTGATAATGAAGCAGGGTGGCTACAGAATTGGCTTCTGAAATAAGATTGTGGAAGGAAGATGATGTGTGGGCGGTGAGGACATCCTGGATTAGGATCTAGGGTTCCACTAAACTTTTGGAACTCTAGATTTTTTTCTTGGTTGCTAATCTCCTTGGAAAATTTGTTAAATTGGATGAGCAGACTGAGTATAGATCGAGATTGGATGTGGCCAGAGTGACTTCTTCCCCCAAGAATTGGATAAAGTCTTGAAGTTTAACGTAAATGACCGAATTCTGTTGCTTAGATGTGTTGAAGAATCGGATGGTCTCTCTGCTTTTATGGAATCGACTAGAGCTGTATATGATCATCATATGAACCGATCAAGGAATGTAAATCGAAGCATACCAGATGTTGATTCAGGAACTACGTTATCATATTCGGAATTTACAGAATTTATGCCAGCTACGGATGTTGGGAGTGAATCCGAGGAATCAAAAAATCTAAATTTGCAGATTCAATGTTTATTTCAGGATTCGAGTATTAAAGAGAATCATATTGAGGTAGCAGAGGTTGCGTGCAAATCTTTGTAGAGGGTACGATCTCTTGCAAGAGTTTCCGAAAGGGATTGGAGAATCGAATACTGCCTTGGGGAACCCAGTGAATGACTTTGTCAATGTTAAAGCAAGTCAGCCTGAATTTAGGACTCTTGGTTGTGATGATTTGGGATCAGAAGTTGAAATGAATGAGGTGGTGAAAGATAGTCTGGAATCGAATAGAGTAAAGGACACAGTTCAGAAACAGAGGAAGAAAGGTCCATGAAGACTGATCGATGGAGTAGTAAGTTGCTGTTGAGAAAGAAAAGAAAAGAAGAATGTGAGAGTTTCCTCACAGATTTGAGGGAGGATGATTCAAACTCTTAAAGGAAATTAGAAAGAACTGATTGCCTAAAGTCCGATCTTCAAGGCTCCTCATCCCCCTTTCAGTAATTTTATTGGGGATCACCACATAGCTTGTTGCAATATGAAGTTTGTGAAAAATAATTTTAATTGTGAAGCTAGCGAAATCATTGATGTGGGAGTCCTGTATAAAAGGTAATCAAGAGGAAGTGGTCCATAAGTACATTGAACTTGAGATAAGATATAATTTGGCAGCAAAAGGTTATAGCACGGGTGATCAATGAAGCTGTTGAGGACCATTATTAATAAAGATAAGGTTGATTTCTTATGCCTTCAAGAATCGAAATTACATAATGTGAAGATCGGTACTTGCCATGATATGTGGGGTGGTTCTAAAGTGGAATATGTTGCACATAGTGTAAGGCCTCTCTACCTTAACAATGTAATAAACAAGTAAATAGAGCTAACATGCATTAAGAGATAAGTTATGGTTCCGGTTGTAGCCTTGAGCTAACAGGATTATAGGCAAAAAATAAACTTCTAAAGTTAATTAATTACATTCCCAATAATGAATGTTAATACTATAGCTTTACACTACTATTGGAGTAGAGACTATCCAAAATCATGTATCCTAATTCAACAATGCCCCTCGTTGCTCACTGCCTCAACCCGGTCCATAGCCCTTTAAGTCCAAAAGTGTACCTACAGGAACAACTTACCATGAGCATATACATCACCATTCAACAAAATCCAATCACAATAACATAATCAATTGCATGAGATATGTATGTATGTATGCTCCCTGATTTACCACATTAGCACATTTTCATTGTTGTTCCTGTTTCATAAACTCATGCACAAATCATTAGTTCACAATATAATGATCGATACCACGGTCCAGTCATAACCACAATAATCCATATTAATCACTAGAAATGTGACTGTTCAGGTTCTGTTACAACAGCGGAATTTTAGGACCCCTCGCTTCGACATATAGCAGCATCATATGATATCCCTCGCTTCGACAATGACAGCGGCATGTACATCGCTTCGACATGACAGCGGCAAATATCATATTACCATCGCATCATATGACAGCGGCAAGTACCTCCCTCGCTCGTATATAACAACCACCGGAACAATCAAGCATTTCTAACCACATGTACAAACATAACACTTGTGTCCACAATCATAATGCATCACCATTATTTCAATATATCAACACATTTCATAATCCACACTTGTCCACAATATATATGTAGCCCAAAAGCATAAGAACACATTTTACCGTCCGATGCCCGTACGTCTCACTACGTACCTTAGTCTCAAAAGTGGAGAAGTTGAATAACTGTGATATCCCCGAAATGATTAATTGTGATTTGGGCATTAATTGTGTTTATATGGTTAATCATGGTGGTAATTAATTGATTATGTGCTAGATTTATTTAATGTGTGGAAATGCATGGTCACATGGAAAGGATGACCCGGGAGTGCATTTCAGGGTGCATGTTGGGCTTGTTGGGAAAATTGCTATTAGCATGATTTATTTGCCATGGTTAGCAATTATTTGGAAAGCATGAGTTTAATTGATATTTTAGTGCATTTTGGATTAATGCTTTGAAAATATCATGTTGGGGTGTTTTATACACCATGGGTTTGTGGATGCATTTTAATTTAACTTAAACCCTTTTACCCCAACCCCACACCTCATTTTCATTTTACTTTACCAAACCACCCAAACCCTTCCTTTTCTCCCATTTTCGTTTTGGTGCTTAAGGGTGAAGGGGAACCCTTGCAAAAAGTTGATTTGTGGAGTTTATTGGGAGATTTGAGGTCCCCAAGAGGTATGGATACCTCAATGTTGATTTTGTAAGGTTTTATTTAAGTTTGGTATGATTTTGAAGGGTTTTAAAGTGGGTTTGTGTTGGGTTGTTGTGGTTCTGGTTGAGGGTTGGATTTATGCTTGTTTTGAGGTGTATTTTGAAGGTTTATGTTGTTATTTATGTTGTTGGTTTGATGGTTTAAGTGTTGGTATGGATTGGAAGGTTTTGGTATGCAAAAATGGTGAAAAATCGCGAGTCTGTGCGAGGTGATCGACCGCCTGAAATGGGGCGATCGATCGCCGAAGGGCAGTACCAAAATTTCGGGACAGGCGATCGATCGCCTGTTATGAGGCGACCGATCGCCGAGAGGCAGTAGCCAATCCAAGGGTTAGGCGATCGATCGCCATGTTTGGCGCGATCGATCGCCGCGAAGGAAAAAATTGAGGCGATCGATCGCCTCAGCCAAGCGATCGATCGCCAACTGTGGAATTTTGAGAAATGCTTTCTTTTGTCGAATTTTGGTATTTGACTATTATTTGGCTTCTAATATGGGGTTGTGTGATTGTGTAGAACCATACCAGGTAGCAACGCAACCAAGGAACTGAAGCCATATCAATTCCACTTTTGAAAAGGTACGTAGAGGACGTACGGGCACCCAACGGTACATGTATCTAATATACTCATTGTTTATGCATTGTGGATGCGAGTATATATGTGATTATGCATTGTGGATGCAAATACATGTTGAATTATGCATGATGATTGTATATGCATATGATGATTATTGGTGCACTTCCCATGAGTCGTGGTCATCCCTTGATGATTTTAATGCTTGCCGCTATTTGTTTTGGTTCCGCTAGATGTGAAGCGAGGGGTGGGAGCGCCGCATGCCACATTTGAGCGTGGTTATCATATAGGGCGAGGAAAGGATATTTGCCGCTCAATGTGAGGCGAGGGGTGGGAGTACCGCATGTCCATTGAAGCGAGGTTATTCTATGCCGCCTATATGTAAATAAGCGAGGGGCATTAAAATACATTGTGATGGACAGACTAGGGATTGGTGACTGGTATTTGGTTTTGATGAGATGGTTTTGTGTCATGACATGTCTAGACCATTAAAAATAATCTATTGATTATACTCATGAGTTATGGTACAGGGACAACCAAACTGGAAGCGTTTTGAAATGCATGGGAAAAATAGGAAGTGTTTTATTATGATTATGCATTTACGCTTTATATTCATATTGTGTTGTATATGAATGATATCATTGCTCATGTTTGGGGGTTGTCCTTGTAGGTACTTTTGGCATGATATGAAGGGGGCTAAGACGGGTTGAGACCGTGAGCTTGAAGAGCACTTTTGGTAGATGAAGGACAGGATTATTTTGTATAGTGTCTACTCTAGGAGTAGTGTAAAACTATAATTGATAACATTCTTTTGATGGGGAATGTAATTAATCCATTGATAGTCCTCATTTTGGCATGTAACTTTTAGGCTCATAGCCTCAACACGATTAATTTACTCTGATCATTTATATTAGCCCTAATTATGCCTTTGATCCGCACTTAAGGATTAGGGTCCTTACAATAACTTTATCTCCTTGACGTTGTTGGTACCTGGGATGGTTCGACACCACCATACAAATCAATATTAGAAGCCAATTATAGTCCAATATCCAAAAATTCCACAAAATAATCAAAATTACACTTTTATGTGTCTCGCGATCGATCGCCAAGATGTCCCGATCGATCGCGAGATCATACTGCCCGTTGCTGAATTTTTTCGTCTTCGGCGATCGATCGCCACATTTGGCGCGATCGATCGCCAGCCTCACCGATCGATCGCCCAAAAGTGGCGATCGATCGCCAAAGGCTTCTGGAGCCTACTGTTGGCTCGCGATCGATCGCCAGAAACGGGCGATCGATCGCCAACCCCTGCACATCGAAAATCACCATTTTTTCACATTAAATCCTTCACCAACCTCAACAACTGTAATACCCCCGAAATGTGATATGATTATGTTCTACGATGATAAATTATGATGTGTTTAAGGGTTGTGGTGTATTTAAATTGGGGGCCACGATTTATGTTATGATGATATGATGTGGGGAACATGTTGGGTGTTTTAAAGGATGTATTAATTAAATGAAGTTAGAAAATATCGAGTGAGGATATTTTAATACATCGTACTATATACCGGGACACAATTAAACACCTCAAGGCACCCCAACCATACCACCCCCAATCGGCCACCTCACCCCTTCCCCACTTGTTTAGCCCATACCCTCACTTGATCATGCCCATGCTTCCAATCACTTTTTGCAGCCAAATCATTCCCCTTCTCCTTCTCTTTCCCCCCCCCCCCCCCCCCCCCCCCATTTTTCGTTCCAGCTTAGCAGCTGTAAGGCAAGGAAAAAGCTTGGTAAGAAGGTGTTCAAATCCTTGCAAAAAGAGGAGCAAAAAGAGAGGGGTAAGTGGGTACCCTGTTTTTCTGGGTTTGTGTTTGAGCTTGGGTTTGGTGGGTTGTTTTTAACGCATGCTAAGTGTAGGCTTGGGTGAAACCTTGGTAAGGATGCTTACATGGTAGTATTAAGTAACTACTAGCATGGTTGTTCGAGCTTTTTACATGATTTATGTGATAGATTTCTTGTTATGAAACTATATGCTCGAAAATCTGGGAAAAGATAAGTATACTCTGTTTCTGTTTAAAGTTGGTTGAGGATGAAGATTATGATGATGTTATGATGCATGTTAGCTTAGGTTTTGTTAAACCTTCGATTTAAGAGCTTACATGGATATTTTATGAGGTTCTTCACATGTTTGTTTCAGCATGATAGATGTGTTATGAAGTAGAAAAGATGGTATGAAAAGAGGTGCTCAAAAATCTGGGGAAAATCCCGATTTTTCAGAGCTCTCGATCGATCGAGATTTGGTCCCGATCGATCGAGCGAGACAGAAGGTCTAATGCATGTTTTCAAAATTTTTGTGCCGATCGATCGAAGGATTTCTCGATCGATCGGTGAAGCTCCTCGATCGATCGGTAAAATGTTTCGATCGATCGAGCGAGACAGAATGCTAAGGCACTGTTTGTGCACAGTGTCTCGATCGATCGAGACCTTGGGCCGATCGATCGAGAGAGGCAGAAAGTTGAAAAATATAATGATGTTTTATTTTGTTAAGTTTATGATGTGAGATGGTTTTGAGGCATCTAATATGGTATTATGTGGTCTTGTAGAACTATCCCAGGTACCGGCACCGTCAAGGAGATAAAGTCTGTTGACTCCTCCTCCTTTTGAAAAGGTACGTAAGAGGCGTACGGGCATCGGACGGTAACACACATCTTTATACTACAACTATGCTTTTATTGCATGAGTATTCACGATGAAATGATGATGTTTATACGATGTTTACACGATGACGTTTATACGATGTTTATACGATGAAGTTCATACGATGTTTATATGATGATGATGCTTATACGATGCTTATATGATGACGTTTACACGATGTAATTGTGGTAAGATGCCACGGGGTAAGATGCCCCACATGGTAAGAGGCCATGCGATGAATTGTGGTAAGATGCCACGGGGTAAGATGCCCCACATGGTAAGAGGCCATGCGATGTATTGTGGTAAGATGCCATGGGGTAAGATGCCCCACATGGTAAGAAGCCATGCGATGTTATTGTGGTAAGATGCCACGGGGTAAGATGCCCCATATGGTAAGAGGCCATACGATGATATTGTGGTAAGATGCCACGGGGGTAAGATGCCCCATATGCATGATTATAAATCAGGGACAACAATAAGAAGTTAATGAGAAATCCAGCATATTTACTTACCAAATATTTCATGCATTCGTTATGATGTTTTTATGATGCTAAGTAAGATTGTATATGCTCATGATGTGTTGTCCCTGTAGGTACACTTTTGGACGAAAGGACTAAGGGTCGGGTTGAGGCAGTGAGCTACGAGGGACACAGGAATGTATAGGATTCAAGTTATGATTAGTATCTACTCTAGGAGTAGTGTAAATCTAAATGACATTCTTTTGGAATGTAATGAATTATTCTTGAAGTTTTGTATTTTGGCCTGTAATCCTGTTAGCTCGTGTAACAACCGAACCTTAAGATGTTACCTTAATGCATGATTAGTCCTTCTTTTGTCTATTAATCACTGTTAAGGTGGGAAGACCCCACAACAACACTTATACCAACAACTCAAAAATATTAAAACACTTTAAACCTTCAATCCTCGCCATTAAACAACCCCAAAATCCTACACCCAACCAAAAAATCATACTCACCCAAAACAAACCCATTTTCAAACTCAAATATCAACCCAAAATAAAAATAAACCACACAAAAACAACAAGGAATGATATATATCCTTCCTAGGCCTCAAATCTTACCAAGAATCACAAGAATAAAGTTTTTGCAAGAACTCCTTTTCCACCTTGAAGCCCAACTCGAAAATGAGGAGAAAATGGTAGGGTTTGAGAGTGTGATGGGGATTTGATAAAGTGAGGGTTAAAGTGGATAAAAGGGGTATAGTGGGGTTATAAGAGTTTTAATTAAATTTGCACCCCACTAATTATCATGATGTATAAAATACCCCAACATGGTATTTTAAAAGCATTTTACAAAAATGCACCAACTTCCACTAAATCCATATTTCCACATAATTAACAACCAATACAATTTAATCATGTTAACACCCCATTTCCCAACATGCATAACATGCACCCTGAAATGCAACCCTCGGGTCACGCCTACCAGGTGACTAAGCATATCATCAAGAAAATTAATCCCAACACATACAATTATCACCATAATTAATCACGTAAACATAATTAATGCCCAAATTGCATTTAATTATTTCGGGGATATCACAATACTCCCCTACTTATAAAATTTCGACCTCGAAATCGCATGCACTTACCCAAAACGAAACTAAATATAAATCACATACCAGAAAATAGTTCCGGGTAATACTGCACCATATGCTGCTCCGTCTCGCACGTGACCTCCTCGACACCCCTACGATCCCACTGAACATTTACCATCGGTTGCTCCGAAGTCTGCTGTGGGGTCTTCCCACCTTAATAGTGTTCTAGAGACATAAGAAGGACTAATCATGCATTAAATAACATCTTAAGGTTCCGGTTGTTACATGAGCTAACAGGATTTACAGGCCCAAAATACAAAACTTCAAAACTTCATTACATTCCCAAAAGAATGTTAACATTTAGATTTACACTAATCCTAGAGCAGATACTAAGTATGACTTGAATCCTATACATTCCTGTGTTCCTCGTAGCTCACTGCCTCACCCCGACCCTTAGTCCTTTAGCCCAAAAGTGTACCTACAGGGACAACACATCATGAGCATATATAATCTTACTTAACATCATAAAAACATCACAGTAAATGCATGAAATATTGGTTAAGTAAATATGCTGGTTATTCATTAACTTCTTTTTGTTGTCCCTGATTCATATTCATGCATATGGGCATCTTACCCTGTGGCATCTTACCACATCATAACATTGTATGGCCTCTTACCATATGATCTTACCCCGTGTCATCTTACCACATAATAACATCGTATGGCCTCTTACCATATGGGCATATTACCCGTGGCATCTTACCACATAATAACATCGTATGGCCTCTTACCATATGGACATCTTACCCCGTGGCATCTTACCACATAATAACATCATGTGTTTAAATAAACATCTTATAAACATCATCATTTCATCATGAATACTCATGCAATAAAAGCATAGTCGTAGTGTAAAGATGTGTTTTACCGTCCGATGCCCGTACGTCTCTTACGTACCTTTTCAAAAGGAGGAGGAGTCAACAGACTTTATCTCCTTGATTGTGCTGGTACCTGGGATGGCTCTACACAACCACATAATACAATATTAGGCACCGATACAAGAATCGTAATCAATTTTCTAAAAAAATAAACATAAAATTTTATAACACATGAACAGTGACTACCGATCGATCGGCCACCCTTACCGATCGATCGCTAACTGTTCACCATTTTCATTTTTAGCTACGGCATTTGCGCCGATCGATCGGTGTTCATCACCGATCGATCGGTCGTTCTTATTCATGCGAAATTTTCCAGAAATCTTGAACACCTCATTTCAAGCCCTTCAAACCACTTCATAACACACGTAAAATGCCTGAATAAGCATACTAAGAGCTTCATAAAACTTCCATGCATGTACTCAAATTAAAGTTCCACTCAAAACTTAAACCGACATGCATCAAAGTTGCCCAACTTTATTAGTACTCATTCAATCTTTCCAAAAACAGGGTATCATAATTTTTACCCAGATTTTCGAGCACCACTTTTCATAACACGAAATCTAACACATAAAACATGTAACATGTTCAAACAAACATGCTAGGGGCTTCATAAAACTTCTATGTAAGCACTTAAATTCAAGGTTTCATAAAACAAGCTAGCATGCATCATAACATCCTCATAAACTGTGCGATCATCCAAACGTACAGAAAAACAGGGCATCATAACATTACCCAGATTTTCGAACACCTCTTTTCATACCAACAAATCCACCCAATAATACATGCATCATGCTCAAGTAAACATGATAGTATCTACATAACAACACCATTAAAGTACTTAGATCGAAGGTTTATCAAAACCTAAGCATGTATGCCAATAAAAACATCCCACCAACATCCAACCCACCCAAACATCTTAAGAAAACAGGGTACTTATAACCTTCTTTTTGCTCCTCTTTTGGTAGGATTTTTGAGTACCTTACCAAGCTCTTCCTTGCCCTAAAGCTGCTTACCAGAAACGTGAATGGAGAGGAGGAAGGAAGAGAAGGGATGTGGGGGGTGGAATGGTATGATGAGGCATGGGTTGGACCAAGTTGGGGCATGGGTTGCCAAGTGGGGAGAGGTTGCACTTGGGGAAGGGTGGTGGTGACCGATTGGGTGGGGGTGGTGTGGGTAGGGGTGTCTTGTGGTGTTTAATTGCGTCCCGATATTTAGTACGATGTATTAAAATATCCTCACTCGATATTTTATAACTTCATTTAAATTAATACATCCTTTAAAACACCCAACATGCCCCCCCTAAAACATATCATCATATCATAATTATAACCCCCAATTTAAAAGTACCACAACTCCCTTAAACACATCGTAAATCATCATCGTAACACATAATCATATAGCATTTCGGGGGTATTACATTACTCCCCTACTTATAAGATTTCGCCCTCGAAATCCACACGCATCATCATAACTAAACTAAACATAAAAACATACCAGAGAATAATTCCGGATAGTGCTGCACAATATGTCGTTCCGTCTCCCACGTAGCCTCCTCGATACCCTGACGATCCCACTGAACTTTGACCATCGGTATAACTTTGCTTCGTAATCTGCTATCCTCTCGATCCAGAATCTTGATTGGTCGTTCCACGTAGGACACATCTGAGTCTAACTGAACTTCAGTAGGCTGTAAGACATGAGACGGGTCTGGCTCATACTTCCGTAACATAGAAACGTGAAAAACATCGTGTATGCCAGATAAAGATGGCGGTAGAGCCAAACGATATGCCAATGTACCGATACGCTGCTTCATATGGCCCAACATACCTCGGAGATAACTTTCCCCGCATTCCAAAACGAACCACACCCCTGAAGGGCGAGATCTTTAAGAAGACCCTGTCTCCTAACTGGAATTCCAGCGGTCATCGCCGCTTATTGGCATAGGCTGCTTGCCTATCCTGGGCCGCTTTCATCTTCTGGCGTATCAACTTTATCTTACCTTCCATATCTTTGAACATATCCGGTCCTCCGACCGCTTTGCTAGTCAAGTCCTCCCAATACAGTGGTGATCTACATCGTCGTCCATACAGAGCTTCAAAAGGAGCCATTTGAATGCTCGCCTGATAACTGTTATTATAGGAAAACTCCACCAGCGGCACTGAATCCTGCCATGGAGTATCAAACTCCAAAATACATGCCCTCAACATGTCCTCGAGCGTATGAATGGTACGCTCCGTCTGACCGTCTGTCTGAGGGTGATAGGCCGTACTCAGTCTCACCTCTGTGCCCAAAGCTGTCTGGAGACCCTCCCAGAAATGTGAAGTGAACCTCGGGTCTCTGTCAGACACTATCGAGACTGGAATACCATGCAATCTCACCACATACCGTATATACATCTGGGCCATCTTCAAGTATGTATATGACATACTGTAAGGGATGAAGTGAGCCACCTTCATCAGCCTATCCACGATCACCCAGATCGCATCAAAACCTGAGGCCGTCCTTGGCAAGTGGGTCACGAAGTCCATAGATATATGCTCCCACTTCCATTCAGGTACCTCTAAGCTCTTCAGCTCGCCACCAGGCCTCTGGCTCTCTGCCTTTACCTGCTGGCAGATCAAACATCTTTTAACAAAAGCGATCACCTCACGCTTCATGCGTCTCCACCAGAATTGACCGCATAGGTCTTTGTACATCTTCTTTCCCCCTGGGTGGATACTGAACCGACTACTGTGAGCTCGCTCCAATATTCCTCTACGCAACTCTGATGTATCTGGGACTACCCATCGGTTGCCCAGTCTCAAAGAATCATCCTCAGCCACTCTGAACTTGGATGGCTGACCCTGAAGTACCAACGATGTCCATCTCTGAACCTCATCATCCGACCTCTGTATTTTGTATTCTTTACTAAGATAGAGAAGTGAGAATCAATTGTAACTGTCAGACAGTGTGTGTCTGAACAGATCGAGAGACTAGGAGTTTCAGCCTGGTAGTGAGGTAAATCCAGTTGAATCGGGTTTGTATAACAGGATTGTATAAATCAAAGTCTTCTAGTGGAATCCTTCCTTAATTGGAAGAAGGGGAGACATAGAAGGATTACACTACCTTCAAACTTCCAGAAATATATTCTGTCTTTTAGCATTCCGCACTACGTTATACTCTCAAAGTCATCGAGCCGTTCTTACTAGTCTAGAACAGACCTTTCCACACTAAAATATTCAGTGGTCTGTTTGCAGAAAAGTTGATTAAGAAATAGATTTCACTCACTAACCCGAGAGAAATCATAAAGGATTAATTTTAAAGGAGTGTTCATTCACCCCCCACCCCCCCTCTAAACACTCCGGACCGATCCTAACATACATAATAAACAAGTATCATACAATAAGTGTTAAAGACGATCACAAATAACACTTAAAAGTTAAGACACGCATGTGTAATATATTACCATTTTAAAAATAATATACTTTTGTTATGAGATTACTCAATAATTTATCATATATTATATACTCATCCATAATAAAAATTTAATTTCTAAAATAATATATTGTATCTTTAATTTGTTATAAGATCAACAAGCAAGTAACACATAGCGGTGCATGTAAATTACATGCACCTCTAGTCTACCGGTGCATGTAATTTACATGCACCGTTAGTCTATCGGTGCATGTAAATTACATGTACCGGTAGAGTCAACATTTGCATTGGATCTCAATACATAACAAATAAGTATCATACAGTAAGTGTTAAAGACGATCACAAATAACACTTAAAATTAAGACACATATGTGTAATATATTATCATTTGAAAAATAATATACTTTTTGAACCAACAATACACATAACATTCAAAACAAATCCATTTTCTTTCCCCAAAATACGAACCCAGAACTCAACTAAAACAAGTTCAAAACTTAACAAGAAGGTTTCGTTACCCTTGAGCTTCAATTTCCTAGCAAGAATCAAAGATTTACAAGCTCTTGGAATCTCCCTCTTCTTTCCCTCTTTCGGTCGATTAAATGGGTTTGGGGGGAAAGGGTTTGTGTGATTTTTAATTGAGTGGTGGGGGATGAGAGGTGTTAGGGGGGTGAGATATAAAGAGTGTGGGGGTATAAATTAACATGATGTCCAAGTATTTAGCATGATGTATTAAATATCCCAACATGATATTTTAAAGCATTTACTCAATAAAATGCGCAATAACAACAATTAACATGCTTATTCTACATCACTAGAACAAAGCCCACTAAATCATGCCAAATCATCATTTCCCCACTATGCATCACATGCACCCTGAAATGTATTACCCGTTCATGCTTGTGATATCCCCGAAATAATTAATTACAATTGGACGTTAATTATGTTTATGTGATTTTTATGGTGATAATTAATATTGGTGTTGGCATTAATTATCTTGGTGAAATGCTTAGTCACATGGTGGGAGTGACCCGGTAGAGCATTTCGGGGTGCATGTTATCATGTTGAGTAATTGGGGATTTTAATGGTTAATTGAAATGGTTTGTGATTATTTGGGAGAATCATGTTTTAATTGTGATTTTGGTACATTATGGTAAAATGCTTTTTAAATATCATGTTGGGGTGTTTTATACACCATGGAATTGTGGGGTGTAATTTAATTAAAACCCAACCCACTTATACCCCAATCCCCCCTTATACCTTCATTTTCTACTTTCCCCTTTTAACTCATCCAAAACCCTTCTCTACCTCACATTTTCGAAACTTGGTAAAGAGGTGAAGAGAAATCTTTCCAAAAGTTGGATTTGTGGAGTTTATTGGGTGATTTGGAGTCCCCAAGAGGTATGGATGCCTCCTTGTTGTTTTTGTTGTGTTTGGTTTGAGTTTGTTGTGGTTTTGTATGGATTTGAAATGGGTTTTTATGGGTTGGTATTATTTGAGTTGAAGGTTGGATTTATGGTAGCTTTAAGGTGTATTTTGAAGGTATATGTTGTTATTTATGTTGTTGGTTTGATGGTTTAAGTGTTGGTATGGATTGGAAGGAATTTTGGAGCAAAAATGGAGGATTTTCGGGTTACAGGGGTTGGCGATCGATCGCCCATTTCAGGCGATCGATCGCGCACAGGCAGTAGGCTTTTGGAACGCCTGGCGATCGATCGCCACTCTTGGGCGATCGATCGGAGAGGCTGGCAATCGATCGCCAAAGCCAAAAAAATTCAGGATCGGACAGTGTGATCTTGCGATCGATCGGCCCCTCGCGGCGATCGATCGCGAGATACAAAATGTGGTGTTTTTGAATATTTTGTCGAATTTTTGGGTATTGGACTATTATTGACTCCTAATATTGATTTGTGTGAATGTGTAGAACCATCACAGGTGGCCACACAGCTTAGGAGATAAAGTCCACAACACATCACATTTTGGGACTAAGGTACGTAGTGAGACATACGGGCATTGAACGGTAAAACGTATTTATTACACTTTGAATTGGTTATGCACTATGGTTGCACACATGGAATTGATTATGCATTGTGGTTGCATATTGTTTATGCATCATGGATTGCATACATGGTTGGTCATGTATTTTGGTTGCATGTGTATATTGGATGCATTGTTGCATGTGATTGTGAGTCGGGATTTATATTCCAGTGATGGAGAATACTTGCCGCCAGTGGCGTAGCGATGTGAATACTTGCCGCTGTCATACCGTAGCGATGAGAGAATATTTACCGCTAATATGAAGCGAAGAACACGACCGCTGTCATATTTATAGCGAGGGATATTAGTGCCGCTGGTATTGTCTAAGCGAGGGGTATTTCCGCTGTCATGTTAACGCGATGGGTACTATGCCACTGATATAATAGGACTCGGGAATTGAACACGGAATATATGGGAATCGGTGCATGTCATGACATACATTATTGATAATATAATCTATTGGTTATAATGTGGTACAGGGACAACCCAAGGGAGCATTTAAATGTGTTACATACAGGAAGTGAATCACATTTACTATTTATGCATTTGAATTGCTATCATATTATTGAATTGCTATCATATTATTGTGAATATGATTTTGTACATGCTCATGGTTTTGGGGGTTGATCCTGTAGGTACTTTTGGGCGGAAGTACTAAGGCGAGTTGGTGCGGTGAGCTAGTGAGGAGTGCTCTTGGTAGCAGGCACATTCTTTTGTATAGTATCTACTCTAGGAGTAGTGTAAAGCTATAGGATTAACATTCATTGGATGGGAATGTAATTAATCCATTTTGAAACTTTATTTTGGTACTGTAACCTAATAGCTCAAGGCACCAACACAACTTTTATACTCCGTTTATGCATGAAAATTTTAATTACGCCTTTAATCCGCATTTAAGGAACTAGGGTCCTTACATTAGTGGTATCAGAGCAGTGGTTAGAGAACCCAGGAATGAGTGAAGGGTAGCCTTAGCAAGGTTGGCTAGGTGTTTACATTGGGCATGTTTATGCATATTGGTGTATAAATTGTTATACTAACATGCTTATTATCATTATGTTATCTAACGGCATAACATATATATTGTTTGGAATTGTTGTTAACCTTTGTATTACAGCATGGCGGATATGAATGTGGAGAACCCCAATGAAGGAGTGGGTGATGTTGGAAGCGTGAACGCTAGCATTGGTCAGACAAATTCTTTACCTCCACCTGCTGTGGGCATGGAGCCGGTAGCTCAGTTGCTTTTACCAGGGGAGCTTAGTCTGAGTCAGTTCCTAACTTTCCACCCGCCTATGTTTGAGGGAACAGAAACAGGAGAAGAGGCCGAGGAGTGGCTAGAGAGATTAGAACAGATATTTGTATCTGCGCCGTGTGCTAGGACGGCTTGGTTAAGACTGGCAGAATTCCAACTGGCAAAGAAGTCTTCCATGTGGTGGAAGACGACTGTAATGGAATTGAGGGCACAAGGAATGGTAATCGACTGGACTTTGTTTCGGACTCGGTTTCTAAACCTATATTTTTCTGCGGCGGCTAGGCAAACAAAGGAGGATGAATTCACAATCTTGAAACAGGGGAGCATGTCGGTCTCGGACTATGCCATGCATTACTCGTCCTTGTTGAGGTATGTTCCCCACATTGCAACAAATGGGCATGCCAAGATGAGGCACTTTCTAAAGGGGCTGCGACCGGAACTTTTTGATCGGGTTATCTCCAACAACCCCACTTCTTTTGATGATGCTCTCACTAGAGCAGAACTAGCAGAGATCGGAGTCAGTGCTTACCCGGACGTTGCACCCCCACAAGTCCCACCGCCGAGGCCAATGTCTAATAATCTGAGGCCACGAGGAGAATCATTCAAGCGTCGTGGGGCCTCTTCCTCATCTTCTCGGTTTGGTGGGAGACGAATTGATAACAGGAGGGGCGGTGCGCCTAGCAACAGAGGGCAGACTCAGGCAAGTAGGAGTGGAGTGGTGAAGTGTCATTTTTGTGGAGGACCACACCACATGCGAGACTGTACTGCTTGTTATAAATGTGGCAAGATGGGCCACATATCTCGGTTCTGTCAGAATGGTGATGGTCAGGTGGATCTTAGAGGAGGTAGAGGGAGGTTTTCTACCGGGACAGTACAGCAGAGGCCGCCGATGGTGCCTCGACAGATGGGAGCACAGGTTATGGGGCCACCTCAGGGACAGGTCTATGCATTCACCAGGGAGCAGGCCGATGCAGCTCCAGAAGAGGTTATAGCTGGTACGTGCCTACTATTTACATTTTCCGCCTTTATTTTGATAGACACAGGTGCTTCGCACTCCTTCGTGTCTGCGGACTTTGTGGCGAGACATCATATGTGCACGTCTCCGTTACCCACGTCTCTATTGGTCTCGACACCCACTGGGAAGAGAGTTGTTGCTGACCGGTTTCTGATGGACTGCCTCATTTATTTTGAGGGCAATGAGATAAAGGCAGATTTGATTGTTTTGGGTATGTCAGATTTTGACTGCATTGTGTGCATCGACATTCTGAACAGATATCAGGCAGTGGTGGATTGTCGGCAGAGGACAGTTCGGTTCAGATCTGGTTTGGGAGTTCAGTGGACCTTTTATGGCAACGGATCTCGTGCGAAGATTCCGTTGATTTCGGCGATCAAGATGTCCCAATTGTTGGAACGTGGACACACAGGCTATCTCATCTATGCCGTGGACACGTTGGGTAAGGGTAAAGAGTTAAAAGTTGAGGACGTGCCTGTGGTAGCAGAATTTGCTGATGTGTTCCCGGAGGAGATTCCAGGATTCCCACCGGCTAGGGAAGTCGAGTTTGGGATTGAGTTATTACCGGGAACATCCGCTATCTCTCGTGCACCTTACCGGATGGCACCGGCGGAGTTGAGGGAATTGAAGGAGCAGTTACAGGAACTCTAAAGGATATATACGCCCTAGCGTATCTCCTTGGGGCGCACCAGTTCTTTTTGTGAAGAAGAAAGATGGCTCGATGCGTTTGTGCATCGATTACCGGCAACTGAATAAGGCCACAGTGAAGAACAAGTATCCTCTCCCAAGGATTGATGATCTGTTTGACCAGTTGCAAGGTACCAAACTTTATAGCAAGATTGATTTGAGATCCGGGTATCACCAAATTCGAGTCAGGGAGGAGGATGTGCAGAAGACAGCATTTCGGACTCGGTATGGACACTACGAGTTCTTAGTGATGCCGTTCGGAGTGACGAACGCCCCGGCTGTCTTTATGAGCTTGATGAATCGGGTATTCCAACCCTATCTGGATCAGTTCGTCATTGTGTTTATTGACGATATACTCATCTACTCCCGGAGCGAGGAAGAGCATGTGAAACACTCGAGGACGGTGCTCCAGATCCTCAGAGATCACCAGTTATATGCCAAACTCAGTAAGTGTGAGTTCTGGTTGAGCAGTGTGGTATTTCTGGGGCATGTCATATCTAGCAGTGGGATTTCAGTGGACCCCAGGAAGATTGAGGCGGTGATGGAGTGGGCTGCACCCACTTCTGTGCCCGAGATTCGGAGTTTTCTTGGTTTGGCTGGCTATTACCGACGCTTTGTCGAGGGTTTTTCTAAGATTGCTAAGCCACTGACTCAATTGACTCAAAAGGGAGTGCCCTTCTTTTGGTCTGATGCTTGCGAGGAGAGTTTCCAAGAGTTGAAGCACCGATTGACGACGACACCGGTATTAGTGATTCCTACGGAGAACAAGAGGTTTGTTCTATATACTGACGCACCACTTCAGGGCTTGGGATGTGTATTGATGCAAGATAAGCACGTTGTAGCTTATGCATCGAGGCAGTTGAAGCCGCATGAGGCTAGATACCCGGTTCATGATTTGGAGTTGGCGGCTATTATCTTTGCCCTGAAGATTTGGAGGCACTATTTGTATGGTACATCTTTTACCATATATACGGATCACAAGAGCCTGAAATTCTTGTTTACTCAGGCAGAGTTGAATATGCGTCAGAGGAGATGGATGGATTTGCTCAAAGACTATGACTGTGAAATAGAGTACCATCCCGGGAAAGCCAATTTGATAGCCGACGCCTTGAGTCGGAAGGTGAAGAACACTGCTGAAGATGTCATGCATTTGTCGGCTATGATGACTTCTTATTGCCATCTGGGCTATGACTTCGATGTGGACGCATCGCCAGTTTGGGTATCGACTTTATTGGCTGAGCCAGATATCTATGAGAACATCAGGAGAGCTCAGAGGGCAGATGATGAGGTTCAGAGATGGTCATCATTAGTACTTCAGGGTCAGCCATCGAAGTTCAGAGTGGCTGAGGACGGTTCTTTGAGACTTGGTAACTGATGGGTAGTTCCATGTACGCCAGAGTTGCGTAAAGGGATCTTGGAACGGGCTCACAGTAGCCGATTAAGTATCCACCCAGGAGGGAGGAAGATGTATAAAGACTTGTGTGATCAGTTCTGGTGGAAGCGGATGAAACGTGATGTGATCGTTTTTGTCAAGAAGTGTTTGATCTGTCAGCAGGTTAAGGCAGAGAGGCAGAGACCCGGTGGCGAAATGAGGAGCTTAGAGATACCGGAGTGGAAGTGGGAACACATATCTATGGACTTTGTGACCCACATGCCGAGGACTACTTCAGGTTGTGATGCCATTTGGGTGATCATTGACAGGCTGACGAAGGTGGCTCACTTCATCCCCTACAGTATGACGTACACATACTTGAGGATGGCTCAGTTGTATGTCCGGGACATAGTGAGACTGCATGGGATTCCAGTGTCTATTGTGTCTGACAGAGATCCCCGGCTCACATCTCATTTCTGGGGAGGCTTACAGTCAGCTTTGGGCACTGAGGTGAGATTGAGTACGGCTTATCATCCTCAGACGGATGGTCAGACTGAGCGCACTATACAGACGCTCGAGGACATGCTACGGGCGTGTATACTAGAATTTGATGCCTCATGGCAAGATTCTTTGGCCTTGGTAGAGTTTTCATACAACAACAGCTATCAGGCGAGTATTCAGATGGCTCCGTTTGAGGCTTTGTATGGTAGGCGTTGTAGGTCGCCATTATACTGGGATGACTTGACCAGTAAAGCTGTGGGAGGACCCGAACTGATTCGGGATATGGAGGATAAGATAAAGCTTATCCGTCAGAAAATGAAGGCAGCCCAGGACAGGCAGGCAGCCTATGCGAATAAACGGCGGAGACCGTTGGAATTTCAGTTGGGAGACAGGGTCTTTTTGAAGATCTCACCTTTCAGGGGTGTGGTTCGGTTTGGTATGCGTGGTAAATTGTCTCCGAGGTATGTGGGACCGTATGAGATCTTGCAGCGCATCGGTACCTTGGCGTACCGTTTGGCACTACCACCGTCGTTGTCTGGTATTCACGACGTGTTTCATGTATCTATGCTACGGAAATATGAGCCAGATCCGTCGCATGTATTGCAGCCTTCTGAGGTTCAGTTGGATTCTGATGTATCGTACGAGGAACGGCCAGTCAGGATTTTGGACAGGGCTGATCGCAGACTCCGGAATAAAGTAATACTGATGATCAAGGTTCAATGGGATCGCAGGGGTGTCGAGGAGGCCACGTGGGAGACGGAGCGGCACATGATGCAGCACTACCCGGAGTTATTTTCTGGTATGTAGTTTATGTTTGGTTTCTATTTGGGTAAGTGCATGCGATTTCGGGGTTGAAATCTTATAAGTAGGGGAGTATTGTGATATCCCCGAAATAATTAATTACAATTGGACGTTAATTATGTTTATGTGATTTTTATGGCGATAATTAATATTGGTGTTGGCATTAATTATCTTGGTGAAATGCTTAGTCACATGGTGGGAGTGACCCGGTAGAGCATTTCGGGGTGCATGTTATCATGTTGAGTAATTGGGGATTTTAATGGTTAATTGAAATGGTTTGTGATTATTTGGGAGAATCATGTTTTAATTGTGATTTTGGTACATTATGGTAAAATGCTTTTTAAATATCATGTTGGGGTGTTTTATACACCATGGAATTGTGGGGTGTAATTTAATTAAAACCCAACCCACTTATACCCCAATCCCCCCTTATACCTTCATTTTCTACTTTCCCCTTTTAACTCATCCAAAACCCTTCTCTACCTCACATTTTCGAAACTTGGTAAAGAGGTGAAGAGAAATCTTTCCAAAAGTTGGATTTGTGGAGTTTATTGGGTGATTTGGAGTCCCCAAGAGGTATGGATGCCTCCTTGTTGTTTTTGTTGTGTTTGGTTTGAGTTTGTTGTGGTTTTGTATGGATTTGAAATGGGTTTTTATGGGTTGGTATTATTTGAGTTGAAGGTTGGATTTATGGTAGCTTTAAGGTGTATTTTGAAGGTATATGTTGTTATTTATGTTGTTGGTTTGATGGTTTAAGTGTTGGTATGGATTGGAAGGAATTTTGGAGCAAAAATGGAGGATTTTCGGGTTACAGGGGTTGGCGATCGATCGCCCATTTCAGGCGATCGATCGCGCACAGGCAGTAGGCTTTTGGAGCGCCTGGCGATCGATCGCCACTCTTGGGCGATCGATCGGAGAGGCTGGCGATCGATCGCGCCATTTGTGGCGATCGATCGCATTTAAGAAACTAGGGTCCTTACAATGCTCACCGCATAATTATACATTTCCCAACCATAATAATAATCATAACACCATAATTAATATTAGAAGCCATAAAGCACATGATTAATTTCAGGGATATCACATAGACCGCCATATCAGCGACCTCCACCACCGCCAGTGCATGCTCCTTAAGTGAAGATTTAGGTACAATAAGAACTAAGCATGCATAAATCAGAGTATAAAATTCATGTTGAGGCTTGAGCTTTAAGGAATTACATGCCAAACTAAGAACTTCCAAAATGGATTAATTACATTCCCAGTTAAATGAATGTTAATCCTATAGTTTCGCACTACTCCTAGAGTAGAGACTATACAAAAGAATTCCAACATCCTATCCAAAAGCACTCCTTAAGTTCACCGCATCAACCCCGGTCCATAGTCCTTTATGCCTCAAAATGTACCTACAGGAACAACCCCACCATGAGCATATACATCATTCATCAACAAAACTCAAGGACAATAATATAAATAATTGCATGAAACATTTATCTTGTATACTCCCTGAGTTGTCGCATTGACATACTTTCATCGGTCGTTCCTGTTCCATAACTCATGTACATAGTCATTAGTTCATAATATGAGTGTTCGACTCCGTATTTCATTCACATACAACGATACCCATCAATAATCACTTATCCAATACAATTATTCCGGTCTTGTTATAACAGCGGTATTTTAGTACCCCTCGCTTCGACATATAGAGGCATCATATGATACCTCTCACTTCGACATGACAGCGGCATAACCATCGCTTCGACATGACAGCGGCAAATATCATAATTCCATCGCTTCATATGACAGCGGCAAGTACTATATCCTTCGCTCGAATATAACAACCACCGGAACCTCAATCATTCTCAAACACATAACAATGCACATTGCACAAATCCAATAGCATAATTGCATCACCAATTGCTCGTACGTCTCATTACGTACCTTTCTTCCAAAAGTGGAGATGTCGTAGGACTTTATCTCATTTGTTGTGTGACCACCTATGGATGGTTCTACACATTCACACAAACCAATATTAGAAGCCAATAATAGTCCGATACCAAAAATCCCATAAAATAACCAAAACACACATTCTGGCATCTCGCGATCGATCGCTATTGGGTCCCGATCGATCGCGAGGTCCAGCAGCCCTGAATGCCAAATTCTAGCGATAGGCGAACGATCGCCATTTTTGGGGCGATCGATCGCTCGCCTCACCGATCGATCGCCCCAACATGGCGATCGATCGCCAATCACTGCGATTGGCTACTGCCCGCGTGCGATCGATTGCTCCATTTTGGGCGATCGATCGCCGCTATCTGCACTTCGAAATTTCACCATTTTTGCACCTCAAACTTTCCCCAAATTCTACCAACTCAAATACCATTAAACCAACAACATAAAAACACCATAAACCTTCAATAAACACCTTAATACCACCAAAAATCCAATACCCAACCAAATACAACACAACCCCAAAACAAACACATTTCAAAACTCAAATACAAACTCAAATCAAAACCAAACATCATAAAAACAACAAGGAAGAATCCATACCCGTTTTAGACTTCAAATCCTATCAAGAATCTCACAAATGAAGCTTTTGCAAAGGTTTCTCTTCCTCCTTCTTGCCAAAATCGGGTTTGGGGGTTTTTGGGTAGGGTTGGGAGAGTTGTTTGATAAAGAGTGGTGGGAGGGGTGAGGTAGTGGGTTATAAGGGGGGTTAAATTAAAACATGTACCCCATAATTAGAATGATGTATAAAATATCCTGAACATGATATTTTAAAAGCATTTTCCAAGAATGCACCAAAACTCCAATAAAATATGCTTTACCAGGTCACGCCCACCATGTGACTAAGCATTTCACCATATTAATTAATTCCAACACTAAATTAATTAACACCATAAATATTACATAAACATAATTATTGTTCTAATGCACATAATCATTTCGGGGATATCACAGATACAATTTGTAAGGACCCCCGTGCCATTAACCCGTTATTAGTGTATTAATCCAAGCATTTAGTGCATGTAATCATACATGTAAGGGAAACCCACTTGTCATCATAGCAAATCATGCCAATAATAAAATTTCTTTACATTATTCCATATAATGTCTAATTTTTCCCCAACCAAGTCCACATACATATCATGCACCATTATAATACACTAACATGTTCTCATTTCATTTAGCAATTCCATAAATAATTGTATGCAACTCGTAAATGAAGAAAGAAAGGCCCCTGCCTTTTTATACATACCATATACACATAATAGTGCTCACATGCGAGAATCAAATAAACATGTGTGTATCAAATGTATAAAACACGGTGCTCAATACCGTTACTGGTACTTCGATCCCTGGAAGCACCTCCATTCCATAGCTCGAGCTCAACTCCAAAGCCATCGATGTACCTAATCACCTGCTCCAACAGAGACAGCCCCACACGGGGTGAGCATTTTACAAAAATGTAAATGCTATGAAATATAAAAGATGCTCCCTGGATGGTATCATCCTCATCCGGGATTCTCTATACTGTCCCTGTTCTCAAAATAGCTGAAACCATCAAATTCCCAAATGCCAGTTAATCATTACATTGATTAACAAATCCATTTGCCACATACCGATATCATAGTCAATAATATCAAATCATTAAACAATGATTACAAATATTCTATATATCTCACTTATGGTTCCATAGTTCTATCTCATTGCTCGCTCTACAATAGCGGCATTTCATTCTCACGCATGCTCAACAGCAGTGGCATCATAACTGATGTTCGCTCAAAGGCGACAGCATCCCAATCATTGCTCGCTCAAAAGCGGCACCATATAATTCCCGATGCATGTATATTCATTTGTAGCAATTACCATAAACCATGTATTTCAGTATCCATTTATTGCTAATACCATATACCATGCATTCCCATATACATTTATTGCAATATGGTGTACCATGCACTCAACAATTGTAATTACAAAAAGGGCTATGCTCGTACGTTATACGTACCTTATATTCCCGTAGTTCGAATCCAATCTTGCCTTGGTCCCGTGACCGATGAATTATGTGCTAAACACGATTAAAAATCCACAATTAATCTCAATCATGCAACCACGTGCCTAAGCACGTTCACAAACCCCAATTTTATCGTCATCCATGACGATTAACCATTTTAAAAGACCCCTTGCGAAGCATGCATCGAAAAATGTAAGAACCCCTAGCCCTTAACCCTTGATTAGTGTATTAACCACTATGTGTGGCACATGCTTCTATACAAATCAATCGGGAAACTCAAATGATGCTTACAAAATATCTTTAATATTCAACGTTATAAGATTATCTCTACCAACAAATAGACTCATAGAGTTCGCCCATTACCATCCCATTTTGCCACTTTTTACATTGTGGACTTTTATAAAAATTTGGGCAGAGTCTCCCCATAAATTGAGCTATCCCGAAACAAAAGCACATCATATAACATAATTCCCGGCCAGGGAAACCACAAAACTCAGCAGAATACAGCAACACCAAGTAAATTCCCAGCCAGGGAAGACACCACACATAAGACAACAAAAGTGGGTTTCAACACCCACATAATACACCAATGACTCTCATATCATTTAGCAATTCTACCTTTAATTGCATGCAACATAGAATGAAAGAGAGAAAGGCTCATGCCTTTATATACAACCCATATACAAGTATAACCATGCTCACATGCGAGCATCATAAATGTGTATATAATCCTCGGGTGTATATAAATACTCTATACAATACCGTGCTCCATCAAGCCCTGGTACCACGATCCTGGGAGTACATCCAATCAACAGCTCGAGCTCAGCTCCACAGCCATCGATGTACCTGTTCACCTGCCCCAACAGAGACAGACCCCAACGGGGTGAGCATACCAATACACAAAATCCCATAATCACAATAATGAAATTCATAATTTACATCAAAAGTAAATACTGATGAATTTTAAATGATACTCCCTGGATGGCAACGTCCTCATTCGGGATTCCGTGTACTGTCCCTGTTCTCACAATCATCAAACTCATCAAATCTCAAAAATCAGTAAATCAACACATTGATTTAACTCATCGCATGCCTAATTCTCGAGTATCAATAGATAGTGATTCCAAATTCATTATACATGCAAATATAGATATCTCAATATCTAATACTGATTCTCAACTTCGCTATCAATCACAGATAGCTCAAATGCCTAGCATTTGTTTTACCAATTCTCCATTATACTTAGACATCTCAAATGTCTTATAATGAATACATGATTCCACGATCATTCTCAGGCATCTCAATGCCCTACATTGGTCATATACATCCAGTACCCCATATATCTCATAAGGTTACACTACTCTAATATCACGCACGCTTGTGGCGGCGATATCAAGATTTGGTCGTTCCATAGATATATCAACACATATATATGTAACTATACGCACAACCATCTAATGCAATCAAAATGCATTATGCATTTCACAAATGCTCTAATATAAAGTAATGCTCGTACGTCGCACGTACCTTAAATCTCCGAAGTCCGAGCCAAACCTTGCTCGAGTTCCATGCCCCGAGGAACGATGCGCTAACACGATAAATAATTCACAATTATTTACGAACATGCAACCCATGCTCAAGCACACCCATAACCCTTATACAAAATATTGTCAACCCACGACAATTAACCATTTAAAAGACCTGGGGCAGGGTACATGCAGGGAGGGAATGTCCCCGAAATGATTAATTGTGTTTAAGGCATTAATTGTGTTCACATGATTAATTATGATTAATTATGGTGGTAATTGCCTTATGTGTTAGAATTAATTGCCATGTGGAAATGCTTGGTCATGTGGGCTGGTAGAGCATTTCAGGGTGCATGTTATTCATGTTGGGTAATTGGGTGTTTTAATGGCTTACATGTGTTGGTAGTCATTTATTTTGTGAAACATGCATTTAATTGGGATTTGGTGCATTGTGGTGAAATGTGTTTAAAATACCATGTTGGGGTATAATTTACATCATGTCAATTGTTGGGGTACAAATTTAAACAAAGGATTTAACCTTTACCCCACCACCTCATTTCACTTTACTCCCTTACACTCTTAATCCCCAAATCCCTTTCCCAAAACCCTTATTTTCCTCCAACTCGTTTTTAGCTCCTAAGTGGGAAGAAAGTTCTTGCAAAAGTTTCATTTTAGTGATTCTTGGTAAGATTTAATGCCTATGATGTTTATATATCACTCCTTGTTGTTCTTGAAGTGGTTGGTTTGAGTTTTGGAAGGGTATTAAAAGGGTTTGAAATGGGTTTGTTTGGGTTAGTGTGATTTTTGGTGGGATGTTGGATTTTTGGTGGTTTTATGATGTGTATTGAAGGTTTTAAGTGTTTTAATATTTTTGAGTTGTTGGTATAAATGGTGTTGAGGTTGGTGAAGGTTTTAACGTGCAAAAATGGTGATTTTCGTGGTACAGGGGCTGGCGATCGATCGCCCGTTTTTGGCGATCGATCGCGAGCCAGCAGTATGCTCCAGAAGCCTTGGGCGATCGATCGCCACTTTTGGGCGATCGATCGGTGAGGTTGGCGATCGATCGCGCCAAAAGTGGCGATCGATTGCCGAAAGCTAACATTTTAAGGATCGGGCAGTGTGATCTCGCGATCGATCGGGACATCTTGGCGATCGATCGCGAGACACACAAATGTGTGTTTTTGACATTTTTGTGGAATTTTGGGATATTGGACTATAATTGGCATCTAATATTGATTTGTATGGTTGTGTAGAACCATCCCAGGTACCAACAACATCGAGGAGATAAAGTTATACAACTTCTCCACTTTTGAGACTAAGGTACGTAGTGAGTTGTACGAGCATCGGACGGTAAAACGTGCCATACCTTTGATTATGTATATTGTGGATAGTGAATCCTTATACGTGATGGTATATGTGAAATGACCGTGATTTACTGTGATAATGGAATCAACTATTGTGTTTGATTAATGTGATGGAATTGATGAATGTTCCGGTAGCCTTTATCTCCGAGCGAGGGAGGTACTTGCCGCTGTCATATGAAGCGATGGTAATATGATATTTGCCGCTGTCATGTCTAAGCGAGGTAACATGCCGCTGTCATTGTCGAAGCGAGGGATATCATATGATGCCGTTATATGTCGAAGCGATGGGTCCTAAAATTCCGCTGTTGTATTGGGACCGGAACAGTCACAATTCTAGTGATTAATGTGGAATATTGTGGATATAATTGGAAACGCGTTATCGATCATTATATTGTGAACTAATGATTTTGTGCATAAGTTTGTGAAACAGGAACAACAATGAAATGTGCTAATGTGGTGATCGAGGAGCATATCTATTAATTGTCTCATGCGCTTAATTGTTTTATTAAGTTGAATTGTGTTAAGTGGTGATATATATATATGCTCATGGTGAGTTGTTCCTGTAGGTACGCTTTTGGACCAAAGTGGCTAAGGGTTGGGTTGAACTGTGAGCTGAAGGAGGCATGAAAGAAGATAGAATAACTAGCTGTCGAAGTTTCATTTTTGGCATGTAAATTCATTGAGCTCATATAACAACCAAAACTCTAAGATGTCTCTAATACATATTTAGCCCTGTTTATATCTTGATTTCACTGTTAAGGTAGAGAGGCCTTATAGGGTACATGCAGAGAGGGAATCGAATGGGACATTATCGAAAATTGCTCAAGAACCACCTCTAAAATTTCGAACCCTAACATCTCAATTCGAACCCAATCAAGCACCATAATTCAACTAAAATATGAATTAATCGATCAACAACATGAATAATCGCCCCTCCTGCCAAAACCCCAAATTTCGAACCCAAACCCTCACGCATACAGGGCAAAATTCGAACCATAAGCATCACCAAAGAGACTCAAAAGCTGAACCATGTGAAGCATAAGAATTTATCCAAAAATCAGCAAGATTTTCGAAAAAACCCAACACAATTTCGAACCAATTGGCAACAAATTTTTGAACCACAAGGTATGAAATTTTCGACCCAAATAATAGCACAAAACGCCCCAAAAACGCCTGAAGAAAAGCCCCAAAAACGTACCAAAAATCGAGCCCCAAATCGGACAGATTCGAACTTTCGAACCCCTGCGCTTTTCTGGCAAATCCGAACGCGATTCTCGACGAAACTTCAAATTCTTGGTATGGAAAGGTGCGCCTGGAAGAGACGAAGCCGATGGCGGGTCGGACGCGCCGGATGGCGGCCGGACGGCGGCAGGCGCACGGCTTGAAGCGGCGAGGGTCGAGGAAATCGGGAAATCAGCGGGGAGAGAGAGAGAGGCGGGCAAGGTGAAGAAAAGGCTTCCAATAATTAAAATCTCGAATTCAACTGGTATTTATAGCAAAAATACCCCGAAATACTAATAGCCCCACAAATACATCATGATTCATTAAAATCATCTGTTTTCAAAAAATTCTCTCTCTAACTTCAAAACGCCCTACCGGTGCCCACACAAAGCACCCCAGATCCCGAGTCACACTAAAAATCCAACTCATAGGTTTTTCACCCAAATGAGAATACAATCTCAACCTCGGGATCCAACGATCCCAACTACCCAAATAGACAAGCCCGGAAGGCCCAACACCGCGATTAAACTCCAAATCGCCACGTAAAAACAACTTTAGGGGTCATTAATACTCCGGGATTAACATCTATAATCCCAGGTCATCACAATATCCCCCACTAAAAGAATTTCGTCCTCGAAATTAACACAGGCGTACTCCCAGTACAGCCGCAACAACCCAGACCAAAACACATGACTGTGAATCGAACAGTCACCCTTAGCCCCGACATGGCTATCATGAACGCATCATAGATGGCACATCAGTCGCGAGGACACTGACCTCGCACCAAACCCTAGGATGAAATAAACCTTCCAGTACACCAACTCGAAAGAGCGTCGGTACTACACAACGCTAACAATCCAAAAGCAGTTACTCAACTGAAACTGCAAGGATTCGAATCGCTCCCGATTCTATCGTAGATATCATTCAATGACGTCTCTACCATGACTCACGATGTCTAACATACATCGTTACAAGGGAAACTCTAGTATACCACGGTGTACACATACCAACCCTGGTTTCCACTTTTCAAACCTCCTCCATCAAAGGAGCAGTCGCATCATTGCAACTCAATTTGGGCAACTCACGGCCGCAAATTCACACAAAAAATACATCTCACAAGATGTCCACTTCCGGATGTTCCAAGAATCACATCCTGATCAAAATAAACATTCGAGACTCCACAGAGTCGCAATTTCTTAAAGGACATGCAATAGACCCTCTGCATCCTCATCGCTTGTGTCAACAGCGACACCCAACAAATCCGAATTCCTGCCATCCCTTGATAACCCTAGGATTTAACAATTCAAACTTGGGAAGGCTATCGAATAACTCGGAGAGAAAACACTAACAAGGAAATACCCCAACCCACACGAGATAATCCTTCTTCAAAGGGAGTCAACTAACTTCACGATTATTCCTCATAATATATCGTGCCATGGAGATTCCCAATCTCAAGGTGTTCCATATCTCTCATCAGAGATTTAACCACCCAAACACAGCATAACTCTATGCTTGACAAAAGAAATCAATAACTGGCATCCGTATACTCACCGGTATACCTGCCTAAGCACAGACACTACATGCATACTCAATGCACTTGGCTCGGGTATCTACAACATACCCCTAAGCCCCAAACACAACCGTCAATTCTGAGTCATTCCCATCCAGTGGAGAATGATAATCGACGATCAACAACACGGCGTGATTCCCAAAATCAACACCACATGCACCAACTTACCGAATCTTTCAAAGATTCCCAAATAGGTATAATACTACCTCCTTCCCCACAAGGGAAGTGCCATCGAACTCGAGATCCACTAGTCTCGAACCACCGTTCGGAAAAACTGGATACAATAACACCCATTGCATCCCAAATACACGGATTCCCCAGATCGAGTCAACGACGACTTGATGACTCTCTTGTTGGTACTCCAACATTATGATCTGTCCCAGACAAGTCTCACCAAGATTAAACATAAACGTATACACGTTTCAGTGAGGCATGCACAACCTCAACCTCAAATGATGTGGTGACTACTAGAGTCCACCACAATCCACATCGTATCACCTTACGATTTGCTAAACTTGGTTCCAACGAGCAGTATAAAGGCTCTAGCAAGCCCATCATGGTACTGCACACACGCGGCAGACAAACTAGTCGCTGCCTCTTTAGGTTTACCTCAAACCTACCAATAAGACGGACGTTTCCGCACGGACATGCCACACCGTGGGAAGAAAAGTCAATAGAGTAGTGGGTCTGTACCCAACGTTCCTCTAATGCCGATACACCCTGGACACTCCAGTGTCCCTATGTACATAACATAACCTGATCCTACTCCTTTAGGACCCATTCTACACCCTCAAGGGTGGTGTGACCATGTCTACCACATGTCACTTCGATAGAAAGCGAGTAATTTCCTCCACGATTACTCATGTCATCAATTTACATGGCCAAAAAGCCATTCCAACGAGCATACCTCAAGGGTATCACCACTCGTAATATGATCACCTCAAACATATGCTGCGGTACAATCACATGTACATCGCGTCCATCCCTTTCTCGAGCGACCCGCTCGGTATAAGGGTCACGTCAACCGGTGACGTAGACACCACCTTGTGCTCGGCACTGGCACCCAAATCATACAACTGAATACGTATACTCAACGCATTGTTCATCGTAACGATGATGCATGTCAAAAAAGACATCGCCTACACCATCGTCATCGTCATCCCGTGACGACACATGCCCACTCATGGCATCTAAGGCATCGTCAACTAGTGACGATACATGTTAATAATGACATCTAAACAACCCAGTCAACTCGTGACGGTCCATGTACATCAACGTATGTCATCCATCATCATGCTAGTAAAATAGTCATAATAAAACATGCATATCAACGCATGCCAGCTATAATAATGCTAATAGAATAGCAATATCCCATACCTCATCGCTAACAAGATAGCGGCATACATGTCTCCGTCACTCAATAATAGTGCGTAATCAGCACCCATCGCTCGAAGGCGGCAAAATCATGTGCTGAGTACATAGCGGCACAATCCATTGCTATAGAATCGACGGCATGATACCTCGTCATATAATAAGTGGCATGAAACCTTGCTATACACCTGAGCATGAATCACTGTCCACATAATAGCGGAAAGAGGCATCACTATCAACATATCCGGCGGCACAAATCATCGCCAATCCTCATAGAAGAATGAGTCATCGTAAATCATCATATACATATGCTCAACGGCGTGAACCATCATCAACCGACACATCGGAATGTCTCATCGCTATACATGTGTCTGGCGGTATGAATCATCGCCCATCATCATAGAGGAATGAATCATCATCATCGACACAGCGGAATACATCGTCGCTATCATCCGTGTCCTCATAAAGAAATGAATATAAATCGACACAGTGGAATACATCACCGCTATCATCCGTGTCCTCATAAAGAAATGAATATAAATCGACACAGCGGAATACATCGTCGCTATCATCCGTGTCCTCATAAAGAAATGAATATAAATCGACACAGCGGAATACATCACCGCTATCATCCGTGTCCTCATAAAGAAATGAATATAAATCGACACAGCGGAATACATCACCGCTATCATCCGTGTCCTCATAAAGAAATGAATATAAATCGACACAGCAGAATACATCACCGCTATCATCCGTGTCCTCATAAAGAAATGAATATAAATTGACACAGCGGAATACATCACTGCTATCATCCGTGTCCTCATAAAGAAATGAATATAAATCGACACAGCGGAATACATCACCGCTATCATCCGTGTCCTCATAAAGAAATGAATATAAATCGACACAGCGGAATACATCACCGCTATCATCCGTGTCCTCATAAAGAAATGAATCATCACAACAAGCGGCATCTCATCCTCGCTTATTCATACAAGCGGTATCTCATCCTCGCTTCGTATGGAATACCCCGCCTCCATGTGCAAGCGAGCCTCCCCCCTCCCGCTCCACATTTTTAGCGGTATAAGCATAAGCTTCTTCATACAAGCGGTATCTCATCCTCGCTTCGTATGGAATACCCCGCCTCCATGTGCAAGCGAGCCTCCCCCCTCCCGCTCCACATTTTTAGCGGTATAAACGTAAGTATAAAAATTCTCACTGTGATAAACAAGACTCCTGGAATGTATAATCATCATTCCTTTTTATAGTCCATATTTCCTGTAACCTGCAACCATCATGGTTAGCAACAATAGGCCATATACGCTATGCATCAAACATTCAATGCATATATGCAACCACTTGCAAGTCAATACGAATACCAAGACATGTTACATCGGAAATATCCCTTTACCTGATTTTCTTACAAAATCAGATTCCTTGGCACGTAACACACGGAGTGCCAGACATCACTATTAATGCCATCCTATCGTGTTCCACACGATTCCTGCAACCACAATGGTTAGCAATACCACTTTTCATATCATAAAAGCACATAAACAGTTAGTTATGTCGTACAACATTAATGCCATCATGCATAAATATGTGCTATAAATAACTTCCTTGGCCCTTAACAGCCCCAATGAGCAACCACTGCTCTGATACCACTAATGTAAGGACCCCTAGCCCTTAACCCTTGATTAGTGTATTAACCACTATGTGTGGCACATGCTTCTATACAAATCAATCAGGAAACTCAGATGATGCATACAAAATATCTTTAATATTCAACGTTATAAGATCATCTCTACCAACAAAGAGACTCATAGAGTTCGCCCATTACCATCCCCATTTTGCCACTTTTTACATTGTGGACTTTTATAAAAATTTGGGCAGAGTCTCCCCATAAATTGAGCTATCCCGAAACAAAAGCACATCATATAACATAATTCCCGGCCAGGGAAACCACAAAACTCAGCAGAATACAGCAACACCAAGTAAATTCCCAGCCAGGGAAGACACCACACATAAGACAACAAAAGTGGGTTTCAACACCCACATAATACACCAATGACTCTCATATCATTTAGCAATTCTCTCTTTAATTGCATGCAACATAGAATGAAAGAGAGAAAGGCTCATGCCTTTATATACAACCCATATACAAGTATAACCGTGCTCACATGCGAGCATCATAAATGTGTATATAATCCTCGAGTGTATATAAGTACTCTATACGATACCGTGCTCCATCAAGCCCTGGTACCACGATCCTGGGAGTACATCCAATCAACAGCTCGAGCTCCAGCTCCACAGCCATCGATGTACCTGTTCACCTGCCCCAACAGAGACAGCCCCCAACGGGGTGAGCATACCAATACACAAAATCCCATAATCACGATAATGAAATTCATAATTTACAACAAAAGTAAATACTGATGAATTTTAAATGATACTCCCTGGATGGCAACGTACTCATCCGGGATTCCGTGTACTGTCCCTGTTCTCACAATCATCAAACTCATCAAATCTCAAAAATCAGTAAATCAACACATTGATTTAACTCATCGCATGCCTAATTCTCGAGTATCAATAGATAGTGATTCCAAATTCATTATACATGCAAATATAGATATCTCAATATCTAATACTGATTCTCAACTTCGCTATCAATCACAGATAGCTCAAATGCCTAGCGTTTGTTTTACCAATTCTCCATTATACTTAGACATCTCAAATGTCTTATAATGAATACATGATTCCACGATCATTCTCAGGCATCTCAATGCCCTACATTGGTCATATACATCCAGTACCCCATATATCTCATAAGGTTACACTACTCTAATATCACGCACGCTTGTGGCGGCGATATCAAGATTTGGTCGTTCCATAGATATATCAACACATATATATGTAACTATACGCACAACCATCTAATGCAATCAAAATGCATTATGCATTTCACAAATGCTCTAATATAAAGTAATGCTCGTACGTCGCACGTACCTTAAATCTCCGAAGTCCGAGCCAAACCTTGCTCGAGTTCCATGCCCCGAGGAACGATACGCTAACACGATAAATAATTCACAATTATTTACGAACATGCAACCCATGCTCAAGCACACCCATAACCCTTATACAAAATATTGTCAACCCACGACAATTAACCATTTAAAAGACCCGGGGCAGGTACATGCAGGGAGGGAAATCGAATGAGACATTATCGAAAATTGCTCAAGAACCACCTCTAAAATTTCAAACCCTAACATCTCAATTCGAACCCAATTAAGCACCATAATTCAACTAAAATATGAATTAATCGATCAACAACATGAATAATCGCCCCTCCTGCCAAAACCCCAATTTTCGAACCCAAACCCTCACGCATACAGGGTTTCGAACCATAAGCATCACCAAAGAGACTCAAAAGCTGAACCATGTGAAGCATAAGAATTTATCCAAAAATCAGCAAGATTTTCGAAAAAACCCAACACAATTTCGAACCAATTGGCAACAAATTTTTGAACCACAAGGTATGAAATTTTTGACCCAAATAATAGCACAAAACGCCCCAAAAACGCCTGAAGCAAAGCCCCAAAAACGTACCAAAAAGCGAGCCCCAAATCGGACAGATTCGAACTTTCGAACCCCTGCGCTTTTCTGGCAAATCCGAACGCGATTCTCGACGAAACTTCAAATTCTTGGTATGGAAAGGTGCGCCTGGAAGACACGAAGCCGATGGCGGGTCGGACGCGCCGAATGGCGGCCGGACGGCGGCGGGCGCACGACTTGAAGCGGTGAGGGTCGAGGAAATCGGGAAATCAGCGGGGAGAGAGAGAGAGAGGCGGGCAAGGTGAAGAAAAGGCTTCCAATAATTAAAATCTCGGGTTCAACTGGTATTTATAGCAAAAATACCCCGAAATACTAATAGCCCCACAAATACATCATGATTCATTAAAAATCATCTGTTTTCAAAAAATTCTCTCTCTGACTTCAAAACCCCCTACCGGTGCACACACAAAGCACCCCAGATTCCGAGTCACACTAAAAACCCAACTCATAGGTTTTTCACCCAAATGAGAATACAATCTCAACCTCGGGATCCAACGATCCCAACTACCCAAATAGACGAGCCCGGAAGGCCCAACACCGCGATTAAACTCCAAATCGCCACGTAAAAACAACTTTAGGGGTCATTAATACTCCGGGATTAACATCTATAATCCCAGGTCATCACAAAAACTCAACACAAAATTAAACCCCAAAAGCAGGCACTAGCGATCGATCGCATCATCTCAGGCGATCGATCGCCTCGCCAAATGGCATGGGCGATCGATCGCTTCCTTTGAGGCGGTCGATCGCCACACTGTTCATCTTCCTGAAAATTTCAACAACGTCGCGGCGATCAATCGCCCCGCCCTGGGGATTGATCGCCTCGACCTGTAACAGCCAAAAATGGCGTTTTTCTTGCAAAATATTCCCCAATAACAAAGCTCACACCCCATACAACATAAATCCTTAACAAGGGGCTATAAATCAACCCCAAAATACAACAACCCAAAAATCTTTAAAAACCAATTTCTTAAACCCAACTCAAATCCTTCCCAAACACCACAATACCATAATCAAATTGAAGACAAATACGAGGGGATGGATAATACCTTATTATCTTCGAGAAATTAGGCTCCCAAGTCGAGCCTCCATCGACTTTTCATCAAGGGAGAAAAGATGGGAGAAGAGGGGTGGGGATCGCCGGGGAGAGAGGGGAGAGAGGTAGGAGATTCCGTGTAATGACGGAACACCGAGTCTATTTGGTATATAGCTCCAAAGCTCCAAAATACCGACTCCTCCACAAATACATCATGATTCATTAAAAATCATCCGTTTTCAATAATTAGCTCTTCAACTCAAATTCCACTACCAGCCCCAGTACAAAGTACTCCGGACCCCAGATTCCACCAAAAACCAAATTCCAAGGTTATCACCACGATGAGAATACAATCTCATCCATTGGATCCTACGACTCCAAAAACCGGATTTAAAATCCCCGAGAGTCCCGAAACCACAATTAATTCATAATTACCACAATTAAAATCCTTTAAGGATTATTACCACACCGGGATTAACACCATAAATCCCCAGGCATCACATTTATCCCCCACTAAAAAAATCCGTCCTCAAAATTTGCACGGCGTACTCCACGTAATGCCGAGATTACAAAATCCAAACGGATTCACATCGTCGAATCATGAACATGTCATGAACGACACACCAATCGCAAGGATACCGGCCTCGCACCAAAACCCGGAATGGGATAAACCTCCCAAACCCTTACAATCGCAACAGAACGTCAGCATACCCCAATGCTAACCGTCTCAAAAGCAGACAGCTAACCCTAACTGCAATTCAAACAAATAATTCGTGATTCCAAAATAGATATCGCCTCGATGATATCTTCATGATTTAACCTACGATGTTAACCATACATCGTTACCAAGGAAACCACTGGTACGCTACAATGTACTTGAACTACATCCGATTTCCACTTTCCAAATCCATCTCCATCAAAGGAGTAGTTGCACCACATTGCAACACGGATCGGACAACTCACGGTCACCAATCAACACAAAACACATCTCTAAAGATGTCGACCTCCGTGTGTTCCAAGAAATCACATCTTGGTCCCAAACACACTATCGAGACTCCACAAGGTCTCATGTTCTCGAAAGGACATGAAAGAAAATCAATTGCATTCCCGCCACACGTGTCGACCACGACACCTAACAAATCCGATTCCTGGCCATCCCTCGTTTATCCTAGGATTCAACAATCCTAAAACAGGAGGCTATCAAATTATCCAGAAATGAATTTCCATGACCCCAAGGTACTACAATTCTTCCTCGGAGGAAGTCAACCAAACCTCACGATCATTCTTCAGAATGAATTGTGCCATCGAGATTACCAATCTCAAGGTGATACAATCTCTCACCGGAGATTCATTCATCCAATCACACTAACCCGATGCTCGAAGAGGACCAAATAAATGTTGCCATTCGCATACACACACTGGTATACATGCCTAAGTACCAACACAACATGCTTCAATGCAATAGACTCGGGTATCTCCAATCATACCCAATGTCCCAAAACCAACTGTCAATCCCCAGCTATTCTCACCTCACGGAGAATAATGATTGACAGACCAACGACCAATGGTGTGATTCCAACATCAACACCACACAAACCGACTCATGGAATCTCCCAAAGATTTCCAATCGATAGGTATATCAATACCACCTTCCTCACAAGGAAAATGTCATGAATCCATGACCCTCCAACCTCGAACCACCGTTCGAAAACCTTGATATATTTACCAAAACATATCTCGGAACAAAAAATACGCAACTGGTTCAGAATAGCGCATCAAAGACACTATTACCAAATCAAAGCCCGTATACGCCATGTATACTCATCCTAATGATGCTCTGTACTAATGCCATAGTACTCCACAATCTCAAGCATTTCCACGGAGACGTCTCCTCGAACGTCCCACCGAAAGGTAAGAAATCCATTACTCGGTCTAACACCAGTAATACGTACCATGGCTGATTCACAATCAACCCACGATCGATACCAGCTGTCTCCATGACAGTACAATCCAAATCTCTCCAAGAGATAAAATCAATATAGTAGTGTGACCCCACTAACTATATCCCACATTTCCAATTGTGTCTCCCGTTGCATTCCATATGCAAAGATGCTCAATCAGAGCTAGTAACGACTTGTCGACACTCACGTTGGTATTCCCAACAAAATTGAGTTGTCCCAGTACAAGTCCCTCAAAACATTTGACGTATAAACGTCCCCGTGAGGTATTCCCTGCCTCAATCATCATGCCACATAGAGACTACAAGAGTCTACCATAAACCCTCATCGTATCACCGTACGATTTACCAAACTCGAATCGAACGAGCAGTATAATGGTTATCACAAGCACACTATAACACTGCCACAATACCTGGCCAGCAAAACACTGCCTCCATAGGCTTATACCAATCCTACCAACGTACCTTACGTTCCATCCCGGTACACCATACTGTAACATCCATTAGAGTAGTGGGTCATCACCCAATATTTCTCTAATACCAAAGCACAAAGGACATTCCGGTGTTTGCTCAACCATAAAGCAATCCTAATTCCGTAGGATTTATTCCACACCCTCAGGGGTTGGTGTGATCAGGTCTACCACATGTCACCTCGGCATAAGCAAGTAGTTTCCTCAACAACTACTCCTGTTACCAGTCACTTGGCCATAGCCATTCCAACAAGTATACCCAAAGGTACCACTACTCGTAAAATATTTACCTCAAATATGTGTTGCGGTACACTTCCTGTACGGCGCACCCAATAATTCATCGAGCAACCTGCTCGGCATAATGGTCTCGTCAACTAGTGACCCAGACACTATCATGTGCTCACCATTGGCACTCAAACCATACGACTAAATACATATACATAACTGTATTATTTATCAAAACGACGCTACGCGTCTACATAGACATCCACTATGCCATCTTCATCCCGTGACGGTACCTGTCAACATATGACATTCAATATAACATCGTCAACTCGTGACGGTACATGTCAACACCTGACATTCACAATCTCATCGTCGAACACGTGACGGCATATGTCGATACACAACATCCATAATTTCATCGTCAAACACGTGACGATACATGTTAATACATGGTATCCACAATAATGCTAACTAAACAGCAATATACCATAATTCATTGCTAATAAAATAGCGGCATACCTGTCTCCATCGTCCAACAGTGGTACGCAAGCAGCACCCATCGCACGAAGGCGGCATGATCGCGTGCTACGTGCATAGCGGCATAACCCATCGCTATAGAATCAGCGGCATAAAATCGCTATAGATATCCGGCGGTATGAACCATCGCCATAGATGTAGCGGAATGACCCGTCGCTATATAATACCCGGCGGCATGAACCATCGCCAATAGATGTAGCGGAATGACCCGTCGCTATATAATACCCGGCGGCATGAACCATCGCCAATAGATGTAGCGGAATGACCCATCGCTATATAATACCCAGCGACATGAACCATCGCCAATAGATGTAGCGGAATGATCGGTCGCTATATAATACCCGGCGACATGAACCATCGCCAATAGATGTAGCGGAATGTACCATCGCTATGAATACCACGTGGCATAAACCATCGCCAATCGAATAGCAGAATGAACCATCGCTATGAGTATCCAACGGCATAAACCATCGCCAATAGAATAGAGGAATGAACCATCGCTATGAATACCCAGCGGCATAAACCATCGCCAATAGAATAGCGGAATGAACCATCTCTATGAATAACTGGCGGCATAAACTGTAAGGACCCTAATCCTTAAGTGCGGAATAAAGGCATAATAGAGCTAGACAAATGATCAGAGTAGAATAAACAAGTTGAGTTTGTGAGCTTAAGCATTTACATGCCAAAATAAAGGACTACCAAAAAGGATTAATTACATTCCAACAAATGAATGTGTCCACTATAGTTTTACGCTACTCCTAGAGTAGGAACTATACAAAAGAATCCTGTCCTTTCATCTACCAAAGATGCTCGAGAAGCTCACTGTCTCAACCCGTTCAAGCCCATCTATCATGCCAAAAAGGTACCTACAAGGACAACCCCCAAACATGAGCAATAATAATCATTCATATTCAACACAATATGAAGATAAAGCGTAAATGCATAATCAATATAAAACACTTCCTGTTTTCCCATGCATTTCAAACGCTTCCCGTTTGGTTGTCCCTGTACCATAACTCATGAGTATAATCAATAGATTATTTTTAATGGCCAAAACATGTCATGACATTATATACCATTTCAACTGTACCACATATTGGTCACCATTCCCTAGTCTGTCCATCACAGTGTATTTTAATGCCCCTCGCTTATATTCATATGGGCGGCATAGGATAACCTCGCTACAATGGACATGCGGCGCTCCCACCCCTCGCTTCACAGAGAGCGGCAAATACCCTTTCCTCGCCCCATATGACAACCACGCTCAAATGTGACATGCGGCGCTCCCACCCCTCGCTTCACATTTGGCGGAACCAATACAAAAAGCGGCAAGCATTAAAATCATCAAAGGATGACCACGACTCATGGGATGTGCATCCAATAATCATAATATGCATCTAACATCAATATGCATAAATTACCATGTATATGCATCCACTATGCAATACCTCATATGGCATAAATCAACATGTATATGCATCCACTATGCAATACCACATATATACCCGCATCCACAATGCATAAACAATGAGTATATAAAATACATGTTACCGTTGGGTGCCCGTACGTCCACTACGTACCTTTCCAAAATGTGGAATGTGGTTGGACCTCAATTCCTTGGCTGCGTTGCCACCTGGGTTGGTTCTACATATTCACAAATACCAATATTAGAACCCAATAATAGTCCAATACCAAAAATCCCACAAAAACACCCAAAAATACCATTTTTGGTGTCTCGCGATCGATCGCCATCAAGCCCCGATCGATCGCGAGAACACACTGCCTCGGGCAACAAAAATGCACAATCCGCGATCGATCGCGGAGCTAGCGCCGATCGATCGCGGCCTCGCCGATCGATCGCGCCCAGCTCGCGATCGATCGCTGAGGCTTACTGCCTCAGCCCTGTTGCTCGCGATCGATCGCGAGAAAATCGCCGATCGATCGCCGAGCTGCGGGAAATCGAGATTCGGGCACTATTCACCCATCTCTTTCCCCAACTCATCTAAACCCACATACACCAACACCAACCAATACCAATAACTCAAAACCAACACTAAACATCATAACAAACTCAAATATACCACATCCAACCAAAATATTACCAAAACCACAACACCCAACACAAACCCATTTTAAACCCTTTAAAACCAAACTAAACTCAACCAAAACCTTACAAAATTAATACATGAGGTACCCATACCTCTTGGGGATCTCAAATCACCCAACAATCTTCCACAAATCAAAGTTTGCAAGGTCTCCTCTTCACCTCAAAGGTGGAGCTCGAAAATGGGAAGGGAAAGTAAGGGTTTGGGTGTTGATTTTGAAAAGTAAGAGTGGATGGATGTAAAGTGGGGTTTGAGTATTAAATGTGAGGTAATTTAAAATGATACCCAAAATAATCCATGGTGTATAAAACACCCCAACATGATATTTTCAAAGCATTTACTCAAAATGCACCATAATATCAATTAACACATGATTTCCAATTAATTGCTAACCAATGCAAATAAATCATGCTTCCCATAATATTTACCCAACATGCACCACATGCACCCTGAAATGCAACCCCGGGTCACCCTATCCATATGACCATGCATTTTCCATAAGGTAAATAAATCCCAACACATAATCAATTACCACATAATTAATCATGTAAACACAATTAAAGCCCAATAGCAATTAACCATTTCGGGGATGTCACAATACTCCCCTACTTATAAGATTTCGTCCTCGAAATCACATGCACTTACCCCAACAGAAACTAAACATAAACTCATACCAGAGAATAGTTCCGGGTAGTGCTGCACCATATGCTGCTCCGTCTCCCACGTAGCCTCCTCGACACCCCTGCGATCCCACTGAACTTTGATCATCGGTATCACTTTGTTCCGAAGTCTACGGTCTGCTCTGTCCAGAATTCTAACAGGCCGTTCCACATAAGATATATCTGACTCTAACTGAACTTCGGAAGGCTGTAACACGTGAGACGGATCCGGCTCATACTTCCGCAACATTGATACATGAAATACATCATGTATCCCAGATAAAGAAGGCGGCAAAGCCAGTCGGTAAGCCAATGTGCCAATGCGCTGTAAGATCTCATACGGTCCAACGTACCTCGGAGACAGTTTCCCGCGCATCCCAAACCGCACAACGCCTCTGAAAGGCGAGATCTTCAAAAAGACCTTATCTCCCAACTGAAACTCTAACGGTCTCCGCCGTTTATTTGCATAAGCTGCCTGTCTGTCTTGGGCCGCTTTCATTTTCTGCCTAATAGTCTTTATCTTCTCTTCCATTTCCCGGATCAACTCAGGCCCTCCGACTGATCTACTGTCCAAATCATCCCAACACAGGGGTGATCTACATCGTCTGCCATAAAGAGCTTCAAACGGAGCCATCTGAATACTTGCCTGGTAGCTATTGTTATACGAAAACTCTACCAAAGGCACTGAATCCTGCCAAGAAGCATCGAACTCCAAAACACAAGCTCTTAACATGTCCTCGAGCGTCTGAATAGTGCGCTCGGTCTGGCCATCCGTCTGAGGATGATAAGCAGTACTCAATCTGACCTCAGTTCCCAAAGCTGACTGAAGGCCTTCCCAGAAATGAGATGTGAATCGCGGATCTCGATCTGACACAATAGAAACGGGGATCCCATGCAATCTCACCACATCTCTAATATACAACTGCGCCATCCTCAAAAATGTAAATGTCATGCTATAGGGGATAAAGTGGGCTACCTTGGTCAATCTGTCCACAATCACCCAAATAGCATCGAAGCCTGAAGCACTCCTCGGCAAATGAGTCACGAAGTCCATGGAAATGTGCTCCCACTTCCACTTCGGTATCTCCAAGCTCCTCAATTCGCCGCCAGGTCTCTGCCTCTCTGCCTTAACCTGCTGGCAGATCAAACACCTCTTCACATAAGCGACGACATCAGACTTCATTCTCTTCCACCAAAACTGACCACACAGATCTCTGTACATCTTCTTCCCGCCTGGGTGGATGCTAAGTCTACTACTGTGAGCTCGCTCCAAGATTCCCTTACGCAACTCCGGCGTACTCGGAACTACCCAGCGGTTACCCAATCTCAAAGATCCGTCGTCGGCCACTCTGAACTTCGTCGGCTGACCAAGATGCACTATAGACAACCATCTCTGAACCTCAGCATCTGACCTCTGAGCTCTCCTGATACTCTCAAAGATATCTGGCTCAGCTAGCAAAGTCGATACATACACAGGTGATGCATCAATGTCAAAGTCATAGCCCATATGGCAATAGGAGGTCATCATAGCCGACAGATGGATGACGTCCTCAGCAGAACTCCTCACTTTCCGGCTCAAAGCGTCTGTTGTCAAATTGGCCTTCCCCGGATGGTACTCTATCTCGCAATCATAGTCCTTGAGTAGGTCCATCCATCTCCTCTGTCTCATGTTCAGCTCTGCCTGAGTAAATAGAAACTTGAGGCTCTTGTGATCCGTGTATATGGTGAATGAAGTGCCATATAAGTAGTGCCTCCAGATCTTCAGGGCGAAGATGATAGCCGCCAATTCCAAGTCATGAACTGGATATCTGGTCTCATGCGGCTTCAACTGCCTCGATGCATAAGCTACCACATGCTTATCTTGCATCAGAACACATCCAAGGCCCTGCAGTGATGCATCAGTATACAGAACAAATCTGGAGTTCTCCGTCGGAATCACTAACACTGGCGCCGTCGTCAACCGGTGCTTCAACTCCTGGAAGCTCTCCTCACAAGCTTCTGACCAAAAGAAAGGCACACCCTTCTGAGTCAACTGAGTCAGCGGCTTGGCAATCTTCGAAAAGCCCTCGACAAAGCGCCGATAATACCCGGCCAAACCAAGGAAACTCCGGATCTCAGGTACAGAAGTGGGGGCAGCCCACTCCATCACAAGCCTCAATCTTCTTCGGGTCCACTGATATCCCGCTGCTCGAAATGACATGCCCCAGAAACACTACACTGCTCAGCCAAAACTCGCATTTACTGAGCTTAGCATACAACTGATGCTCTCTGAGAATCTGAAGCACTGTCCTCAAGTGTTTCACATGATCTTCCTCGCTCCGGGAGTAGATAAGAATGTCGTCAATAAACACGATGACGAACTGATCAAGATACTGCTGAAACACTCTATTCATCAGACTCATGAAGACTGCTGGAGCATTCGTCACACCGAACGGCATTACTAAGAACTCATAATGCCCGTAGCGAGTCCGGAACGCTGTCTTCTGCACATCTTCCTCTCTGACCCGAATCTGATGATACCCGGACCTCAAATCAATCTTGCTATACACCCTGGTACCTTGCAACTGATCGAACAAGTCGTCTATCCTTGGGAGAGGATACTTGTTCTTCACTGTAGCCTTATTCAGTTGCCGGTAATCGATGCACAGCCGCATCGAACCGTCCTTCTTCTTCACAAAGAGGACTGGTGCGCCCCATGGCGACACGCTCGGGCGTATATACCCCTTGTCCAGGAGATCCTGTAACTGTTCTTTCAACTCCCTCAACTCTGCCGGTGCCATCCTATAAGGTGCACGAGAGATAGCGGATGTCCCTGGCAGCAACTCGATCCCAAATTCAACTTCCCTGGCCGGTGGAAATCCTGGGATCTCTTCTGGAATACATCAGCAAATTCTGCCACAACTGGTACATCCTCAACTCTCAGTTCTTTACTTTTCCCAGACGTGTCCACGGCATATATAAGATAGCCCGTGTGTCCACGTTCCAACAACTGAGACATCTTGATCGCTGAAATCAACGGAATCTTCGCACGAGACCCGTTGCCAAAGAAAGTCCACTGACTGCCCAACTCAGGTCTGAACTTCACTGTTCTCTGCCGGCAATCTACCACTGCCTGGTATCTGTTCAGAACATCAATTCCCAAGATGCAGTCAAAGTCTGACATACCCAGCACAATCAAGTCTGATCTCAACTCGTTGCCCTCAAAATAAATGAGGCTATCTGCCAAAAACTGATCAGCAACGACGTTTCTTCCAGTGGGTGTCGAGACCAATAGAGGCGTGGGCAAAGAAGACGTGCGCATATGGTGTCTTTCCACGAATCCCACTGACACAAAGGAATGGGAGGCACCTGTATCTATCAAAACAAAAGCAGGGTACGTAAATAAATGACACGTACCGGCAATCACCTCCTCTGGAGCTGCCTGAGCCTGCTCCCTGGTCAGTGCATATACTTGCCCCTGGGGTGGTCCCACTGTCTGACCTCCCGATGGACGAGGCCCAAACTGCTGCCTCTGCTGCACTGTCCTGTCCTCAAACCTTGGCCGGTTGCCCTGATACTCTGACTGGCCTCCCCTGGTGGGACAATACCGAGCAATGTGGCCCATCTTGCCACAGACATAACATGCAGGACACTTATTTGAAGAATGCGGTCCTCCACAATTGTTGCCCTAGGCTCTCCCGGCCTCTCCCCTTGTGAAGATCCTCGGCTAGCGGACCAATTTCCCTTCTTGTTATCCTGCTTCTGTCCAAAGTATTTCTTCCCACCATACCGTGAAGATGAAGAGGCACCACGGGGTTTAAATGACTCACCCCGAGGTCTCAAACTGTCAGTAGTCTGCCTCTGTGGCGGTACCGGTGGTGGCATGGCGTAAGCTCCCACTCCTAGCTCAGCAAGCTCCGCTCTTGTGAGAGCATCATCAAAAGAAGTTGGGTTATTGATGATAACCCGGTCATAGAGCTCCGGTCGCAGTCCTTTCATGAAATTTCTCATCTTGGCACGTCCATCAGAGGCAATATGGGGGACATACCTCAGTAGTGATGAGTACTGTGTGGCATAATCTGCTACGGTCATGTTCCCTTGCCTCAGATTGGTAAATTCATCCTCCTTTGTCTGCCTTGCTGCCGCGGAGAAGTATCGGTTCAAGAACCTGGTCCTGAAGAGCGTCCAGTCAATCACAGCACCCAGTGCTCTCATCTCCATCACTGTGCTCCTCCACCACATCAATGGTTTCTTAGCCAACTGGAACTCCGCCAGCCTCAGCCAAGCAGTAATAGCACACGGAGCCGATACAAAGATCTGTTCAAGTCTCTCTAACCACTCTTCAGCCTCTTCTCCGGACTCTGTCCCCTCAAACCGGGGCGGATGATAAGACAGAAACTGCGTCAAGCTAATCTCACCCGGTAGCAATAACTGGACTACTGGTTCCATTCCCACAGCCGGTGGAGGTAGAGGATTAGCCTGTCCAATACTCGCATTTACACTCCCAACATCTCCGACTTCCTCATTAGCAGCCATGCTGTAACACAAATGTTAACAACAATCCAAAGCAATATATAACATGTCGTTAGATAACAGGAGTGATATAAGCATGTTAGTATAACAGGATATACAATAATATGCACCACATGCATAGACATGCTCCAAATGTAAGCACCTAGCCAACCATGCTAAGGCTACCCTTCACTCGTTCCCGGGTTCTCTAACCACTGCTCTGATACCACTAATGTAAGGACCCTAATCCTTAAGTGCGGAATAAAGGCATAATAGAGCTAGACAAATGATCAGAGTAGAATAAACAAGTTGAGTTTGTGAGCTTAAGCATTTACATGCCAAAATAAAGGACTACCAAAAAGGATTAATTACATTCCAACAAATGAATGTGTCCACTATAGTTTTACGCTACTCCTAGAGTAGGAACTATACAAAAGAATCCTGTCCTTTCATCTACCAAAGATGCTCGAGAAGCTCACTGTCTCAACCCGTTCAAGCCCATCTATCATGCCAAAAAGGTACCTACAAGGACAACCCCCAAACATGAGCAATAATAATCATTCATATTCAACACAATATGAAGATAAAGCGTAAATGCATAATCAATATAAAACACTTCCTGTTTTCCCATGCATTTCAAACGCTTCCCGTTTGGTTGTCCCTGTACCATAACTCATGAGTATAATCAATAGATTATTTTTAATGGCCAAAACATGTCATGACATTATATACCATTTCAACTGTACCACATATTGGTCACCATTCCCTAGTCTGTCCATCACAGTGTATTTTAATGCCCCTCGCTTATATTCATATGGGCGGCATAGGATAACCTCGCTACAATGGACATGCGGCGCTCCCACCCCTCGCTTCACAGAGAGCGGCAAATACCCTTTCCTCGCCCCATATGACAACCACGCTCAAATGTGACATGCGGCGCTCCCACCCCTCGCTTCACATTTGGCGGAACCAATACAAAAAGCGGCAAGCATTAAAATCATCAAAGGATGACCACGACTCATGGGATGTGCATCCAATAATCATAATATGCATCTAACATCAATATGCATAAATTACCATGTATATGCATCCACTATGCAATACCTCATATGGCATAAATCAACATGTATATGCATCCACTATGCAATACCACATATATACCCGCATCCACAATGCATAAACAATGAGTATATAAAATACATGTTACCGTTGGGTGCCCGTACGTCCACTACGTACCTTTCCAAAATGTGGAATGTGGTTGGACCTCAATTCCTTGGCTGCGTTGCCACCTGGGTTGGTTCTACATATTCACAAATACCAATATTAGAACCCAATAATAGTCCAATACCAAAAATCCCACAAAAACACCCAAAAATACCATTTTTGGTGTCTCGCGATCGATCGCCATCAAGCCCCGATCGATCGCGAGAACACACTGCCTCGGGCAACAAAAATGCACAATCCGCGATCGATCGCGGAGCTAGCGCCGATCGATCGCGGCCTCGCCGATCGATCGCGCCCAGCTCGCGATCGATCGCTGAGGCTTACTGCCTCAGCCCTGTTGCTCGCGATCGATCGCGAGAAAATCGCCGATCGATCGCCGAGCTGCGGGAAATCGAGATTCGGGCACTATTCACCCATCTCTTTCCCCAACTCATCTAAACCCACATACACCAACACCAACCAATACCAATAACTCAAAACCAACACTAAACATCATAACAAACTCAAATATACCACATCCAACCAAAATATTACCAAAACCACAACACCCAACACAAACCCATTTTAAACCCTTTAAAACCAAACTAAACTCAACCAAAACCTTACAAAATTAATACATGAGGTACCCATACCTCTTGGGGATCTCAAATCACCCAACAATCTTCCACAAATCAAAGTTTGCAAGGTCTCCTCTTCACCTCAAAGGTGGAGCTCGAAAATGGGAAGGGAAAGTAAGGGTTTGGGTGTTGATTTTGAAAAGTAAGAGTGGATGGATGTAAAGTGGGGTTTGAGTATTAAATGTGAGGTAATTTAAAATGATACCCAAAATAATCCATGGTGTATAAAACACCCCAACATGATATTTTCAAAGCATTTACTCAAAATGCACCATAATATCAATTAACACATGATTTCCAATTAATTGCTAACCAATGCAAATAAATCATGCTTCCCATAATATTTACCCAACATGCACCACATGCACCCTGAAATGCAACCCCGGGTCACCCTATCCATATGACCATGCATTTTCCATAAGGTAAATAAATCCCAACACATAATCAATTACCACATAATTAATCATGTAAACACAATTAAAGCCCAATAGCAATTAACCATTTCGGGGATGTCACATAAACCATCGCCAATATAATAGCCGATCCCTAGTCTTTATAGTAGTGTATCTTAATGTACCTCGCTTTTCATGACCGCGGCACAAATACCCCTCGCTTCGACATATCAGCGGCATCGAATAACCTCGCTCAAATGCGACATGCGGCAATACCCTCGCTTCAACATTTGGCGGCAAATATTCTTTCCTCGCTACGATATGACAGCGGCTAGTATTCTATCATCGCGTCAAGTGGCAGCGGCAAGGCATTTAAAATCATCACTCATCCATAACAACTACTCATGGGATATTCACCAAGCATTCCATTTATACCTGCAACACAATGCATATTCCATATCCCAATATACATCACCATGAGTGTATTTTAATGCACCTCGCTTCAAATGTGACATGCGGCAATACACTCGCTTCAATATTTAGCGGCAAAGCATTAAAATCGTCACTCCAATATATACAACCACAATGAGTGTATTTTAATGCACCTCGCTCAAATGTGACATGCGGCAATACCCCCGCTTCAACATTTAGCGGCAAAGCATTAAAATCATCACTCCAATATATAGGCAACCACAATGCATAATCCATAATCCAATATACATCGACATGAGTGTATTTTAATGCACCTCGCTCAAATGTGACATGCGGAATTTTACCATTGCTTCAACATTTAGCGGCAAAGCATTAAAATCATCATTCCAATCTATATGCAACCACAATGCATAATCCATGATGTATATAAAATGCAGGTTACCGTTTTGTGGCTTTCAACCCTGGCCTTAGCGCTTCATGTCATGGCGTCCCTACAGGAACAATCTCAAACCATGACCATTTAATAATCCATATTCACCACAATATGATTATAATGAGTAAATGCATAAATCATGAGTACAAAGTACTTCCTGTGTCCCAATGCATTTCAAAATGCTCCCTTTGGTTGTCCCTGTGCCACAACTCACAATCATAATCAACATATTATATTATGATTCCATATATGTCATGACATATAATTGTTTCACTATGATCACATATCATAAACGCACATAAGCAAAATAGTTGTGTCACACAACACTAACTACAATCATGCATAATTATGTGCTACTCATTTCCATCAATATGATCGTAGGCCCTCAACAGCCCCAAAGAGCAACCACTGCTCTGATACCACTAATGTAACGACCCCGGTGCCCTTAACCCGTTATTAGTGTATTAATCCAAGCATTTAGTGCATGTAATCATACATGTAAGGGAAACCCACTTGTCATCATAGCAAATCATGCCAATAATAAAATTTCTTTACATTATTCCATATAATGTCTAATTTTTCCCCAGCCAAGTCCACATACATATCATGCACCATTATAATACACTAACATGTTCTCAGTTCATTTAGCAATTCCATAAATAATTGCATGCAACTCGTAAATGAAGAAAGAAAGGCCCTTGCCTTTTTATACATACCATATACACATAATAGTGCTCACATGCGAGCATCAAATAAACATGTGTGTATCAAATGTATAAAACACGGTGCTCAATACCGTTACTGGTACTTTGATCCCTGGAAGCACCTCCATTCCATAACTCGAGCTCAACTCCAAAGCCATCGATGTACCTAATCACCTGCCCCAACAGAGACAGCCCCCACACGGGGTGAGCATACCAATACCACCAAACCGACAATCACAATAATACAATTCATAATTTACAAAAATGTAAATGCTATGAAATATAAAAGATGCTCCCTGGATGGTATCTGTGATATCCCCGAAATGATTATGTGCTTTTAAACATTAATTATGTTATGAGGAATATGGTGTTAAATTAAGGAGTTGATTTTTTTATATTGGGAAATGCATTTCAGGGTATATGTAATATAAGTTGGGAATTTGGGTTATGTCATGATTATTTGGGGTGGGTGTTGTTTGTTTTGGTGAAGCATGTTTAATTAGAATTTGAAGTATTTTATTGATTAAATACTATAAAATATCATGTGAGGATATTTTAATACATCATGCTAAATACTGGGACCAAAACATAACATATCACATAACCCACCACCCAACAACCCCCCCCCCCCCCCAACCCATGCTGCTACAGCTGCTTACCCATGCCTCTTTCCCACTCTCCCACTCCACCTTCTCATCTGAGAATCCTCCCCCTTTTTCACCAAAAAAAATCGTCCAACGTCTGCTAAGCAAGTAGGAGGAGAGATTTGAGGATTTGTTGGCCAAATTCTTGCAAGAAAAGAGGAGCAAAAGAGGGTGAGGAACCATAACCTGTTTTGGTTTAAGTCTTGTTGAATTCATGTTTTTATTTGGTGTAAAAATGGCATGTAAGTGTAGGTTTGGATGAACCTTCGATTTAAGTACTTGCATGGTGTTTTTATGAAGTTCCTAGCATGTTTACTTGAGCATGAAACATGTTTAATTGGGTGGATTTATTGGTGTGAAAAGAGGTGTTCGAAATCTGGAAAAGAATTATGATACCCTGTTTTCAGAAAGCTTGGGTGAGTACTGATGTAGTTGGGCGATTTTGATATATGTGGGTTTAAGTTTGGGTGGAACTTCGTTTTGAATACATTCATGGTAGTATATTGTAGTTCCTAGTATTAGGGATGGCAATGGGACGGGTCCAAACCCGGACACGCATTGAACCCGCCCCGCCGGGGCGGGTCTGAACCTGCTTCAAGCGGGTTTGGAAGCGGGGCCTGGGATTGGCCGAACCCGCCCCAGACCCGCCCCGCTATACATTTTTAATTGTTTTTTAAAAAATTTGATATTGATTATACATTTTACTTCTTTGATTGAACAATAAAGTGTCATTATTTAATTTTATATCAAAATTCATGTGTTCATGTTAAAAAAGTTGGACATTTTGAAGGAAATAAGAGCAAATTAATAAATATTTAGTAGTTTAAAGATAGTTTTACAATGTTTATTATAAATATTTACTAGAGAAAACATGGAATTTAATCACAAAACTCAACTTTTGTGTTTCAAAATTGATTTCTAGCTAAATTTTTTTTTTTTTAAAATAAAAAATAAAAAAAACTGGAACCGGGGCGGGGCGGGTAAACCCGCCGGGTACGCGGGTCTAAGCGGGGCGGGGCGGGTCTGGGTTTTATGTGTAGCGGGGCGGGTCGTCGGATTGGCCAAATCCGTCCCATACCCGACCCGTTGCCATTCCTACCTAGCATGTTTGTTTGGGCATGTTGTATGTCTTATATGCTAGATTTGATGGCTTGAAAATAGGTGCTCGAAAATGTCTTCTGTTCGCGATTTGCAGGTATTGGCGATCGATCCGTGCGTTTTCCAGATCGATTGCGAGCACCAGGGTGCGAGGCAGAACACTTCAGCGATCGATCGCGAGTTTGGCGCGATCGATCGGCGATGCCGCGATCGATCGGCATAACTCCAGCGCTCGATCGCGGAAAACAGAATTTTGAATGTTGAGGCAGTAGCATCTCGCGATCGATCGGGGCTTATTGGCGATCGATCGCGAGAAGCCAAATGTGGTGTTTTGAATTATTATTGTAAGATTTTTGGTATTGGGCTATTATTGGCATCTAATATTGTGTTGTACACTTGTGTAGAGCCATCACAGGTAGCCACACAACGCAGGGGATAGAGCCCTGCAACTGAAGACATTTTGGCAAGGTACGTAAGCGACGTACGGGCACCCAACGGTAACATGTATTATATGTTTACTATTTGACATGCGATGAATGCAAGTTTGTGCATTATGAGTATGATACATGTTGTTATGCATTGCATATGTATGATGTGGAACATTGGGTGTGTATTCCACGAGTCACGGTTATCACAGTGATGATTTTAATGCTTACCGCTATTATACCGCTAAAAATGTGGGGCGAGGGAGGGGAGGACCGCTTGCACATGGAGGCGAGGTTTACCATACGAAGGGAGGATAGAAATACCGCTTGTATGAAGAAGCGAGGGAGGGGTGTTCCGCTTGTTCTAAAGTTATTAAGCGAGGGGCATTAAAATACACTGATGATAAACTGACTAAGGATTGAAGTAAAGATTTAAGAAGTGAAGTTATGTCATGACATTTATTTAAAGAATCCATACTATCATATATTGATTTGATTATGAGTTATGGTACAGGGACAACCAAAATGGGCGTTTTAAATGCATTGGAATTCAGGAAGTATCCTATGCCTATGATTTATGCAATTATGTTTTACATTCATATTATGTTGAATATGAACTATGATGTGCTCATGTGTTGGGGGTTGTCTTTGTAGGTGGTTTTGACATGGAGAACAAGGGTTGGGGTTGATACGCTGAGCTGTAAGGAGTGCTACAGAAATTCCTTTTGTATAGTTTCTACAAAGTGTAGAGTAAAACTATAGTTTAGTACCTTTTTGTTAGGAATATGTATAATTCCTTTTTGAACTTTTGGTACTGTAATCTCTTAAGCTCAGGATTATCCACGGCCTAATACTCTGATTTATGAATGATTAGTTCTCTTAATTGCACCTTAGAATCTTGTCTAGATAACGGGGTCTTACAGTATCATCCTCATCCGGGATTCCCTATACTGTCCCTTTTCTCAAAATAATTGAAACCATCAAATTCCCAAATGCCAGTTAATCATTACATTGATTAACAAATCCATTTGCCACATACCGATATCATAATCAATAATATCAAATTATTAAACAATGATTACAAATATTCCATATATCTCACTTATGGTTCCATAGTTCTATATCATTGCTCGCTCTACAATAGCGGCATTTCATTCTCACGCATGCTCAACAGCAGTGGCGTCATAACCGATGTTCGCTCAAAGACGACAACATCCCAATCATCACTCGCTCAAAAGCGGCACCATATAATTCCCAATGCATATATATCCATTTGTAGCAATTACCATAAACCATATATTTCAATATCCATTTATTGCTAATACCATATACCATGCATTCCCATATACATATATTGCAATATGGTGTACCATGCACTCAACAATTGTAATTACAAAAAGGGCTATGCTCGTATGTTATACGTATCTTATAGTCCCGTAGTTCGAATCCAATCTTGCCTTGGTCCCGTGACCGATGAATTATGTGCTTAACACGATTAATAATCCACAATTAATCTAAAGCATGCAACCACGTGCCCAAGCACGTTCACAAACCCCAATTATATCGTCATCCATGACGATTAACCATCTTAAAAGACCCCGGGCGAAGCATGCATCAAAAACTCAACACGAAATTAAACCCCAAAAAACAGGCACTAGCGATCGATCGCATCATCTCAGGCGATCGATCGCATCGCAAAATGGCATGGGCGATCGATCGCTTCCTTTGAGGCGGTCGATCGCCTCACTGTTCATCTTCCTGAAAATTTCAACAACGTCGTGTCGATCGATCGCCCCGCCCTAGGGATCGATCGCCTCGACCTGTAACAGCCAAAAATGGCGTTTTTCTTGCAAAATATTCCCCAACAACAAAGCTCACACCCCATACAACATAAATCCTTAACAAGGGGCTATAAATCAACCCCAAAATACAACAACCCAAAAATCTTTAAAAACCAATTTCTTAAACCCAACTCAAATCCTTCCCAAACACCACAATATTATAATCAAATTGAAGACAAATACAAGGGGATGGATAATACCTTATTATCTTCGAGAAATTCGGCTCCCAAGTCGAGCCTCCATCGACTTTTCATCAAGGGAGAAAAGATGGGAGAAGAGGGGTGGGGATCGCTGGGGAGAGAGGGGAGAGAGGGAGGAGATTCCGTGTAATGACGGAACACCGAGTCTATTTGGTATATATAGCTCCAAAGCTCCAAAATACCGACTCCTCCACAAATACATCATGATTCATTAAAAATCATCTGTTTTCAATAATTATCTCTCCAACTCAAATTCCACTACCAGCCCCAGTACAAAGTACTCCGGACCCCAGATTCCACCAAAAACCAAATTCCATGGTTATCACCACGATGAGAATACAATCTCATCCCTTGGATCCAACGACTCCAAACACCGGATATAAAATCCCCAAGAGTCCCGAAATCGTAATTAATTCATAATTGCCACAATTAAAATCCTTTAAGGATTATTGTCACACCGGGATTAACACCATAAATCCCCGGGCATCACACAATTAGCTGATAGGTCCACTGTTATTCATAGAGGGATAGTAGAGGATGTACTTGTGCACGTAGAGAAATTAGTTTTCCCCGCCGATTTCTATGTTTTAGACATGAAAAATGGTGATCCATCTAGCCCCATTCTATTAGGGAGACCATTTTTGAAAACCTCTAAATCTGCGATAGATGTAAATATCAGCATGTTAGCAATGGACTTTCATGGTGAGGTTGCCAAATTTAATATCTATGAAACCATGAAAACACATGAACAATCTGGTTATGTTATTGATATCAATGATGAAGTTGATTCTGATTTTGATAATGATCATTTGTGGGAGATGGAAAAGGTTACTGATAATCTTGAATTCAAATGAGGTATGGACTTTTTATGCATAATTTTCATACTATTGTTGCCTTATCTACTCATGATACTGTTGACACTCTCTCTTCTCACTCACAGGGTCGTACCCTTTAAAGGAACACCCTCTGGATCGACCATCAATCAACAAATGATGGAGGAGGAACGAAGACTGAGAATGACCTCTCCAGGAAAAGCAAGGCAAACAAACCAAAGTTTAAAGGAATCAAGAAGATATTGAGGTGGAAGAAGAAATATCGAGCGACACCGCATAACCCACATTGATCAAGGACTGGCGTCGGGCTACCGACGTTAAACGGAGGAGCTGCTTGGGAGGCAACCCAAGGAGAGTTAGTTTTCACATCTCTTTTATTGTTTTTTTTTTTAGTTAAACGTTTTTATTTCATTACAATTTTGACTTACATTGGGGACAATGTAAGATTTATGGGGGAGGGATTAGTGGTATGTTATTGCTTTCCTATTACAAAAATACAAAAAAATCAAAAATTTGAAAATTTTGAGCTCATAATTAGTAATGAATGCATGCTTAAAATCAATAGCCCATGATGAAACCTATATGGGGACATGCATGCTTTTGAACATAGGTGAATTGTTAACCTTGGAACACTTTGAACTCTAATGAAAATTGTGCTGCGACTAAGTAGTTGAATACTTTGAGCACGATATTGTCATAACTTGTGAAGTGTGCATAGCTTAGTGAAGATTGTGTGAACTTTTTGATAGTCTTAAGAAGTTTCTAATACATTCTAGAACTTAACTACATGCTCTTTGAGGCGAATGTCTAGACTACTTGCGAACATGAAAGTGATATAGGTGATTTTTGATGCATTTGAACCTTTCAAGCGTACCATGTAAATAAAATCAATCACTAGTACCCCTTTTTAGCTTTAATGTAAAAGAATCGTTGTATGCTAAGCATATAAACATCCCACATTCAACATTCTTTAACTAACTTATCATCCTTCCCTAATGAGCCTAAATATGAATTTTATCCATACCTCTGATGGGAGTATGATGTGTTTCATTCACATGCACTTGTGTTATCTTGAATCAAATGTTTGTGAGCTTTATTATCACAAGGATGAAATGCATGAAAGAAAATAAAATGCCTTGAGAAAATATATAAAAATATAACTCCAAGGGAGCCAAGGCACAAAAGAGAAAAAAAATTGAAATGAACCTTGCAAAAATGAACAAGGTTTGGAAATCATGCAAGAAGAGAAGTTTAAATTGTGCATATCACCATACTCTCTTGTGTGATGCATCTTTACCCTTTCTTTCATAAGCCAATACCTAGGCCAAAGCTATAAGCTAATAAAGACCTACTTGATTTGTATTTGCAAGTGGTTAAGATAGTGGAGAAGAGTGTGCAAGTGAGATTATACTTGTGTTAGTGCATAACTTGAAGTATTGTGAGTTTACATCTATTGGATTTATTATTTGTACATGACACTTGTTTATGACGACACACGCACGTTCACTACTTTGTTGGATATGAAATATTTAGGGATTTAACTTGTTCTACTGTTAACCTTTCACCGCCTTTCATTACTATGCATGTTTAAAATTGTTGAGGCATAAAAGAGAGGATAAGTTAATTTGTTATGATGCTATGAGCCAAGCAAAAAGATTTTAGTTTTGTCTGATTTACTCGAGGTCGAGTAAAGATTAAGTATGTGGGAGTTTGATGTGACTAGAAATAGACACATCTATTGCGCTTAATTGTCTACGATTTGGTATGCTTTGATGGATAATTTGATACATATACTACCTAATCGTATATTTGTGTAAATGTAGGTGAAATCGAAGAAATCGAGCTAACAATGACGAATAAAGATCAAGAAAAGCTTTAGAGATGATAAGGACTCAAGGTAGATCAAGAAAATGGCTTAAAATGTAATTTTGGAGCAGAGATCAATCACCTAGAAGAGGAAATCGATCGTCTATGGATAGAAAGTTGAGCAACAAAATATGCGGTCAGCGATCGATCGCCATTTTATAGAGTTCGATCGCCAAAGTGTACTGGAGCCAAGCGATCGTTCGGCCCAAAGATAGTGATCGCTCGCCCAAGGAATCTGCCTGAAAGAAAAAAAGCTAGCGATCGATCGCTACTTTATATCGATCGATCGCCAGAGAGTCCGAGAAAAAGGAAATTTGATCTTTTTACCATCTTGGATAGATTTTTACCTACTATATCCGATTCCCACCCTATTTGCATGATTTGGGGACCTTAAATCAGACTATCTTTCATTATTTTAGAGGATTCCAACATATTTTAGAGATTAGAATAGATTTTCTCTCAAACTCTTGAAGAACGACTCGAAGAACGAAGAACGAAGATGGAAGTGATGCTCCGGAATCGTGCTTCTATTTAGTAATTCTTTCTTTCCCTATTAGTTTAATATTTTCTAGAATAGATTTGATTGTTTTTAATTTATTTATGAGTAGCTAAACATCTTTGTGATTCTCGGTTGAGGAAGATGATACATTGGAGTTTACGATTCCTTTGAGATTAAGTTTTGATTGTTGATTTTCATTGTGTATCAATTATTTTTCTAATTTTATTGCCATGATTGTTATGTTTGATTGTTAGATTGATCACCTAGCTATTGTTCATACAATTTAACACTAAATTAGATATCAAATACGGAATCGTTTGATCCCTCTAATTTACGAAGAAACTAAGATTAATAAAATTCCGCTTGTGAGTTTGTTAAATTCTTAGGAAAAAATTGACTAGATTAAACATAGACGCTTGGATTATGTTGTTTAGCTTCATCGATCTCACTAGTTCATATGCTATAATCGATTTAAATCATAATCGCTTGTATTTTGATTGATTGTTTGATAAGGGTTAAACTAGAACGCTTGGGCTACTTAACTAAACTTAAGATGAGATAGGACTTTGATTATAAACGTTCAACGATGAATATTCATATGAAAATTGAATTGTATGTGAAGATCGATGATCGATAGTAAACATCAATTGTAAAGTCAACCGAAAACCGAGAATCGCTCTTTTCTCATAAAGTAATTCATCTAGTTAATTTTGCATATTAGTTTAATTTTGCATCATAGTAGTAATTTAATTGATTTCAAAATCCCCATTTTATTTTAGTTTGCACTAGTTGACACAAAGATATAACCTTCCTCGTAGGATCGATCTCTACTCACACTACTACATTTTGTTATCAATCTTGAGGATTGAGTGGGGTTAATTTGGGCGTACAAGATAAGCGCACACAAGTGGTTTGGAATTTCAACGGTAGGGCATAACATTATGGAGAAGCACTTGATACAACACCAAGAGTTGTATCCTTTTTAGAAGGGTTGTACATTGTGGAGGGGGTTATGGCATTGCATCGTGTGGAGTCTGCAGAAAGCAAAGAATGAAGTTGTATTTAAGGGAATGGATCAATCTGCTGATAAGGTGGTCGAGGAAATCAAAGTCCGATTTTGGTCCCGGTTGTCAACTTTTGTTTCGGTGCGTAATTATTGTAAGGACCCCCGTGCCCTTAACCCATTTTAGTGTATTAACCCAAGCATTTAGTGCATGTAATCATACATGTAGGGGAAAAACCACTTGTTATCATAGCAAATCATGCCAATAATAAAATTCTTTACATTATTCCATATAATGTCTAATTTTTCCCCAACCAAGTCCACATACATATCATGCACCATTATAATACACTAACATGTTCTCAGTTCATTTAGCAATTCAATAAATGATTGCATGCAACTCATAAATGAAGAGAGAAAGGCCCTTGCCTTCTTTATACAACCCATATACACATAATAGTGCTCACATACGAGCATCGAATAAATATACGTGTATCTAATATATAAAGTATCATGCTTAATACCAGCTCTGGCACTTCGATCCTGGAAGCACCTCCAATCAACAGCTCGGGCTCAACTACAATAGTGGCGTCATAATCGATGTTCGTTCAACGGCGACAACATCCAATCATTGCTCGCTCAAAAGCGGCACCATATAATTCACAATGCATATCAAGTGATTGCAACAACCATATATTATTCATGCACAACAATTGCAATAATATCACGCATGCTCAACAGTTGTGATATCCCCGAGATAATTAATTGCAATTTGGGCGTTAATTATGTTTATGTGACACTGGTGATAATTAGATAATGTGTTGGGTTGTAGTTTTGGTAAAGCATGATTTTAATGGCAATTGTGGTGCATTGTGGTGAAATACTTTTAAAATATCATGTTAGAGTATTCTACATATCATGCTTATATTATGATACACATTTTTTATTCCAAAGTTGATAAGGAGCCACTTGCTCACATCTTTACATCCCATCACCCCCCTTTCTATCAACTTTATGTCCCCAAATCCCTCTCCCTCATCTTAGAACTCCATTTTCGTTTCTGCATCTAGAGGAGAGGAGTAAGCTTTGAAAAAGGAGCTTTTTGTGCTCTCTTGCTAAAAACTTGGAGCTTAAGTGGTAAGCTTCCATTTTGTTAGAGTTTTGTTGAGTTGTGGTTAGTTTTGGGGCTTATTTTTGAGGTTAAAAGGGGTGGATCTTGTTCCATCATGTTGTTTATACTTGGGGGATGCATTTTCATGTTGTTTTGTGGTTATATGTTGAGCTTAGTAGTTGTTCTTGGTTGTTCATGAGTGTATGTGTTGAGGGAAGCTCATTCAGGGAAGTTTCTCGCAGAAACAGGACTTCTCGATCGATCGGAAAATGGGTCCGATCGATCGAGCAAGGCAGAGCCTGAACAAGGCGTGAAATGAGCTTACCGATCGATCGGCGATTTTTACCGATCGATCGGTGTGATGTCTCGATCGATCGGTAAAACGGCTCGATCGATCGGTGGAGGCAGTACCTGGATGCTTATTTTTCTTAACTTGGCGATCGATCGGGGCTTAGGACCAATCGATCGCAAAGCTTAAATTATGGATTTTTGGATTTTGTTCTATATGGTGATGTTTTTGATAATGGTTCATTTATTGGTTTCTAATATGGATTCATGTGATTATGTAGAACCATCCCAGGTAGCCACACAGCCTAGGAGATAAAGTCCACGATATCTCCACTTTTGGAACCAAGGTACGTAGTGAGACGTACGAGCATCGGACGGTAAAACGTGCCATACCTTTGATTATGTATATTGTGGATAGTGAATCCTTATACGTGATGGTATATGTGAAATGACTGTGATTTACTGTGATAATGGAATCAACTATTGTGTTTGATTAATGTGATGGAATTGATGAATGTTCCGGTAGCCTTTATCTCCGAGCGAGGGAGGTACTTGCCGCTGTCATATGAAGCGATGGTAATATGATATTTGCCGCTGTCATGTCTAAGCGAGGTAACATGCCGCTGTCATTGTCGAAGCGAGGGATATCATATGATGCCGCTATATGTCGAAGCGAGGGGTCCTAAAATTCCGCTGTTGTATTGGGACCGGAACAGTCACAATTCTAGTGGTTAAAGTGAAATATTGTGGTTATAATTGGAAACGCGTTATCGATCATTATATCGTGAACTAATGATTTTGTGCATAAGTTTGTGAAACAGGAACGACAATGAAATGTGCTAATGTGGTAATCGAGGAGCATATCAATTAATCGTTTCATACGCTTAATTACTTTATTAAGTTGAATTGTGTTAAGTGATAATATATATATATGCTCATGGTGAGTTGTTCCTGTAGGTACGCTTTTGAACCAAGGGGGCTGAGGGTCGGTTGAACTGTGAGCTGTTGAAAGCATAAAGGAAGATAGAGTACAGGAAATTTTGGATAGTCTCTACTCTAGAAGTAGTTTAATGCTATCACTTAAACATTCATGATTGGGAATGTAACTGAATAATTGTTGAAGTTTTATTTTGGCCTGTAACCTAATTGAGCTCACATCAAACCAGAACCCTAAGATGTCTTTAATACATATTTAGCCCTATTTATATCTTGAATTCACTGTTAAGGTTTAGGGTCCTTACAACAGTAGTGGCGTCATAACCGATGTTCTCTCAAAGGCGACAACATCTCAATCATTGCTCGCTCAAAAGCGGCACCATATAATTCCTAATGTCTATCCATTTATTGCAATATAATGTACCATACATTAAACAGTTGCAATTATATAAAAGGGCTATGCTCGTACGTTATACGTACCTTATAATTCCGTAGTTCAACTCCAATCTTGCCATGGTCCCTTGACCGATGGATTATGTGCTAAACACTATTAATAATCCACAATTAATTCAAGCATGCAACCACGTGCACAAGCACGTTCACGAACGCCAATAATATCGTCATCCATGACGATTAACCATTTTAATAGACCTCGAGCGAAGCATGCATAAAAAACTCAACACGAAAATAAACCCCACAAAACGGCACTGGCGATCGATCGCTTCATCCCTGACGATCGATCGCCTCTCAAAAATAGGCACAGGCGATCGATCGCTCCATTCCAGGCGATCGGTCGAGCAACCACGTGCCCAAGCACGTTCACAAACCCCAATAATATCGTCATCCATGAAGATTAACCATTTTAAAAGACCACGGGCGAAGCATGCATCAAAAACTCAACACGAAAATAAACCCCATAAAACGGCACTGGCGATCAATCGCTTCATCCCTGGCGATCGATCGCCTCTCAAAAATAGACACAGGCGATCGATCGCTCCATTCCAGGCGATCGGTCGCCTCTCAGTGTATTTGGCTACTGCCTCATGGTGATCGATCGCTTCATTTGAGGCGGTCGATCGCCTCACTATTTATCTTCCTCAAAATTCCACCAACGTCGCGGCGATCGATCGCCCCGCCCTAGGGATCGATCGCCCTCGACCTGTATCAGCCAAAAATGGCCTTTTTCTTGCAAAATTTTCCCCAACAACAATCCTCATACCCCATACAACATAAATCTTAACAAGGGGCTATAAATTAACCCCAAAACACAACAACCCAAAAATCTTTAAAAACCAATTTCTTAAACCAACTGAAATCCTTCCCAAACACCACAATACCATAATCAAATCGAAGATAAATACGAGGGGATGGATAATACCTTATTATCTTCGAGAAATTTGGCTCCCAAGTTGAGCCTCCACCGATTTTTCATCAAGGGAGAAAAGAGGGAAGGGTTGGGGGAAATGGGGGAGCGCTGGTGAGAGTGAGAGAAATGATATCCAAATGATCGAACACCGAGTCCACTTTGTATATATAGCACCAAGGCTCCAAAATACCAATACATCCACAACTACATCATGATTCATTAAAAATCATCTGTTTTCAATAATTATCTCTCCAACTCAAATTCCATTACCAGCTCCAGTACAAAGTACTCCGGTCCCCAGATCCCACCAAAAACCAAATTCCAAGGTTATCCCCACAATGAGAATACAATCTCATCCCTTGGATCCAACGACTCCAAATACCGTATTTAAAATCCCCGGGAGTCCCAAAACCGCAATTAATTCATAATTACCACAATTAAAACCCATTAAGGATTATCACCACACTGGGATTAACACCATTAATCACCGGGCATCACAATTATACTCTAGGAGACTGGTTCGTGAACTCGGCTTTTGTTTTCAAGTATATTTCTAATGGGAGACGTGAGATTGGATTGGATTTGACAAGTTAATGGGTTCAAAGTCTGGAAGGAGGATTCATTATGTCGTTCTTTTTTAGGTTATTTTAGTTGTCTTTTCGGGTTGGTTGCGTTTTTCTTTTAATTTACTTTTCGATGTAGTTGTTGTTGTTCATTAGCTTTTTGATTTTCGTTGTATTAGTTGTTGGTTCTGTTTCTTAGAAAAACAAATAGACAAAGCATAAGAAGATCACAAATACTCTGTTATAATAAAATACTCGAAACAGTAAAAACTTACAACAAACAGTTTAAATAAACTGGGCAGAAACTTTGTTGTTGGACGAGGCCACAGTAAACCGTGTGCCCGTAAACTCTAAATTGCCCGCCTACAACTTCTGGCCTCCTGGACAAGAGAGTTCCAAGGTACAACGTCCCAAACACCTCCGTATGTGTTGAAGCAGAAACCCAGACAGACTCACTCGAACACTAAGAAGTGTGTAGTACTCTCAAGAAAATGATATGATATGCAAATGCAAATTCGGGATGATTTAAAGAATGAGACTGGAGCAGCTTATATAGCTGCAACAGCAGGCCTACCAAAGGCCACAACTTAAATGACAATGCATAGTGGGTTAGATGAAAAGTCTCAATACTTAACATCATATTCATTTCGGATTTAAGTCTCACATTTAAATCTGACATCAATTCTGCAGGTAGGTAAAAAGTCTCAAACTTAATACTCAGCAGAATATGAAAAGTCAGGCATATGAAAAGTCATTTCAGAAATCCGTGTAGTAAAAAGATAGGACTGCCTTCGGGGCGCGGCGCAACGAGGCGAGTCGAGTCGAGTCGAGACGAGACGTGCCGTGCCGTGCCGAGCGGAGCGGACGGACGGACGGCGCGCGAGGGGCATCCATCTTCACTACTTAACTACACTCTATTGATTTATATCTCATTATAAACAAACCATAAGTGTATCATAATCTCAATGTGGGATTTCTCTAGCCTAATTGTCTTTCATAATAACTTACCATAATTTTGTTCTCATTAACAAAATATAACATAATTATTGGGCTCTTATTATTAACCCAATAATCCAATTATTATTAATCCAACAATCCCCCACATGAATGCAATATGGCGAAAAAATTACACAATGCACCTAGATGAAGATTTGAGAGTACTTTGAGAATCCACTGCATCAGGATAGGTGGTGATTAACCTTGAACCTTCCTTAGTAAAATATCATCGGATATACTTGTCAACCAGTGGACGTGATGCCTTGAAGTGTTCGAAGTTTTATGTATAACAAGACAACAATAATCACACAGCTTCATCTTCACACTATTATTGGTTCTTTCGTTGTTGTCCATTTTGGCCCTGGACTGCCTTGGATGTTTCATCGAATGCTCTAGAGATTTAGCCCTCAGGTCATCTCATAGAAGCGACCCCTTCACATTCGACATAGATGATTTCTCCTAAAGAGTATCCTGTAATACCCCACTTTATCATCTCAAGATAGAAGAATCATTAAGAGCATGAGCTCAGCCTTCCCAAAGTACAGGTCTATCACTCTTTCATCACAGGAATAGGTAAGGAACTCAATTTCCCGAGTTTTTTTTTCGATCCCCCGCCACAATTCGGTTTTCCCATTGAACCTGCAAATTGGATTTTACAATTCAGGTTGGGTTGCCATCATGGTTGGAAATCAATTTCATGGGCTTCAACCCCATTCCCCTCGATGAAATCTCTACTCGGTCTCTTGTCAGACCTTTCGTAAATGGGTCAGCAATGTTTTCTTTAGACTTCACATAATCTAAAGAAATGACACCGGTTTTTAGTAAATTTCTCACGGATTTATGTCTCCGACGAATGTGTCGTGATTTCCCATTATACACATTGTTATGTGCTCTTCCCATAGCTGACTGACTATCACATTGCAAACTAATGGGTGGCATTGGTTTTGACCACATTGGAATATCCTCCAAGAAACTCCGAAGCCAATCAGCTTCTTCTGCCGCAAGATCTAAAGCTATGAACTCAGATTCCATAGTTGATCTAGCAATGCATGTCTGTTTGCATGATTTCCATGAAATAGCAGCACCGCCAATTATAAATATATATCCACTCGTAGATTTTATATTTTTGGAGTCCGATATCCAATTCGCATCTGAATACCCTTCAATTACTGCTGGGTATCTCGTATAATGTAGTCCGTAGTTAGAAGTATATCTTAGATATCTAAGAACTCGAACTACTGCCTTCCAGTGCTCATAACTGGGATTACTCGTATATCTGCTCAATGTATTGACAGAATTAGCTATATCAGGTCTAGTGCAATCCATGAGGTACATTAGACTGCCTATGACTCTAGAGTACTCAAGTTGTTGCACACCTTCTCCCCGATTCTTGCAAAGATTTGACACCACTTCCATAGGTGTTCTAGCGATGGTATTATTTCCCTTGTCAAACTTGTCAAGTATCTTCTCGACATAATGACCCTGGGAGAGAAAATATCCATCTGCATGTTTGGTGATCTTCATTCCAAGAATCACATCTGCAAGACCAAGGTCTTTCATCTCAAAATTTCGTGACAACATTTTCTTGGTAATTTTGATGTTATCGTTATTACCAACAATTATCATGTCATCTACGTATAGACATACTATCACATAGTTTGTATTGTCTCCTTTCACGTAGACACACTTATCGCATTGGTTTGTTTTAAACCCATTTGAAAGCATGACGCTATCAAAATTTTCGTGCCATTGTTTAGGTGCTTGTTTTAATCCATACAAGGATTTCACAAGTTTACACACCTTCGTTTCTTTACCTGGAACTACAAACCCTTCAGGTTGTTCCATGTAAACCTCCTCTTCTAACTCTCCATTTAGAAAAGCCGTTTTAACATCCATTTGATGGATCTCTAGGTTATATAATGCAGCAAATGCAATTATCAACCTTATAGATGTTTTCCGGGATACAGGAGCGTATGTGTCGAAATAATCAACACCTTCAGTTTGTCTGTAGCCTTTGACTACAAGTCTAGCCTTGTACTTATCTACAGTACCATCAGCTTTCATCATCCTCTTGAAGATCCACTTGTGGCCTAGTGGTTTACAACCTGCAGGAAGATCCACTAGTTCCCAAGTATGATTATGTAAGATAGATTCTATCTCACTATTCACCGCTTCTTTCCAAAGATCAGAGTCTTGTGAAGACATTGCTTCCTTGAAAGTAGTCGGATCTTTTTCCAACAGATATGTTAAAAAATCCGAGCCAAAAGATTTCTCTTTTCTCGCTCTTTTGCTTCGTCTAGGCGATTCTACATTCTCTTGAGATTCTCTATCCCCCACATTTCTCTCAACATTGGTTTCAGGCATTGTCGGAGTTTTGTGGGGAAAGATTTCCTCAAAGAACGAAGCATCCCTAGCCTCAATGATAGTATTTACATGCATTTCTGAGTTATTTGATTTATGCACCAGAAAACGATAGGCACTACTATCTTGCGCATATCCGATAAATACACAATCTACTGTCTTAGGTCCTATCCTAGTCCGTTTAGGAGGAGGAATTGGTACCTTTGCTAGACAGCCCCAAACCCTTAAAAACTTGTAACTAGGTGCACGACCTTTCCACAATTCATAAGGCGTTTTATCCAACTTTTTATGTGGTACTATGTTTAGCACATAGTTGGCAGAAAGCAGAGCTCCTCCCCACAAATTTCGAGGTAAGTCGGAACTTATAAGCATTGCATTCATCATTTCCTTAAGCGTTCTATTCTTCCTTTCAGCAATACCATTTTGCTCGAGAGAATAAGGCGCAGTTGTTTGATGAATAATGCCACTCTCAACACATATTTGTGCAAATGGTGACTCATATTCACCGCCTCGATCACTTCGAAGGATTTTAATCTTTTTATCAAGTTGATTCTCTACTTCATTCTTATAGTGAATGAACATATCAATTGCTTCGTCTTTACTTCTCATTAAGTAGACATAACAATATCTTGTACAATCATCGATAAATGTTATGAAATAATTTTTACCGCCTCTAGATTGTACATACTTTAGATCGCATACATCCGTATGAATCAAGTTTAACGGTTCAGTGCTTCGCTCAATTGAGTGGAATGATGACTTGGTTAATTTGGCCTCTACACAAGTCTCACACTTGTGTTTATGATTGATGTTAAATTTAGGCAATGGATTAAGAGACATTAGCCTTTGTAAGGACCTATAATTCACATGTCCTAATCTACCATGCCACAAATGTAAAGACTCACAAGAATAATCAAGCTTTAAAGTTTTATTAGCCACATTGGCAACAATCATTACATTATTTTTGCTTGTGCCAGCCTCATATGCTGCATTAACATCAACATCAACCTCTACATTAGACTTAACCTTAGGAGCTAAAGTCATTACACTCATTTTGAAGAGGTTATTGGCCAAGTAGCCTTTGTCTACAAACATACCACCCTTGGTCAGAATAACTTTGTCGGACTCAAACACGAGCCGAAAGCCTTTCTTGTTCAGCACTGCTCCGGAGATGAGATTCTTTCGGATCTCTAGCACGTGGAGCACCTCGGTAAGAGTCAACTCTTTTCCGGAAGTCATTTTTAGCACAACCGTCCCTTTGCCTTCAACTTTTGAGACTGCTGAATTTCCCATGTAGCAGTGCTCATCCTTCACCGGTTGATAGGTCTTAAACATCCATTTGTTGGCGCAAATGTGGCGAGTAGCCCCAGTGTCCACCCACCACTCCTTGGAGTTCCCTCCAACAAGATTCACCTCCGATACCACAGCACTCAGATGCATGTCATCCATGTCAGAGCTCAGATTGTCCTCAGCAATGTGGGCATGTGCAGGCCTCTTGCCTTTGCCTTTGTAAGGGACTATCTTCCTCTTACCGTCATTGTTTTGACGTTGAGTGCAGTTGTTTTGACGTTGAGTGTAGTCCTTGGCCTTATGGTTAGGCTTACCACACACATAACAGTCACCGGTGAACCTTCTTGTCTGAGTATCTCCCTTGGGTTCAAAAGTACGTTTGCGCTTATTCCCATGGGAGTTGTCCCCAACTTCAACCACATTGGCCTTGGAAATCATTCCAAATGATTTCTTGTCAACTTTTCGGTTGTCTTGCTCGATGCGCAGCCTCCTGATAAGATCCTCTAGAATCATCATCTTTCGCTTGTGCTTTAGGTAGCTCTTGAAGTCCTTCCAAGATGGCGGTAATTTTTCAATCATCATTGCCACTTGGAGAGCATCATTTAGCCCCATACCTTCGGCAGCAAGTTCATGATATATCAGCTGCAGCTCTTCGCATTGCTCAACAACGCTCTTGCCATCTACCATTCGATAGTCATGGAATCGCCCGACTACAAATTTCTTGCGCCTGCGTCGTCAATTTGTACTTTATCTCTAACGATTCCAAAGATTCTTAGCAGTCTCCTTGGGGGAATACACATTAAAAAGTGCATCGTCAAGAGAATTCAGTATGTAGTTACGACAAAGGTAGTCGGCACTCATCCAGGACTCAACTATCACAGCAGATTGAGGATCCTCTTTGTCCTCCACCGGTTTCTCCTCCTTCAGAAACCTGGTCAAGTTCAAGGTGGTAAGGAAGAACATCATCTTCTGTTGCCAACGTTTAAAGTTGGAACCCTTGAACTTTTCCGGTTTCTCAAATTGAGAAAACGGCATTGGACTTCTCAGAATTGGAATTGCGGATTCAGTACCGCTAGCTTTGATTACCGGAATCTCATTATTCACAGCAGGTGGTTGGGTAAACTGGTCAGCCATTAGCTAAAACAGAACACAAATAGGAGAGCACAAATAATATCAAAGCAGTTTTTTAAACAGTAAGTTTAAACCTTTGAAAAATTCATGAACAATATCGTAAGTAAATGTGAAAGCTGAGTTTTGATAAAACAGAACAAAACAAATGTGATATCCCCGAAATGATTATGTGATTTTAATCATTTAAGTTATATTGTGATGTTAAAGTGTTAATTCATGGGATTGGATAAATTTTATTGGGGAGAATTACTTCAGGGTGCATGTAACATGTATTGGGTTTTTGGGGTGTGTATTGTTTGTTTTGGTAAAGCATGCAAAAGGGTAATTGAAGTATTTTGTTGAGAAAATACTATAAATATCATGTGGGGATATTTTAAATACATCGTGCTAATTCGGGACCAAAACATAACACATCAAACCACCCAACACTTAACCACCCCCCCCAACCCATACTTTGACTCAGCATGAGCTGGCCATGCTTCCACTTGGCTCAATAATTTAACACCTTTCCAGCACTCCAAATTTCGAACCTCCTCTTCCAAAATACCATCCAGCAGCTGCTAAGCAATTTTAGGAGGAGCCCTTCCATTTCCATCGCCTGGAAATCCTTCAAAAATCGGGGCAAAGTAGGGTGAGAAACCTACCCTGTTTCTTTCTGGAAAACTGGTTTGGTTCTACTTTTGAGCATGGTGAAAAACGGCATGTTAGCATATGTTTCTTGAAACCTGTGATTTAAATGCTTACATGGTGTTTTTATGAGTCTCTCTGTAAGTTTCCTTAAGCATGATGCATGTTTTATGTGGAAGATTTAAGCTTGTGAAAAGTAGTGCTCAAAAATCTGGGTAGAGATTTCCTCTGTTTTTCTGGAAAACGTGGGTTGGGAGTGTTTTTGAGGAGGTGTTATCATGCATGATAAGCTTATATTGGAGAACCTCTGATGTAAAAATATGCATGGTAGTTTTTTGAAGCCCTTGGAATGTTTAGTTGAGCACGATTTATGTTATATGTGTTAGTTTTAATAGCTTGAAAAGTGGTGCTCAAGAATTCTGGAAATGAAAATGTGCCCTGTTTCCAGAAAAAGTTGATCCAGTACTTGTTTAAATGATCGATGTTTATGCATGTAGGTTTATGCTCAGGGTGTATATTTGGTTTGAATACACTCAGGGTAGTGTAGTTCAAATGCTAGCATGATGATCTTGGTATGTATTATGTCCTACATGTTAGATTTAAGGGTATGAATATCGGTGTTAAGCAATTCTGGAAAATCGCCAAAGGAACAAGGTTGGCGATCGATCGCCAAGGAGGCGCGATCGATCGCGACGTTCCAGTAGGTTTTGGCGATCGATCGCCAATATTGGGGCGATCGATCGCTGAATGTTTTTTTTTTGGTATGCGAGGCAGTAGCATCTCGCGATCGATCGGGGCTCATGGGCGATTGATCGCGAGATGATATTGAAGGATTAATTTGGTTTTTAATTTGGTTTTGCTTCCGGATTATTATGAGGTGCCTAAGATTGTGTTGTGTGGCTATGTAGAACCATCCCAGGTGCCAGCACAACCGAGGAGATAAAGTCGATTGACTCCTCTATCTTTTGAAAGGTACGTAAGCGACGTACGGGCATCCCAACGGTAACATGTACTTTATGTTTGTCTTTATGACACATGATGAATGCAATGTGGTGCATTATGGTTATGATACATGTTTTTATGCATTGTTTTTGCATATGTATGTTGTGAAATATAAGAGGTGTATTTCACGAGTCAAAGTTATCTTAGTAAGGATTTTAATGGCTTACGCTAAAGTCCATTGGAAGCGATGAAGAATTCCGCTTACATGGAGTAGCAACGCTAAAGTCCATTGGAAGCGAGGAAGAATTCCGCTTACATGGAGTAGCAAGAAGCATTAAAATGTACTAATGATAAGGGCTCAGGATGAAATAAGGATTTAAGGAAAAAGGAATGTCATGACATTGCATATCCATACATTCATATAATGTGTTTCTATTATGAATTATGGTACAGGGACAACCAATGGGCGATATAAATGCTGGAAATACAGGAAGGACTTGTGTTTAAGATTTGCATTTATGCCTTACTTTCATATTATGTTAAATATGAATTGCGTTATGCTCATGTGTTGGGGGTTGTCTTTGTAGGTGCTTTTGTTGACGAGAACCAGGGCCGGGGTTGATATGCTGAGCTGTAAGGAGTGCTACAAGATTAGCATGTTAGAGTTTTGTATAGCTTCTACTGAGTAGTGTAAGACTATGATGTAGTACCTTTATAGGAAGTACGTCTTTCCTTTTGGAACATTTTGGTACTGTAATCTCTAAAGCTCAGGTTAATCAACACGGCACATTTCTCTGATATAATCACATGTATGTTTAGTTCTCTAAATTGCACCTTAATATCTTGATGATAACGGGGTCTCACATTTAGTGGTATCAGAGCCAGGTTAGATAACCAGGGAAGAGTGAAGGGTAGCCTTTAGAGACAAGTTGGCTAGGTATTCATTTGGGCATGCTTATGCATGTGATGCATATGGTTGTATACGTGATATACTAACATGCTTTGAATATTTTACTCTTGTTATCTAACGGCTTATATTATGAACTGCTTTTGGTATTGTTGTTAACTATTGTGTTGCAGCATGGCGAACCTCAATGAAGAGGTAGGAGATGTGGACAGTAGAAATGCAAGTATTGCTCAGCCGAACCCTTTACCACCACCTGCTGTGGGCGTGGAGCCCAGTGTACAGATATTACTGCCAGGGGAGCTCAGTTTGAAGCAGTTTCTGAGTTTCCATCCGCCCATGTTTGAGGGGACTGAGTCTGGTGAAGTAGCTGAGGAGTGGTTGGAACGTATAGAGCAGATACTTGTGACTTCACCTTGTGCACTCACGGCATGGCTGAGGTTAGCAGAATTTCAGCTGGCTAAGAAGCCTGCTATGTGGTGGAAGACCACCGTGATGGAGCTGAGAGCTCTAGGTATGGCAGTTGACTGGACTGTATTCCGGACCCGGTTCCTTAACCGGTATTTCTCTGCAGCTGCCAGACAATTGAAGGAGGATGAGTTCAACAGTTTGAAGCAGGGTAGCATGTCCGTAGCAGACTACGCTATGCAGTATTCCTCACTGCTGAGGTATGTACCTCATATTGCTGTCAACAGCCATGCCAAGATGAGGAACTTTCTGAAAGGTCTGAGGCCGGAGCTATTCGATAGGGTTATCTCTAACAACCCCAGCTCGTTTGACGACGCCCTGACACGGGCAGAGTTAGCAGAGATTGCCGTAGGCGCATACAAGGATGTTGTACCCCCTCTTGTACCATCACAGAGGCCTACTACTGATAGTCTGAGGCCACGACGGGATCAGTTTAAGGCTCGTGGGGCCTCATCATCTTCCAGGTTTAGTGGGAAGAAGTCTCATGGACAGAAGCAGAGCACCCGGGGGCACACACAGGGAAGCAGGACAGAGGTACCCAGGTGTACCAACTGTGGAGGATGGCATTTGTTACGTGACTGTCGAGGTTGCTATATCTGTGGCAAGATGGGCCACATAGCTCGGGGTTGCCCCAATCGGGCAGTTCAGACAGATTCAGGGCCGAATAGGCCAAGGTTTGATGCTGGGAGGGCACCACAGAGGCAGCAGTTTGCACCACGACCCCTGGGAGGTCAGACGACAGGACCGCCGCAGGGACAGGTGTATGCACTGACCAGGGAGCAGGCCGAGGCAGCCCCAGAGGAGGTCATTGCTGGTACGTGTCATTTACTTACGTACCCTGCACTTATATTGATAGATACAGGTGCTTCCCATTCCTTTGTATCTACTGCCTTTGTGGAAGGACACCATTTGTGCTCGTCTCTGTTACCCACGCCTCTCATGGTCTCGACACCCACGGGGAAGCATGTGATTGCGGATCGACAGTTATCTGATTGCCTCATTTATTTTGAGGGCAATGATCTGAGGGCCGATTTGATTCAGTTAGAGATGGCAGACTTTGACTGCATTATCGGCATTGATGTGTTGAGCAGATACCGAGCTATGGTAGATTGCCAAAAGAGGATGGTTCGCTTTCTGTCTGATCAGGGGTTCCAGTGGACTTTTTATGGGGACGGCTCTCGTCCAAAGATACCAGTAATCTCGGCGGTTAAGATGTCGCGGTTATTGGAACGTGGCCATACTGGGTACCTTATTTATGCTATGGATGCTTCAGAGGAGAAGGAAGTGAGAGCCGAGGACATTCCAGTTGTGGCGGAGTTCAGTGATGTGTTTCCAGATGAGATTCCGGGATTTCCGCCTGTCAGGGATGTGGAGTTTGCTATTGAGCTGCTGCCAGGGACATCAGCCATTTCTCGTGCCCCATACAGGATGGCACCGGCATAGCTGAGGGAGCTGAAGGTACAGTTACAGGAGCTCCTCGACAAGGGATACATCCGTCCTAGTGTATCGCCTTGGGGTGCGCCAGTCTTGTTCGTGAAAAAGAAGGATGGATCAATGCGTCTGTGCATTGACTACAGGCAATTGAACAAGGCTACAGTGAAGAACAGATATCCGCTTCCGAGGATTGATGATCTGTTCGACCAGCTTCAGGGTACGGAGGTGTACTCCAAGATAGATTTGAGGTCAGGCTATCACCAGGTACGGGTTAGAGCTGGTGATGTCCAAAAGACGGCTTTTAGAACTCGGTATGGGCACTATGAGTTCTTGGTGATGCCGTTCGGTGTGACAAATGCACCTGCAGTCTTTATGAGCCTGATGAACAGAGTATTTCAGGAGTACCTCGATCAGTTTGTGATCGTGTTTATTGATGACATCCTGGTCTATTCGAGGAATGAGGAGGATCATGCCGATCATCTGAGGATAGTACTCCAGATCCTCAGAGATCATCAGTTGTACGCCAAACTCAGCAAGTGTGAGTTTTGGCTGAACAGTGTTGCATTCTTGGGCCATATCATATCACGAGAGGGGATATCAGTAGACCCGAGGAAGATAGAGGCAGTTATGGATTGGTCTACCCCTACTTCAGTCAGTGAGATTCGAAGTTTTCTTGGTCTGGCTGGCTATTATCGACGTTTCGTCGAGGGTTTCTCAAAGATCGCCAAGCCACTTACACAGCTGACTCAGAAGGGAGTCCCATTTTGTTGGTCAGAGGCTTGTGAGCAGAGCTTCCGGGAATTAAAGCACAGACTGACTACTGCGCCAGTTCTAGTGATACCCAAGGAGAACAAAGGATTTGTTCTTTATACCGATGCATCTCTACAGGGATTAGGGTGCGTGCTGATGCAGGACAGACATGTAGTGGCTTACGCTTCAAGACAGTTGAAGCCACATGAGACGAGGTATCCAGTCCATGATCTGGAGTTGGCAGCTATAGTGTTCGCCTTGAAGATATGGCGACACTACTTATACGGTACCTCATTTACCATCTTCACTGATCACAAGAGCCTGAAATTCTTGTTTACACAGGCTGAGCTGAACATGAGGCAGAGGAGATGGATGGACCTGCTGAAGGACTACGATTGTGAAATCGAATATCACCCGGGAAAAGCAAATTTGACAGCCGACGCTTTGAGTCGGAAGGTGAGGAGCACAGCAGAGGATGCTATGTCTCTGTCAGCTATGTTTGGCTCCTACTGCCATTTGGGATTCGATTATGATGTATCTTCTTCACCAGTACAGGTTTTGACCTTGCTAGCTGAGCCTGTTATATTTGATCACATCAGGAAGGCTCAGGGGACCGATGTAGAGGTTCAGAGATGGATGTTAGTGGTTCATTCAGGACAGCCATCGAGATTCAGAGTGGCTGAGGACGGTTCTCTGAGGCTCGGCGACCGTTGGGTGGTTCCAGATACACCCGAGTTGCGCCAAGGTATATTACAGCGAGCTCATTGCAGCAGGATGAGTATCCATCCAGGTGGGAAGAAGATGTATAAGGATCTACGCAGCCAGTTCTGGTGGAGGCGTATGAAACGGGATGTCACCTCTTTTGTCAAGCGTTGTTTGATTTGTCAGCAAGTGAAAGCTGAGAGACAAAGGCCTGGAGGTGAACTAAGAAGTTTAGAAGTACCCGAGTGGAAGTGGCAGCACGTATCTATGGATTTCGTGACCCACTTGCCGAGGACTGTTTCGGGTTTTGATGCCATCTGGGTAATCGTGGACAGATTGACTAAGAGTGCTCATTTCATTCCCTACTGTATGACCTTCACGCACTTAAGAATGGCGCAGTTATATGTCAGAGATGTGGTGAGACTGCACGGGATCCCTGTTTCGATTGTGTCAGATCGAGATCCGCGGTTTACATCTCACTTTTGGGAGGGTCTGCAGACAGCTCTAGGTACAGAGTTGAGGTTGAGCACAGCCTATCATCCCCAGACGGACGGACAGACCGAGCGTACGATACAGACGCTCGAAGATATGTTGAGGGCTTGTGTGCTGGAGTTCGACACTTCATGGCAGGACTCGATAGCCATGGTGGAATTTTCTTACAACAACAGCTACCAGGCAAGTATTCAGATGGCTCCTTTCGAGGCCCTCTATGGTAGGCGTTGTAGGTCACCCTTGTGTTGGGATGACATGGACCGTAAGTCGGTTGGAGGACCTGAGTTGGTTCAGGAAATGGAAGAGAAAGTTAAGGTTATCAGAACAAAGATGAAGGCAGCTCAGGATAGACAGGCAGCATATGCCAATCAGCGGCGTAGACCGTTGGAGTTTCAGTTAGGCGACAGAGTGTTTTTAAAGATCTCACCCTTCAGAGGCGTAGTACGGTTTGGGATGCGAGGGAAGTTATCCCCGAGGTATGTAGGGCCGTATGAGATCTTACAGCGTATTGGTACTCTGGCGTACCGGTTGGCTTTACCGCCCTCTCTGTCTGGCATACACGACGTTTTTCATGTGTCTATGCTGAGGAAGTATGAGCCAGATCCCTCACATGTGTTGCAGCCTTCAGAGGTGCAGATTGAGTCCGATGTTTCTTATGTAGAGCGGCCTATCAGGATTTTGGATAGAGCAGACCGCAGACTTCGGAACAAGGTTATTCCTATGATCAAGGTACAGTGGGATCGTAGGGGTGTCGAGGAGGCCACGTGGGAGACAGAGCGACACATGGTGCAGCACTATCCAGAGTTATTTTCTGGTATGCGTTTATATACTGTTTTATTTCTGGTTAGCAGCATGTTTGATTTCGGGACGAAATCCTATAAGTAGGGGAGTATTGTGATATCCCCGAAATGATTATGTGATTTTAATCATTTAAGTTATATTGTGATGTTAAAGTGTTAATTCATGGGATTGGATAAATTTTATTGGGGAGAATTACTTCAGGGTGCATGTAACATGTATTGGGTTTTTGGGGTGTGTATTGTTTGTTTTGGTAAAGCATGCAAAAGGGTAATTGAAGTATTTTGTTGAGAAAATACTATAAATATCATGTGGGGATATTTTAAATACATCGTGCTAATTCGGGACCAAAACATAACACATCAAACCACCCAACACTTAACCACCCCCCCCAACCCATACTTTGACTCAGCATGTGTGATGACCAGGGATTATAGGTGTTAATCCCGGAGTATTAATAATCCCTAAAGTGGTTTTACGTGGCGATTTGGGATTTAATCGAGGTGTTGGGCCTTCTGGGCTCGTTTATTTGGGCAGTTGGGATCGTTGGATCCAGAGGTTGAGATTGTATTCACATTACGGTGTAAAACCTAAGAGTTGGGTTTTTGATGTGTCTCGGAATCTCGGGTGTTGTGTGAGCACCGGTAGGGGATTTTGGAGTTAGAGAGAGAGTTTTTGAAAACAGATGATTTTTAAGGAATCACGATGTATTTGTGGGGCTATTATTTTTTCGGAGTATTTTTGCTATAAATAGCAGTTGAACCCGAAATTTTATGAAAATTATCATTTCAGCCCCAAATCTTTTCCCTCTCCTCCCCTGCGCGCGATTCCCGCTGCTACAGCGCTCCCGCCGCTTCAAGCGGTGCGCCCGCCGCCGTCCGGCCGCCGATCGGCGCGTGTGACCTACCCACGGCTTCGTCTCGACGAGGCGCTCCTTTCCCCTCTGTCAATTGAAGATTTCGTCGCGTCTTGGAGACGAATTTGGCTGGAATGCGTCGATCCCCAAAAGTTAGGGTTCATCGGATTTCGTCCGATTTTGCTTCCGATTTTCGTTGGGTAACCTCTCTAACCCCTTGTTCGTCTTTTTCATGTATTTCCATGCCTTTATTGTTTCGAATTTCCCCAATTTCGTAGGGTTTAATTTTCGAATTATTGGGGGTTTTTGGCAAAGGTGATGATTCTTGCCATTGATGGTTTAATTCACATCTTAGGTGTATTATGATGCTTAAGTGGGATCGAATTAAGATGTTATGGTTCGAATTTGATGAATTGTTAGAGTTGGGATTTAAAGGCTTGTTTGGGTTCGAATTTAATGGTTTTGAGTTCGAAAATTTGGGGTTTTTGTCAAGGGATGTTGATTCTTGCTTGGATAGCTTAATTGACATTTTAGATGAATTATGGTATTTTATTGGGTTCGAAATTGTGAGATTAAGGTTCGATTTTTGTAGGGCATTCTTGAACAAATTTCGATATTGTCTCATTTATTTCCTTCCCTGCATGTACCCTACCCCGGGTCTTTTAAGAGGATAATTGTCGTGTATTGACAATGTTGTGAGGGATATGGGTGTGCTTGAGCATGGGTTGCATGTTCGTAATTAATTGTGAATTGTTTATCGTATTAGCACATCATTCCTCGGGGCATGGAACTCGAGCAAGGCTTGGCTCGGACTTCGGAGATTTAAGGTACGTGCGACGTACGAGCATTACTATATATATGTGAAATGCATAAGGTATTTTTGATTGCATTGAATGTTTTGCGTATGGTTATACATATATGTTGATATAGCCAAGGAATGACCCAAATCTTGATATCGCCGCTTGTAGCGTGCGTGACATTAGAGTAGGATGACTCTTACATGATATAATGGGTACTGGGTTTATATGACTATATTATGAGACATTTGAGATGTCTAGGTTTGTAGAATCATGCATTCTTCGTAAGACATTTGAGATGTCTAGGTTCGTAGAATCATGTATTCATTATGAGACATTTGAGATGTCTAGGTTCATAGACTCATGTTTTCATTATAAGACATATGAGATGTCTAAGTATAATGGAAAGCAAGGTTATGAAATCCATATTAGATATTGATATATCTATTTTTGCATGTATATGAACTTGGAATCATTCATTCTTGGTATTTGAGAATCAGGCATGCGATATGTAAATCAATGTGTTGATTTACTGATTTATGAGATTTGATGAGTTTGATGTTGTGAGAACAGGGACAGTACACGGAATCCCGGATGAGGATGTTGCCATCCAGGGAGTATCATTTAAATTCATTAGCATTTACCTTTGTTGTAAATTATGAATTTCATTATTATGATTATGGGATTTTGTGTATTGGTATGCTCACCCCGTTGGGGGCTGTCTCTGTTGGGACAGGTGGACAGGTACATCGATGGCTATGGAGCTGAGCTCGAGCTGTTGATTTGAGGTACTCCCAGGATCGTGGTACCAGGGCTTGATGGAGCACGGTATCGTATAGAGTACCTATATATACACCTGAGGATTTATACATATTCATGATGCTCGCATGTGAGCACAATTATACTTGTATATGGATTGTATATAAAGGCATGAGCCTTTCTCTCTTTCATTTAAGGTTGCATGCAATTAGGTTGAATTGCTAGAATGATATGAGAGTCATTGGTGTATTATGTGGGTGTTGGAACCCACTTTTGTTGACATATGTGTGGTGTCTTCCCTGGCTGGGAATCTACTTGTATTACTGCTTTCTGTTGAGTATTATGCTTTCCCTGGCCGGGAATTTGGTTATGTGTTGTACTCTTTTTTTTTGGGATAGCTCTATTTATGGGGAGACTCTGCCCAAATTTTTATAAAAGTTTACAATGTGAAAAGTGGCACCAAGGGGTTGGTAAAGGGCAAACATATGAGTCTTTCATTGACAGGCAATGATTAAGTATCATCAGAGCTTCCCGATTGACATTTTATAGAAAGCATGTACCACACATAGTGGTTAATACACTAATCAAGGTTTAAGGGCTTGGGGTCCTTACATTAGTGGTATCAGAGCAGTGGTTGCTCATTGGGGCTGTTAAGGGCCTAGGAAGTTATTGATAGCACATATTTATGCATGATGGCATTAATGTTGTATGACATAGCAAATTGTTTATGTGCTCTTATGATATGAAAAGTGGTATTGCTAACCATTGTGGTTGCAGGAATCGTGTGGAACACGATAGGATGACATTTATGGGGATGTCTGGCACTCCGTGTGTTATGTGCCAAGGAAGCTGGTTTTAAGAAAATCAGATAAATGGATATTTCCGAGGTAACATGTATCTTACGTTGTCTTGTTGACACATGATGAATGCAAAGTGGTGCATTGAGGTTATGATATATGTTATTGTGCATTGTTTTTGCATATGCATGTTATGAAATATAAGAGGTGTATTTCTTGAGTCAAAGTTATCTTAGTAAGGATTTTAATGGCTTATGCTAAAGTCCATATGAAGCGATGAAGAGTCCCGCTTATATGGAGTAGCAATGCTAAAGTCCATTGGAAGCGATGAAGAGTTCCGCTTACATGGAGTAGCAACGCTAAAGTCCAGTGGAAGCGAGGAAGAATTCCGCTTTCCTGGAGTAGCAAGAAGCATTAAAATGTACTAATGATAAGGGCTCAGGATGAAATAAGGATTTAAGGAAAAAGAATGTCATGACATTGCATATCCATACATTCATATAATGCGTTTTTATTATGTATTGAATGTTGATGCATAGCGTATATGGCTATTGTTGTTAACCCTGATGGGTGCAGGTTACAGGAAATATGGAGTATAAAAAGGAATGATGATTATACATTCCAGGAGTCCTGCTTATGACAGTGAGAATTTTTATACTTACGCTTGACCGCTAAAAATGTGGAGCGGGAGGGGGGAGGCTCGCTTGCACATGGAGGCGGGGTATTCCATACGAAGCGAGGATGAGATACCGCTTGTATGAAGAAGCTTATGCTTGTACCGCTAAAAATGTGGAGCGGGAGGGGATGCTCGCTTGCACATGGAGGCGGGGTATGCCATACGAAGCGAGGATGAGATACCGCTTGTATGAAGAAGCGAGGATGAGATGCCGCTTGTTAGGATGATGATTCATTCCTTTGTGATGACACGGATGATAGCGGTGATGTGTCCCGCTGTGTCGATTTATATTCATTTCTCTATGAGGACACGGTTTATAGCGATGGTTCATTCCGCTATATCTATTGGCGATGGTTCATTCCGCCAGGTGTATTTATAGCGATGGTTCATTCCGCTATATCTATTGGCGATGGTTCATTCCGCCAGGTGTATTTATAGCGATGGTTCATTCCGCTATATCTATTGGCGATGGTTCATTCCGCCAGGTGTATTTATAGCGACGGTTCATTCCGCTATATTTATTGGCGATGGTTCATTCCGCCAGGTGTATTTATAGCGATGGTTCATTCCGCTATATCTATTGGCGATGGTTCATTCCGCCAGGTGTATTGATAGCGATGCCTCTTTCCGCTACTATGTGGACGATGATTCATGCTCAGGGTATAGCGAGGTTTCATGCCACTTATTATCTGACGAGGTGTCATACCGTCGATTCTATAGCGAGGGATCTTGCCGCTATGTACTCAGCACAGGATTTTTGCCGCCTTCGAGCGATGGGTGCTGATTACGCACTATTATTGAGCGACGGAGACAGGTATGACGCTATATTGCTAGCGATGAGGTATGAGATATTGCTATTTTATTAGCTTTATTGTAGCTGGCATGCATTGATATACATGTTTTATTATGCCTATTTTACTAGCATGATAGTGGATGACATACGCTGATGTACATGTATCGTCACTAGTGGGCAATGTTTTAGATGCCATGAGTTGGCATGTGTCGTCACGGGATGACGATGAAGATAGTGTAGGAGATGTCTTATTAGACATGCATCATCGTTACGATGATCGATGCGTTGAGTGTACGTATTCTGTGGTATGCCTTGGGTGCCAGTACCGAGCACAAGGTGGTGTGTGCGACACCGATTGACGTGACCCTTATACCGAGCGGGTTGCTCGAGGAAGGGATGGATGCGCTGTACATGGGATTGTACCGCAGCTTACGATTGGGGCGATCATATTACGAGTGGTGATACCCTAGAAGTATGCTCGTTGGATTGGCTTTTTGGCCATGTTTTTGACGATAGGAGTAATCGTGGAGGAAATTACTCGCTTTCTGTCGATGTGACATGTGGTAGACATGATCACACCACCCTTGAGGGTGTAGGATGGGTCCTAAAGGAGTAGGATCAGGTTATGTTAAGTACATAGGGACATTGGGTTGTCCAGGGTGTATCGGCATTGAGGAATGTTGGATAAAGACCCACTACTCTATTGAGTTTTCTTCCCATAGTATGATATACCATGTGGAACGTCCGTCTTGTTGGTAGGTTTGAGGTAAACCTAAAGAGGCAGCGACTGGTTGTCTGCCGCGTGTGTGTAGCACCATGATGGGCTTGCTAGAGCCGTTACACTACTCGTTGGAACCAAGTTTGGCAAATCGTAAGGTGATACGATGTGGATTGTGGTGGACTCTAGTAGTCACCATGTCATTGAGGTTAAGGTTGTTCATGCCTCACTGAAACGTGTATACGTTTATGTTTAATCTTGGAGACTTGTCTGGGACAGCTCAGGATGTTGGAGTACCAACAAGAGAGTCATCGGGTCGTTATTGACTCAATCTAAGGGAACCCGTGTATTGGGATACAATGGGTGTTATTATATCCAGTTTTTCCGAACGATGGTTCGAGACTTGTGGATCTCGAGTTCGATGGCACTTCCCTTGCGAGGAAGGAGGTAGTATTATACCTATTTGGGAATCTTTGAAAGATTCGGTAAGTTGGTGCAAGTGGTGTTGATTTTGGGAATCACACCGTGTATTGTTAATCGTCGATTATCATCCTCCACTGAGTAAGGAATGACTCAGAATTGACGGTTGTGTTTGGAGCTTAGGGGTATGTTGCAGACACCCGAGCCAAGTGCTTTGAGTATGCCTGAGGTGTTCGTGCTTAGGCAGGTATACCGATGAGTATACGGATACCAGTTGTTGATTTCCTCTCTGTTAAGCATAGAGTTATGCTATTTTTGGATGGTTAAATCTCTGATGAGAGATATGGAACACCTTGAGATTGGGAATCTCCATGGCACGATGATTATGAGGGATAATCGTGAAGTTAGTTGACTCCCTTGAAGAGGGATTTTCTTGTGAGGGTTAAGGTATTTCCCTTGTTGGTGTTTTCCTTCGAGTTATGCGACAGCCTTCCCAAGTTTGGATTGTTAAATCCGAGGATTTTCAAGGGATGGCAGGATTTCGGATTGGTTGAGTGTCGCTGACGACACAAGCGTTGAGGATGCAATGGGTTTATTGCATGCCCCTTAAGAATTTTAAACTCTGCGGAGTCTCGGTTGTTATTTATGATCAGAACGTGATTCTTGGAACATCCGGAGGTGGACATCTTGTGAGATGTCTTTTGTTGAATTTGTGGCCGTGAGTTGCCCAAATTAAGTTGCAATGAGGCGACTACTCCTTCGATGGAGGAAGTTGAAAGTGGAAACCAGGTTTGATATGTGTACACCGTGGTTGTACTAGTGTTTCCCTCGTAACGATGTATGTTAGACATCGTAAGTCATAGTAAAATATCATTGGATGATATCTACGATAGAATCAGGAGCGATTCGAATCCTTGCAGTTTCAGTTGACTAACTGCTTTTGGATTATTAGCGTTGAGTTGTGCTGACGCTCTTTGACGTTATGATGGATTTGGAAGTCTACTCCACTCCAGAGTTTGACACGAGGTCAACGTTCTTACGGTTGAGGTGTCATTCAGGACGTGTTCGTACTGTAGTATTAGATCGAAGGATGACTGTCCGATCTACAGTCGTATGTATTGGTTGATTTGCAGTCATGAGAGGCTGACTTCTGGGATGACCCGCATCGAGGTACGTTTTACCTCTTGGGTGATATGTTGGTTTTGGTATGTCGCTCTGTTTCAGAGTTAGATGAGAGGTAAGTATCCTCGCGTTTATTAATACGATTCTGATATGGTCAGGAATCGAGGTTATGGCTTCATGTTGTTGTGCAGCCTGGGTGTTACGTGATACACCAGTGCTAATTTCGAGGACGAAATTCTTTTAGTGGGGGATATTGTGATGACCAGGGATTATAGGTGTTAATCCCGGAGTATTAATAATCCCTAAAGTGGTTTTACGTGGCGATTTGGGATTTAATCGAGGTGTTGGGCCTTCTGGGCTCGTTTATTTGGGCAGTTGGGATCGTTGGATCCAGAGGTTGAGATTGTATTCACATTACGGTGTAAAACCTAAGAGTTGGGTTTTTGATGTGTCTCGGAATCTCGGGTGTTGTGTGAGCACCGGTAGGGGATTTTGGAGTTAGAGAGAGAGTTTTTGAAAACAGATGATTTTTAAGGAATCACGATGTATTTGTGGGGCTATTATTTTTTCGGAGTATTTTTGCTATAAATAGCAGTTGAACCCGAAATTTTATGAAAATTATCATTTCAGCCCCAAATCTTTTCCCTCTCCTCCCCTGCGCGCGATTCCCGCTGCTACAGCGCTCCCGCCGCTTCAAGCGGTGCGCCCGCCGCCGTCCGGCCGCCGATCGGCGCGTGTGACCTACCCACGGCTTCGTCTCGACGAGGCGCTCCTTTCCCCTCTGTCAATTGAAGATTTCGTCGCGTCTTGGAGACGAATTTGGCTGGAATGCGTCGATCCCCAAAAGTTAGGGTTCATCGGATTTCGTCCGATTTTGCTTCCGATTTTCGTTGGGTAACCTCTCTAACCCCTTGTTCGTCTTTTTCATGTATTTCCATGCCTTTATTGTTTCGAATTTCCCCAATTTCGTAGGGTTTAATTTTCGAATTATTGGGGGTTTTTGGCAAAGGTGATGATTCTTGCCATTGATGGTTTAATTCACATCTTAGGTGTATTATGATGCTTAAGTGGGATCGAATTAAGATGTTATGGTTCGAATTTGATGAATTGTTAGAGTTGGGATTTAAAGGCTTGTTTGGGTTCGAATTTAATGGTTTTGAGTTCGAAAATTTGGGGTTTTTGTCAAGGGATGTTGATTCTTGCTTGGATAGCTTAATTGACATTTTAGATGAATTATGGTATTTTATTGGGTTCGAAATTGTGAGATTAAGGTTCGATTTTTGTAGGGCATTCTTGAACAAATTTCGATATTGTCTCATTTATTTCCTTCCCTGCATGTACCCTACCCCGGGTCTTTTAAGAGGATAATTGTCGTGTATTGACAATGTTGTGAGGGATATGGGTGTGCTTGAGCATGGGTTGCATGTTCGTAATTAATTGTGAATTGTTTATCGTATTAGCACATCATTCCTCGGGGCATGGAACTCGAGCAAGGCTTGGCTCGGACTTCGGAGATTTAAGGTACGTGCGACGTACGAGCATTACTATATATATGTGAAATGCATAAGGTATTTTTGATTGCATTGAATGTTTTGCGTATGGTTATACATATATGTTGATATAGCCAAGGAATGACCCAAATCTTGATATCGCCGCTTGTAGCGTGCGTGACATTAGAGTAGGATGACTCTTACATGATATAAGGGGTACTGGGTTTATATGACTATATTATGAGACATTTGAGATGTCTAGGTTTGTAGAATCATGCATTCTTCGTAAGACATTTGAGATGTCTAGGTTCGTAGAATCATGTATTCATTATGAGACATTTGAGATGTCTAGGTTCATAGACTCATGTTTTCATTATAAGACATATGAGATGTCTAAGTATAATGGAAAGCAAGGTTATGAAATCCATATTAGATATTGATATATCTATTTTTGCATGTATATGAACTTGGAATCATTCATTCTTGGTATTTGAGAATCAGGCATGCGATATGTAAATCAATGTGTTGATTTACTGATTTATGAGATTTGATGAGTTTGATGTTGTGAGAACAGGGACAGTACACGGAATCCCGGATGAGGATGTTGCCATCCAGGGAGTATCATTTAAATTCATTAGCATTTACCTTTGTTGTAAATTATGAATTTCATTATTATGATTATGGGATTTTGTGTATTGGTATGCTCACCCCGTTGGGGGCTGTCTCTGTTGGGACAGGTGGACAGGTACATCGATGGCTATGGAGCTGAGCTCGAGCTGTTGATTTGAGGTACTCCCAGGATCGTGGTACCAGGGCTTGATGGAGCACGGTATCGTATAGAGTACCTATATATACACCTGAGGATTTATACATATTCATGATGCTCGCATGTGAGCACAATTATACTTGTATATGGATTGTATATAAAGGCATGAGCCTTTCTCTCTTTCATTTAAGGTTGCATGCAATTAGGTTGAATTGCTAGAATGATATGAGAGTCATTGGTGTATTATGTGGGTGTTGGAACCCACTTTTGTTGACATATGTGTGGTGTCTTCCCTGGCTGGGAATCTACTTGTATTACTGCTTTCTGTTGAGTATTATGCTTTCCCTGGCCGGGAATTTGGTTATGTGTTGTACTCTTTTTTTTTGGGATAGCTCTATTTATGGGGAGACTCTGCCCAAATTTTTATAAAAGTTTACAATGTGAAAAGTGGCACCAAGGGGTTGGTAAAGGGCAAACATATGAGTCTTTCATTGACAGGCAATGATTAAGTATCATCAGAGCTTCCCGATTGACATTTTATAGAAAGCATGTACCACACATAGTGGTTAATACACTAATCAAGGTTTAAGGGCTTGGGGTCCTTACAGCATGAGCTGGCCATGCTTCCACTTGGCTCAATAATTTAACACCTTTCCAGCACTCCAAATTTCGAACCTCCTCTTCCAAAATACCATCCAGCAGCTGCTAAGCAATTTTAGGAGGAGCCCTTCCATTTCCATCGCCTGGAAATCCTTCAAAAATCGGGGCAAAGTAGGGTGAGAAACCTACCCTGTTTCTTTCTGGAAAACTGGTTTGGTTCTACTTTTGAGCATGGTGAAAAACGGCATGTTAGCATATGTTTCTTGAAACCTGTGATTTAAATGCTTACATGGTGTTTTTATGAGTCTCTCGGTAAGTTTCCTTAAGCATGATGCATGTTTTATGTGGAAGATTTAAGCTTGTGAAAAGTAGTGCTCAAAAATCTGGGTAGAGATTTCCTCTGTTTTTCTGGAAAACGTGGGTTGGGAGTGTTTTTGAGGAGGTGTTATCATGCATGATAAGCTTATATTTTGGAGAACCTCTGATGTAAAAATATGCATGGTAGTTTTTTGAAGCCCTTGGAATGTTTAGTTGAGCACGATTTATGTTATATGTGTTAGTTTTAATAGCTTGAAAAGTGGTGCTCAAGAATTCTGGAAATGAAAATGTGCCCTGTTTCCAGAAAAAGTTGATCCAGTACTTGTTTAAATGATCGATGTTTATGCATGTAGGTTTATGCTCAGGGTGTATATTTGGTTTGAATACACTCAGGGTAGTGTAGTTCAAATGCTAGCATGATGATCTTGGTATGTATTATGTCCTACATGTTAGATTTAAGGGTATGAATATCGGTGTTAAGCAATTCTGGAAAATCGCCAAAGGAACAAGGTTGGCGATCGATCGCCAAGGAGGCGCGATCGATCGCGACGTTCCAGTAGGTTTTGGCGATCGATCGCCAATATTGGGGCGATCGATCGCTGAATGTTTTTTTTTTTGGTATGCGAGGCAGTAGCATCTCGCGATCGATCGGGGCTCATGGGCGATCGATCGCGAGATGATATTGAAGGATTAATTTGGTTTTTAATTTGGTTTTGCTTCCGGATTATTATGAGGTGCCTAATATTGTGTTGTGTGGCTATGTAGAACCATCCCAGGTGCCAGCACAACCGAGGAGATAAAGTCGATTGACTCCTCTATCTTTTGAAAGGTACGTAAGCGACGTACGGGCATCCCAACGGTAACATGTACTTTATGTTTGTCTTTATGACACATGATGAATGCAATGTGGTGCATTATGGTTATGATACATGTTTTTATGCATTGTTTTTGCATATGTATGTTGTGAAATATAAGAGGTGTATTTCACGAGTCAAAGTTATCTTAGTAAGGATTTTAATGGCTTACGCTAAAGTCCATTGGAAGCGATGAAGAATTCCGCTTACATGGAGTAGCAACGCTAAAGTCCATTGGAAGCGAGGAAGAATTCCGCTTACATGGAGTAGCAAGAAGCATTAAAATGTACTAATGATAAGGGCTCAGGATGAAATAAGGATTTAAGGAAAAAGGAATGTCATGACATTGCATATCCATACATTCATATAATGTGTTTCTATTATGAATTATGGTACAGGGACAACCAATGGGCGATATAAATGCTGGAAATACAGGAAGGACTTGTGTTTAAGATTTGCATTTATGCCTTACTTTCATATTATGTTAAATATGAATTGCGTTATGCTCATGTGTTGGGGGTTGTCTTTGTAGGTGCTTTTGTTGACGAGAACCAGGGCCGGGGTTGATATGCTGAGCTGTAAGGAGTGCTACAAGATTAGCATGTTAGAGTTTTGTATAGCTTCTACTGAGTAGTGTAAGACTATGATGTAGTACCTTTATAGGAAGTACGTCTTTCCTTTTGGAACATTTTGGTACTGTAATCTCTAAAGCTCAGGTTAATCAACACGGCACATTTCTCTGATATAATCACATGTATGTTTAGTTCTCTAAATTGCACCTTAATATCTTGATGTGATAACGGGGTCTCACAACAAACAAAGAATTTAGAGTTTACGATTGTTGGTTCTGTTTCTTAGAAAAACAAATAGACAAAGCATAAGAAGATCACAAATACTCTGTTATAATAAAATACTCGAAACAGTAAAAACTTACAACAAACAGTTTAAATAAACTGGGCAGAAACTTTGTTGTTGGACGAGGCCACAGTAAACCGTGTGCCCGTAAACTCTAAATTGCCCGCCTACAACTTCTGGCCTCCTGGACAAGAGAGTTCCAAGGTACAACGTCCCAAACACCTCTGTATGGGTTGAAGCAGAAACCCAGACAGACTCACTCGATCACTAAGAAGTGTGTAGTACTCTCAAGAAGATGATATGATATGCAAATGCAAATTCGGGATGATTTAAAGAATGAGACTGGAGCAGCTTATATAGCTGCAACAGGCCTACCAAAGGCCACAACTTAAATGACAATGCATAGTGGGTTAGATGAAAAGTCTCAATACTTAACATCATATTCATTTCGGATTTAAGTCTCACACTTAAATCTGACATCAATTCTGCAGGTAGGTAAAAAGTCTCAAACTTAATACTCAGCAGAATATGAAAAGTCATTTCAGAAATCCGTGTAGTAAAAAGATAGGACTGCCTTCGCGGCAGCGACACGCGCGACGTGACGTGACGTGACGTGCCGAGCCGAGCGGAGCGGACGGACGGACGACGCGCGAGGGGCATCCATCTTTACTACTTAACTACACTCTATTGATTTATATCTCATTATAAACAAACCATAAGTGTATCATATTCTCAATGTGGGATTTCTTTAGCCTAATTGCCTTTCATAATAACTTACCATAATTTTGTTCTCATTAACAAAATATAACATAATTATTGGGCTCTTATTATTAACTCAATAATCCAATTATTATTAATCCAACATTAGTTTTAAGGTGGCTTTTGATTAGTCAGATTGCGTTTTTTCTGTATTTGCTTATGTTTTGGGTTAGAGTACCCCCAGTGCTCCAATTAATATAACTTTGTCTTAACAAAAAAAAAAAAATTATAATTAGATATAGCGCACTTGTTAGTATAAATCGAAACGAAACGGTCGCCGGGGTTCACATATATGAAGCAAACACTAGTTTTTGACAAAAATAATTCAAGGAGGGCCTATTATTCTTGTCGAGGGGTGGAAATATCGAGAGGGGCCGAATCATTAGATTTATTAGAATTAAAAAAAATCATATAAAATTTGAACTTTCACTTTACGACGGAAGTCTCGTCGCTTTTCTAATCCATCCTTGGACATAGTTCTAAACTTCCTATAGATTATACTTGGATGAGATAATTTGATTTGAGTAATCAAGACAATTAGAATTAAAACATTTGAAATTCTATTCTCCCCCAATCTTTCTACGAATCATTCATTTAACTAATAAAAATTTTAGGGACACCAATGTTAGGCTCTCACTTTTCATTCTTTCTTGTACATTTCCCGGCGCCAGATCCAAACGCAGCGGAAATAATACAATAAACAGATCTAACCCGGGGACGGTCTATCGCACCTGATTCATATATTAACATGCATAAATCAAATAAATGCACGAAAAGGAATTACCGTTCACCGACGTGAATCTGATAGCGGTGACCCTCGAGTCCAATCAACCTGACCAGATCTACAAGCTCAGCACCAGTGCTAGTTTGGTATGAACTTTTAGAGAGCGTGAATTGATTGAGAGTGATTAGGTCGTTCTTCTTTCTGATACAAATGTCATATTTATAGTTGTATAAGCTAATTGGGCCAGGGTTAATATAAAGCCCATTGGGCCAACGTTTGGCTTGTAGGGCATTTATGCTAACAATCTCCCACTTGCCCAAAAGCCAAAACAAAACTACAAACTCATAATCCAAGTAACGCAATCCTATTGAATAACTTGATGTACTACTAATGTACATAATTATGAGACATTAATATATCAAATGTTTTAATTTAGAACTTTCTACAGATGAAACATTTTCAAATATAGAAACTCCACTAAAGTGAGGAGCTTTCAAAAATTAAATTCATCTCTTCTAAATCACTCAATTTGAGCACTTAACATTTAAGTCTCAATTCTCATCAATAGATCGGCGGCCGGTTGATTGTGACCCAGCGAGGCTCAAGTGTATCATAGCAGTAGGATCACAACCTTTGTGATTTTAGAAGTCAAACAACTTCTTTGGGCTTACTCTGAATGCCTCATTGTCAATTAAACTCATTTAATAGACAATGGCCGAAATATGAATCCAGCAACAACCTACCGATCGTGGGTAGCACCTAGCATCTGCGCTTCACGAAGACCTAGATACAAATGACTAGCAACGTACGAGAACCTTTCAGCCATAGTTAGCGTGCAGTACATTCCTTTCACTCAATATGTCCCGATTGAATCTAGGGCATTGGTTGATCGAGACCCATTATGATTTCAATAACTATGTATTTGTTTCACGTTATATGATTCATTGTGTGCGTATATGAAAAACTCATTTTTCACAAGCACTACCCACTCTGGCCAGAGATTCCTCGAATCATATATAGAAAAACACATAGGACATCCTGGTTCATCAAGACCAGTGGTGAATCCCCAACGACAATCATAGGCCTCTGACAGCATCACTGAATACCCAAAATAATGACTTTACGACCCACATGTGATCAGTCATTAAATCAAAGTACACAGCTATCTATCAAGACCTCAATGACGCCTCGGGTCATGAGGAGTGATGGTGCACAACTATGACTAGAAATTCTATACTCGACAAATGGTAACCACTTATAGAATTCCGAGTAGGGTCGTTCAGTGAACTCATTCCTAATGAGCACCTATTCATGTGTGCTGACTTCTCCAAGCCAACGCCGATGAAATGCGGCGCACTACACTAGACACATCATGAATACCAGTCTCTAACGAGCATATATCGATATCCCATTCTCGAAGGCTCATCGACCAGGAACTTTTAGAAATCGCAGTCGAGAATGTATTTCATGATCACCATCATATGCGTAACCACATTCTATGGACTATAGCAATCTCAAGGACTTCATGGGTAAACAGATGAAGAAGTGCCATATATATTAATATTCAAACAAAGATTTGTCATAATAAGATTACAGGTACAATCAATCAACTATTGATTTACTTAATCATGTATGACAACAATATCTTTCACTTTCCCAAAGCCAACTACACATGTGTCTTAATACCATCTTCCCAAGATGTCTAACAGACACCAATCATTGTAAATGCTTTGTCAGTGGATTCACTATATTTTTCTGTTGAAGCGATTCTCTCGATAATAATGTCGCGTATACCATCTCTCTCATTAGATAGTATTTTCTCAATATATGTTTGGATCCTGATGAGATCTTGGCTATTCATAATAGCTCAAATGTTGTCACAGTACACAGAGACTGTGTCAACTTCACTATAAATTAAACCCAACTCTTGGATGAAATTTCTTATCCAAACTGCCTCTTTGCTGCATCGTATGCTGCAATGTATTCAGCTTCAGTGGTGGAATCCAATGTGGTGTCTTGCTTGGAACGTTTCCAAGAGACATCACCATCATTGAGCTTAAATACAAATCCGACCATCGATATGGTATCATCTACATCCAATTTAAAAACTAGCATCAGCTTTGCCTTCAACTTTTATTTCTCCACTTACAGATCCAAAAACCATGAACATATCATAAGTTCTTCATAAGAACATGAGGATTCCAGTGACCTTCTGTAAGGACCCTAATCCTTAAATGCGGAACCAAGGCATAATAGAGCTAAATAAATAATCAGAGTGAGAAATAACGTGTTGAGTTTATGAGCTTAAGCATTACATGCCAAAAATAAGGACTACCAAAAATGGATTAATTACATTCCCCATCAAATGAATGCTATCAACTAGTTTTACACTACTCCTAGAGTAGACACTAGGCAAAATAATCCTGTCCTTCATCTACCAAAGATGCTCTTCAAGCTCACTGTCTCAACCCGTCTAGCCCTCCTATCATGCCAAACATGTACCTACAAGGACAACCCCCAAACATGAGCAATAATAATCATTCATATTCAACACAATATGAAGATAAAGCGTAAATGCATAATCATAATAAAACACTTCCTGTTTTCCCCATGCATTTCAAACGCTTCCCGTTTGGTTGTCCCTGTACCATAACTCATGAGTATAATCAATAGATTATTTTTAATGGTCTAAACATGTCATGACATATACCAGCTCATCAATACCAAATACTGATCACCAATCCCTAGTCTGTCAATCACAATGTATTTTAATGCCCCTCGCTTATTTACATATAGGCGGCATAGGATAACCTCGCTTCAATGGACTGCGGGACTCCCACCCCTCGCCTCTCATTGAGCGGCAAATACCCTTTCCTCGCCCTATATGATAACCACGCTCAAATGTGACATGTGGCGCTCCCACCCCTCGCTTCACATTTAGCGGAACCAAACCAAATAGCGGCAAGCATTAAAATCATCAAGGGATGACCACGACTCATGGGATATGCACCAATAATCATATGCATCTATAAACATCATGCATAACATGTATTTGCATCCACAATGCAATACCACATATATACTTGCATCCACAATGCATAACAATAAGTATATAAGATACATGTACCGTTGGGGTGCCCGTACGTCCACTACGTACCTTTCCAAAAGTGGAATTGATCTGGCTTCAGTTCCTCGGTTGCGTTGCTACCTGGCGATCGATCGCCATTCCTTTGATTTGGCTACTGCCTCTCGCGATCGGTCGCCACATTTTAGGCGATCGATCGCCTAACCCGCAAAAATGTTACTGCCTCTTGGCGATGGGTCGCCTCTTTTCAGGCGATCGATCGCCTCGCACAGACATGCGTTTTTCACCATTTTTGCTCCCAAAATTTCTTCCAATCCATACCAACACTTAACCAAACAAACCAACAACATCTAAACAACATAAACCACCAAAATATACTTCAAAACAAGTATAAATCCAACATATAACCAAACCCACAACAACCCAACAAAAACCCATTTTAAACCCATCCAAAATCATACTAAACTCAAACAAAACCTTACAAAATTAACCATGAGGTATCCATACCTCTTGGGGACCTCAAATCACCAACAATCTCCACAAAACAAGATTTTGCAAGGTGTGATGACCAGGGATTATAGGTGTTAATCCCGTAGTGTTAATAATCCCTAAAGTGGTTTTACGGGACGATTTGGAGTTTAATCGAGGTGTTGGGCCTTCTGGGCTCTTTTATTTGGGTAGTTGGGATCGTTGGACCCAGAGGTTGAGATTGTATTCACATTACGGTGTAAAACCTAAGAGTTGGGTTTTTGATGTGTCTCGGAATCTCGGGTGCTATGTGAGCACCGGTAGAGGGTTTTGGAGTTAGAGAGAGAGTTTTTGAAAACAGATGATTTTTAAGGAATCACGATGTATTTGTGGGGTTATTAATTTTTAGGGGTATTTTTGCTATAAATACCAATTGAACCCAAAATTTTAAAGGAAATTTCATTTCAACCCCTCCATTTCCTCTCTCCTCTCCCGCGACCCTCTCCCGCTGCCAGCCCCTGCCCGCGCGCAAAAGCGCTTCGGCCGCCGCCGTCCCGCCGCCGATCGGCGCGTCCGACCTACCCACGGCTTCGTCTCGTCCAGGCGCTCATTTCCCCTCCGGCAATTGAAAGTTTCATCGCGATTTGAGGTCGAATTTTGAGAAAGAGCGACGATCCCCAATTTCTAGGGTTCATCGGATTTCGTCCGATTTTGCTTCCGATTTCGTTGGGTAACGTTCCTTACCCCTTTTCCATGCTTATGATGTATTTTCCCTACCTATTGTGAATTATTGTGTTCGAATTTTGAGGATTGAGTTCGAATTTGTAGAGGTTGGTTCGAATTTCATGATGTGTGGGGGATTTATGTTCGATTTTGGGGATTGTTGGCATGAGGATGATAATTCTTGTTAGGATTCGATTTATTCATGTTTAAATGAATTATGATGCTTAAGTGGGATTGAATTAAGATGTTATGGTTCGATTTTGCCCTATTTGGTGAGGGTTGATTTCGAATTTGGGGATTTTGACTATGGGTTGATGATTCATGTTAAGGATCGTTCATTTCATGTTTTAAATGATTTATGACGCTTGGTTGGGTTCGAATTGTGATGCTAGGGTTCGAATTATTGAAGGTGTTCTTGGGCAATTTTTCGATATGTCGCATTCATTTTCCCTCCCTGCATGTACCCTGCCCCGGGTCTTGTAAATGATTTATTGTCGAGTGTTGACAATATTTTGAAGGTTATGAATGTGCTTGAGCATGGGTTACATGTTCGTAAATAATTGTGAATTATTTATCGTTTTAGCACATCGTCTCTCGGGGCATGGAACTCGAGCAAGGTTTGGCTCGGACTTCGAGGATTTAAGGTACGTTTAGCGTACGAGCATAGTTTAAATGATGTTTTACAAGTATGATGCATGATTTAAGATATATGATATGTTTTACTATGATGGTATCGGGACTTGGTTACGATATGTTGTTTCACATGGTGGAATGCTCAGTGCCGCTATGAAGCGAGCCAATGATGAGGTGTGGTTGCTACGGAGCAAACACCCATAGTATGAAGTTACCTTGAAGTAAGAAATGAAAATGTGGTATTTGATTAGATATCTAGGATATCTGTGTTTTATTCCCTATGGGTAATAATAGGAACAGAGACGTAGTTAATCAGAGAAGTGATTAACCAATATCGGAAGTTAAGAAAATCTCAATACGATATCTAGAATTATAATCATTGCTAGTTAAAGTAAGATGTTATGAAAAGATGTTATGAAAAGATGTTATGAAACGATATTATGAAACGATGTTATGAAAAGATGTTATGAAACGATGTTATGAAATGATGTTATGAAATGTTGCTAATTATTGCTAAATTAAGTAAGATGTTATGAAAAGATGTTATGAAACGACGTTATGAAAAGATGTTATGAAATGATGTTATGAAATGTTACCAATCATTGCCAAATAAAGTAAGACGTTATGAAAGGTTACTGATTTGAGACTGGCTAGGGTTAACCAATATGATGATTAACTGCATATTCAAGATTTGATGATTTATCTGTTTTGAGAACAGGGTTATACAGGGGTACGCTATGATGAGGATGATACCATCCAGGAAGTATCACATATATTCCACAATATTTACATTTTCGTAAATTATGTATTATGTCATTATGATTATGAAATTGTGGACTTGGTATGCTCACCCCGTTGGGGGCTGTCTCTGTTGGGGCAGGTGAACAGGTACATCGATGGCTTTGGATATGAGCTCAAGCTGTTGATTGGATGTACTCCCAGGATCGTGGTACCAGGGTTTGATGAAGCACGGTATCGTATAGAGTACCTATATACCCATGATGATTATATACATGTTCATGATGCTCGCATGTGAGCACGATTATACTTGTATATGGGTTGTATGTAAAGGCATGAGCCTTTCTCTCTCTTTCATTCCATGTTGCATGCAATTAGAGGTAGAATTGCTTAATGATAAGAGAGTCATTAGTGTATTATGTGGGTGTTGAAACCCACTTTTGATGTCATATGTGTGGTGTCTTCCCTGGCTGGGAATTTACTTGTATTACTGCTTTCTGATGAGTATTATGTTTTCCCTGGCCGGGAATTATGTTATGTGCTGTGCTTTTATTTCGGGATAGCTCTATTTATGGGGAGACTCTGCCCAAATTTTTATAAAAGTCCACAAGTAAAAAGTGGTGTAATGGGCGAGTTCTATGAGTCTATTATTGTTAGGAAGACGAGCTTATAACGCTGTATGTTAAAGAAAATTTTGTAATTGCCATTCAATGGTAAAGTATCATCTGAGTTTCCCGAACAATCTTATTAAAAGCATGTACCACACATAGTGGTTAATACACTAATCAAGGGTTAAGGGCTTGGGGTCCTTACACAAGGACTTCTCTTCACCCCAAAGCTTGAGCTCGAAAATGGAGAGAAAAGGGTTTGTAGATTTGATTTTGGTAAAGTGAAAGTGGATGAGGTGGGGTTATAAGGGTATAAAAGGGGATTGGGTTAAATTAAAATGCAATCCATAACCCATGGTGTATAAAACACCCCAACATGATATTTTCCAAAGCATTAAACCAAATGCACCAAAATATCAATTAAACACATGATTTCAAATTAATTGCTAACCAAGGCAAATAAATCATGTTTCCAACAATAAATCCCAACATACCCAACATGCACCCTGAAATGCTATCCCGGGTCACTCTAACACGTGACTAAGCATTTCCACATAATAATTCCAACACATAATTAATTACCACATAATTAATCATATAAACACAATTAATGCACCGAATTGCAATTAATCATTTCAGGGATTATACAATACTCCCCTACTTATAAGATTTCGTCCTCGAAATCATATGCACTTACCCCAAAAGGAAACTAAACATAAACACATACCAGAGAATAGTTCCGGGTAGTGCTGCACCATATGCCGCTCCGTCTCCCACGTAGCCTCCTCGACACTCCTGCGATCCCACTGAACCTTGATCATAGGTATCACTTTATTCGGAAGTCTGCGGTCTGCTCGATCCAGAATTCTAACAGGTCGTTCCACATAAGATACATCGGACTCTAACTGAACTTCGGAAGGCTGTAAAACATGCGACGGATCCGGCTCATACTTCCACAGCATCGATACATGAAACACATCATGTATACCAGATAAAGAAGGCGGCAAAGCCAGTCGGTAAGCTAAGGTGCCAATGCGCTGCAAAATCTCGTATGGTCCAACATACCTCGGAGACAATTTCCCGCGCATCCCAAATCGCACAACGCCTCTGAAAGGCGAGATCTTCAAAAAGACCTTATCTCCCAACTGAAATTCCAACGGTCTCCGCCGTTTGTTCGCATAAGCTGCCTGTCTGTCCTGGGCTACTTTCATTTTCTGCCTTATCGTCTTTATCTTTTCTTCCATCTCCCGAATCAACTCCGGTCCTCCGACCGATTTGCGCCAAATCATCCCAACACAAGGGTGATCTACACCGTCTGCCATAAAGAGCTTCAAACGGAGCCATCTGAATACTCGCCTGGTAGCTATTGTTATAAGAAAACACTACCAGAGGCACTGAATCCTGCCAAGAGGCATCGAACTCCAAAACACAAGCTCTCAACATGTCCTCGAGCTTCTGGATAGTGCGCTCGGTCTGGCCATCCGTCTGAGGATGATAAGCAGTGCTCAATCTGACTTCAGTTCCCAAAGCTGACTGAAGGCCTTCCCAGAAATGAGATGTGAATCGTGGATCTCGATCTGACACTATGGAAACGGGGATCCCATGCAATCTCACCACATCTCTAATATATAACTGCGCCATCCTCAAAAAGGTGAAGGTCATGCTATAGGGGATAAAGTGGGCTACCTTAGTCAATCTGTCCACAATCACCCAAATAGCATCGAAGCCTGAAGCACTCCTCGGCAAATGAGTCACGAAGTCCATGGAAATGTGCTCCCACTTCCACTTCGGTATCTCCAAGCTTCTCAATTCGCCGCCAGGTCTCTGTCTCTCTGCCTTAACCTGCTGTCAGATCAAACACCTCTTCACAAAAGCGACGACATCAGATTCCATCCTTTTCCACCAAAACTGACCACGTAGATCTTTATACATCTTCTTCCCGCCTGGGTGGATGCTAAGTCTGCTACTATGAGCTCGCTCCAAGATCCCTTTACGCAACTCCGGCGTACTCGGAACCACCCAAAGGTTACCCAATCTCAAGGATCCGTCATCGGCCACTCTGAATTTCGTTGGCTGACCAAGATGTACTAAATATAACCACCTCTGAACCTCATCATCTGACCTCTGAGCTCTCCTGATGTTCTCGTAGATATCTGGCTCAGCTAACAAAGTCGATACATACACAGGTGATGCATCAATGTCAAAATCATAGCCCAGATGGCAATAGGAGGTCATCATAGTTGATAAATGGATGACGTCCTCAGCAGAACTCCTCACTTTCCGGCTCAAAGCATCTGCTGTCAAATTGGCTTTTCCGGGATGGTACTCTATCTCGCAATCATAGTCCTTGAGTAGGTCCATCCACCTCCTCTGCCTCATGTTCAGCTCTGCCTGAGTGAATAAAAACTTGAGGCTCTTGTGATCCGTGTAGATGGTAAACGACGTACCATACAAATAATGCCTCCAAATCTTCAGGGCGAAGATGATAGCCGCCAATTCCAAGTCATGAACTGGATATCTGGTCTCATGCGGCTTCAACTGCCTCGATGCATAAGCTACCACATGCTTATCTTGCATCAGAACACACCCAAGGCCCTGAAGTGATGCGTCAGTATACAGAACAAATCTGGAGTTCTCCGTAGGGATCACTAACACTGGCGTCGTCGTCAACCGGTGCTTCAACTCCTGGAAGCTCTCCTCACAAGCTTCTGACCAAAAGAAAGGCACACCCTTCTGAGTCAACTGTGTCAACGGCTTGGCAATCTTCGAAAAGCCCTCGACAAAGCGCCGATAATACCCGGCCAAACCAAGAAAACTCCGAATCTCAGGCACAGAAGTGGGGGCAGCCCACTCCATCACAGCCTCAATCTTCTTGGGATCTACTGATATTCCGCTGCTCGATATGACATGCCCCAGAAACACTACACTGCTCAGCCAAAATTCACACTTACTGAGCTTAGCATATAACTGATGCTCTCTGAGAATCTGAAGCACTGTCCTCAAGTGTCTCACACGCTCTTCCTCACTCCGGGAGTAGATGAGAATGTCGTCAATAAACACAATGACGAACTGATCAAGATACTGCTGAAACACTCTGTTCATCAGACTCATAAAGACTGCTGGAGCATTCGTCACGCCGAACGGCATCACTAGGAACTCATAATGTCCATATCAGGTCCGGAATGCTGTCTTCTGCACATCTTCCTCTCTGACTCGAATCTGATGATACCCGGATCTCAAATCAATCTTGCTATACACCCTGGTACCTTGCAACTGATCAAACAAGTCATCTATCCTTGGAAGAGGATACTTGTTCTTCACTGTAGCCTTATTCAGTTGCCGGTAATCGATACACAACCGCATCGAACCGTCCTTCTTCTTCACAAAGAGAACTGGCGCGCCCCATGGCGACACGCTCGGGCGTATATATCCCTTGTCCAGGAGATCCTGCAACTGTTCTTTCAACTCTCTCAACTCAGCCGGTGCCATCCTATAAGGTGCACGAGAGATAGCGGATGTCCCTGGCAACAGCTCGATCCCAAACTCAACTTCCCTAGCCGGTGGGAATCCTGGGATCTCTTCTGGGAATACATCAGTAAACTCTGCCACTACTGGCACATCCTCGACTCTCAATTCTTTATTCTTCCCAGACGTGTCCACGGCATAGATGAGATAACCCGTGTGGCCACGTTCCAATAACTGAGTCATCTTGATCGCTGAAATAAACGGAATCTTCGCACGAGAACCGTTGCCATAGAAAGTCCACTGACTGCCCAACTCAGGTCTGAACTTCACTGTCCTCTGTCGGCAATCTACCACTGCCTGATATCTGTTCAGAACATCAATACCCAAGATGCAGTCGAAGTCTGACATGCCCAATACGATCAAGTCTGCCTTCAACTCGTTGCCCTCAAAATAAATGAGGCAGTCTGCCATAAACCGATCAGCAACGACATTTCTTCCAGTGGGTGTCGAGACAAGGAGAGGCGTGGGTAAAGAAGACGTGCGCATATGGTGTCTTTCTACAAAACCCACCGATACAAAAGAGTGGGAGGCACCTGTATTGATCAAAATAAAAGCAGGGTACGTAAATAAATGACACGTACCGGCGATCACCTCCTCTGGGGCTGCCTGGGCCTGCTCCCTGGTCAGTGCATACACCTGCCCCTGGGGTGGTCCTACTGTCTGACCTCCCGATGGTCGAGGCCCAAACTGCTGCCTCTGCTGCATCGTCCTATCATCAAACCTCGGCCTGTTGCCCTGATACTCTGACTGTCCTCCCCGAGTGGGGCAATACCGAGCGATGTGACCCATCTTGCCACAGATATAACATGCAGGACACTTGTTTGAAGAATGTGGCCCTCCACAATTGTTGCACCTCGGCTCTCCCGGCCTATCCCCTTGTGAAGACCCTCGATTGGCCGACCAATTGCCCTTCTTGCCATCCTGTTTCTGACCAAAGTACTTCTTTCCCCCAAAACGTGAAGATAAAGAGGCACCACGAGGCTTAAATGGTTCTCCCCGGGGCCTCAAACTGTCACTAGTCTGCCTCTGTTGCGGTACCGGTGGTGGCATAGCATTAGAATAAGCTCCCACCCCAAGCTCGGCAAGCTCCGCCCTTGTGAGAGCATCATCAAAAGAAGTTGGGTTATTGGTGATAACCCGGTCATAGAGCTCCGGTCGCAACCCCTTCATAAAATTCCTCATCTTGGCGTGCCCATTGGTGGCAATGTGGGGAACGTACCTTAGCAACGAAGAGTACCGTGTGGCATAGTCTGCCACTGTCATGTTCCCCTGCTTCAAACTTGTAAATTCGTCTTCCTTCGTCTGTCTCGCCGCTGCGGAGAAGTATCGGTTCAGAAATCTAGTCCTGAAGAGTGTCCAATCAATCACAGCACCCAGTGCTCTTAGCTCCATCACCGTGCTCCTCCACCACATGAGAGGTTTCTTTGCTAACTGAAACTCCGCCAGCCTCAGCCAAGCTGTAACAGCACAAGGAGCCGATACAAAGATCTGTTCAAGTCTTTCCAGCCACTCTTCAGCCTCTTCTCCGGACTCTGTCGCCTCAAACCGGGGCGGATGGTAAGACAGAAATTGCGTCAGACTGATCTCACCCGGTAGCAATAACTGAACCACTGGTTCCATGCCTACAGCCGGTGGAGGTAGAGGGTTCGCCTGTCCGATACTTGCATTCACACTACCCACATCTCCAACTTCCTCATTAGCAGCCATGCTGTAATACAAATGTTAACAAGAATTCCAAAGCAGTATATATGTTATGCCGTTAGATAACAGGAATGAGAATACGCATGTTAGTATAACAGAATATACATCAATATGCACCACATGCATAAACATGCTTCAAATGTAAGCACCTAGCCAAACATGCTAAGGCTACCCTTCACTCGTTCCCGGGTTCTCTAACCACTGCTCTGATACCACTAATGTAAGGACCCTAATCCTTAAATGCGGAACCAAGGCATAATAGAGCTAAATAAATAATCAGAGTGAGAAATAACGTGTTGAGTTTATGAGCTTAAGCATTACATGCCAAAAATAAGGACTACCAAAAATGGATTAATTACATTCCCCATCAAATGAATGCTATCAACTAGTTTTACACTACTCCTAGAGTAGACACTAGGCAAAATAATCCTGTCCTTCATCTACCAAAGATGCTCTTCAAGCTCACTGTCTCAACCCGTCTAGCCCTCCTATCATGCCAAACATGTACCTACAAGGACAACCCCCAAACATGAGCAATAATAATCATTCATATTCAACACAATATGAAGATAAAGCGTAAATGCATAATCATAATAAAACACTTCCTGTTTTCCCCATGCATTTCAAACGCTTCCCGTTTGGTTGTCCCTGTACCATAACTCATGAGTATAATCAATAGATTATTTTTAATGGTCTAAACATGTCATGACATATACCAGCTCATCAATACCAAATACTGATCACCAATCCCTAGTCTGTCCATCACAATGTATTTTAATGCCCCTCGCTTATTTACATATAGGCGGCATAGGATAACCTCGCTTCAATGGACTGCGGGACTCCCACCCATCGCCTCTCATTGAGCGGCAAATACCCTTTCCTCGCCCTATATGATAACCACGCTCAAATGTGACATGCGGCGCTCCCACCCCTCGCTTCACATTTAGCGGAACCAAACCAAATAGCGGCAAGCATTAAAATCATCAAGGGATGACCACGACTCATGGGATATGCACCAATAATCATATGCATCTATAAACATCATGCATAACATGTATTTGCATCCACAATGCAATACCACATATATACTTGCATCCACAATGCATAACAATAAGTATATAAGATACATGTACCGTTGGGGTGCCCGTACGTCCACTACGTACCTTTCCAAAAGTGGAATTGATCTGGCTTCAGTTCCTCGGTTGCGTTGCTACCTGGGATGGTTCTACACAATCACACAACCCCATATTAGAAGCCAAATAATAGCCAAATACCAAAAATTTGACAAAAGAAACCATTTTCCAAAATTCCACAGGCGGCGATCGATCGCTTCACCCAGGCGATCGGTCGCCTCAAAATTTTCACTGCGGCGATCGGTCGCCCCAAACATGGCGATCGATCGCCATTCCTTTGATTTGGCTACTGCCTCTCGGCGATCGGTCGCCACATTTTAGGCGATCGATCGCCTAACCCGCAAAATGTTACTGCCTCTTGGCGATCGGTCGCCTCTTTTGAGGCGATCGATCGCCTCGCACAGACATGCGTTTTTCACCATTTTTGCTCCCAAAATTTCTTCCAATCCATACCAACACTTAACCAAACAAACCAACAACATCTAAACAACATAAACCACCAAAATATACTTCAAAACAAGTATAAATCCAACATATAACCAAACCCACAACAACCCAACAAAAACCCATTTTAAACCCATCCAAAATCATACTAAACTCAAACAAACCTTACAAAATTAACCATGAGGTATCCATACCTCTTGGGGACCTCAAATCACCCAACAATCTCCACAAAACAAGATTTTGCAAGGACTTCTCTTCACCCAAAGCTTGAGCTCGAAAATGGAGAGAAAAGGGTTTGTAGATTTGATTTTGGTAAAGTGAAAGTGGATGAGGTGGGGTTATAAGGGTATAAAAGGGGATTGGGTTAAATTAAAATGCAATCCATAACCCATGGTGTATAAAACACCCCAACATGATATTTTCCAAAGCATTAAACCAAATGCACCAAAATATCAATTAAACACATGATTTCAAATTAATTGCTAACCAAGGCAAATAAATCATGCTTCCAACAATAAATCCCAACATACCCAACATGCACCCTGAAATGCTATCCCGGGTCACTCTAACACGTGACTAAGCATTTCCACATAATAATTCCAACACATAATTAATTACCACATAATTAATCATATAAACACAATTAATGCACCGAATTGCAATTAATCATTTCAGGGATATCACACCTTCACCGGGATCTGTCTGATGTCTGCCCATTACTCTAAGAACATACATCAGGCCAAGTACATACCATAGCATACAGTATGCTATTAAAAGTAGAAATATAAGGTACCAATGTCATCTTTTCTCTCTCCTCATCAATCTTAAGACCCATTGACTCCAGAGATGAATACTATGACATATTATGAAGTAACTCATTTTTCGACTATTCTATGCTAAACCCTTTTAGCACAGTGTTTATGTACGTAGATTGAGAGATTTCAAGCATCCTTTAGATCTATCCCTATAGATCCTTATGCTAAGCACTTATGATGCTTCTCTCAATCTTACATGGAGAAATTAGTAGATAATCATGCTTTAATTGATTAATCCAATACCATTCACAATGAGGATGATATAATCGACTTAAAGCATCACAAATGTAACCATGCTCGTACTAACCCTTTTGCACACGCATGTCACTTCCGGATTTTAACAAAACCAAACACTTTGATGATGTTATGAAAACGGAAGTTCAAACTTCGAGATGCCTTCTTAGGCCCATAAATGGACCTCTGGAGTTTGAAAACATTTTTTCTCACTACAAGAAGTTGTAAACACATTTGGTTGCTACATTTCTACCTCAATGCCACCACTGAGAAATGTTGTGTTCACATCCATTACTCATATCTCATATTCATAATATAAAGATATAACTAATAAAATCTAAATAGACTATAGCATCATAACCAATGAAAATTTTCTCATAAACAACTCTTTGCCTATGAGAATAATCGTTTCTCACCAGTCAAGCTTTGATAGTCACTACATTCCCATCCACTCCAAGCTTTCACTTGTAAATCCATGCATCCAATGGGAACAATTCCCAAAGAGGATCTACTAAGGCCCATACCTTATTGGAGTACATGGAGTCTATTTCAAATTTCACGGCATCTCGCCAATATCCCAAAACGATGTCCAACATCGTCTCCTTGAAAGTTCTATGATCACATCCATGGTCAAAATCATTTTGACTACTTTCTATGAGTAAATTCAATTTATCAGGAGTTCTTGAAACATTTTCAAATCTCCTTCGTGCGTGTAAATCAAAGGTTATGATTGACTCAATTAATTTCACTCACTTTTCTAGTGGTTTGTGGTTCTTGAACCCTTTCAAGTTATATTATGTTGTCATCATTTCTAATAGAAACATTTTCTCTAGAAAGATTGCACTTGCGAAACAAACTCTTTGCCTGCAATTGATAATATAAATTTCCACAACATAACATAAGATGGATCAACTATCCAACTCATCTCCCACTGGCTGCTTCACATAAGCAGAACAATCTCAAAATATAAATTTGGATTATTTTTCAATCCATATCGTATATGGAGTTTTGGTCACTGCATTGGTATGAATTATATTCAACAAATATGTAACTTTAGAGAGTTACTCAGAGAGAATCACATTCTCTTTAAGAGAACTCAACATCATCTTGCACTAACATTTAGTGCTCCACATACGTCCATATGAATCAGATTCAATGGACATTCAGCACATGCTAAATATATGTTGGATTTAAGTTATCATTCTTTTTATATTCTTTGAATATAATCATACTAATCATTCATAAGTTCACCAGATTCAATAAAACATGCATTCTTAAAAATAATGCAAATCACATTCGCATATTTAAAAGAATATCATTCTCTATCAAAATAGGAACAATGTCCATGATTAAATCTAGAACAAATAAATAATTGCTCAAACCAGTTCCTAACCAGTTCAAGATTTTATATTAAATAAATGTTTCAAACAGTCATTGCAACAACTCTTGCTACAATGCTTAGCCTTAGGTAGGTTCACCTTCCTAGGGCTCTCTACTTCTTCACATCACATGCAACTCTTTGCAAAAATGCGAGCACAACTGACATCATATACTTAAGAAGTAGAACCAATAGAAACATTTAATTTTAATATATAACATACCATTTCTAGAACGCTTCTAGTATATGTATTCCTTACAATTTTGCGCTAGTGACCAGCAGTGAAAACATAGATGCCTCTCCTTTCTTAGTTGCTACTATATCCTTTTTCGTCTTTCAAGGTTGGGAACCATTTCCCTTCCTCTTCTTTATCCTTGAACTCTTCCTACCATTGGTAGAAGATTCGACAAGAAGAACTCGTTTCTCCTTTTGAATCAAGGACTCATGAGTTTCCAACATTTTGACTATAAGATCAAATCTATAGCCAGTTAATGAGGATTTGTCACATTCAAATTTTCCAATTTCTCAACAAGAGATATTTTTCTTATACCATGCTCATAGACCGAAGCCCCATCTCGCATGTGAAATGAAAATAGCTCTTTTGAAATCGCGAGTCTCAGTAATCGCGTCCGTTCACCAAACAACATTTGTAGGTGTTGGAAAATATCAGCAATGTGAACGAATTTCGCATATTTGTGTTGAAACTCATTGGTGACATTGATGATATCATATAGCACATAGTCTAGAGATCATCGTCCCATCACTTCTCAAGTGTGGCAATCTCTTCATGAGACGAACCGGAGACACTTCAACAGGAGACTCCCACCAAGGGTATATAGCAATCTTTTAGAAACAAGCACTATTTTTACATTAATAGTCAATCAGAATAATTTGGTGCGGTTACTTTGTTTATATCGAGAATTGATGCAATCGGATTCACGGCAATCACAATACTGAGAATAAACAGAAAATACATGCAAATCGTTTGATTATTAATTAATTCAAAAACTATGGACTTTAGTTATTGAATGCTCCCACTAAATTTTTCGAATTCATCACCCTCATGACAAATGAACGGAAAATCGTATTTTCTTAGTGGGCTTGGAGTCCAACTAGCTCATGATAGCCCCGGGCGAGGGTCTAGCCGACCTCATGATACTAAAGGTAGCTCACAATTGCATCATATGCAACCCCCAAGGTATTCGTCTCGTGATTGACATAACCCTACGGAGGCAGGCCAATTATGCCTTCTCACGTCAAACTAACCCATCCCACGGATGGTAATATCCGCCAATAAGACCCCACGAGGGTGAGTAATCTTAAAGGTTAACAGAACCCTATCCATAATTAAGTGGCAGTTAAACACACAGCTTTCCCATGCCAGATGCCCCCCACGAGGGTGAGACAAGACACCTGACACAAGTAGCGTCTCATGGCTTAACTGTTGATGGAAGACAGGAAACAACAAACTCCTTTGAGCTCCCTTTACAGTTTGATATTAAATTTTTTTGAATCATATTCAAAAGAGTGATTTAATAATTTTCAAATCTCATCAAGTACTTGTTTGTTTAATTGCCGGATTCATGCAACTATGTTTTATTCATGCAGTCATATGTATTAATAAAACATACAAACAAACATTTATCATACATCACATGCATAATAAAAATAAATATGGACGATTACGGCCTTTTCCTAATTGATCCACGTGAGCCATACGTTGATCACAAGTCTGTCTAAGGTGATGCAGGTATGTAATGCAATCCTATTACATTTTTGCTTCCATTATACATGTCTTGATTCTTGATGCTCCATCTTCGATCTCGATCTCCCACTAATTCTAAAGATTTTACATTTAAATCGTGCAAACAAGAGAATAGGGATACAAATCCGGGGTGGGATACATCAGAAAATAGAGAGAGCAGGCTCGCAGGCCCGATAACCAAAAACACAATAATAATGAAACAATAAAAAACCTAAACATTCACCTAAACATATTGGTCAAGGCCCGTAATCATCCATCATGCAATCACAACTTATGTAATTAAACATTAAACTAAATAATTACATCATATGTAATTGTACTAATTACATCACATGTAATTAAAGCACAATAATTAATTTATTCTATCGTTTCCCACTAATCGCATCATTTATTGCAAATAAAATTAACAAATTAAATAAAACCATTTTATTTAATTTTTAATTAATTAAATTTCAATTAATTGGTAAAATCTCTATTTTACCTTTAAATCATATTAATCGAAAATAAAATTAACAAACTAAATGAAACACTTTCATTTAATTTCTAATTAATTAAATTTCAATTACTTGGTAAAATCACTATTTTACCTCAAATCATAATATTAACCAAAAATAAAATTAACAAATTAAATGAAACATTTTCATTCAATTTTCAATTAATTAAATTTTCAACTGAATGTAAAATCTCCATTTTACACTTAATAAATTAAAAATCACATTTTTAATAAATTAAGTATTATGATTTATTATTTCAAAAATAATATCCGGATAAAACATCTAAAATGATCCAAAAAAATTTATGGACTCCAAACAATTTGGATCCAAAATTAAAAATCAATTTTTTTTTCTTAATCCAAAAATACATTATTTTCGGATTTTGAAACTTTTTTTATATTTAATTTACCGAAAACACTGTTCATTCACCTTCCCCAAGCTAGAAACCCTAGCCGCCAGCCATATCACTTGGCACAACCTGCGCCGCCGCAGCCTCTCGCCCTCAGCCCTCACGCCGTCAGCTTCCCGTTGCATCCACGGTCGCTGTGCTGCAACCATTGCAGCACCACCCGGATGAAATCGCCCAGAAATCGTCTGCATCGTCTCGTCTCTGTCGCCAATCCGAGAAACTGGGTCGCGTATTACTGAACGCACGGCCATTGAATCATCCGCGAGATCAGGCCGCGTGTTGGATGGCTGGCGGCGGTACACGGCAGTTCATTGAGCGGCACGGCGTCGCATGGGAGGAGATAGCCACGAATGGTTTGGAAACAATTTCCGATGGACAGTAGTGGGTTTGAATTAAAACCTTTTCAATACAATTTCTATGTTTTTTCAGGATCCAAAATTTCTGAAAAATCGAATGCGCTTAATATCGATTTGAAACAATCTAATAAATTTAATTATTGAATATATGAATCAAATCGGAACCTGGCTCTGATACCACTGTTGGGTTTCCGTGCCCCGGCGCCAGATCCAAACGCAGCGGAAATAATACAATAAACAGATCTGACCCGGGGACGGCCGATCGCGCCTGATTCATATATTAACATGCATAAATCAAATAAATGCACGAAAAGGAATTACCGTTCACCGACGTGAATCTGATAGCGGTGACCCTCGAGTCCAATCAACCTGACCAGATCTACAAGCTCACACCAGTGCTAGTTTTGTATGAACTTTTAGAGAGCGTGAATTGATTGAGAGTGATTAGGTCGTTCTTCCTTCTGATATAAATGTCATATTTATAGTTGTATAAGCTAATTGGGCCAGGGTTAATATAAAGCCCATTGGGCCAACGTTTGGCTTGTAGGGCATTAATGCTAACACTTACATCCAAATCACACCACCCTTTATAAATCTATAACCAATAGCTCAATAATTTAGTGGGTCGTCATCATTTATTATTCCTTTCATACCAAATTTGTTGCTGGTGGGGTTCCTTCAAGAACCACAATAGAGAAATATTACTTTATGCCACAAAGGATCTATTCAAGATGCTTTCTTCACTACTTCTTTCACAATCATTAGTGTTTGAATCAATTTTTAGATCATTATGAAGCAAGGTATCTGAATCAGATGAAGGAAAGGAGTGAGATTAGGTGTATGGTGTAAATATACTGAGGGGCGAGGGGAATGTCATCGCAACAGAATAAAGTAGTAAACTTTTTTACTCGCTCAGCTCGCAAAAAGTTGGTCCTTCTAAAAAAAGGAGTGGGGTTAGTTTGTCCTTTTACCATAAGGGCTTGTTGAAATGGTGATTCTCATCTTTGTTGCCTACTGCGTGAGGGTGACGGGTCGGGGGAGCCTAAATATATTGCAAAACAACTTTGCTATGGACTATAAACTTTTCAAGATTTTGTCTAGAGCAGGGCTGGACAACAGCTTAGTCGAGGTCGAGCGTAAATACTCGAACTTGATCCATTTGAGTTTTAGCTCGACTCTGAGTACTTTCGAATAACTTGGGTTTGAGCTTGAACATTTTAGCATCAATCGGTTTCGAACTCGAGCTCTGCATATTCACCAAAATACCTTTGAATATTATACAATTAGTTTGTTATAAATAAAATTATTATTTCAGCTAGAGTAATAAATCAGTACTAGAGATTAAAGCTTTGAGTTCGAATCCAAATAGAGCATCACCTTTGACCAAGCCATTCGCAAGTTACTCACGAGTGGCTTAACTCACTTGCATGACGAAAAGATGAGCTAATTAAACACAGTGCAAATCACATGTTTTAACTTGGTGAAGAATTTCTAGATGCTCATAATAGTGTGATTATTATTATTTCAATTAGATACACTAACAAAGGTCAAAGATAGTGTCATTAACTTTACAAACATGACATGTTAAACAATTGCATTATTTTGTACAAATGTAATTAGTGATTCAATTATTGGACATGATGTCCATATCCCACTTGATCAATAGGAAAAATTTCAACTTCTAGAGGTTTCAATCATTCTTTTTATTTTTTTAGGGGGATGGGGGATTTTTACAAAGATTTTGGGCCTAAGTCCACTTTGAACTTGAGACTGTCCAAAGGTGCATGAGACTTTTGCGAAGCCAACTGAGCTGGAAGTCTTGGTTCCTATCATTCTATTGTGGTGAGAAAAAAGAGTAACCAGTAACAATTAGAGATCTTGTTGGATGTCAATTCCCATTGTAATCTAATGACCGTCTGGAAACCTTTCTTTGTAAACAAAGTTAAAATTGTAAGGGAAGATGGGATTTTTGAAAAATTATGGTATGCTACAACCTGACTTATGTTGGGCTTCATTCAAAACATTTAGGTTGTGTTTGGATGAATGAATTTTATTTGAATAGAGGAATTTGATTTGAGAATTTATTTTAAACTTGGATTTAAAATTTCACATATCTTATGTGCATTTCAAATCAATCACAATTACCATTACATTATATGAATTAGTAAAAATATGGATTTGAAATATATGACTTCAAATATCTTAATCCAAATGCATCATTAGATCGTATAAGCCCCTGTATTTAATGAGGTCTCACTCCTTATTTTGAGAATCCAAAAGATACTGTTTTTGGTGTGAAATACACCCTATGTAGTAGTACAGGAATAGCCTGCCATTAATTGGTAAAGGAACAGAGAAAGGAGTTTATGAGACAATGAGACAAATAGTGTACACAATTCTCTCCAATAATGTCATTGAATCAGATACAAAGGACAAGCTTTTTCTTGTGCCCACAATTTCTTTTGAGCAACACTTGATGCTACAATAACAACAAATATGTTTGTATTACTATGGAGGTTTTGAAGTTGGAAAATTATTACTAAAGGCAAAATAATATTTTCTTATGAATTTATAAAAAAATTTAAAAGTAAAGGGCAATCACCCGCGTCCATGCTCCTATGTCTCAGTCACTTCCACTTTTCATAAATAAAAAATGTTAATTTGGCCGTATGGAGCAACTACAAGTCTACGAAGATGGACAAATTAGAATTCACTTATTTACTCGAAATATACGAGGAAAAAAATAGTATCCACATGCATTAAACCTTTCCAATGATCTGAACTAACTACGCAATAATCTTATCACCCTGCGAACTTGGAAAAAACAATTTTCTTGATCTTTCTGTCATTCTTGATGCACCGTTTCGCGATAAGGTTTTCGAAAAAACTGTAATAGATGGCATACTAGCTAACTTCATCGGCATCAAGCATTGAAATGCAGAAAATCAAGAAACCTAAGACCTCGATAATTTAACGATTCCCTTGTGAAACATTTTACCATGATGTTCCAACCCGATTCCCTGTAATTTACTCATCTGTATATTATGTTCTTGCAGATTCAGTCCAAAAGAAGAACCCCCTTGAAAACGCATCATTGCTCCTGGATTCATGCCTGAATTTGGCTGCAGATGTTTCATCGAGGTAGATTTATCCGGTGAACCAGACATATCTTTTTCCTGTGAATCCGATGGATTAGTTTCTTGAAGATTTACAGTGGTGATATCATGTATACTTGATCTTCTCTTATCTTTCCCTCCTGAGAGTTGCCTGATAAAATACTTCTGCGCATGGCTAGCAACCTGTGTCGGAGTCCTTGTTGTCACAAAATTGCGTGATATATTCCTCCAATCTCCTTTCCCATACTTCTTAAGCCCCATAAGAAACTGCCTGTGGATCAAAAACAACAACTGAATCAAAACTTGAAAATTTTCCAGCTCAAGATTCTGTATAAAGTTCAGAAAAAGATTTAGTTCACCTGTGTTCTTCTTCAGTCCAGGGCACCCCTTTCTTTCTTTCATGAACAGAACACCGAATCGGGGAGTTTCTTTTCCCGACAGGGGAATACATTTGTTTACTCGCCCATTCCAATGTGAATGAATTGGAGCTGTATCCTGGAACTGGAATCAGCCCTGCTTCTATATCGCTAACATCTTCCAGCAATTCCCTGTACTGTTTAATCACATCGTTAACTGTTTTTCCAGGGATCATGGCCGCAACATTGTCCCACCGATCCGGTGTATCTTTATCGTATATCGCAAGAGCATCTTCGAATTTCTTGTTCTCCTCAGGAGTCCACAGGGATACCTTGTTTTCCTTTAATAACCAGTTCGAGTTCTTGATATATGATGCAGGAGACAGGATTGCCATTTCTCTGTTCATTCTCCTGGTCGCTAAAAGGTTGATCAAAGTGGAGAAACAGCGTTCAGAGGTGAAATAATTGACAGGATATGGAAGGAGATATAGGATTTCAGATTTGAATGGAATCTTGATACGTTTTTTTGGAATCTGGGAAAGGAATCAAGGATACCCTAGCTTCACAAAAACCAATAATATAATTTCTTATAAGAAAATTGCTGAAAAACAGTAGATCTTGCTTGGGATCGAACAATATTGGGAATTTTGAGTTGCTTAAAATAAGGCAAACATTGGTGATTACTAAGTAAAGAAATACACAGATAACCTACTGCAAAATTCTGTATAAAGCTGTCATTTTGTCTGCTCAAGAATGGCGGAAATAAAAATGGCAAAATTTGAGCAAGAAAAAACACTAATAATTCAGATTCGAAATTTAAACCAAGAAATATCACCGGAAACACTTGAACTTTCAGGAAAGTTGGGATCATTCGGGGCAGAAAACACACTATGATTTTGTATAAAAAAGAAGGGAGAAGAAGAGATGAATGGTGTTCGTGAATGATTGGATAGAGTGGTGGAGTGGGGGCCGCAGCTGACTATTTTTTTTAATTTTATATTTTAGAAAAAAAATGAAAAAGAGATATGGTTCAAATATCGGCAAATTGAAAATAAATTCCTAAATCCAATATTTGATTTATGTTCAGTCTTTTGTCATAAAAAGTTTTTAGCAACTCCATCTTTCAAAGTTTCAGTTCTCATTAACTTTATTGTTCATGCAAATGTCTATTTTACCCTTTATTTCATTATATATATTATTTAGGAAACATATGTAACATCTTCATCAAATCTCCTCTAATCAACCTCAAAATTTCTCAAACTTCTTCTGCTCATCAGCCCACTGTGTTTTTTTTACCCTAGTTCAGAAACAAGTCTTTTCTATTTCATCTTAATGTCATTATTATAAGTACACAATTAACCTATTACAAATCTCTTTATCGGAGGAGTGGTTAACTCTAACATGAAGTTGATAGACAGGTAGTTGCACCCACGACAATCTCCTCTATACTTCACAAAAACACACCGCTCAGAATTACTTTGTGATCTTCTGAGTCGTATGCGCTGCCTCATCTTCCTTGTTGCAAGTATCTTTGACAGGAGCTGAACCGCTGGCTCTGCAGCTGCTGGTGGCACCATTATGGTTGCCGTGAATTGGCTTCGTCGTTGATGGTGGTGGTGTAGGTGTTTGCGGTGGCCAGGGATAGCATCGCTACCAGGAGAGCCGCGAGTGCAAGAATCTTCGCCATGGTCGGATCAGATTGCTCTTGTACTACTCATCAGCTCACTGTTAATAATAAAGCCTAATTTCAGAGGAATTGCGTATTGGAATGTGGTACTAGTTAATCAAATATGTGGTACTAAATAAAGTGAGAAATATCATTGTTTTTGGAGTGTGTTTGGTGCAGGTTATATAGTACCAAAGTTATATTATTTAGTACAGTAAATTAGATTATCTAGTACCACAATTTAGCTAATAAAGTACCAGAAAGTAGATTATGTAGTACCAAAGCCTATTTAGTAACACAAAATCAACTTATTTAGTACCGCAAATTAGCTTATGTAGTACTACAAATTAGATTTTATAGTACCACGAATTAGTACATATAATATAACAAATTAGCTTATATAGTATCACATTAACTTTATATAGTACAAAAAAATAGCTTATATAGTAGCACAAAATATATAATTTGGTACCACAAATCAGTATAGTTAGTACCACAGAGTAGCATATATAGTACCATAAATAATGTTATTTAGTACAAAAAATATGTTATTTAGTACCACAAATCAATTTATTTAGTAAAACCTATTAGCTTATATAGTGCCATAAATTTTATAATTTGGTACCACAAATCAGTATATTAGTACAACATAATAGCTTATATAGTACCACAAATTATGTTATTTAGTACCAAAAATATGTTATTAACACAAATCAATATATATAATACAAATTAATTTATATAGTACCACAAATTATATAATTTGGTACAAATCTGTATATTTAGTACCACAGAGTAGCTTATATAGTACCACAAATGATGTTAGTACCAAAAATATGTTATTTAGTACCACAAATCAATATATATAGTATCACAAATTAGCTTATATAGTACCATAAATTAGCTAATTTTGTACCACAAATCAGTATATTTAATAGCACATAGTAGGTAATATAGTGCCACAAATTATATAATTTTAGTACCACAATCGATATATTTAGTAAAACATATTAGCTTATATAGTACCACAAATTATATAAATTGGTATCACAAACCAGTATATTTAGTATCACATAGTAGCTTATATAATGTCATAAATTATATAACTTCCTCATGTTATATACAAATGTATGACATGTTATATACAAATCTATTTGTAAACATATCAAATTTTATATATCATTACCATATATTTAATAATTGATGGTAACTATATCACATTATATATCTTGCCATACTTATATTAAATATTATATATTTTTAATGTGGTACTATTTGTATGAGTTCGTGTATCCTGAATATGTAAATGTGGTATTAGATATGGCATCATATATACATGAATGTTGTATTATATTATCTATGATTAGGTATAATTATAAAATAACATGTAATACAACCAACACTTAAATTTAATAAAACATCATATATGATGTAAGGACCCTAGTTCCTTAAGTGCGGATTAAAGGCATAATTAAATTTTTCCATACAAAATAAGGTTTGAAGGTCAAGTTGATGCCCTGAGTTAATTAAATTACAGTGCCAAATAAAGTTTCAAAAGGGATTAGTTACATTCCCAACCAATGAATACTAATCCTATAGCTTTACACTACTCCTAGAGCAGATACTATACAAAAGGATTTGGCCTGCTAACAAGAGCACTCCTCACTGGCTCACTGCATCACCCGCCTTAGCCCCTTCCGCCCAAGTACCTACAGGAACAACCCCAAACCGTGAGCATGTATATAAATCATATCCACAATAATATGATCACAATTAAATGCATAAACCATAAATGCAATTCACTTCCTGTGTTTAACATATTTAAAAGCTCCATTGGTTGTCCCTGTATCACAATAATAATCAAAGATTATAATACCGATATACATGTCATGACATGAACTCATTCCGTGTACACCAATTTCCAATTTCCAGTCTTATTATATCAGTGGCATAATACCCCTCGCGTTTATATGACAGCGGCATTAATACCCCTCGCTTCGACATATTAGCGGTATAATATCCCTCGCATCAATATGACAGCGGCATTATCCTTCGCTTCGACATATTTGCGGCAAATATTCTTCATCGCTAAATATGACAGCGGCAAGTATTCTATCATCGCTTCGACATAACAGCGGCAAGTATTCGATCATCACTACGATATAATCTCGACTCACAATTTATATATATGCAACCGTAATGCATATCCAATCACATATGCAACCAAAATGCATAAACAAGACCATGTATGCAACCACAATGCATAACCAATTCAAAGCGTAATAAATACGTTTTACCGTCCGATGCTCGTACGTCTCACTACGTACCTTGATTCCAAAAGTGGAGATTATCGTGGACTTTATCTCCTATGCTGTGTGCCCACCTGGGATGGTTCTACACATTCACACAAATTAATATTAGGAGCCAATAATAGTCCGATATCAAAAATTCCACAAAAAAGTCCAAAAATCCAATATTTTAACCTTCGCGATCGATCGCCCATCACGGCGATCGATCGCCCAAACGTACTGCCCGAGCCCCAAATTTTTCATCCTTCGGCGATCGATCGCCACACTTGGCGCGATCGATCGCCAGACCCGCCGATCGATCGCCCAAGAGTGGCGATCGATCGCCAAAAGCTTCCAACGCCTACTGCCTGGGCGCGATCGATCGCCTGAAATGGGCGATCGATCGCCGACCCCTGTAACCCGAAAAATCTCCATTTTTGCACCTCAAAATCATTCCAACCCATTCCAACACAAAACCAACAAACCAACAACTCAAATAACATCATAACCCTTCAAAATACACCTTAAAACAACCATAAAACCAACCCCCAAACAAAACCACAACAATCCAACCCAAACCCATTTTAAACCCTTCAAAACCATTTCAATCTTAAACCAAACACAATAAAAGCAATGGGGAGGTATCCATACCTCTAGGGGACTCCAAAACTCACACCAAAACCCACAAAGCAAGCTTCTTGAAGGTTTTCTCTCCAACCTTGAGCACAATTTCGAAAATGGGGAAAAGGAAGGGTTTGGTGGTGGTTTTGGGGAAAGTTGTAAAGTAATGGGAATTAAAGGGGAATGGGGTATAAATGATTTAATTAAACCAATTGCCTTCCACAATTTACCATGGTGTATAAAACACCCCAACATGATATTTAAAAGGCATTTTACCATAATGCACCAAAATCCCAAATAAAACATGATTCATCCAATTAATCATAACCCAGTTCAATTAAACCATAAAAATCCCCAATTACCCAACATGAATAACATGTACCCCGAAATGCTCTACCGGGTCACTCCTACCAGGTGACTAAGCACTTCACCAAGATAATTAATTCCAACAATTAATTTAATTACCACCATTAAAATCATATAACCAAAATTAATGCTCAGTTGCATATAATTATTTCGGGGATATCACAATACTCCCCTACTTATAGGATTTCGCCCTCGAAATCGCATGCACTTACCCAACCAAAACCAAACATAACTCACATACCAGAAAATAACTCCGGGTAGTGCTGCATCATATGCCGCTCCGTCTCCCACGTGGCCTCTTCGACACCTCTGCGATCCCACTGAATCTTTACCATTGGTATCACTTTGTTCCGCAGTCTGCGATCAGCCCTGTCCAAAATCCTGACTGGTCGTTCCTCATATGATACGTCAGAATCTAGCTGAACCTCAGAAGGCTGCAATACATGAGACGGATCCGGCTCATACTTCCGTAGCATCGATACATGAAACACGTCGTGAATACCAGACAACGACGGTGGTAGTGCCAGACGGTAAGCCAAGGTACCGATGCGCTGCAAGATCTCATACGGTCCCACATACCTCGGGGACAGTTTGCCACGCATACCAAACCGTACTACACCCCTGAAAGGTGAAATCTTCAAAAAGACCCTGTCTCCCGTCTGAAACTCTAACGGCCTCCGCCGTTTATTCGCATAGGCTGCCTGCCTGTCCTGGGCTGCCTTCATTTTCTGACGGATAACCTTCACCTTACCTTCCATCTCCCGAATCAATTCGGGTCCTCCCACAGCTTTACTGGTCAAGTCATCCCAGTACAATGGTGACCTACAACGCCTACCATACAAAGCCTCAAATGGTGCCATCTGAATACTTGCCTGGTAGCTATTGTTGTATGAAAACTCCACCAAGGGCAGAGAATCTTGCCAAGAGGCATCAAACTCCAACACACAAGCTCGTAGCATGTCCTCGAGCGTCTGTATAGTACGCTCTGTCTGCCCATCCGTCTGGGGATGATATGCCGTACTCAATCTCACCTCAGTACCCAAAGCTGACTGAAGACCTCCCCAGAAATGAGACGTAAACCGCGGGTCTCTGTCGGACACAATAGACACTGGAATCCCATGCAGTCTCACTATGTCCCGGACATACAACTGAGCCATCCTCAAGTATGTGTACGTCATACTGTAGGGAATGAAGTGAGCTACCTTCGTCAGCTTGTCAATGATCACCCAAATGGCATCACAACCCGAAGTAGTCCTCGGCAAGTGGGTCACAAAGTCCATAGATATGTGCTCCCACTTCCACTCCGGTATCTCCAAGCTCCTTAGCTCGCCACCGGGTCGCTGCCTTTCTGCCTTCACCTGCTGACAGATCAAACATTTCTTGACAAATGAGACTACATCTCGCTTCATCCGCTTCCACCAGAACTGATCACACAAGTCCTTATACATCTTTCTCCCTCCTGGGTGGATGCTGAATCGGCTACTATGGGCCCGTTCCAAGATTCCTCTGCGCAACTCCGGCGTGCATGGAACTACCCAACGGTTACCGAGTCTCAAGGAACCATCCTCAGCCACTCTGAATTTTGATGGCTGACCCTGTAATATCAATGCTGACCATCTCTGAATCTCACAATCAGACCTCTGAGCTCTCCTGATATGCTCATAAATATCTGGCTCAGCCAATAAGGTCGATACCCGAACCGGTGATGCGTCCGTATCGAAGTCATAGCCCAGATGGCAACAAGAAGTCATCATAGCCGACAAATGCATGACATCCTCAGCAGTATTCCTCACCTTCCGACTCAAGGCGTCTGCTGTCAAATTGGCTTTCCCCGGATGGTACTCTATTTCACAATCATAATCTTTAAGTAGGTCCATCCATCTCCTCTGACGCATGTTCAATTCTGCCTGAGTAAACAAGAATTTTAGGCTCTTATGATCTGTATAAATGGTGAAGGAGGTACCATACAGATAATGTCTCCAAATCTTCAGAGCAAAAATGATAGCTGCCAACTCCAAATCGTGGACTGGGTACCTAGCCTCATGTGGCTTCAACTGCCTCGATGCATAAGCTACCACGTGCTTATCTTGCATCAATACACATCCCAAGCCCTGAAGTGACGCATCAGTGTACAGAACAAACCTCTTATTCTCTGAAGGAATCACTAGAACAGGTGCTGTGGTCAACCGGTGCTTCAGTTCCTGGAAGCTCTGCTCACAAGCCTCAGACCAATAAAACGGTACTCCTTTCTGAGTCAACTGAGTCAGCGGCTTAGCAATCTTAGAAAATCCTTCGACGAAACGTCGATAATAGCCCGCCAAACCAAGGAAACTCCGAATCTCGGGCACCGAAGTGGGTGCAGCCCACTCCATCACAGCCTCAATCTTTCTGGGGTCTACCGAAATCCCACTGCTTGATATGACATGCCCCAGAAATACCACACTGCTCAACCAAAACTCACACTTACTGAGCTTGGCGTATAACTGGTGATCTCTAAGGATCTGGAGCACTGTCCTCAAATGTCTCACGTGCTCTTCCTCGCTCTGGGAATAAATAAGTATATCGTCAATAAACACAATGACGAACTGGTCCAGGTAGGGTTGGAACACCCGATTCATCAAGCTCATAAAAACAGCTGGGGCGTTCGTCACACCGAACGGCATCACTAGGAACTCGTAGTGTCCATACCGAGTCCGGAATGCTGTTTTCTGTACATCCTCCTCCCTGACCCGTATCTGATGGTATCCGGATCTCAAATCAATCTTGCTATATAGCTTCGTCCCTTGCAATTGATCAAATAAATCATCAATCCTCGGAAGAGGATACTTGTTCTTTACCGTGGCCTTATTCAGTTGCCGATAATCGATGCACAAACGCATCGAACCATCCTTCTTCTTCACAAAAAGAACCGGCGCGCCCCAAGGCGATACGCTAGGGCGTATATATCCTTTATCCAGAAGCTCTTGCAACTGTTCCTTCAGTTCCCTCAATTCTGCCGGCGCCATGCGGTAAGGAGCACGAGAAATAGCGGACGTCCCCGGTAATAACTCAATCCCAAACTCGACTTCCCTAGTCGGTGGGAATCCTGGAATCTCCTCCGGGAACACATCAGCAAATTCTGCTACAACTGGTATATCCTCGACTCTTAACTCCTTGCCCTTTCCCAACAGATCCACGGCATAAATGAGATAGCCCGTATGTCCACGCTCCAATAATTGAGACATCTTAATTGCCGAAATCAACGGAATCTTCGCACGAGAACCGTTACCATAGAAAATCCACTGAACTCCCGAATGAGATCTAAACCGCACTGTCCTCTGCCGGCAATCCACCACTGCCTGATACCTGTTCAGAATGTCGATGCCCACAATACAATCGAAATCTGACATACCCAGAACAATCAGATCTGCCTTGACTTCATTGCCCTCAAAATAAATGAGGCAGTCCATCAGAAACTGATCCGCAACAACTTGCTTTCCAGTGGGTGTCGAGACCAATAGAAACGTGGGCAACGGAGACGTGCACATATGATGTCTCGCCACAAAGTCCGCAGACACAAAGGAGTGCGAAGCACCTGTGTCTATCAAAATAAAGGCGGAATATGAAAATAATAGGCACGTACCAGCTATAACCTCCTCTGGAGCTGCATCGGCCTGCTCCCTGGTCAATGCATAGACCTGACCCTGAGGCGGTCCCATCGCCTGTCCTCCCATATGTCGAGGCGCCACCGGTGGCCTCTGCTGTACTGTCCCGGTAGAAAACCTTCCTCTGCCTTCCCTGAGGTCCGTCTGTCCCTCCCGATTAGGACAACGCCGAGCAATGTGGCCCGACCTGCCACATATATAACAAGCAGAACAGTCACGCATCAGATGCGGCCCTCCACAAAAGTGGCACTTAACTTCACCAGCTCTGCCAGGTCCTCCAAAAGTGGATGCACCGCCTCTCCGGTCACCCTGTTTCCGGCCATCCGGTCGCCTTCCACTAAACCGGGAAGAAGAAGAAGAAGTTCCTCTTGATTTAAAAGATCCTCCCCGGGGCCTCAGATTTTCAGGTGTGGATCTTTGAGATGAAACCGGTGGGGGTGCAACATCAGGATAAGCACTCACCCCTATCTCTGCCAGCTCTGCCCTCACAAGTGCGTCATCAAAGGATGTCGGGTTGTTAGAAATCACCCGATCAAATAATTCTGGTCTTAACCCCTTCAAGAAATTCCTCATCTTCGCATGTCCATTTGTGGCAATATGAGGGACATACCTCAATAAAGACGAGTAGTGCATGGCGTAGTCCGAAACCGTCATGCTTCCTTGTTTCAAAGTTGAAAACTCATCCTCCTTGGATTGCCTTGCCGCAGCTGAAAAGTATCGGTTCAAAAACCGAGTCCTGAATAGAGTCCAGTCTATCACCATGCCTTGTGCTCGCAGTTCCATAACAGTCGTCCTCCACCACATGGAAGACTTCTTGGCCAGTTGGAATTCTGCCAGTCTTAACCAAGCCGTTCTAGCACACGGCGCGGATACAAATATTTGTTCCAATCTTTCCAGCCACTCTTCGGCTTCTTCTCCAGTCTCTGTTCCCTCAAACATCGGTGGGTGAAAGGTCAGGAACTGTGTCAGACTAAGTTCCCCTGGTAGTAGTGTCTGGGCAACCGGTTCCACGCCCACGGCAGGTGGGGGTAAGGGATTTGCCTGTCCAATATTAGCATTCACGCTCCCAACATCCCCGACCTCTTCATTAGCAGCCATGCTGTAACACAAATGTTAACAACAATTCCAAAACAAGATATATATGTTATGCCATTAGATAACATGAATGAAAATAAGCATGTTAGTATAACAGTTCATACTCCAATATGCGCCACATGCATAAACATGCTCAAATGTAAACACTTAGCTAACCATGCTAAGGCTACCCTTCACTCAATCCCGGGTTCTCTAACCACTGCTCTGATACCACTAATGTAAGGACCCTAGTTCCTTAAGTGCGGATTAAAGGCATAATTAAATTTTTCCATACAAAATAAGGTTTGAAGGTCAAGTTGATGCCCTGAGTTAATTAAATTACAGTGCCAAATAAAGTTTCAAAAGGGATTAGTTACATTCCCAACCAATGAATACTAATCCTATAGCTTTACACTACTCCTAGAGCAGATACTATACAAAAGGATTTGGCCTGCTAACAAGAGCACTCCTCACTGGCTCACTGCATCACCCGCCTTAGCCCCTTCCGCCCAAGTACCTACAGGAACAACCCCAAACCGTGAGCATGTATATAAATCATATCCACAATAATATGATCACAATTAAATGCATAAACCATAAATGCAATTCACTTCCTGTGTTTAACATATTTAAAAGCTCCATTGGTTGTCCCTGTATCACAATAATAATCAAAGATTATAATACCGATATACATGTCATGACATGAACTCATTCCGTGTACACCAATTTCCAATTTCCAGTCTTATTATATCAGTGGCATAATACCCCTCGCGTTTATATGACAGCGGCATTAATACCCCTCGCTTCGACATATTAGCGGTATAATATCCCTCGCATCAATATGACAGCGGCATTATCCTTCGCTTCGACATATTTGCGGCAAATATTCTTCATCGCTAAATATGACAGCGGCAAGTATTCTATCATCGCTTCGACATAACAGCGGCAAGTATTCGATCATCACTACGATATAATCTCGACTCACAATTTATATATATGCAACCGTAATGCATATCCAATCACATATGCAACCAAAATGCATAAACAAGACCATGTATGCAACCACAATGCATAACCAATTCAAAGCGTAATAAATACGTTTTACCGTCCGATGCTCGTACGTCTCACTACGTACCTTGATTCCAAAAGTGGAGATTATCGTGGACTTTATCTCCTATGCTGTGTGCCCACCTGGGATGGTTCTACACATTCACACAAATTAATATTAGGAGCCAATAATAGTCCGATATCAAAAATTCCACAAAAAAGTCCAAAAATCCAATATTTTAACCTTCGCGATCGATCGCCCATCACGGCGATCGATCGCCCAAACGTACTGCCCGAGCCCCAAATTTTTCATCCTTCGGCGATCGATCGCCACACTTGGCGCGATCGATCGCCAGACCCGCCGATCGATCGCCCAAGAGTGGCGATCGATCGCCAAAAGCTTCCAACGCCTACTGCCTGGGCGCGATCGATCGCCTGAAATGGGCGATCGATCGCCGACCCCTGTAACCCGAAAAATCTCCATTTTTGCACCTCAAAATCATTCCAACCCATTCCAACACAAAACCAACAAACCAACAACTCAAATAACATCATAACCCTTCAAAATACACCTTAAAACAACCATAAAACCAACCCCCAAACAAAACCACAACAATCCAACCCAAACCCATTTTAAACCCTTCAAAACCATTTCAATCTTAAACCAAACACAATAAAAGCAATGGGGAGGTATCCATACCTCTAGGGGACTCCAAAACTCACACCAAAACCCACAAAGCAAGCTTCTTGAAGGTTTTCTCTCCAACCTTGAGCACAATTTCGAAAATGGGGAAAAGGAAGGGTTTGGTGGTGGTTTTGGGGAAAGTTGTAAAGTAATGGGAATTAAAGGGGAATGGGGTATAAATGATTTAATTAAACCAATTGCCTTCCACAATTTACCATGGTGTATAAAACACCCCAACATGATATTTAAAAGGCATTTTACCATAATGCACCAAAATCCCAAATAAAACATGATTCATCCAATTAATCATAACCCAGTTCAATTAAACCATAAAAATCCCCAATTACCCAACATGAATAACATGTACCCCGAAATGCTCTACCGGGTCACTCCTACCAGGTGACTAAGCACTTCACCAAGATAATTAATTCCAACAATTAATTTAATTACCACCATTAAAATCATATAACCAAAATTAATGCTCAGTTGCATATAATTATTTCGGGGATATCACATATGATATGGTTTATTTCAACATAATATGTTAGTAATTCGTAGTGACTCTATCAAATAGTATATATTTAATATGGTACTAAATGTATTACATACCATATACAAACATATTAGTGATTATATACTAACATAGTATAAATAAAACGTGGTAGTTATTATATCATAGTTTATATATAAATGAAGCCGTAATAATATCACATCTTATATACGAATGTATTAATAATCGATAATAATTATATCAAATAGTATATAAATTAATGTGATACTACTTATATTAGCTTGGGGTATCCTGAACATGTAAATGTGGTACTATTTTAGAAAAGATGTGGTACCATTTACACAGAAATGTGATACTATATTATATGTAGTGTGATACCCGGGAATTATTAGTGTTATAATCCCGGTGTAGTAATAATTCTTAATGGATTTTAATTGTGGCAATTGTGTATTAATTGCGGTTTTGGGACTCCCGGGGATTTTAATCCTGTTTTGGAGTCGTTGGATCCAAGTGATGAGATTGCATTCTCATCGTGGTGATAACCTTGGAATTTGGTCTTTGGTGAGATTTGGGGTCTGGAGTACTCGGTACTGGGGCTGTTTATGAAAATAGAGTTTGGGAGGTATTTATTTAAAACAGATGATTTTTAATGAGTCATGATGTATTTGTGAAGGATTGGTATTTTTGAGTTTTGGTACTATATATACCAAGTGGACTCCGTATTCCGTCATTTTGGCACGAAACCCTTCCCTCTCTTCCCTCTGTCTTCGCTCAAGCCCTTCCCCCATTTCCCCTCTTCTTCCCTTGGAAGAGAAATCGTTGGTAGCTGGGCTCGGGAGCCGGTTTTCTCGAAGATAATCAGGTATTAATCTTCCCCTCGTCATTGTCTTCGATTTGGTAGTAGTATTGTTGCTTTTGGTTGAGTAATAATGTTAGATTTGGGTTTGTGAATTTTGGGTAAAAATCTTAAAGTTTGTTGTTGGAGTTTTTATTGAGTTTTAACGGTGTATTTGAGGTGTTGAAGGTGTATGGGGTGTTGGTTTTGAGTTTGGGTGTGAAAAACACCATGGAAGCTCGAATTTTTCGGAAAATAGCAGGTGGCGATCGATCGCCGAAGAGTGGCGATCGATCGCGACGGGCAGCTCAATTTTCGGTGACGATGAACAGTGCTGGAGATCGATCGCGTGGTCTCGGCGATCGATCACGAGAGGGTTGGCGATCGATCGCGAGGATGCACTGGTTTGGCCACTGGACTGTGGCGATCGATCGCCACCCGAAGGATTTTGTTTTTTTGAAATTTTTTGGAAAATGTCGGGATTTTGGAATCAAGGTTTAAAGGGGCCGTTTCCGGGGCAATGTCTACATTCCAATGGGAATGCTATACTTTTAAAATGGATTGGTTGGAGCCAAAGTTTATTAAAACGGAATTCTCGGTTGGGTTTTTGGCTATCTTTTAAACATGAAAAATGGAATATTTTGGTATTATGCATGCTTAGCCGGGGGGCTTTTATTTTGGTAATCGTCATGGATTGACGATATGTTTGGGGGTTATGAACGTGCTTGGGCACGTGGTTGCATGCTTGTGTTTAATTGTGAGTATTTATGTGTTAGCACATAATTCATCGCGTCGTGGGACTCAGGCGATGTTGGACTCGAACTACAGAAGTATAAGGTACGTATGACGTACGACCATAGCCTATTATAATGTTGCAACTGTAAAATGTATGGTATGTGGTAATTGCAATAAATAGACAATGAAATGCATGGTGTATGGTGCTTGCTATAAATGGATAGTGAAATGCATGATATATGGTAATTGTGATAAATGGAAATACGTTGGAAATTATATGGTGCCGCTTTGAGCGAGCAACGATTGAGATGTTGTCGCCGTTGAGCGACCATCGGTTATGATACGGAGCTTTCTTGGTTTGGCAGGATATTGAAGCGTACCTGAGATACTGAGCTTTCTCGGTTTGGCAGGATATTATCGACGTTTCGTCGAGGGTTTCTCAAAGATTGCCAGACCCCTGACACAGCTGACTCAGAAAGGAGTACCATTCTATTGGTCTGAAGCTTGTGAGGAAAGCTTCCAAGAATTGAAGCATCGCTTGACTACGGCACCTGTATTGGTGATTCCTTCTGAGAATAAGAGGTTTGCATTGTACACGGATGCGTCACTACAGGGTTTGGGCTGTGTGTTGATGCAAGATAAGCATGTAGTGGCTTACGCATCGAGGCAGCTGAAGCCACATGAGGCTAGGTATCCAGTCCATGATTTAGAGCTGGCAGCCATTATATTTGCCTTGAAGATCTGGAGGCATTACTTGTATGGTACGTCGTTTACCATCTATACGGACCATAAGAGCCTGAAGTTTTTGTTCACATAGGCTGAATTAAATATGCGACAAAGAAGATGGATGGATTTACTCAAGGATTATGACTGTGAGATTGAGTACCATCCTGGTAAAGCAAATTTGATAGCAGAGGCCTTAGTAGGAAGGTGAAGAGTACTGCTGAGGATGCCATGAGTTTATCAGCTATGATGACTTCTTATTGCCATCTGGGCTATGATTTCGATGTGGACACATCGCCGGTGCAAGTGTCGACCTTATTGGCCGAGCCAGGCATATTTGAGGCTATCAGGAAAGCCCAGAGGTCAGATGATGAGGTTCAGAGATGGTCGTCGATAGTACTTCAGGGTCAGCCATCAAAGTTCAGAGTGGCTGAGGATGATTCCTTGAGACTGGACAACTGTTGGGTAGTCCCAGATGCACTGGAGTTGCGTAGAGGAATATTGGAGCGATCTCACAGTAGCCGGTTCAGTATCCACCCAGGAGGAAGAAAAATGTATAAGGACCTAAGTGGTCAGTTCTGGGGGAGACGCATGAAGCGTGATGTTATAACCTTTGTCAAAAGATGTTTGATCTGCCAGCAGGTAAAGGCAGAAAAGAAAGAGGCCTGGTGGCGAGCTGAAGAGCCTAGAGGTACCTGAATGGAAGTGGGAGCATATATCTATGGACTTCGTGACCCACTTGCCAAGGACGGCCTCTGGATTTGATGCGATCTAGGTGATCGTTGATAGGCTGACGAAGATGGCTCACTTCATCCCATACTGTATGTCTTTCACATACCTAAAGATGGCCCAATTATATATAAGGGATGTGGTGAGTTTACATGGGGTTCCAGTCTCGATTGTATCTGACAGGGACCCAAGGTTTACTTCACATTTCTAGGAGGGTCTCCAGGCAGCTTTGGGCACGGAAGTGAGACTGGGTACATCTTATCACCCTCAGACAGACGGCCAGACAGAGCGTACCATTCAGACGCTCGAAGACATGTTGAGGGCATGTGTTTTGGAGTTTGATACTCCGTGGCAGGATTCAGTAGCACTGGTAGAGTTCTACTATAATAACAACTATCAGGCGAGCATTCAAATGGCTCTTTTTGAAGCTCTTTACGGACGACGATGTAGGTCACCGCTGTATTGGGAGGACTTGACAAGTAAGCGGTCGGAGGACCGGATATGATCAGGGATATGGAAGACAAGATCAAGTTGATACGTCAAAAGATGAAAGCGGCCTAGGATAGGCAAGCAGCCTATGCCAATAAGCGACGACGACCACTAGAATTCCAGTTAGGAGACAAGGTCTTCTTGAAGATCTCGCCCTTCAGGGGTGTGGTTCGGTTTGGTATGAGGGGGAAGTTATCTCCGAGGTATGTTGGGCCGTATGAAGTATTGCAGCGTATCGGTACATTGGCCTACCGTTGGCTCTACCCGCCATCTTTATCTGGCATACATGATGTTTTTCACGTCTCTATGTTACGGAAGTATGAGCCAGACCCGTCTCATGTCTTACATCCTACTGAAGTACAGTTGGACTCAGATGTATCCTACGTAGAACGACCCATCAGAATTCTGGATCGAGAGGATCGCAGATTACGAAGCAAGATTATACCGATGGTCAAAGTTCAGTGGGATCGTCGGGGTGTCGAGGAGGCTACGTGGGAGACGGAACGACATATGGTGCAGCACTATCCGGAACTATTCTCTGGTATGCTTTTATGTTTAGTTTCGATATAGTAAATGCATGTGGATTTCGAGGACGAAATCTTATAAGTAGGGGAGTAATGTAATACCCCCGAAATGTCTATGTGTTTATGTGTTATCATAAACGATTATGTTGTGTTTTTAAGGGTTGTGGTACATTTAATTTGGGGGTTATGTTCATGTCTTATTAATGGGGTGTGATGTATGTTATGATAATATGGTTTAGGGGGGCATGTTGGGTGTTTTAAGGGATGTATTAATTAAGTAATGTTATGAAATATCGAGTGAGGATATTTTAATACATCGTGCTAAATACCGGGGCACAATTAAACACCACATGGCACCCCAACCCACACCCACCCCCCCTAATCGGCCACCTCCCCTCTCCCCCCACTTGTTCAACCCATACCCCCCACTTGTTCAACCCATGCCTCACCAACCCATGCTTCCACTCATCACTTGCAATCAACTCATTCTCATTCCTTCCTCTCCCCTATCCTCTCACCAAAAACGTCCCTTGAGCTGCTAGAAGGAAGGATTGAAGTTGTGAAAATTGGTGAAGAATTCTTGCACAAAAAAGGGGTAAAATGTCTTGCTCTGTTTTTTTTTTAGATTTTGAATGTGTATGAACTTTGTGGGGAAGATATGATGCATGCTAGCTTAGGTTTTGGTAAAACCTTCGATCTGAGTACTTTCATGGTGCTATTATGAAGCTCCTAGCATGTTTACTTGAGCATGATGCATGTTTAATTGGGTGGATTTGTTGGTATGAAAAGTGGTGTTCAAAAATCTTGGTAATATTATGATACCCTGTTTTTTGAAAGTTAGGATGAGATCAAAGTTTATGAGGATGTTATGATGCATGCTAGCTTAGGTTTTGTGAAACCTTTGATTTAAGTGCTTACATAGAAGTTTTATGAAGTTCCTAGCATGTTTGTTTGGGCAAGATTTATGTGTTATGAAGTAGGTTGCTTGCTATGAAGAAGGGTGCTCGAAAATCTGGGGAAGTCCCGATTTTTCAGAGTGCTCGATCGATCGAGATTTTGGTCCCGATCGATCGAGCGAGGCAGAAGTTTTAAAGCATGGTTTGAAATTCAGGGGCCCGATCGATCGAAGGAATTTACAATCGATCGGTGAAGTTCCTCGATCGATCGGTTAAAAACATTTCGATCAATCGATCGAGGCAGAAAGTTGGGCACTGTTTATCATGCTTTCTCGATCGATCGAGACTTGGGTGCCGGTCGATCGAGAGAGGCAGAATCTTGGCAAATGTTTTTAATTGATTTATTTTGAAGAATTTTGACAATGATTCTTGAAATGGTATCTAATATTGTATTATGTGGTTATGTAGAACCATCCCAGGTACCAGCACAATCAAGGAGATAAAGTCTATTGACTCCTCCACCTTTTGAAAAGGTACGTAAGAGACGTACGGGCATCAGACGGTAAAACACACTTCTATACTATGACTATGCAATGATTGCATAAGTATTTATGATAAGATGATGTTTATAAGATGATGATGTTTATAAGATGAGGATGTTTATGATGATGATGATGTATGTTAAACTATATTATTGGGAATGGTAGAGTGTTCTGGTGTTTGTTATGGGAAAGCGAGGAAGGTACTTACCGCTGACATAGCTAGCGAGGAGATACATCCGCTATCAAGGTGTAGCGAGGGGTATCACAATACCGCTATATGTCGAAGCGAGGGGGGCCAATTGTTCCGCGGACATAACAAAGCCAGAAACATCCCCATTTCTAATTAACATTGTTGATTATGGGCATATAAGTGAAGTATGATGTTAATCATTTATGTCAAGTACTAATGATTACATGCATGAATGTGAATCAGGGACAACAGAAAGGGGTTAACGATTAACCAGGAAGTACATGTTAACGGTTATTTCATGCATTTATTCATATGCCATTTTTCTTATGATGTTAAGTAATGAGGTACATGCTCATGATGGGTTGTCCCTGTAGGTACACTTTTGGACTGAATGACTAAGGGTCGGGTTGAGGCAGTGAGCTACAAGGAGCACAAAAAGGAATATGATTCAGGATTTTGATTAGTATCTACTCTAGGAGTAGCATAAATCTAAAATGTTAGCATTCTTTTTAGGGAATGTAACTAATACGTTTTGAAGTTTTATTTTTGGCCTGTAATCCTGTTAGCTCACGTAACAACCGGAACCCTAAGATGTTATTTAATTCATGCTTAGTTCTTCTTTTGTCATTATGTCACTGTTAAGGTAGGAAGACCCTACAGAGAATTTGATGAGTTTGGTTATTTTGATAACAGGACAATACAAGGGGTCCCAGATGAGGATGATACCATCCAGGGAGTATCATTTAAATTCATGGCATTTACATCCTATAAATTATGAATTGCAATATTATGATATTGGATTTGTGGTATTGGTATGCTCACCCCGTGTGGGGGCTGTCTCTGTTGGGGCAGGTGATACAGGTGTAGCAGCAGCTTTGGAGTTGAGCTCGGGCTGTTGATTGGAGGTACTTCTAGGATCGAGGTACCAGAGCTGGATTAATAAGTACACAGATCCAGTGTTGAGATCGAACTGTGCTTGGGAGGTGCTTCCAGGATTGAAGTACCAGTCATGGTATCTGGTAGAGTATTTATACATTGGGTACACGCTTATTCATTGGGTGCTCTCATGTGAGTACGCCCTTACGTGTATATGGAATGTATAAATGGGCATGATTCTCTCTCTTCATTTATGGTTGCAAGCAATTAAATACGGAATTGCTTAATGAACTGGGAATATGTTAGTGTATTATTGTGATGCCCCGAAATTAATTAATGGTAACCTGAACATTAATTATGTTTATATGATGAATTATTACGACGATGAAGTTATGTGTGGAAATGAAGGATTAACATGATTTAAAGATGTTGATTTCATTTATAAATGCTTACCATGTTAATGTATTTTATATACATCATGAGGAATTATTGAAGTGCAATTAAGTGTAGGAATTGTTACTTAACCCACCACTTCTACCCCACCTCACACTTTTACACTCCATTCCCAAAAATCACTTCCCAAACACCCCTTTCCCTCATTTTCGAAAATTGCCCTAAAGTTGGGAAGAAATTCTTTGTAAAAGCTTCATCCTTGCATTTCTTGGTAAGATTTAGTGCCTATGATGTTTATATAGCACTTATTGATGTTCATGAAGTGTGTGTTAAGTTTTGGAAAGGTTTTAAAAAGGGTTTGAAATGGGTTTGTTTGGGTTAGTGTGATTCTTGGTGGGATGTTGGATTTATAATGGTTTTATGATGTGTATTGTTGGTTTTGAGTAGTTGGGTATGGTTGTTGTTGAGTTATGTGGGTTTGTTTGGATTTGGGAAGGAGAAGGGTGAATAGTGCCCGAATCTCGATTTCCCGCAGCTCGGCGATCGACCGGCGTCCGCTCGCTATCGATCGCGAGCAGCAGGGCTGAGGCAGTAAGCCTCAGCGATCGATCGCGAGCTTGGCGCGATCGATCGGCGAGGCCGCGATCGATCGGCGCTAGCTCCGCGATCGATCGCGGATTGTGGAAAATTGTTGGGCGAGACAGTGTGTTCTCGCGATCGATCGGGGCTTGATGGCGATCGATCGCGAGACACACAAAAGTGTGTTTTTGGCATTTTTGTGGGAATTTTGAATATTGGACCATGATTAGCTTCTAATATTGAATTGTATGGTTGTGTAGAACCATCCCAAGGACCCACAACTTCGAGACGATAAAGTGCTACGACTTCGCCACATTTTGAAAAGGTACGTAAGAAACGTACGGGCATCAACGGTAACATATCCCTCAACTATGACTATGCATTAAATTGCGTAAGTATTTATGATGATTATGATGATGGTAGTTATGATGATTATGATGATGGTAATTATGATGATTATTGATGATGATATTGTGATAAACGAAGATGATATGATGTTACGATAATGATTACGATACGGTGATGATATTTGAAATGATGATGCTTATAAGATGATGATACATGTTGACTATGCTACTTAGAATGGTTGAATGTCCGGTGACTATTATGGGCAAGCGAGGAAGGTCTTGCCGCTCACATAACGGAGCGATGGGGTACATCCGCTATCAAGGTGTAGCGATGGGTATCATCCGCTGAGCGATGGGGTACATCCGCTATCAAGGCGTAGCGATGGGTATCATCCGCTGAATAAGGGATACATCCGCTATCAAGGCGTAGCGATGGGTATCATAAGATGTGTTATGTCGAGCGAGGGGACCAATTGTGCCGCTGTCATGATAGAACCCGGACAGTCCCATTTCTAATTAACATGGATTGTTATGAACTTTTATACGAAGTATGATGTTAATCATTCATGTCTTGAACTAATGATCATGTGCGTAATTATGAAACAGGGACAACCAAGGAAGGATAGTACTATTAAACAGGAAGTATATGTTATCAATTATTTCCATGCATTATTTATATGCCATTAACTCATGATGTTAAGTAACTATGTATATGCTCACGATGAGTTGTTCCTGTAGGTACACTTTTGGATCGAGACCAAGGGTCGGGTTGAGGTAGTGAGCTAAAGGAGCATAAGAAGATAGATACAGGATTTTTGTTAGCCTTAACATTCTTTTGGGGAATGTAATTAACTAATTATTGAAGTTTCATTTTGGCCTGTAATTACATTGAGCTCACATAACAACCAGAACTCTAAGATGTCTCTAATACATGTTTAGCCTTGTTTATATCTTGATTTCACCGTTAAGGAACTAGGGTCCTTACATTAGTGGTATCAGAGCAGTGGTTAGATAACCCGGGGATGAGTGAAGGGTAGCCTTAGCAGTAGGTTGGCTAGGCGCTTGCTCTTAATATACTATGTTACACATGAAGTATATGACTGTTATGATAACATGTTATGGTTTTCTAACGATGTTTATATGAACTGCTTTTGGATCTTGTTGTTAACCCTTGTGTTGCAGTATGGCAGCGAATATCGACATTGGTGATGCGGTAAGTGTGAACGCTAGTGCGGGGCGCACGAATCCCCTACCCCCACCAGCCCTAGGCGAAGAGCCATCCGAGCAACAGTTATTACCGGGAGAATTGAGTCTGACTCAGTTTTCTAGCATATCGTCCCCCGACATTCGAAGGGACTGAGACAGGGGAGCGAGCCGAGGAATGGCTAGAAAGGATAGAACAAATATTTGTGGCAGCCCCGTGTGCAAAGACAGCCTGGATAAGGCTAGCAGAGTTCCAGCTAGCCAAGAAAGCACTGATGTGGTGGAGGACCACCGTGATTGAACAAGAGGCACAAGGTCAAGAAGTAAACTGGAAACTGTTCAGAACAAGATTCCTGGCCCGATACTTTTCAGCGGCTGCCCGTCAAGCTAAAGAGGATGAGTTTAATAAGTTGAAGCAAGGTACTATGCCGGTGTCAGATTATGCCCTCCACTACTGTTCTCTACTCAGATATGTACCTCATATCGCTGCCGACACTCAAGCTAAAATGAGGGAACTTCATGAAGGGTTTAAGGCCAGAACTTTATGATAGGGTGATCACATATGGCCCTACCTGCTTTGACGATGCGCTTACCCGGGCTGAGTTAGCCGAACTAGGAGTTGGCGCGTACCCTGATGCTGTGCCACCTCCAGCGCCCCCTCAGAGATCTACTCCCGACAACTTAAGGCCAAGGGGTGATCGATTCAAGTCCGGGGGGAACACTTCGGCGTCCAGATTCAGTGGTAGGAGGCCCGATAACCGATGGAAGGGAAACCGCAGGAATGACGCTCCACCAAGAGGAGGACAGTCTCGGGGAGGAGGCAGTGTTGGAGAGGTACAATGCTCTCTTTGTGGACAGCCCCATTTGACGAAGAATTGTGTCGGATGTTATGTTTGCGGCGAGAGAGGCCACTTTGCTCGACAATGTCCCAACAGGGGAAAGCAGCAGAATTCTACTGGGAGGTCGACAGACAGAGCAGCACCACACAGGCCCCCATATGTACCGAGGCAGTTTGGAAGTCAGCCTACGGGGCCACCTCAAGGACAAGTGTATGCATTGACGAGGGAGCAGGCTACAGCGGCTCCGGAGGAAGTCATAGCGGGTACGTGTCTTTTATTTACGCACCCTGCCTTTATATTGATCGACACAGGTGCGTCACACTCCTTTGTGTCGACGAGTTTTGTGGAAAGACACCACTTATGCACTGCTCCGTCGCCCACGCCTCTTGTAGTCTCGACACCCGCCGGAAAGAAGTTTGATTGCTGATCAGATTGTCTATGATGGCCTCATTTATTTTGAGGATAACAAGTTAAGGTCGGATTTGATCGTTCTGGGAATGTCAGACTTCGACTGTATATTGGGTATTGACGTTCTGAATAGGTACCAAGCGGTTGTGAACTGCAGACAAAGGACTGTCCGATTCAGATCTGGTGAAGGAGTTCAGTGGACGTTCTATGGAGATGGTTCTCGTTCAAAAATTCCGTTAATATCCGCGATCAAGATGACACAATTATTGGAACAAGGCCATACAGGATACCTCATTTATGCTATTGATATTTCTGGAAAGAAGGAGGAACCAAAAGTGAAGACTGTGCCTGTAGTGGCGGAATTTCCTGACGTATTTCCTGAAGAGATTCCTGGATTCCCACCGGCGAGAGAGGTCGAGTTTGTGATCGAATTATTACCGGGGACGTCAGCCATTTTCTCGTGCCCCGTACAGAATGGCACCAACAGAGTTAAAGGAGTTAAAGGTTCAGTTGCAAGAACTCCTTGACAAGGGCTATCATACGACCTGCGTATTCGCCCTGGGGTGCACCAGTTCTGTTTGTCAAGAAAGAAAGATGGCTCGATGCGTTTGGTGATCGACTACAGACAGCTGAACAAGCCACAGTAAAAGAACAAGTATCCACTTCCGAGGATCGATGATTTATTTGATCAGTTGCAGGGTACGAGGCTCTACAGTAGATCGATCTGAGGTCGTGGTACCATCAGATTCGAGTAAGGGAAGATGACGTTCAGAAGACAGCCTTCAGGACTAGGGTATGGCATCTATGAATTCCTAGTCATGCCTTTTGGGGTGACAAATGCCCCGGCTGTTTTCATGAGTTTGATGAACAAGGTGTTCCAGCCATATTTGGATCAATTCGTCATAGTTTCATTGACGATATACTCATCTACTCTCGGACTGAAGAAGAACATGTTGAGCACTTGAGGACAGTACTTCAGATCCTTAGGGATCACCAATTATATGCAAAGCTTAGCAAGTGCGAGTTTTGGCTGGACAGTGTGGTGTTCTTGGGTCATGTAATATCCAGCCGTGGGATATCTGTGGATCCCCGCAAGATTGAAGCTGTTATGGAGTGGGCTGCACCCACTTCGGTGCCCGAGATAAGAAGTTTCCTCGTTTAGCGGGCTATTACCGACGTTTTGTCGAAGGATTCTCTAAGATCGCTAAACCGTTTGACCCAGCTGACTCAGAAGGGAGTTCCGTTCTATTGGTCCGAAGCTTGTGAGGAGAGCTTCCAAGAGTTGAAACGTCGCTTGACGACAGCGCCAGGATTGATAATCCCTTCTGAGGATAAGAAGTTTGCTTTGTATACGGATGCATCATTGCAAGGTTTGGGTTGTGTGTTGACGCAAGACAAGCATGTGGTGGCTTATGCTTCGAGGCAGCTGAAGCCTTCATGAGACCAGATACCCAGTCCATGACCTGAGCTGGCAGCCATCATCTTTGCCTTGAAGATTTGGCGTCATTATCTTTATGGTACGACGTTTACCATCTTTACAGACCATAAAAGGCTTGAAATTCTTATTCACCAAGCAGAACTGAATATGAGGCAACGAAGATGGATGGACTTACTCAAAGATTATGATTGTGAATAGAGTACCATCCGGGTAAAGCAACATGATAGCAGATGCTTAAGTCGAAAAGTGAAGAGCACCGCTGAGGATACTATGAGCTTATCAGCTCCTGATGGCTTCCTATTGCCATTTAGGCTATGATTTTGATGTGGACAACGTCGCCGGTGCGAGTGTCAACCTTATTGCTGAGCCGGGATGTATTTGATGAAATCAGAAAAGCCCAGAGTCGGATGGTGAAGTTCAGAGATGGACATCAATAGTACTTCGAGGTCAACCAACAAAGTTAGGGTGGCCGAAGATGATTCTTTAAGATTGGGCAACCGATGGGTGGTCCCAAATGCGCCGAAATTACGTAAAGGAATTTTGGAACGGGCTCACAGTAGCCGGGTCAGTATCCACCCAGGAGGAAGAAAGATGTACAAGGACCTATGTGGTCATTTTGGTGGAGACGCATGAAGCGGTTAAGTAATTGCTTTTGTCAAGAAGTGTCTGATTTGCCAGCAAGTAAAAGCAGAAAGACAGAGGCCTGGTGGTGAGTTGAAGAGCTTAGAGGTACCTAAATGGAAGTGGGAACATAATATCTATGGACTTCGTAACTCACTTGCCAAGGACGGCCTCTGGATTTGATGCGATCTGGGTGATCGTGGATAGGCTGACAAGTAGCTCATTTCATTCCTTACAGTATGACTTTTACATATCTAAAGATGGCCCAATTGTATGTCGGGATGTCGTGAGGTTTGCACGGTATTCCAGGTTTCATAGTGTCTGACAGAGACCCGAGGTTTCACTTCACATTTCTGGGACAGGTCTCCCATCAGCGTTTGGGCACAGATGGTAAGACTGAGTACAGCCTATCACCCCCTCAGGACAGACGGACCAGACAGAGCGTACCATACAGACGTCTCTAAAGAATGCTGAGGGCATGTTGTGTTTTCCGGAGTTTCTGACACTCCGTGGCAAGAAATCTCTACAACTGGTAGAGTTCTCCTACAATACCATAACAGCTATCAGTGCGAGCATTCAAATGGCCCCTTTTGAAGCTCTGTACGGACGACGATGTAGATCACCGCTGTATTGGGAGGACTTGACTAGTAAGGCGGTTGGAGGGCCGGATATGATTAGAGATATGGAAGAGAAGATAAAGACGATACGCTTAAAGATGAAAGCGGCCCAAGATAGACAAGCGGCCTATGCCAATAAGCGGCGACGACCGCTAATAGATATCCAAGTCGGGAGAATAAAAAGTTTTCTTGAAAATCTCACCCTTCAGGGGTGTGGTTCGGTTTTGGTATGCGGGGAAAGTTATCTCCAAGATATGTGGGAACCGTATGAGATATATATGCAAATTGCAGCGCATCGGTACTTTGGCCTACCGTTTGGCTCTAACCACCGTCCTTATCCGGTATTCATGATGTTTTCCACGTTTCCTTCCATGTTGAGAAAGTATGAACCCGATCCGTCTCATGTATTGCAAGCCTTCGGAGGTTCAGTTGAGTTCAGATGTTATCCTATGTTGAACGACCGTTAGAATCCTTGATCGTGAGGATCGCAGGCTACGAAGTAAGATTATACCAATGGTCAAAGTTCAGTGGGATCGCCGGGGGGGGTGTCGAGGAGGCTACGTGGAGACGGAACGGCATATGGTGCAGCACTACCCCGGAACTATTTTCTGGTATGATTTATGTTTAGTTTTCTTTTGGGTAAGTGCATGCGATTTCGAGGACGAAATTCTTATAAGTAGGGGAGTAATGTGATGCCCCGAAATTAATTAATGGTAACCTGAACATTAATTATGTTTATATGATGAATTATTACGACGATGAAGTTATGTGTGGAAATGAAGGATTAACATGATTTAAAGATGTTGATTTCATTTATAAATGCTTACCATGTTAATGTATTTTATATACATCATGAGGAATTATTGAAGTGCAATTAAGTGTAGGAATTGTTACTTAACCCACCACTTCTACCCCACCTCACACTTTTACACTCCATTCCCAAAAATCACTTTCCCAAACACCCTTTCCTTCCCTCATTTTCGAAAATTGCCCTAAAGTTGGGAAGAAATTATTGTAAAAGCTTCATCCTTGCATTTCTTGGTAAGATTTAGTGCCTATGATGTTTATATAGCACTTATTGATGTTCATGAAGTGTGTGTTAAGTTTTGGAAAGGTTTTAAAAAGGGTTTGAAATGGGTTTGTTTGGGTTAGTGTGATTCTTGGTGGGATGTTGGATTTATAATGGTTTTATGATGTGTATTGTTGGTTTTGAGTAGTTGGGTATGGTTGTTGTTGAGTTATGTGGGTTTGTTTGGATTTGGGAAGGAGAAGGGTGAATAGTGCCCGAATCTCGATTTCCCGCAGCTCGGCGATCGATCGGCGTCCGCTCGCGATCGATCGCGAGCAGCAGGGCTGAGGCAGTAAGCCTCAGCGATCGATCGCGAGCTTGGCGCGATCGATCGGCGAGGCCGCGATCGATCGGCGCTAGCTCCGCGATCGATCGCGGATTGTGCAAAATTGTTGGGCGAGACAGTGTGTTCTCGCGATCGATCGGGGCTTGATGGCGATCGATCGCGAGACACACAAAAGTGTGTTTTTGGCATTTTTGTGGGAATTTTGAATATTGGACTATGATTAGCTTCTAATATTGAATTGTATGGTTGTGTAGAACCATCCCAAGGACCCACAACTTCGAGACGATAAAGTGCTACGACTTCGCCACATTTTGAAAAGGTACGTAAGAAACGTACGGGCATCAACGGTAACCTATCCCTCAACTATGACTATGCATTAAATTGCGTAAGTATTTATGATGATTATGATGATGGTAGTTATGATGATTATGATGATGGTAATTATGATGATTATTGATGATGATATTGTGATAAACGAAGATGATATGATGTTACGATAATGATTACGATACGGTGATGATATTTGAAATGATGATGCTTATAAGATGATGATACATGTTGACTATGCTACTTAGAATGGTTGAATGTCCGGTGACTATTATGGGCAAGCGAGGAAGGTCTTGCCGCTCACATAACGGAGCGATGGGGTACATCCGCTATCAAGGTGTAGCGATGGGTATCATCCGCTGAGCGATGGGGTACATCCGCTATCAAGGCGTAGCGATGGGTATCATCCGCTGAATAAGGGATACATCCGCTATCAAGGCGTAGCGATGGGTATCATAAGATGTGTTATGTCGAGCGAGGGGACCAATTGTGCCGCTGTCATGATAGAACCCGGACAGTCCCATTTCTAATTAACATGGATTGTTATGAACTTTTATACGAAGTATGATGTTAATCATTCATGTCTTGAACTAATGATCATATGCGTAATTATGAAACAGTGACAACCAAGGAAGGATAGTACTATTAAACAGGAAGTATATGTTATCAATTATTTCCATGCATTATTTATATGCCATTAACTCATGATGTTAAGTAACTATGTATATGCTCACGATGAGTTGTTCCTGTAGGTACACTTTTGGATCGAGACCAAGGGTCGGGTTGAGGTAGTGAGCTAAAGGAGCATAAGAAGATAGATACAGGATTTTTTGTTAGCCTTAACATTCTTTTGGGGAATGTAATTAACTAATTATTGAAGTTTCATTTTGGCCTGTAATTACATTGAGCTCACATAACAACCAGAACTCTAAGATGTCTCTAATACATGTTTAGCCTTGTTTATATCTTGATTTCACCGTTAAGGAACTAGGGTCCTTACAACTATTATTAAGGTGCATACTATGGAAAGGTTTTGGTTGGGAAGTTGAACATTATGGGGTTCTAATGCAAGAAATTTTATAGATGGTTTACAGTTTTATACTTGTATGTGGTTTCCTTCCCATAATCATCTGTTTTCAATAAATACCTCCCAAACTCTATTTCCATAAACAGCCCCAGTACCGAGTAATCCGACCCCAAATCCCACCAAAGACCAAATTTCAAGGTTATCACCCGGTGTAGTAATAATCCCAAATGGATTTTAATCGTGGCAATTGTGTATTAATTCCCGGGGATTTTAATCCTGTTTTTGGAGTCGTTGGATCCAAGGGATGAGATTGCATTCTCATCGTGGTGATAACCTTGAAATCTGGTCTTGGTGGGATTGGGGTCCGGAGTACTCGGTACTAGGGCTGTTTATGGAAATAGAGTTTGGGAGGTATTTATTGAAAACAGATGATTTTTAATGAGTCATGATGTATTTGTGAAGGGATTGGTATTTTTGAGTTTTGGTACTATATATACCTAGTGGACTCGGTATTCCGTCATTTTGGCACGGAACCCTTCCCTCTCTCTTCGCTCAAGCCCTTCCCCCATTTCCCCTCTTCTTCCCTTGGAAGAGAAATCGTTGGTAGTTGGGCTCGGGAGCCGGTTTTCTCAAAGATAATCAGGTATTAATCTTCCCCTCGTCATTGTCTTCGATTTGGTAGTAGTATTGTTGATTTTGGTTGAGTATTAATGTTGGGTTTGAGTTTGTGAATTTGGGTAAAATCTTAAAGTTTGTTGTCAGAGTTTTTATTGAGTTTTAAGGGTGTATTTGAGGTGTTGAAGGTGTATGGGGTGTTGGTTTTGAGTTTGGGTGTGAAAAACACCATGGAAGCTCAAATTTTTCAGAAAATCGCAGGTGGCGATCGATCGCCGAAGAGTGGCGATCGATCGCGACAGCCAGCTCAATTTTCGGTGACGATGAACAGTGCTGGCGATTGATCGCGTGGTCTCGGCGATCGATCGCGAGAGGGTTGCCAATTGATCGCGAGGATTGGCAATCGATTGCGAGGATGCACTGGTTTGGCCACTGGACTGTGGCGATCAATCGCGATAAAAGTGGCGATCGATCGCCACCCGAAGGATTTTGTTTTTTGAAATTTTTGGAAAATGTCGGGATTTTGGAATCGAGGTTTAAAGAGGCCGTTTCCGGGGCAATGTCTACATTCCAATGGGAATGCCTTTTAAAATGGATTGGTTGGAGCCAAAGTTTATTAAAACGGAATTCTCGGTTGGGTTTTTGGCTATCTCTTAAACATGAAATATGGAATATTTTGGGTATTATGCATGCTTAGCCGCAGGGCTTTTATTTTGGTAATCGTCATGGATTGACGATATGTTTGGGGGTTATGAACGTGCTTGGGCACGTGGTTGCATGCTTGTGTTTATTTGTGACTATTTATGTGTTAGCACATAATTCATCGGGTCGTGGGACTCAGGCGAGGTTAGACTCGAACTACGGAAGTATAAGGTACGTATTGTAAGTAATCCAACAAGCATACAACACAGCGGAATTTTAAAATTGGATTACTAGAACCGCGGATCTATACAAAGTTATCATATCGGATAAAAGATCATAAGAGTCTCACCCTTGTAGCGTGTTTGAGCAGATTCCACGAACCACCACGTTCAACGATTCCGAGTCACGAGCAACACCTCCAAGGTCTTGCCTCAACGGTATCCACACGATCAAATCGGGAAGGGATGTTCAAGAACAAGTTGCTAGACTTATTCTTGAACCAAAACCAAACCCACGGTTCAAAACCGATTAAACGGCGGCCGTTCCGATCACCACTATTCACGTCGGCCGTGAAGATGGAGGAGGAAGGAGGCGGTGGCCGTGAGGGTTAAAGTTTGAGAGCTTTTAGGTTTTGATGATATGAAGTGTTCCTCACATTAACCTTGCTATCAAATTATATATTAGATTTAATTAAGGTTCAAGACTTTCTTAAAGTCTCATGGGCCCAAACCCATGATTTATTAAATCCTTACAATCATTTAATTAAGACTCCTCTTAATTATTAATTCATCCCATGAATGTAATTCCCTTTATTGATTTAATCTTTTTTGCGACCCGATAGGATCTTATAATGTTGGCAGTGACATAAAATCTCATTTTACGTCACAAGCAATGAGCTGTATCTAACAACACATCAAGGCTACCCAAATTACAAGAATGTCATTGACTTGACATAACCTAGAAACCGTGATAATATAAATCATGTAACTTAATCCCTTTGTCCATGTGTTTAGATTGAACACGAGTCATGGAATAGTCACACTCGTATATTCAATCTCTATTTCTTGATCCCCAAGTAGAACTAGAATAAACGAATAAGCTCGATGTCACATATCGACTCATTCGAGCACGGCCATGCATTTTAGACTTACTTGATCAAGGGCCCAAACACTTCTCCTGTTATATAGGAGGGACAAATCATATCTTGATCAATCAACATCCCTCTACATAATTCGTAGTGTATCCAATAGTTGCCTTTATAGTTTTACCCTGTTACAGGTAACGTTTGACAATATCAAGATACATAACTCCTTATGTTGGGATCTCTGATGATCTCAAGTCGTAAGGATTACATACATTATTATCACTATGAGAATTGCTTATGACACTCATATAACTATCCATGTAGCATTCTCATGGTGGGTCTGTCCAGTACATTGTTCTCTAACATGTACCCATGTGTTGATTTGATATCTCATATCCAAGAATAATACAATATTATTCTAAGGACATTAACTTATATATTAATTCATATTGCACAGATATTCGAATAATATATAATAATGATTTGCCATTTATAAAATCATAATACATTGTATGTCATAAACAATCATCTAATGACTTGTCTTAGGGCATATCCCAACAAATATCCCACTTGCACTAAGACCAATCAGACATATACCTAATGCCTAGAGATCTAGTATGACGATCATGCTTCTGCTGTGACAGTGGCTTCGCAAATGGGTCAGATACATTATCATCTGTTGGTACTTTGCATATTTTAACATCTCCATTTTGGCAATACACATATCCTGATTGCGATCGAACATCATCTTTGTCGGTTTGGAAACTTGCATCAGTGTAACCTATTACATTGAGCTCTTCCTCACCTCCATAAATCAAGAATGTATCCTTAGTTCCTCTCAAGTACTTCAGGATATTCTTGGCTGCAATCCAGTGACTTTCACCTGGATCAACTTGATATCTGCTCGTCATGCTCAAAGCATACGAAACATCGGGACGAGTACATATCATGGCATACATGATAGATCCAATAGCTGACGCATATGGAATCTTACTCATGCGTTGTCTCTCTCATCTGGTGTTGAAGGACACTGTTCCTTCGAGAGATAAACTCCATGTGTCATAGGCATGAATCCTTTCTTTGATTCTTGCATGCTAAACCGTTTTAGCACTTTGTCTATGTATGTACTTTGACTTAGGCCAAGTAATTTTCTTGATCTATCTCTACAGATCTTGATTCCTAATACATAGGTGGCTTCACCCAAGTCTTTCATAGAAAAGCAATTCCCTAGCCAAATCTTTATAGATTGTAAGGTAGGGATATCATTCCCAATTAGAAGTATGTCATCTACATACAATATTAGGAAGATAATTATGCTCCCACTGACCTTCTTGTAGACACAAGGTTCATCTACGTTTTTGATGAAACCAAATCTTTGACTGCATCATCAAAACGAAGATTCCAACTCCGAGAAGCTTGCTTCAATCCATAAATGGATCGTTGTAGCTTGCATATCTTTCCAGTATCCTTTGGATCGACAAAACCCTCGGGCTGTGTCATGTACACATCCTCAAGCAAATTTCCATTAAGGAAAGCTGTTTTGACATCCATCTGCCAGATTTCATAATCATGAAATGCAGTTATTGCAAGTAAGATCCTAATGGATTTAACCATGGCAACTGGTGAAAAAGTTTCACCATTGTCAATACCATGAATTTGTTTGAAACCTTTAGCTACCAGTCGACCTTTATAGGTTTGTACATTACCATCCATGTCAGTCTTCTTCTTGAAAATCCATTTGCACCCTATGGGTCTCACCCTTCAGGTGGGTCAACCAAAGTCCATACTTGGTTTGCATACATGGATTCCATCTCAGATTTCATGGCCTCTTGCCATTTCTCAGAATCAGTGCCCATTATAGCTTGTTGATAAGATGACGGCTCATCCTCATCAATAAGTAGTAAGTCACCTTGTTGAGTCACAAGAAATCCATATCTCCGTGGCTCCCGGTGTTCTCTTACAGATCTACGCTGGGCTTGTGTCTCTTGAGCAGGCACTTTATCCACAACAACTTGTGGTGTCTGCTCTGTTTCCATCTCAATATCATGTTCAATGTTTTCTTGTGGTTGAACTTCACTAAGTTCTATTTGTCTCCCACTGGTTTTTCTAGAAATAAATTCTCTTTCAAGAAAGACACCAGTCCGAACAACAACTACTTTGTTCTCGGTGGGATAATAGAAATAATATCCTTTCGTTTCCTTAGGATACCCCACAAATAAATATTTATCAGATTTGGGTCCAAGTTTGTTAGAGACGTGACGTCTCACGAAAGCCTCACAACCCCAAATCTTCATAAAAGACATACCAGGACGCTTCCAGTCCATATCTCATATGGTGTCTTTTCCACTGATTTAGATGGAACACTGTTCAGTATAAATATTGCTGTTTCTAAAGCATGTCCCCAAAAGGATATCGGAAGATCTGCATGACTCATCATTGATCTAACCATGTCCAACAAGGATCGATTTCTCCTCTCGGATACACCATTCCATTGTGGAGTATACGGAGGAGTGAGTTGTGGGATTATCCCACACTCCTTTAGATAGTCATGAAACTCTTGGCTTAAGTATTCACCTCCTCGATCTGATCGAAGGATTTTGATATTTTGCCAAGTTGGTTTGTACTTCATTCTTGAAATCTTTGAACTTTTCAAAGGTTTCATGCTTATGCTTCATTAGGTACACATACCCATATCTACTGAGGTCATCAGTAAATGTAACGAAGTATTGAAAACCACCTCTAGCTTGTGTACTTATTGGCCCACATACATCACTATGTATTAGTCCAATAAAACATTTGCCCTTTCAACATGTCCCTTGAAAGGGGCTTTAGTCATCTTGTCCATTAAACAAGATTCACATGTTTCATATGATTCAAAATCAAATGAATCCAATACTCCATCTTTATGAAGTTTTGATATGCGATTCTCGTTTATATGGCCCAAGCGACAATGCTAGAGATAAGTTGGATTAGAATCATTATTCTTAATCCTTTAATATTTATGTTATAGATAGGCGTATCAAGATTTAATACATAAAGACCATTAATCATTTGTGCACTAGCATAAAACATATCATTTAAATAAATGGAACAACAATTGTTCTTTATAATAAATGAATATCCAAACTTGTCCAAACAAGAAATAGAGATAATGTTTTTGGTAATAGATGGCACAAAATAACAATATTTTAAAATCAACGATAAACCAGAAGGTAAAGCTAAACAATAATCTCCTATAGCTAAGCAGCAACTCTTGCTCCATTTCCAACTCGGAGATCACTTCACCTTTCGCCAACGTCCTACTCCTTTTGAGATCCTGCACATTTACACAAATGTGAGATCCACATCCAGTATCTAATACCCATGATGAAGAAGTAGATAAATTGACTTCTATAACAAAAATACCTGAAGTGGAAGTCACACTTCCTTTCTTGAGATCCTCCAGATAAACTTTGCAATTTCTTTTCAAATGACCCCGTCTCACCGCAATGGAAACAGTTCCCTTCTTTTGCTATCCCTCCCTTTGGCTTAAGTGCAGAAGCTTTTGGCTTAGATTTAACAAAGACCTTCTTGTTCTTCTTGAAGCTCTTAGCTTTAGTCTTTCCTTTGCTCTTATTCACAATAAGATATTTGTAGGCTTAGACTTCTTGCTGTTTGCTTCAAAAGTTCTAAGCATGCCAAGTAACTGTGGTAGAGTCTTTTCAATTTCAATCATATTGTAATTCAAGAAAAATTGACTGAAGCTTTCAGGCAACGATTGCAAGATCACGTCAGTGGCCAACTCTTGGTCCAAAGGAAAACCCAGCTTCTCCAGATTATCAATATACCCATCATCTTGAGTACATT